>OY728164.1:212611960-213861960 GCA_963277665.1 Viscum album
TTCCACCCCCATTGTGTCCCAAGTTTTTTGAATTGTGATTCACACTCTTCATTCCCCTTTATTTAGGTAGAGTTAAACACCCTTGGCGTTATCCCATTCATGCACTACAATACGCTAGAAAGGAAAGTTGCTGTTCAGAGAGACCCATTCTAGACACAACCTCTCTCAACCTAGAAACTATAATATGAATGAGAAATCATATAATTATACCTTATTTATCACAAAAATCATGACTCACGTGAGATTAGGGATTTATTGTTGGTTGTCTCGGTAATATAACCAAAGTGAGAAATAAATAAAGGAATATGTTCAAACATGAAAAAAAATAAAACAATCCAAATTTTTAGAGGTCCTTACACATATTGAAGCATATACTTTGAGAAATTACTTGGAATCGATCTCTATGATCAAATAATAAATCCTGTACAACCTCTGTTGAGTGGCCTCAAAGATATATTGCCGCTTCGCCATGTCTTCTTTATCTTCATCAGCATTGTATTAGATGTCTTCAACTCTGATATGCTGTTGGCTCTACTCAGCCCAAAACTCATCTACCAAGGATGTTACCTCCACCACCTTGGCTTCAGCCACATCTAGCTGAGCCCTGAGATTATTGATGAACTCAGTTGGGTAAGCAGTGAATTTTGTGTGCTCTTGAGCTAGCCTCTCATGGTGTAAAATATCCTCCTCAACCACCTGAAGAGCCTTTGAGACCTCATACATGCAATTTATCCAAGAAAGATCAAGATCATACCATTTCGTGCATTATTTCTCAACAAAAAACACCCAAGATACCAAATAATAGTTTTTGGAGTTCACTATACTAATCCCCAAACTAATTAACTAGTGTAAAAGATATCCTACCCATTGTGGAAGTTCAACTATCTAGGTGCAGGTGATGAAATTACACACATACTTCTACTCTTTGAGGCACATGATCCAATTCTCCTCAGTAGCCTCTGATCTAGAATCTTCAAATTCTTCAGGTGGTGAATGATCATATGGCGGAAAGGCCACCAGTATATTATCATTTGAATCCTCCAAGTGCAGTTCTTTAGGTGTGAGTGGTTAGAGAACTATATCTGGGAACAGTTCCTTTCCAGCCTCTTCACCAGGAGAAGAAGCTTCCGATGCCCCCTATGGAACCTCTGAGGAAGACATGATCATCCTAGATTCTTTAGCTACCCCTTTTTGTGGTGTAACTTCAGCTTTGGCCCCCATAACCACCACCAGAAGAAATTAAAAAATTGGAACATCTGATGCCACCTGATGAGTCTCCTCAGCTTCTAGCATAGTTTTTTCCTCTCCCATCATGACTTCGGATCTAACATCCACTTATGATGGCCCCACTACCACAAGATCTTCCACTACAATTCTTTCAACTAACCCTATTGTGGGCCCTACCTCAACCCCCTCCATCATGGTCATGGTCTTATAATTCTATTTAAATTAAAAATCCATGCTTATCCCAACCACCATGGTCTCCTTGGATATCTCCACAATAAGAGTAGTCTCCACCATCACCACCACAACCTTAGGAACAATTAGTTCAAGTGTTGGTGCTGGTGGATGAGTCCCAAGAACTAGTTGAACTCCCATTCTAAAATGTGTCAGTCAAGATTAGGAATAAGAATCAAAAGAGTCAAGTGATTAGAGGAAGGAAAGACTTACATGAATTTTAGAGTCTAGTGATAAGCTCCTAGAGGTTCTTAGATAGGCCCCTTAGTAAGATCCCATCAGCATACACTACCTCGATTGTAAGCATTGATGGTTAGCTGACCATGATTGTGACATCAGTACAGGACACCAAAATTGAACCTTAGAGGGTTAAGGTCTCATATCCTTCCTTTTTCATGTCCTTAATGGACCTCCCCTTCCTCTATTATGAAATTCTAAACTAGTAAAAAAATAAGAGTTAGGAAATAGTTTTAAGAGAAGGTTGTATCTGAGAAACATAAGATTTGGATATTAACCTATTCAATAATAGTTCTTCCTCCAAAAGAAGTTCCTAGATTGGTGTCTGTTCCATAGGAATCTTATAAATCTTCAAGAGAAGGTGAACATACAACCAACTTAGATGCTAACAAATAGAGAGGAGATGTCTTGTTTAACTCCACCCTTACCCGGTCAGTTAGAGGTCGTGTAGTGACCTGGGAGTGGACTAGGTCTGTCAACTTCATCACATATCACTCTTCTAGATCTCTATATATGAGTAAGATGACCTTGACTTGATGAATCCTAGTGAGACACATTCTATCCCTATTAAGAATCTTCTACATCTCACGAACACAAAAAAACTGCATTTAGACACCCAGTTGTCCCAGGATTAAGGGATGTTGACATCACTAGGAATCTCCACGCAACGCTACTTCTTCCAGGTATCTTGGAAGAATGTATTTGGGACTACCATA
Source organism: Viscum album (assembly GCA_963277665.1). Taxonomy (NCBI): domain Eukaryota; kingdom Viridiplantae; phylum Streptophyta; class Magnoliopsida; order Santalales; family Viscaceae; genus Viscum; species Viscum album. The sequence goes on from OY728164.1 coordinate 212,614,372, forward strand.
GATTTATAAACTTCTTCCCATGACTAATTTACAAGGATAATAGATCCCAATGATGCTTCACTCCCTGCAGCTCTCACCAGTATGGGCCCACAAACCATTGGACTCACTATTACAACCTTGACCACTGGGCTAGCTCTACTGCCACAATTTTCACTAACCATAAATCTTCCATGGCCTCATTGATGAAGGAAAACCCATTCTCTTGCCTAAGTGGCCCACCACATCAGGATATCCCAAGGATAAGTGCTCTCCAAACTCTGCACATACTCATGAATCAACACATATGTAGTAGTGGGTAGTGGAAACTCATTTCAAATATTTCCATCCTTACATATAAACTTGTGACAAATATTCCTCATTACTGAAGGGTGACACTCACAATGCACCTCTGATTATACCTTTGGTGTTATCCTCTACAGACACCTAAACTATCTCACAAACTATTGTGGATTATATAGTTCATAAATTGGCCCACAGTCGACTCTTTCTACCAGTACCCCACCTCAAAAGGCCAGGAGGAATGATCTCTATTCCATGGTCCTTGTTATGTCATCAGTCAACACCCCCGTTGGTAGGGGGAATGGATGAAATATGAAGTTCTCCACCATATCGAGCTTATCTATGACTTCCAACAGGCCTAACTTGAATGGATGACTCCCTACAATGTTCAAGATCACCTGTGATAAGTTTGTACTGGGAGGAGAGATAGGGTTAATATATTGATAACCACTCATATGTGTGGACACCCAACTGTACAAGAATTAGAGGGGAATACACACACATGCATTGGTGTCTTTCTTTCACTGATGTGGATAAGTCCTTTGTACAACTTTACAAGCACATGGAAAACCAATTTGAAGCACGACCTCGTCACTAGAATCACCGCCATTGTGAAGGTGATTGGTCAAAACTCATATGTGTATCCCTCACCAAGATAATATAGCCATAGATAAGTGTTGAGATGAACCCCACCAACCTAACCACATGTTGATACTTGGAATTGATGTTGTATCCCCACATCTTCCACCAACTCACCTCCAGAATCCACTAGTAAGAGCCCTCATTTCTCTGTTGGTATCCTCTGAGGAATGTACATGGCCTCATCTGTTGCTTCTTTAATGGATCTTCATTCTCATCTGGATCTTATATTGGTTCATTCCAGAATTATCCAAACCACTACTTGAAGGGAACTTCCCTCATTCTTGGATTCTCTTTGCTACTTACCTACAACAGATCGAGAAACACCTTCAATAAGGATGAAATATGATATTGATCATTCCAAACATTATTTGTGGGTATCAATTCATCATTAATTTCCCCTATCATTAGGATCTCGATGATATGAATACAGTCTCATAGGATGACACCGACCTCCCCATGATATAGATGAAACATGTTGGTCCCTGGTGACCATATTTTTAGCAACTCAGGCATGATTTCATGAGGGTGATAGATGTAGAACTGTGGATACAATGATGATTCATAGAGCCCTACTTGATTCATATCTCATTTAAACTCATGAAATTTCACACATTCACATTAGTCATAGGCCCACTCATCTGTGAAGTTTCTGCCCCGACATAAATCATAGTTGTCATTCCATCCCTTGGGAAGATCCCCCAAACCCACCTTAATAATCGTCTAATACTATGGTGGGGGATGAATCATCCTCCGGCTTATCCCAATCAATATTATTGATGTGGTTATAGAGACATTCCACTATAAGTGGTGCCTGATCCTTTTAGATATGTAATTAAATATACCCATTCAATTGTTATTTTCTTGTTATGCCTCTAAACTAGTAAGTTGGATCATCTCTATTTTACACCGAAATAAAGATCTCATCTATCATTTTGAAGCCATAGAGAGGTATCCTCTTACATAAAGGATATTCCCTCCCATACTCTATCAACTGTGTGAGAAATGATTTTTAGTATGAGGTGCTTCATACTCTCTCCCCAATCATAATGTTCCCCTCTATATCATACCTCTGAGAAGCATCAACATTGACTCCCTAAGCATCTAATTGATTCAGGACTCTGTTGATCTTTTGATTTTGGATCATGAAGCTTTTTGACCAATATCATTTGTGAATATTAGTCATAAAGCTCTACCTCTTGGAGGTCTATTGGAGATGATGTGGTTTGTGGTGTACAGTTCACTGAGAAGTGTTTGCGTAGTAAAGGTCCAGATATCCAATTTTCTAAGAAGCGATTCACAGAGTTTGGTTCATGAAGACATTGAGAATTATGAAATGTGAGAAAAAATATTTTCATTGCACAAGATTATAGTAATTTTAGGGCCCCCCTATTCTATTTATAGATGTACGATCATCCTAGGAATTATGGCGGCCTTTGCGCAAGTGACCATCATGAGTACACTCTGCGAGTGAGATTCATGAAATGGAGCTGATTGCCAAATTTTAGAGATTCTCTCTCAGAATCATACCCTCATTTTTCCCATAATATCCTATTCTAGGGGGGAGGGATATTTTTTGGCATTGATATATTGGTTCCATGGGAATAATTGAGGAAGTCATTGCCAGTTTGGAGAGAATCCATTCCAAAACATCCCAAAATCCCTCTTAAAGGATAGATTTGGGAATCCATACTACTTTGAGAATGTCCAAATCTAAAAAATCTCCCTATAAAATCATTTACTTTTTTACCACATTAATGATTGACAATAAACCTCCATGCATCGAGTTTTGGAGTCCTAGTTCACTTTGAAAACCCGCAAAGCATTGAAAATGTATTCATGAGTATAACATTCAGAATCCTGAAGCTGTGCCTATTTTTGATACCCACCAATTATTCATGAGAATGTATAATCTTCATAAAAACACCTTTCCTATAAATACCCATTTCATAATGACATTTTAGGGATAATTACCCAACCTTTCATCTTTAGATTTTCTCCTAATTCATGAACCTTATGAGATTCATGAACAAAAGAGAAAATGGATCATCCAAGTTATCCAATATTAGAGAAACCCCTTCAATATGTTCTTGAAAACCTTTACCTATGATGAGGATTACTTTTATGAAGACCTACACCCTTCATGAAGGAATAATGTCCTTTGGTGAACTTGGGGCTTTATGAAGAATTCAACCTTCTTAAAGCACTCCCTTTCCAAACTAAGAATTCACTTCGAGCCAGGAGAACCTTGTTATGTGAATCATACTCCTTTAAAAATCCCATGACCTCTAAGAAGCATCCAAGATTCATGAAGAACCTCTATATGAGGACCTAAGATTCATGAAACCCATTTCCTGGGACTCTCTATGGTTCCTATCTTCTACTGACCCTACTTTAGGAAGGTTGAGTTCCCATATCCCCCACACTCATCTAAGACCGGTCCAACTGCACCTCAAGTCCTTATGTTACATGTTCCACCCACTCTTATGTCTGCCCACTTCACCCCAAGTGTGGCTAGATCTTCCCAACTAACTATTTCTTTTAATCATAGGTACCCTAGTAACTTTTTATTCTAACCATAAAGACCCTAATGTGGACCTCATGGCTGACCTATCCTCCCATCATTGTACCCTAGAAGTTCCAATGCCATGACCCTCCCAAAGGCGCATGAGTAGTTATCTCATAAACCCTAAGGGAAAGGAGTGATTCTACCCATGTCCAAGTTACATGATGTAAAACTAAATAGTTCCACCTCCTAGTCCTACGATGTTAAACTGCATTAAAATTCCCTTAATATAAGACATAAAACTATAATCTTACCCTATGTCAATGGTCCTTTCACCCATCGACCATCCTTTCACAACATAAGAATCCTTGCAGAATGATGTTAAACTTCATGTGTCAGTTATATCACATGAACATAAATTGGGGCATCAAACTACATGGTTTTTGATCCCTATCTTCTAAACATGGAATATAGGATTTCTTTCTGAGGTTCAATCCCAACCAATGGTAAACTTAGGTTCTCTATCCCGGGGAAGTACCTCCTTGATCCTTCTTAAGGGGAATTCAGATCAACCTCTTGGATTTGAATCATGGGGAATATTGACCAATGGTAAACTTAGGTGACCCATCATAGGGCTGCACCTCCCATATCCATCTCAAGGAGAATTCTGATCAAACTTTTGGATCCATATCAAGGGGTGTTCTGATCCATTCATACAAGGTTCGCCTCAAAAGGTGTTCTCACCCATCAATCAAGGGGTGTTCAAATCTGTCTCCATAGTACATAGAAATTGTGACATAGCCCAAATACACACCCCATTCTTAAGTGTGGGATGACTGAGGTAAAAATACTAATAAGACTTATACACCTAGAATTGTCACCTCATGACCGACATGTGATTCCTTGGGTTCCGCACCTTATGATGCCTCACATGAGATTCCATCCTAAGGGGAAGAATACATGTGGCCAATGCACCCAATTCCTGGACATGCCCAGCGATGCCCAACATGACTACTCTCCAGAACAAAGGTTGATTCCCTAAAAAGATGAAATCAGAATGTCCATACAAAAGTAATGTAATTAAATATTTTACCGAAAGATATGACACTGAGAATGAGGTCTATGAACATGAATCAATCTATGAGGGAAACCCAGACCAGGTGATGATCTCTAAGGAGGAATCCATGGAAGGAGAAACCAACATCCCATCATCCTATTTTGATCAAGGAGAATACATCACCATTAGAAGTGATGAAATTCATCCACCTTTAGAAAGCAGGAATGCGGGGCTATAGAACCCAGTGTGCACACGCATCGTGTCGATGCACATGTGGACCCCAAAAAAAGTGTTGCAAACAATAAACAAATAATAAAATTAAATTTTCCACTTTTATAAAATTTATTTTAAAAAATGAACATAATTTTATGAATCAACATGTCAAAATTTTATTTTGTTGAATTTTAGAGATTTTTTTTGAAAGTTTATTTTTTTAATGAATAGTGACAAAATTAGTTCAATAGTATTATAAATAATTTAATTTTTGTCATTAGAATCAATTTAATATTTATTTTTGATATTAAAATATTTGATAGTTATGAAGATTTTCTCTTTGGTAAACCGCATTTTAATCATGTTCATAGGTTCAATATTAAATTAAATTCTTCCACTTATGTAAATTTAATTTATAAAAATAGATTCCATATTTAGAATCATCATAATTAATATTATATAATAAGGTTAACATATTTTTCTCATAATTAATATTAAAAATATTAAAAATTAATTACTGATCTTAATGTTGAAATAAGTTTACTTGGGGGTTAAACAAAAAAGATAAGTTTTAAAATGACCTAAAAAATTTCCAAACTCTTATTATATATATATTTCAGAATTATATTTTATATTATTTGATAATGATCCATTTTTGGGTCTTGTGGTATGCGTAAAACCCGGGTATAACTTTTTCTTTTCAAAAATTAAAAGTGGTTTCTCTCCTCCACTTATAAAAGAGAACCCCCTATCCTCTTCTCTTCATACTTAAATAGGATTTTGGTTCAACCAATAACTACCAAAATATATTCCTTAATTACATAATCACATTTTAGAGTCTTTATTTTTATTATGAAACCCTCCAAAGAAGTATTTATATGTAAACATAAAGATTTTTTTCGAAGAATAGGTCTTAACCATTCATTTTTAATTTATTTATTTTATAACTCCTTAAATATTATTAAACCATATTTATATAATTGTTTTTAATTGGATATTAAAGATTTTTTAAACTATTTTTTTGACAAATTACACTTACAAAATATTTAATTAAATTTTATTTTTTTAAATAGAATTAATTAATTTTTATCTTTAACATGTATTCATATTTTGTTTTAATCATTATTTGTTTTTAATTTATATATTTTTTGTTATAAAAAAATAAGGATGTGAAAGCCTTGAAGATGAACTTCAACCTCCTTTAAGGGGACCTAGTGGTATACCCTTGAGGGAGGTCTAGTTATCATGGTCCCTATAGAAACTTGGTTGAGCAAAGTGCTTCCCTAGCATGCGTAAAAGGCCCAAGGAGTTCACCCCCCGATATTGGGAATAGGCTACCCTAAGATCATAGGATGTGTGTGTTCTGTGTTGTTTTTATGATCGGTGTTCAGAACATCTTGGGTTATATACTAGTTGGTCACCGCTTGTTGGTTTCGATGTGGGGTGAAAGTTTTTCACTATGATTCATTCTGGATCATCTGATTTCCTCTATTTTCATTTCATGCATCAAATCTATCCTTCCTTCCCATAAGTCTATATTTTTTGAAATCCCAAATTTATTTCGATCATCTTCCTCCACAACATACCGTTCGACAACATCCTTCTCCGACATCCTTCTCTTCTTTAGATCGACGACGACTGCTTCTTTGTTTCTTCTTTATATAAAGCTATCTTTTATTTCATATGGTTTATATTCCTAATTAATTAAGATAGTTATGGATCTGATTTATTTTCTTCATTGGTTTATAGGTCACTCTCCAGTTCTCTAATTATCTTTATAGTGCATCCCAAAGTCTTTACTAAGCTTCTTTGAGATTTTGATATGTCTCTTTCTTGTTGGGTTTATTTTTTGGTTCAAGAGTTATATTTCTTCAGCCTCCACTTAATCTTATTATAACATCCTTCTATTTATCTTTGTTTCGACTTTATTATAATTTATAAAAGATTGATTTTTTTAGTTTTCTAACATCTATCGAGTCTCCCTTGGTTCTTACCAATTATGAGTCTTTTTTTGTCATAGTTGGTTCTTACCAATGGTTAACTTTTTTTCACTATTGGTTTTTACTAATGGTTACTCTATCTTGTCACCCTTAGAACCCAATGGTGATTCACTAACTCACTACCAGGAGATCAATAGTGAGTAAATTTACTCATTGTTTCACCTCAATAGTATGAAAATTTACCCACCATTGAAATATCAATGGTGAGTTATTTTTCCACCATCAGTTTTCTTTCCTTTGTTTCTATTTGTGTTTAATAGTAGCCTTCATCAAGATATTTCATGAGATCATATTTTTTATTTGATTCACTATGCATTTTATAGTAGATTTCATTGATATATTTCATAATCTCCAACTTTTTATTTTCCAATTCTATAGTTTTGTTAATTTCTTTAATCTTGTATTATTATTTTTATCATTAGTCTTTAATTTTTTTTGTACAGAATTTATATTGTATTTTATTTCTTTTGAAACATGGAATTAGATATTCTTTTAATATATTTATTTTATTTTATTATTTTATGATTATTTGAGAAAAAAATAGATTTGTTTTAATCATTTTCAGCTTCAATATGATGTTTAACATTATTTCTGTTAAGCCACTGTTGGAAGAAAACGGTAGGTAAATTACACACTGTTGGGAATCCAATAGTAGGTAAATTTTTATTTCTCTCATGGAACCATTTGGTGTTAAGATTCATAGATCGATTTTTCATTTTGTTTAATTCATTTTATTTTTTTCTAAAAATCACAATGGTAGGTAACACTCTATTTTTCCACCATGATATATTTTAAACAACAAGTAATGTCTCATCGATCTATGTTTTCAATAATGAGTCATGACACACTATTAGTTAATAGTTTATTTCTAAATTTTTTATTTTATTAATTTTAGATAATATTATTAAAATAAATTACATTTTAAAATGTTTACTATTTTATATTGAAAATAATTGAAAAATTGTTTAAAAAATTAATTGCAATATTTCTTTTGTGAAATTTTCTCTTGTAGAATTTTTGTCATACAATGCTCTATTTTTCATAACATTATGCTGAATGTATAATATAAATAATTATATAATTATTTCAATTTATTTTCAGTTTTTTAATAAATATTACTCTTAATATATTAATTATTTTTCTTTATATTTCATTAATAAATATAAGACCAATTTTGTTTTGTTTTTCAACACAGGTTTAAAAAATGAATGGTAACTAATATATTATTTTTATTAAACACAAAAAAGTGTTGTGAAGACATTGGAATTGGAAATGCTTATGTAGATATCTATTTAAATGTATTTGTAGATTTATTCAAGAATAAAAACACTTATACCATTAAAGATGAACAATTCGACAAGGATGCGAGAATATTTTTCAAGATGCTCTTGAATTTATCAATACACTTATTCAACTTCCATTATTTTATTGTGATAATTGGATATCTTCTTCATTTTCATCTTTCTCCACTGATGTGATCAAATAAAAAAAGTTTCACCAACTTTCTTTACCATCTGCTCAATTTTTTTTCATTTGTTTTATGCTATTTCTTCGTTTTAATTCTTCCCACCACCTATATGTACTCTAGAGTTTTGTTTTATAATTTTCCCATCCAAAATACATAGTTGGGTTATTCCTCCCAACTACTTGGAATTTCGGGTTGTTGCTACTAGACAAAAGTATGGTAGGTTGTGACTCCATCAAAAGTCAGGGGTTATACCACCAGGTTTGAAAAATTTTTGTTTGTATTTGTATGTAATCAGGTTTCCAATCCCATTAAAAAGTAAGGATTTAGTGTATAAAAATATCCATGAGGATTAGAGGATATTAAAGATAGAAATAGGATTTTGGTTATCCAAACCTTTATAAAAATAAAATATGTTATTGTTTTCTTTACACTATAACTTTTAACACTGATATTACTCTAGTAAATTAGTAACTATAATAATAAATCAAAAAGAACTATTCACCCCCCTCTAATTACTATTTCTATACAAAGGGACCTAGAAATTGGTATTAGAGTTTGGTTCCTTTTTTATGTATTTGGTTTTATTTGTTTCATTATCTATTTTTAAACTCACCATTATCCTATACATAAAAGTCTTAGGAAAAGATCCCCAACTTTGTTATGGATAATTTGGATTTTGAGATGTTGAATCCTATTAGACTACCAAAATTCAATAGAAGTGACTATTTATAGTAGAAGGACATAATGGATTTATTTATTAAAAATATAGGTCTTTATTATTGGGATATAATTTCAAAACCATATAAATTTCTTGAAGTTGATTTATAAACTATTACTAGTAATGAATTTTCAAAATGTGTTTTTAAATTAAAAAGTTATGAATTACTTATACTTCTATTTAAGTAGAAATATTTATAGTAATATTTCACCCTATAAAAATACTTTTAACATTTAAAGGACTTTATAAGTCACTCACCAAGGAACTGACAAGTTGGAGAGAACCATTCTTGGTATACACTTATCTCAGTTACAAGTGTTCATGATGAATGATCAATAAAGAATGAATGATATGTACAACAGATTCAATAAAACTTTTAACTTAATGGTAGCTCTCAGAGAGACCATGAAGAATGAAGCTCTCATTGCAAGGCTACATCAAGCTCTACATAAGATATGGTACTCGATGGAAGTTTCTATTGAAAAAAGTAAGGTTTTTACATAATATTATATGGATTAGTTGATAGGATCACTACTTTAATATGAGATGGAAATGAAGAATGAAAATACTAACGATAATGATAAAAGGAAAGGTATAGTATTTAAATCAAATATAAATGTTATTTCTAATTATTTTGATTCTGAATTACAACAAAGTGAGATGGGTAAAATTTAAAATTTCAAAAAAGTTGTTTACAAGTACATGAAGGTTATAAGAGGCTTTAAGAAGATTTCAAGAAGATATTATCAAAAAGATGACAAAAAGGTTAGTAAAAGAGGTAAAACTAATAAATATGATGTTTCAGAATTAATATGACAAGAGTACTAGAAAAAAGGGGAATATAAAATTAGACTATCCCAAAACTAAAAAAAGAAGGAAAGGATAAGTAATACAATAAGGAACGAAGAAAGGCTTATCATGCTGGATAGAGTTATACAAAAGGGTTAGACTGAAGTGATGTTGGTTCTAAAAGTGAAAAGGAATATAAAATATACATTTGATGGATACTACTCTAAATGAGGTATACTCTAACTTTAATTATAGTTCTTGTTATAAAAATCATATTGAAAATGAAGTAAGAGAATTAATTTCTCAAAATGAAAAATTTCAAAGTGATATATTAATAATGGCTAAACTATATAGGGAATTGCAAAGAGAAAAATAATAATATTAAAAAGAAAATGAAAAATTAAATGATTCCATTTTAAGTAATATAGAATAAAAAAGGTTGTATATTTTGAACTGATCAAATTTTAATAAGAGAATATAAAAATAAAATATTTATTATCAAAAAATGATTAAGATCAATATAAATGATTTAAATTATTTTGTGATGATTTAAATTAAATTGAAAAACAATGTAAGAATATTAAACAAGAAAATAAGAAATTGAAAAATTATGGATCATGATCAAATGTAAACATTGTGATGACCTGGAAGTTATTCAAAAAGATAATGGAAACCTTAAAAATAAATGATTGGTTTAAAGGAAACATCATTTTTATTTTTTTGAGGCCATGATAAATTTGATAAAACAATGGCTATGAAAAAATCAAAATATGATAAAAAGTGTTGTGTCTATAATAATTAGGTTCCTTTGATGTATAAAACTCTTTTTTTAAATTTATAAATGAGAATATTTAAAATGTTATCAACTTTAATTGTAACATGAGTGGGAATTATGAAAATAAATGTTCTTTAAAGTTTACTCAGTCTTTAGTCCATACAAAGAATTTAATTTCTAAATTTTTTTCTTCTAGATCACCATACAAAAAATGTCCCAAATTTTTATGGGTACTTAAATCTTTTTCTACTAATCCAGTTGGACCCAAACTAGTATTGGTACCGAAAAAACCACTTGATTTATTTTTTTTATAAGAAACCTACTTGAAGAGTTCCAAATTCACATGGTACATGGACAGTGTGTGCTTAGGGAACTTGAATAGTGAAACTTATAACTCCTTATCATTTAACTCTTGTTATGTTAGGTATTGTCACCTTCACTTAAAAATATAAAGGTATTGTTAAAAGTTTTGGAGAAGTTGGTATATTAACTTAATTAACATATCACAAAATAACTTAGTTATCATATAAAAAACTAATTAGAATATCAAAACTTTGTGAGGATGAAATGCATGTAAAATATGAATACAAAAAATGTATTGTTTATAAAGATAATAAGGTTTTATTTTATACTAATAGAAAATAAAATATATATTCTATTGATTTTTCAGAACTCACCAAGTAAAATGTAAAATGATTAAATGATGTAGATATAGATCACATTCTGTGGTATAGAAGGGTGGGACATTTTCATCTTTGATAGTTGTACAATATAGATAAACATGAACTAGTTCTAGAACCTCCAAAGTTCTATTCATGTAAGTATTATATATGTGATTCTTGTCTAAAAGGAAAGGAGCATAAAAAATCCTTTAGAAATGTAAATATGATTAATACTGGTAGATTATTAGAACTAATACACCTTGATATTTTTAGACCCATGAGAAATAAAATTTTAGGTTCTAAAAGATATGTTTTTTTTTTAATTTTTTATGATTTTGGTAGATTTACTTGGACTATTTTCTTATCTCATAAAAGTGAAACATTAAACAAATTTTCTAATTTCTGTAATAAAATTCAAAAATAGAAATGTCACTTAATTTATTCTATTAGAAGTGATAAAGGATGAGAGTTTATAATATATGATTCTTGATTTTTTTTAAACTAATTGATATTTTCATAGTTTTTCCACCCCTATAACACCACAAAAAATTATGTTATAGGGAGGAAAAATAGAACTATTCAAGATATGGTAAGAACAATGCTTAATGAATTCTACCTTCCAAAATATTTTTGCGTTGAATCTATTAACACTACTTGAAATTTATTAAATAGAGTTTTTATTAGAACATTATTAAATAAAACTTCATATGAATTTTTAATAATAAAAAACCCAAAATTAGTTATTTTAATGTTATTATATATATTGTCTATATTTTAAATTCTAAATATAATCTAGAAAAGTATAATTCAAAAAATTATTAAAGTATTTTTTTAGGATAATCTAATAATATTAAGACTTAAAGGGTATAAAATAAAATAACTATGAAAATGAAAGAATATGTACATGTTAAATTCATTGAAAATAATGTTAAACAGAGTAATGATTCTGTTGATAATGCTTAAGATTTTATAGATTTTGACTTTGATGAAGATAAACCCGAAAGTAATGATGCATTAGTTAAGGGGGATCACATCTCATATCAATATGATAATTTAATTAAAAAAACTCAAAAATATCACTCTTTGGAATGTTTTATAGGAAATGTTGAATATGGAATTAGAACTAGACATTCTGTTTTAAATTTCTATAAAAATTCTGCCTTTGTAGATGATTTTATTCCCATTAATATTAATGATACTTTGAAATATTCAGATTAGGTTAATGATATGCATGATAAACTTGAATAGTTTTATATAAATAAAGTATAAAATATAGTTGAGTTACCTAAAGATACAATATCAATAGGAACCAAATGGATTTTTTGAAATAAATTTGATGAATCTAGTAATATAGTAAAAAATAAATCAAGATTAGTTTCCCAAAGTTATATTCAAAAAGAATTTATTGATTTTTAGATTCATTTGAACCCGTTTCTATATTTAAATCCTTTTTTATTTTATAATCCTTTTAATGTTTTAAAAATTTTAAACCTTTTCAAATGGATGTAAAAAGTGAATTTTTAAATGGTGTAATTTCATAAGAGGTTATTGTTAAAAAACCACATTACTTAGAAAATAATGAATTTTCAAATCATTTTTTTCAAATATATAAATATTTATATAGTATTAAGAAATATCTTAAAGCTTAGTATGAAATACTAACTTAATTTTTAATTCAAAATGATTTTTTAAAGGTAAGGTTAATCTAACCTTATTCTTAAAAGTAGTTTTAAATGATATAATTATTATACATATTTATGTTGATGATATTATATTTGGTTATACTAATGATAAAATAATTAATGAGTTTTCAAAATTAATAACAAATAAATTTGATATAAGTTTAATGAGGGAATTAAATTTTTTTCTTGGTTTAAAAATTAGTCAAATGAAAGATAGTATTTTCTTAAATAAATATAAGTATTCCAAAGAAATTGTCAAAAAGGTTGGACTTGATTCTTATAATATTATTAGATTCCCTACGAGCACAAACTATAAACTAGATACAAATGAATCTAAAAAGTTTTTCAATGATATGTTGTACATAGTAATGATAGGAATTATTTTGTACCTTAATGCTTCTAGGACATATATTATGTTTTCTATTTTTATGTGTGCTAGATATCTATTAAACCCCAAATAAAGTAATATTAAGGATGTTAAAAGAGTAATTAGGTATATCAAAGGTACTTCTAATGTTGGAATATTTCATTCTAATGAGAATTTATTTGATTAAATGTCTTACTATGATTCTAACTTTAGAGGTTATAGACTTGATTAGAAAAGAATTTTAGGTATGTGTAACTTTTAAGAAAAAGTTTAATTTCATGGAGTTCTAAGAAAAAAACATCAGTAGAACTGTTAATAGATGAGGCTAAGTATGTTTCTGCTACCAGTTTCTATTCAAAGAGTATTTGATAAAGCAAACATTGTATGATTTCAATATTAATTTTGATAAAATTACTATTTTTTATGATAACATTAGTGCTATTTCTATTTCTAAAAATCATCTTCTACACTCAAGAAAAAAACACATTGATGTTAGATTTTATTTTCTTAGATATCATGAATATAAAGGTGGAATATTTTTAGAATTTATTGCAATTGAGTTACAATTAGATGATATTTTCATGAAACCCTTGGATTCTATTAAATCTGAGAAAATAAAGTTTGAGTTGGGTATGTGAGAAGATTATCCTTTTCTTAGATTAATTTCTATTTTTATAAATCAATTCAATGTTTGTTATATGTGTTTTGTAATTGATATTTTTGAATTATATTCTAATTAATTTTTATTAAATAAAAATATTTACTTGAACATTGCAACTATCTATTATTTTCTATATCGTAATGACATTTTCTACTATGCTTAAATAATAATAATTTCACAATGTTTTAAAAATTCCACTCATAAACAATAAAAATATATTATTTTTTTATGGTATCTAAATGTTATACTTTACTTTGTTTCTTTCAATATTTATTTAGTATAGTAATTTTTTTATAAATTTCAAAAAAGGGGATAAATATTTTGAATATTTAATAATTTTATATTAAGATGTTTGAAAATTTAATAAATATAATATTATTTAATTTACAAAAAATTGGGATATTGTTTTTAATTTGGTATTAACTATTTTAAATCTCTTTTAGTTTTGATTAATTAAACTTACATAATATTTAGTTAAATTATTATTTTTAAACAGAATTAATTAATTTTTATCTTTAACATGTATTCATATTTTTTAAATTTGTATTTATTTTTTAATTTATATATATATTTTTAAAAAAATTAGGTTGTGGAAGCCTTCACGTACAAATTATACCTCTTTTATGGGGACTTAAAGGTCTACCGTCAAGATAGGTCTAGTTATCATGGACCATACAGAACCTTGGTTGAGCATAGGGGTTTCATATCACTCCTTGTTCCCAGGTATAAGCCCCAAGAAGTGTGCCCACATAGATTAGGAATAGGTCACCCACAAGCCCGTAGGCCATGTGTGTGTTGTGTTGGTTTCTTGACCGATGTTCATCACATCTTAGGTTATATACCACTCAGTCCCCGCATGTTGGATTCGATATGGGACACAAGTTTTTCACTGATATTTAATATGGATCATCCAATATCCTCTTTTCTCATTTCATCTGTCAATCCATCCTTCCTTCCTACACATCTGTATTTTTTGGTCTCTCAAATTTCTTTTCCTCTCCCACATGACTCCTTATTCCTCTACTCATTTTCCTCCATAGTAGTCTGTCTAGTGAAATCATTCTTCAATGTCCTTCTCTTCTCTGGAGATAAAATGTCTGGTTCTTGGTTTCTTCTTAATATCGAGTTATATTTTATTTCATATGGTGTATCTTGAATCTTACTTGAGAAAACCATGGATAAAATTTCTTTTCTTCATCGGGTGACAGATCACTCTAATGATCTTAATAGTGTATACGATAGGATTTACTAATTTATTTTAAGATTTTGATCTTCCTATTTTATGTTGGGTTGCTTATTGGTTTAAGATTTATCTTTCTTCATCCTTAGATTCATCTTCTAACCTCCTTCCATTTCTCTCCATCTCATCTTTCTTCTACTACATACAAGAAATCTTTGTTTAGTTTTTTAATCTTTACTGAGTCATCATTTTTACTTACCAATGGTGAGTATTTTTTTTCACCATTGGTTTTTACCAATGGTGAGTCTTTCTTTTCACCATTAGAAAATCTCCAATAGTGAGTAATTTTACTCACTGTTGGAACCCAATGGTGATTCACCGACTCACTTATAGAAGATCAATAGTGATTAAATTTACTCACCATTTCACCTGAATGGTATGAAAATTTTCCCACCATTTAAATATCAATGGTGAGTTATTTTTCCACGCAATATTTTCTTTCATTTTATGATTTTTGTGTTTGGAAGTATCTTTTATCAAGTTATTTCATGATTTTATATTTTTTCTTTACTACACTATGAATTTAGAAGTAGCTTTCATTGAGATATTGTATAAGCTCCCACTTCTTATTTTATACTTCTATAGTCTTATTAATTGTTTTAATCTTGTGTTCTTATTTTTTTCATAAGTATATAATTCTGTTTTTGTATAGAATTTATGTTTTATTTTTTTAAAACATGGTAGTAGATATTTTTTTAATATCTATTTTTTATTTTTTATTTTATTATTATTTGATCAAAAATAGTTTTTTAATCATATGCAACTTCAATATCTTGTTTAAAATTATTTCTATTAATCCACCATTGGAACCCAATGATAGGTAATTTACTCATCGTTGGACATCCAATGACTGGTAATTTTTTATTTCTCACATGGAAACATTTGGTTTTAAGATATATGGATCTATTTTTAGTTTTTTTCAATCCATTTTATTTTTCTAAAAAAATAAATTATAGGTGATAATCTATTTTTTCACCATTGAAAATACCCAATGGTGAGTAATGTCTCACCTCTCTCAATTTTTAATGATGATTCATGAATCACTATTAGTTAAAAGATTATTTCTAAAATTATTATTTTTTTAATTTTAGTTAATGTTGTTAAAAAAATTACATTGTCAAATGTTTAATATTATATGTTGAAATATAATTGTAACATTGTTTAAAAATTAATTGAAGTATTTTTTCAGTGAAATTTTCTCTTGCAGAATGTTTTACATAAGATACTTTATTTTTTATAACATTCTGATGTTTGTATAATATGGAAAATTACATTATTATTTCAATTTATTTTCAATTGTGTTTTAGAAAAAACTCTTAATATATTAATTGTTTACTTTATATTTCATTAACAAATATAATTCTGATTGTGTTTTGTTTTTCATCATAGTTTTAAAAAATGAAAGGTAACGATAATATTATTTTTATTAAGAACTTTAAGTGTCATGAAGACATTGAACTTAGACACACTCCTATAGATATCTATTTTAATGTATTGGGGGATTTTTTCAAGAATAAAAACACTTATACCAGTGTCTATGCACAATTCAACAAGGATACAAGAATACTTTTCCTGCTTCTTTCTAATTGATCAAGTCACTTCTCTAACTTCTATTATTCTATTGTGATCACTAAATATCTTCATCATATTCATCTTCCTCCACTGATGTGATGAGAGAACATGAGTTACACCAAATTTCTTCATCTTCTAGTCAATTTTTGTTTCATTTTTTCTGTTATTTCTCTATTTTAATTCTTCCCACCACTTATTTTTCTTATAGAGTTTTGGTTTACAATTTTACCATTATAAATATATCATTGAGTTATTTATCCCATCTAAAAGGGAGGTCAGGTTGTTCCTCTAAGACAAAAGGTAGGTAGGGTGAAACTCCTTCAAAAGTCAGGGGCGATACCACTAGGTGTGAAAAAGGTACATTTTTATTTGTATGTAATTAGGTTGTCCCTGCCATTAAAAAGTGTGGAGTTAGTGCATACCAATCTCTTCGACGAGTAGAGGATATTTAATATTGGGCTATGATCTTGGTGATATGAACCTCTAAATAATCTCATGTGTTATCTATTTTATTTTTTTGTAACTTTTAACACTGATATAAATTTGATATATTAGTAACTATAATAATAAATCAAAAAGGACTATTCACCCCCTCTAGTCAATAATTCCATACCAAGGGACCAAAAAATTGGTATTATAACGTGGTTCATTTTTAAGGATTTTGTTTTATTTGTTTCATTATCTAGTTTTATACTAACCATTTTCCTAGGCCTAAAAGCATAAAACAAAGATCTACTAATTTGTTATAGATAATCAATATTTTGAGATGTTGAATCCCATCAAACTAATTAAATTCAATGAAAGTAATAATATCTACCAGAAGGAATGAATGGAGGTATTTCTTAAAAATATAAGTCTTTATTATTGGGCTATAATGTCAAAACATATAAATTTCTAGAATATGAAGAAAATATTACTTGTAATGATGCTTAAAAATGTGTTTTAAATTACAAAGTTATGAATTAATTATACTAATATTTATGTATAAATATTTATAGTCACATTTCATCATGAAAAATAATTCTGACATTTGGAGGTATTTAAAAGTCACTCATCAATGAACTATCAAGTTTTATAGAACCAGGATAGGTATACACAAAGATGAGTTTCAAGATTTCAAGATGACTGATCAAGAAATCATAAATGATATGTACAATAGATTCAACAAATTTTTTAATAGCATGGTTTCTCTTAGAGAGACCATGAAGAATAAAGATCTCATTGAATGACTACTTTGAGATCTACCCAAGAGATGACATTCAAATAATGTTTCTGTAGAAAAAATTAATGATTTTACTGAATATTATATGGACGATTTTATAGGATCACTACTTCAATACGAGCAAGAAATAAATAACAATAATACTGATGATCGTGATAAAAGGAAAGGTATAAAATTTAAATCAAATATAAATGTTATTTATAATTATTCTAATTCTGAATTAAAATAATTTGAGAAGGATGAAATTAAAAATTTCACCAAAGGTGACTATAAGTACATGAAGGGTAAGAGTGGATTTAAGAGTCGTCCTAAAATATATTATAAAAAAGATGAAATAAAGTGTAGTAAAAGAGGTAAAACTGGCCATGCACATACCCTCAGATGAGAGATCTTCACAGGAGCTCTTGGTAAGGCTTTCCTATCATTCTTGCCTTGGTGAGGTGGGTCCAAGGCAGAAGGTTCTCCAAGATCCCATTCAGGTGTCACTGAAGTGGGTGGATTGGTGAAAACAGGAGAGGATACAATGACTTCAGTTGAGTTCTAGTATGAATCCCTTATCTAATGAGGTGGAATCATGTTTTTATTCAGTAGTGAAGAGGGTTTATTGGAGTCAGTGTGTGAGCTTTGAGTGGTAGATCTCATGTGAACCACATCCCATACTAGTTAAATAAGAATTCCAGGTATGTTTATAGATTCATTTTTTTTCGAGTCGACTTGGGAGACCATCAGATTGAAGTTTGGAGGATTTGGAATGTTTGTTCCCATTGTTGTTCGAAGTGGTTTGGGTGCCAGATTTTTTTTCTTGGTCCTATTAAGTTCGTGTGTACTGGAATCTTGAATGTTGTAATTTCATTGTTTTTGGGATTTTTTTGTGAATGGTTGAAAGATGCTATGCTTGTTGGATGTGATGCATTTAGTATTTTTAGATTCTATGATGTTCATTCATCTTTGAATTCGATGGTGGTAGTCTATGTTGTGGGGCCCTGGAGACTTGATCCATCGAGGGTATTGTCCACTCATCCCTCTTCTCTTACTCCATAACTCCACCACTCTCTCTGAGGTAGATCATAGTGGTGGTCTATATGGTACTTTGGGATATGAGGGAGAGCGATCAAATGTGTCTTATGGTGATTATGTCTCTATTGGATCCCAATGGTTGACAACATAGAGGATGTGATATTATATGACAACTTTTGGTTCTAGATTTTGAAAGAACCTAGAAACTCTATGAGGAATAGATCCAGATGAGGTGCTAGAGAAGTAAATTATCACCAGATCTTGGCCATCCGGATTTGGATAAATGAGAGGGTATAGATTTTTCCATCGGTACCAGGCCCATGAAACCCTGCATATGACAACTAGCCAAGTGGTCATGTGAAGGTGGTGGCTTGACATAATGATGTAGTCCCTGGGGAGGGGAAGTTCATGTAGTCTCTATATCAACTGTATTTACTTTTATTTAGTTTTAATTGGTTGATGTTGTTCTAGTTCACAATTAACCTTTAAAAGTGTCATTTTAAAATAAAAAAAATAGATTCCGGAAAAGAGGTAAAACTAGTAAATATGATGTTTCATAGTCAATATGATTTGAGTGTAGGAAAAAGGGGCATAATAAATCATACTGTCCCAAAACTAAAACAATAAGGAAAGGACAAGAAATAAAATAAGGAACAAAGAAAGAATTATCATGTTGGATAGATTTGTACAGAAGAGTCAGACTCAAGTGATGTTGGTTCTGAAAGTGAAAAATAATTTTCAAATCTTTGTTTCATGGATACTACTGTAAATAAGGTACACTTTGACTATAATTTAAGTTCTTATTATGAAATTGATATTGAAAATGAATTTAAATAATTAACTAATAAAAATGGAAAATTGTAAAGTTATATATTAAGAGTGGATGAATTGTATAGGGAGCTGTAAAGAGAAAACGAGATGATTAAAGAAGAAAATAAAAAATTAAATTATTATATTTTTAGTAATATATAATATAAAATGTTTTTAGTTTCTATAATTATTAACGTTAAAGATGAGAATATAAAAATAAAATATTTCTTGTAAAAAAATGATAAAGATAAACATATAATATTTTAATTGGTTTGTGATGATTTAGATAAAATTGAAAATAAATGTATGCATCTTAAACATTAAAATATGTAACTGAAAAATTATGGATGATTATCAAATATAAAATATTGCGATGAACTAGAAGTTATTCATAAAGAGAATTAAAACCTTAAAAAAGAAATTACTTATTTAATGTAAAAAGTTTCTATATTTGTTTTGATAAAATAATATCTATAAAAAAACCCAAATATGATAAAAAGGTTTGTTACCATAATACTCAGGTTCCTAAGATGTATAAAACTATTTTTTAAAGGTATAATTGTGAATATTTCAGATGTTACCTACTTTAATTGTAACATGAAAGGGAATTATAGAAAATAATGTTCCTTAAAGTTTACTGAGAGTGTAGAACATAATAAGACTTTAATTTCTGAAAAATTTCAATCCATATTAATATAAAATAAATTTATAAAATCTTTATGGGTATCTAAATATTTTTCTATTAATCCAATTGGACCTAAACTATTATGGGTACCAAAACAACCATATACTTGATTTGTTTTGTAGGAAACCTTCCATAAGTGTTTCAAAGATACATGGTACAAGGACAATTAGAGCTCAAGGCACATGACTGGTGAAATTTACAACTTCTTATATTTTAACTCTTATGATGGAGTTACATTCACTTTTGTTATAACTCTAAATATATGGTTAAAGTTTTTGGAGAAGTTGGAATATTAACTTATGTTATAATTTCTAAAGTTCTTTTTATACAAGTTTTAAAACATAAATTTATTAGAATATCACAACTTTGTGATGATTGCATGTATGTAAAATTTTAAGACAAAAAATATATTATTTATAAAAATAATAATGTTTTATTTTATTCTAATAAAAAATAAAATATATATTCTATTTATTTTTTATAACTGACCAAGCATAATGTAAAATGCTTAAATTCTGCAGATATAGATCACATTTTGTGGCACAAAAGGTTGAGACATGTTCATATTTGACAGTTGTACAAGATGGCTAAACACGAAAAGGTTCTCGAACTTCCAAAGTTTATTTCATTTAAGTAATATGTATGTGATTCTTTTTTAAAAGGTATGAAACAGAAAGAATCATTTAGATATGTAAATATGATTAATACTAATAAATTCTTATAACTGCTATACCTTGACATTTTTGGACCCAGGAGAATCAAAATTTTAGGTTAAAAAAGATATTTTTTTATAATTATTACTGATTTCAATAGATTTACTTGGATTATTTTATTATGTCATAAATTTGAAAGACTAAATAAATTTGTTACTTTCTATAATAAAATTCAAAATAAAAAAAGTCACTTAATTTATTCTATTTGAATTGATAAAAGAGGAGAGTTTTTAATCTATGATTTGACATTTGTTTCTGAAACTAATTGAATTTTTTGTAAATTTTGCACCCCTAGAACACCGCAACAAAATGGTTTTATAGAGAGAAAAAGTAGAACTATTTAAGAAATGGAAAGAATAATGCTTAATGAATTCAAACTTCTAAAATATTTTTGGGATGAATTTGTTAACACAACTGCTATATCTTAAATAGAGTTTATATCATACCCTTATTGAAGAAAACTCCCTAGGAACTATTTTTGATTAAAAAACCAAAAATGGGTTATTTTAAATTTTTTGGAAGTACTTTCTATATTTTAAATACTAAATATAATCTAGACAAGTTTTATTAAAAAAGGGATGAAGGTATTTATTTAGGATAATCTAATAATAGTAATAATTATAGGGTAGAAAATAAATGAAATATGAAAATGAAAGAATCTTTCCATGTTAATTCATTGAAAATAATGATAAATAGAGTAATGATTCTATTGAAAATACTAAATATTTTAAAGATTTCAACTTTAATGATAATATTCCTGAAATTAATGATGCATCAATTAAGGGGGATCATATAGAATCTCATTATGATCCTTTATTTTTATAAAACTTACAGAGATCACTCTATTGAAAATTTTATAGGAAATGTTGAATCTGGAATTAGAACTAGACATTCTGTTTTAAAATTCTATGAAAATTCTGCCTTTTTAGCTGATTTTTTTCTAGTTAATATTAAATATTCTTTGAAACATTATAATCAATTTAATGTTTTGTATGATGGAAATGAATAGTTTGATAGAAATAAAGTATAGAATCTAGTTGAGTTGAGTAAATATACAATGTCTATTGGAGCCAAATGGATTTTTTAAAATAAATTGGATGAATATGGTAATATAGTTGTAAATAAAGAAAGATTGGATACACAAGGTTATCTTCAATAAGAAGGTATTGATTTTGAGGATTTATTTTGACCAATTAGTATATTATAATCCATTCAAATTTTATTATCCTTTTCAATTTTTAAAAATTTTAAACTTTTTCAAATGGATATAAAAAGTGTATTTTTAAACGGTATAATTTCAAAAGAGCCTTATGATAAAAAACCACCTAGCTTTGAAAATAAAAATTTCCAAATCATGTTTTTAAAAACTATAAATATTCATATGGTCTTAAGATAGATTATAGATCTGGTTATGAGAGACTAACTCTATTTTTAATTCAAAATGATTTTGTTAAAGGTAAGGTTGTTCCAACCTTATTCATAAAAAGAGTTTCAAATGACATACTAAATATAAAAACTTATGTTAATGATATTATATTTGGTTCTACTAATGATAAAATATGTAACGAGTTTTCAAAATTAATGAAAAATGAACTTGATATGAGTTTAATGGTGGTATTAAAATTATTTCTTGTTTCAAAAATAAATCAAAGGAATAATGGTATTTTATTAAATCAAGCTAAGTATTCCAAAGAACATTCTTGAATGTTTGGACTTGATTCTTATAAAACTATGAGAACCCCTATAAGAAAAAAAACTAGATGCAGATGAATCTAGGAATTTTGTCTGTGATAAGTTTTATAGAGGCATGATATGAAGTCTTTTGTACCTTACTATTTCTAGGACAGATATTATATTTCTATTTTTATATGTTCTAGATACCGGAATAACCCCAAATAAAGTAATCTTAAGGATGTTAAAAGATTAATTAGGTATATCAAAGGTAGTGTTATAACTGGACTATTTTGTTCTAATGAGAATTTCTTTGATTTAATGTTATATTCTGATTCTAAATTTAGAGTTTCATACTTGACCATAAAAGCACTTTAGGTATGTGTCACTTTTTAAGAAAAAGTTTAATTTAATGGAGTTTTAAGAAAAAAATTTCAACAGCACTGTCAACAGCTGAGGTTGAGTATGTTACTACTTCTAGTTTCTATTAATAAAGTATTTGTATAAAGAAAATTTTGTATGATTTCAATATTAATTTTAATAAAATTCATATTTTCTATGATAAAACTAGTGCTATTTCTATTTATAAAAAACCTTTTCAATACTCAAGAACTAAAAAATTAATGTTATATTTCATTTTCTTAGAGATCATATAATTAAAGGTGATTTATGTTAATAATTTATTCCAAATGAGATACAATTAGCTTATATTTTCAATAAACCCTTGGATTTTGTTAAATTTGAGAAAATGAAGTTTGAATTGGGCATGCTGTAAGCTGCACCTTTCCTTAGATTAATTTATATTTTGATAAATCAATTAAATGTTTTTTCTATGTCTTCTACAATTGAAATTTCTTTATTATTTTCTGATTACTATTAATTAAATAACACTATTTACTGGAACATTACGACTATCTGTTATTTTATATATCTGAAATTTTTTTATACAATTCATAAATAATAAATAGATAAGAATGTTTTAAAAATTCCATTGTTAAATAATAAAAATGTATTATTATTATTATTATTATTATTATTATTATTTTTGTACTGTATCTTTTTGCTATAATTTACTTTTTTTCACTATTTCTTTAATACTGTAGTTTTTGAAAAATTTCAAAAAGGGGGAATTTTTTTTGAAGATTTAATAATTTTATATTATGATTATTGAAAATTTAATAAATATTATATTTTTTTAATTTACAAAATGGTAAATATTGTTTGTAATTGGGTATTATCTATTTTTAATATCCTTTTATTTTGATAAATAACATTTACATAATATTTAGTTAAAATTTTTTCTGTCTAAAACTGAATTAATTAATTTTTATCTTTAACAAGTATTCATATTTTTTTGATATGTATTTTTTAAATTATATATTTTTATTATAAACAAATAATGCTGCATAAGCCTTCAAGATGAACATCAACCTCTTTTATGTGGACCTAAATATCTAGCCTTAAGGGAGGTCATGTTAGAATGGCCCACACAAAACCTTCATTGAGAATAGTACTTTTATAGCACTACATGAGCCCATGTATATGGCCCAAGGATTGAACTTGCATAGATTGGGCATACTTTTCCTACAATCTAAAAATCCATGTGTTTATTAGGTTGGTTTTCTAACCAGTTTTCAGAACATCTTGGGTTATATACTACTCAGTTTTCATATGTTAGTTTAGATGTGGGAGGATATTTTTTCACTAAGATTAAATCTCGATCGTCCGATCTCCTCTATTTTCATTTCATCAGTTAATTCGTCCTTCCATCCCACAGATCATTTTTTTGAACTCCAAAATTTCTTTTCCTCTCCCACATAACTCCTTATTCCTCTACTCATCTTCCTCTATAGTAGACCATTCGATCACATCCTTCTCATACATCCATCTCTTCTCTAGACCGACGAAGTCTGCTTCTTTGTTTCTTATTCATCTCAAGTTATCTTTTATTTCTTCTAGTTTATCTTGATTCTTACTCGACCTAACCATGGCTCAACCTTCTTTTATTTCTTAGGTGACTGGTCACTATCTAGTTCTCCAATGTTCTTTATAGTGTATCCAATAGTCTTTACTAAGTTTCTTCATGATTTTTATCTCTTTATTTCATGTTGGGTTTCTTTTTTGGTTTGAGAGTTATATTTCTTTAGCCTCAACTTCATACTCTTATAAACTCCTTCTATTTATCTTTATATCAACTTGTTTTTAATGTATAGAAGTTGCCTTTGTTTAGTTTTCTAAAATCTGTCAGGTCTCCATTGGTTCTTACTAATGGGGAATCTTTTTTTTTCATAGTTGGTTTTTACCAATGGTGAGTCTCTCTTGTCACTGTTGGAAAATTTCCAATAGTGAGTAATTTTATGAACTTTTGGAACCCAATGAAGAGTCACTAAATCACGACCAAGAGATTAATGGTGTGAATATTTACTCACCATTTCACCTCAATGGTATGAAAATTATTGCACTATTGAAATACCAACAATGATTAATTTTTTCATCCTCTATTTTCTTTTATTTTCTTCTCTTTTTGTTTAGTAGTATCCTTCATCAAGATATTTCATGAACTCTTATTTTTTATTTGATTCACTATGCATTTGGATGTATCCTTCATTGAGCTATTTCACAGGCTCCTACTTCTTATTTTCTACTTCTATAGTTTTATTAATTGTTTTAATTTTGTGTAATTATTTATATCATAAGTCTTTAATTATATTTTTTATAAACTTTATATGGTATTTTATTTATTTTGAAACATGGAATTCGGTTTTTTTAATATCTATTTGTTTGATTTTATTATTTTAAGATGCTTTTAGAAACAATAGTTTTGGTTTAATCTTCTGTAACTTCAATATAATTCTTGACATTATTTCTAGTAGGCCACCATTAGAACCCAATAGTAGTTAATTTAATCACCATTGGACATCCAACGATAGGTAATTTTCTATTGATCTCATGGAACCATTTAGTGTTAATATGCATGGATATGTTTTTAGTTTTATTCTATTCATTTTATTTTCACTAAAATAAATTCAAGGGTAGGTAATACTTTATTTTTCCACCATTGGACATTTCCAACGGTGAGTATTCCCTCACCACTATTTGTTTTCAATGGCGATTCATGAATCACCATTAGTTAAAAGTTTGTTTCTAAATTTTTTTATTTTTTTAATTTTAGTTAATATAGTTGAAATAAATTACATTATCAAATGTTCAATGGTCCAAACTCTATGAATTTAAACTAAGAGACTATGTTCCAATACTCATGACTTTAAACTTTATGCAAGTTGTCTCGAGAGTGGTTAATGTGGAGTTATGTTGCCTCCTAGGCCACTTCATTCATGTCAAGTAATCTTTTTTGTGTTGTGAACATTCCTTCGATGCACACCCCCTGGTCTAAGAATTATGACCATAAAATATTTGTGACTGGGTGGTTATTATTCACGTCGGTTCTCTAAATACTCTTTTTTCAGGATGCTAAACTGTGATACTACCACATTCAATGAACATGGGATGCCCTACTGACCAGAAATGAGGAAGAAATGATGGGTATCTCAGTGAATAATCCCCACATACCACATCATGATCACATGAATTTAAAATGTAAAATTACCTATCCTCATTGTATGATATAAAACTTCTTTTTTATCATACTCATTTCATGATACAAAACTATACAGAATCTTAGGACCTCACCCAAGAAGCCATTTCCTCCAGTTTCAGTCATCCACCACATAATTAATCTAATCATCGATCAAAATCTGAAATAGTGATTCCCCTAGAAGATGTGTTTGAACTTTTTTAGACCTATGCACTCATACCGACATACTATATGAAATAGTGGTGTAATTACAAGAGTTTTGGAATCCATTTGAACATTCCATCAATTCATTTCTATTCTTTTTGTGCCCAACATTTGGATCCTCATCCTCCTCTACATATGAAGGGAACCCCTAATAGTATGGTGTCTGGCTAAGGATCACCTACTATCTTGGGTCAACATCTTGAAGGACTTTAGATGATATCTGAGACAAGTTATTTGTTTCAAACATGGTCAACATGTAATCCTCAGTTGTTTATCCCCATTCTCAATTGAGCGTTATGGGTACTATGTTTTAAACATAGTCAAAATTTTTCCTATATTGTGATGCCACCGCCATTCTGTCCCACATTTCTAGAATTGTGATTCACACACTTCATTCCCCTTTATTTATTTATAGTTCAACACCCTTGGCGTTATCCCATTCATGCACTACAATTCTCTAGAAAGGAAAGTTGCTGTTCAGAGAGCCCCATTCTAGCCAGAACCTCTATCAACCTAGAAACACTCATATGAATGAGAAATCATATCACTATCCATTATTTATCACAAAAATAATGACTCATGTGAGATTAGGTATTCATTTCTGGTTGTCTCATAAATATGACCAAAGTTAGAAATAAATAAAGGAATATGTTCAAACATGAAAAAAATAAAACAATCCAAATTTTTAGAGGTCCTTACACAAATTGAAGCATATCCTTTGAGAAATTACTTTAGGGATTGATATCTATGATCAAATAATAAAGCTATTACAACCTATTTTGAGTATCCTCTAAGATCTATTACCGCTTCACCATGTGTTCTTTATCTTCATTGTCATTGGATTAGACGTCTTCAGCTCTGATAAGCTTCTAGTTCTACTCGTCCCAAAACTCATCTACCAAGGATGTCACCTACACCACCTTGGCGTTAGCCTCATCTAGATGAGCCTTGAGATTATTGATGGAATCAGTTTGGTAAGTAGTGACTTCCGTGTGCTCGTGAGATAGCCCCTCCTGGTGGGAAATCTCCTCCTCAACCGCCTGAAGAGCCTTTGAGCCCTCATCCCTCTGATTCTTCCAAGAAAGATCAAGATCCTACTATTTCGTGCATTATTTCTCAAAAAAAAAACTCCCAAGCCACCACATAAAGGTTTCTGGAGTTCACTATACTAATCCCCAAACTAATTAACTAGTGGAAAAGAGATCCTACCTGTCGTGGCAGTTCACCTATCTAGTTGTAGGTGATGAAATTCCACACATACTTCTACTATTTTCGGCACATGATCCAATTGTCCTCAGTAGCCTCTGATCCAAAATCTTAAAAGTCTTCAGGTAGTGAATGATCATATGGAGGAAAGGCCACCGATATATTATCATTTGAATCCTCCAAGTGCAGTTCTCTAGGTGTGAGTGGTTGGAGAACAATATCTGGGAACATTTTTTTTCCAGCCTCTTTACTAGGAGAAGAAGATTCCGATGCCCCCTACGACACCTCTGAGGAAGACACGATAATCCTGGATTCTTTAGATACCCCTTTTTGTGGTGTAACTTAATCTTCGGCCCCTATAACCACCACCGGAAGAAATTAAAAAATTGGAACACTTGATGCCACCTCATGAGTCTCCTCATCTTTTAGCATAGTTTTTTCCTCTCCCATCATGACTCTGACTCTAATATCCACTTATGATGGACCCACTACCACAAGATCTTCCACTATACTTCTTTCAACTAACCCTATTATGGGCCCTAACTCAACCCCCTCTATCATGGGCATGGTGTTATAAGTCTCTTTAAATTAAACATCCATGGTTATCCCAACCACCATGGTCTCCTTGGCTATATACACAATAAGAGTATTCTACACCATCAACCCTAGAACCTTAGGCACAATTAGTTCAAGTGTTGGTGGTGGTGGCTGAGTCCCAAGCACTATTTGAACTCCCATTCCAAAATGTGTCAGTCAAGATTAGGAATCAGAATCAAATGAGTGAAGTGATTAGAGTAAGGAAAGACTTACATGAATTTTACGGTCCAGTGATAAGCTCCTAGAGGTTTCTAGATAGTCCACTCTGTAAGGTCCCATCTGCATCCACTACCTCGATTGTAAGCATTGATGGTTAGCGGACCATGACTGCAACATCAGTAAGAGACCCCAAAATTAAACCTAAGAGGGTTAAGGTCCCATATCATTCCTTTTCATGTCCTTAACGGGCCTCCACTTCCTCTATTATGAAATTCTATACTAGCAAAAAAATAAAAGTTAGGAAATAGTTTCAAGAGAAGGTTGTTCTGAGACACATAAGATTTGGATATTAACTTATTCAATAATAGTTCTTCCTCTAAAAGGAGAGCCTAGATTTGTGTCAATTCCATAGGAATATTTGAAATCTTCAAGAAAAGGTGAACATACAACCAACTTAGATGCTAACAAATAGAGAGGAGATGTCTCGTTTAACTCTACCCTTACCCGGTCAGTTAGAGGTTGTGTAGTGACCTGGGAGTGGAATAGGTCTATCGGCTCCATAACATATCACTCTGCCAGATCTAGATATATGAGTAAGAATACCTTGACTTGACCAATCCCAATGAGACATATACTATCCCTATTAAGATGCTTCTACATCTCATGAACACCAAAAAAATGCATTCAGACACCCAGTTGTCCCAAGCTTCAGAGAAGATGACATCACTAGGAATGTCCACGTAACACTACTTATTCCAGGTATCTTGGAAGAATTTCTTTGGGAATACCCTAGATTTATACCCTTCTTACCACAACTAATTTAATGGATAATCGATCTCAAATATGCTTCTCTTCCTGCGGCTCTCAACAGTATGGGCCCACAAACCATTGGACTCACTGTTACAACCTTGACTATTGGGATAGCTCTACCACCACGATTTTCAATAACCATAAATATTCCTTGGACTCATAGATGAAGGGAAACCCCTTCTCTGGCCTGATTGGCCCATGACATCAGGATATCCCTAGGATAAGTTCTCTCCCAACTCTACGCATACTCATGAATTAGACCATATATAGTAGTGGGTGGTGGAAACTCATTTCAAATATTTCCATCCTCACACGTAAACTAGTGACAAATATTCCTCAGTATTGAAGGGTGAAACTCACAATGCACCTATGAGTATACCTTTGGTGTTAGACTCTACAGAAACCTGAACTATCTCACAAACTTTTGTGGATTATATAGTTCACAAATTGGCTTTCTTTCGACTCTTTCTACCATTACCCCAACTCAAATGTCTAGGAGGAATGATATCTCTTCCATGGTCCTTGTTATGTCATTGGTCACCACCCCCGTTAGCAGGGGAATGGATGAAATATGATGTTCTCCACCATATCTACCTTATCTATCACTTCCAATAGACCTAACTTGAATGGATGACTCCCTACGATGTTCAAGATCAACTGTGATAAGTTTGTACTGGGAGGAGGGATATGGTTAAGATATTGATAAACACTCATATTTGTGTCCACCCAAATGTACAAGAAGTGGAGGGTCACACACTCACACATGAATTAGTGTATTTTCTTCACTGATGTGGAGAAGCACTTTTTACAACTTTACAACCACATGGAAAACCAATTTGAAGCACTGCCTCATCGCTATCATCACCACCATTGTGAAGGTGATTGGTCAAACCTCATATGTTTATCCCTAACCAAGATAATATAGCCATAGATAAGTGTTGTGATGAACCCCACCAACCTAACCGCATGTTTATCCTTGGACTTGATGCCATATCCCCACATCTTCCACCAAATTTCCTCCAGAATCCCCCAGTAAGCGCCCTCATTTCTTTGTTGGTATCTTCCGAGACATGTACATGGCCTCACCTGTTGCTTAATTAATGGATCTTCACCCTCATATGAATCTTATATTGGTTAATTAAGGAATTATCTGAACCACTACTTGAAGGTAACTTCCCTCATTCTTGGATTCTCTTTTCTACTTACCTACACCAGATCGAGAAACACCTTCTGTAAGGATGAAATATGATATTGATCATTACAAAAATTCTTTGTGGGAATCAATTCATCATTAATTTTCCCTAGTATAGGGATCTCGATGATATGATTATAGTATCATAGGCTGACACCGACCTCCCCATGATATAGATGAAACATGTTGGTCCCTGGTAACCATCTTTTCAGCAACTCAGGCATGATTTCATCAGGGTGATAAATGTGGAACCGTGGATACAATGATGATTCATAGAGCCCTACTTGATTCATCTCTCATTTAAACTCATGAAATTTAACACATTCACATTAGTCCTAGTCCCACTCATCTGTGAAGTTTCTGCCCCGACATAAATCAGAGTTTTCATTCCATCCCTTGGGAAGATCCCCCAAACCTGCCTTGATAATCGTCTAATACTACGGTGGGGATGAATCATCCTCCATCTTCTCCCAATAAATATTATTGATGTGGTTATAGAGACATTCCACTATAAGTGGTGCGTGATCCTTTTATATATGGCATTAAATATACCTATTCAATTGTTATTTTCTTGTTATGCCTCTAAACCAGTAATTTGGATCATCTCTGTTTTCCACCGAAATAAAGATCTCATCTATCATTTTGAATCCATAGAGAGGTATCCTCTTGCATAAAGAATATTCCCTCCCATTCTCTATCAATTTTATGATAAATGATTTTTAGTATGATGTGCTTCATACTCTCTCCCCAATCATAATGTTCCCCTCTATATCATACCTCTGAGAAACATCAACATTGACTCCCTCAGCATATAATTGATTAAGAACTTAGTTGATATTTTGATTTTGGATCATGAAGTTTTTTGAAAAATATAATTTGTGAATCCTAGTCACATATCTCAATCTCTTGGAGGCCTATTGGAGAAAATGTGGTTTGCGGTGTACGGTTCACTGAGAAGTGTTTGCGTAGTAAAGGTCCAGACATCCAATTTTATAAGAAGTGATTCACAGAGCATGGTTCACAGAGACATTGAGCATTATGTAGCGTGAGAAAAAATATTTTATTTACACAAAATTATAGTAGTTTTAGGGCCCAACTATTCTATTTATAGGTGTATGATCATCCTAGGCATTATGGCGGCCTTTGCGCAAGCGACCATCATGAGTACACTATGCGAGTGAGATTCACGAAGGGGAGCCGATTGGAAAATTTTGGAGATTCTCTCTCAGAATCATACCCTAATTTTCCCTATAATATCCCATTCTAGGGGGGAGGGATATTTTTTGGCATGGAAATGATGGTTCCATGGGAATAATTGAGGAAGTCATAGCTAGTTTGGAGGGAATCCATTCCAAAACATCCCAAAATCCCTCTTAGAGGACAACTTTGGGAATCCCGACTACTTGGAGAATGTCCAGATCTCAAAAATATCCCTATAAAATAATTTCCTTTTCGACCACATGAAGGTTTGACAATAAACCACCATGCATCGAGTTTTGGAGTCCTAGTGCACTTTGCAAACCCGCAAAGTATTAAAAATTTATTCATGAGTATAACATTCAGACTCATGAAGCTGTGCCTATTTTCGATACCCAAAAATTATTCATGAGAATATATAATGTTCACAAAAACACCTTTCCTATAAATACCCCTTTCATTACAACATTTTAGGGCTGATTAAACAACCTTTCATCTTTAGATTTTCTCCTAATTCATGAACCTTATAATCTTCATGAACAAAAGAGAAAATGGATCATCCAAGTTATCCAATCTTAGAGAAACCCCTTCAATGTGTTCTTGAAATCCTCCACTAATGGCGGGGATTACTTTTATGAAGCCCTACACCCTTGATGAAGGAATAAGGTCCTTTGGTGAACTTGGGGATTTATGAAGCATTCAACCTACTTGAAGCACTCCCTTTCTAAATTAAGACTTCAATCCTAGCCAAGGGAATCCTGTTACATGAATCATACTCCTTTACAAATTACCCGACCTCTAAGAAGCATCCAAGCTTCATGAAGCACCTCTCTATGTGGACCTAAGATTCATGAAACCCATTTCCTCAGACTCTCTATGGTGCCTCCTTTCTACTGACCCTACTTTAGGAAGGTTAAGTTCCCATGTCCCCCACACCCATCTAAGACCGGTCCAACTGCACCTCAAGTCCCTATGTTACATGTTCCACCCACTCTTATGTCTGCCCACTTCACCACAAGTGTGGCTAGATCTTCCCACCTAACTATTTATTTTAAGAATAGGTACCCTAATCCCTTTGTATTCTAACCATAAGTATCCTAAAGTGGACCTCATGACTGAACTATCCTCCCATAATTATACCCTAGTAGTGTCAATGCCATGCCCCTCCCAAAGGAACATGAGTAGTTGTCACATAAACCCTAAGGGAAAGGAGTAATTCCACCCATGTACAAGTTGCATGACAAAAAACTAACTAGTTCCACCTCATAGTCCTACGATGTTAAACTGCATGACAATTTCCTCAACATAAGACACTATAATCTTACCCTATGTCGACTGTCCTTTCACCCATCGACAGTCCTTTCATAACATAAGCATCTTTGCAGAATGATGTTAAACTTCATTGATCATTCATATCACATGAACATAAATTGTGGCATCAAACTACATGGTTTTCGATCCCTATATTCTAAACATGGTATATAGGATTCATTTTTGAGGTTCAATCCCAACCAATGGTAAACTTAGGTTCTTTATCCCAGGGAAGTACCTCCTTGATCCTTCTTAAGGGGAATTCAGATCAGCCTCTTGGATTTGACTCATGGGGAATATTGACTAATGGTAAAATTAGGTGACCCATCACGGGGATTCACCTCCCATATCCATATCAAGGGGAATTATAATCAACCTTTTGGATCCATATCAAGGGGTGTTATTATCCATCCATACAAGGTTCACCTCAAAAGGTGTTCTCACCCGTCAATCCAGGTTTGGCATAATCCCTATTAGGGTCATAACTACCTAATTAGTATCATTAGGCTTTCTGATCAACCTTTAAGATTCATCTCAATGGGCATCTTTATCTATCCATCCAAGGTTTTCCTCAATGGGAGTTATCACCCATAAACAGAGGTGTGACAATTTCTCTCCTAGGAATGGACTTCCTAGATTATTCTCTATGAGGAGTCCCAATTTTCCCAACCCATCTCCAAAATATAGAGAACTCGTGCCCTGATCCGTCTCCAACAATATGTTTTGATCTGTATCCATAGTACATAGAAATTATGACATATCCCAAATACACACCCCATTCTTAAATGTGGGATGACTGAGGTAAAAATCCTAATAAGACTTATGCACCTAGAATTGTCACCTCATGATCGACACGTGATTCCTTAGGTTCTGCGCCTTATGATTCCTCACATGAGATTCCATCCTAAGGGGAAGAATAAATGTTTCCAATGCACCCAATGCCCTGACATGCCCTGTTATTCCAAAAACAACTACTCTCCAAAACAAAGGTTGATTCCCTAATAAGATGAAATTAGAATGTCCATACTAAAGTAATGTAATTAACTATTTTACCCAAAGATATGGCACTGAGAATGAGGTATATGAACATGAATCAATCTATGAGGGAAACCCAGACTAGGTGATGATCTCTAAGGAGGAATCCATGGAAGGAGAAACCAACATCCCATCATCCTATTTTGATTAAGGAGAATACATCACCATTGGAAGTGATGAAATTCACCCACCTTTGGAAAGTAGG
Organism: Viscum album; assembly: GCA_963277665.1. Taxonomy (NCBI): domain Eukaryota; kingdom Viridiplantae; phylum Streptophyta; class Magnoliopsida; order Santalales; family Viscaceae; genus Viscum; species Viscum album. The sequence goes on from OY728164.1 coordinate 212,648,629, forward strand.
AACGTGGGGCTATAGAACCCAATGTGCATAGGCATCATGTCATTGCACATGAAGGCCCAAAAAAAAGTGCTGGAAACCTTAAAAAAATAATAAAATTAATTTTTCCACTTTTATAAAATTTATTTTACAAAATGAACATAATTTTATGAATCAACATGTCAAAATTTTCTTTTGTTGATTTTTCAAGATTTTTTTTGAAGTTTATTTATTTTAATTAATAGTGACAAAATTAGTTCAATTGTATTATAAATAATCCAATTTGGGTCATTAGAATAAATTTAATGTTGATTTTTGAAATTAAAATATTTGATAGTTATGAAAATTTTCTCTTTGGTAAACAACCTTTTAATCATGTCCATTGGTTCAATATTAAATTAAATTCTTCCACTTATGTAAATTTAATTTTGAATAATAGATTCCATATTTAGAATCATCATAATTAATATTATATAATAAGTTTAACCTAATTTTTTTTTTCATAATTAATATTAAAAATAGTATAAAATTAATTACTGATCTTAAGGTTAAAACAAGTTTACTTGGGGGTTAAAAAAAGATAAGTATAAAAATGACCTAAAAAATTTCCAAACTCCTATTATATATATACTTCAACCTTATATTGTATATTTTTTGATAATGATCCATTTTTGGGTCTTGTGGTGTGCGTAAAACCTGGGTATAGCTTTTTCTTTTCAAAAATTACAAGTGGTTTCTCTCCTCCACTTATAAAAGAGAACCCCTATCCTCTTCTCTTCATACTTAAAAAAAAATTTGGTTCACCCAATAACTACCCAAATATATTTCTTAATTCCATACTCACATTCTAGAGTCTTTATTTTTATTATGAAACCCTCTAAAGAAGTCTTTATATGTAAACCTAAATATTTTCTTCGAAGAATAGGTCTTAACCATTCATTTTTATTTTATTTCATTTTATAACTCATTAAATATTATTAAAACATATTTATATAATTGTTCTTAATTGGATATTAAATATTTTAAAACTATATTTTTTGACAAATTACACTTACATAATATTTAATTAAATTATTATTTTTAAATAGAATTAATTAATTTTTATCTTTAACATGTATTCATATTTTGTTTTAATCTTTATTTTTTTTAATTTATATATTTTTTGTTATAAAAAAATAAGGATGTGAAATCCTTGAAGATGAACTTAAACCTACTTTAAGGGGACTTGGAGGTATACCCTTGAGGGAGGTCCAGTTATCATGGCCCCTATAGAAACTTGGTTGAGCATAGTGCTTCCCTAGCCTGTGTATAAGGCCCAAGGAGTGCACCCCCTGATATTGGTAATATGCTTCCCTAAGATCATAGGATGTGTGTGTTCTGTTTTGGTTTTATTATCGGTGTTTAGAACATCTTGGGTTATATACTAGTTGGTCCCTATATGTTCAATGTGGGTAAACGTTTTTCACTATGATTCAATCTGGATCATATGATTTCCTCTATTTTCATTTCATTCATCAATCCATACTTCCTTCCTATAAGTCTATATTTTTTGAAATCCCAAATTTATTTCGATCATCTTCCTACACAACATACCGTTCGACAACATCCTTATCTAGCGTCCTTCTCTTCTTTAGATCAAAAATGTCTTCTTCTTTGTTTCTTCATTATATGAAGTTATATTTTATTTCATATGGTTCATATTACTTCTTAATTGAGATAATTATGGATAATATTTCTTTTATTCATTGGTTTATAGGTCACTCTCCAGTTCTCTAATGATATTTATAGTGAATCCAACAAGCTTTACTAAGCTTCTTTGGGCTTTTAATATGTCTCTTTCTTGTTGGGTTTATTTTTTAGTTTAAGAGTTATATTTCTTCAGCCTCCACTTAATATTATTATAACATCATTCTATTTATCTTTTTCTTGACTTTATTATAATTTATAGAAGATATATTTTTTTTAGTTTTCTAACATCTATCGAGTCTCCATTGGTTCTTACCAATGATGAGTCTTTTTTTGTCACCGTTAGTTCTTACCAATGGTTAGCTTTTTGTCACTATTGGTTTTTACTAATGGTTAGTCAATCTTTTCACCATTAGAACCCAATGGTGAGTCACTGACTCACTACCAAGAGATCAATAGTGAGTAAATTTACTCATCATTTCACCTCAACAGTATGAAAATTTACCCACCATTGAAATATCAATGGTGAGTTATTTTTACACCCTCAGTTTTCTTTCCTTTGTTTCTATTTGTGTTTAATAGTAGACTTCATCAAGATATTTCATGAGATCATATTTTTTATTTGATTCACTATGCATTTTACAGTAGCTTTCATCGACCTATTTCATAATCTCCAACTTTTTATTTTCTACTTCTATAGTTTTGTTAATTTCCATAAACTTGTATTATTATTTTTATCATAATTATTTAATTTTTTTTGTACAAAATTTATGTTGTATTTTATTTCTTTTGAAACATGTCAGTAGATTTTCTTTTAATATATATTTGTTTTATTTTATTATTTTATGATTCTTTGAGAAAAAAATGATTTTTTTAATCATCTGAAACTTAAATATGATGTTTAACATTATTTATGTTAAGCCACCATTGGAACCAAACGGTAGGTAAACTACACACAATTGGGAATCCAATAGCAGGTAAAGTTTTATTGCTCTCATGGAAACATTTGGTGTTAAGATGCATAGATATATTTTTTGTTTTGTTTAATTCATTTTATTTTTTCTAAAAATCACAATGGTAGGTAACACTCTATTTTTCCACCATGATATATTTCCAAAAACAAGTAATGTCTCACCGATCTCTATTTTCAATAATGAGTCATGACTCACTATTAGTTAATAGTTTGTTTCTAAATTTTTTATTTTCTTAATTTTAGATAATTTTATTAAAATAAATTACATTTTCAAATGTTTACTATTTTATATTGCAAATAATGGGAAAATTGATTAAAAATTAATTGCAGTATTTCTTTTGTGAAATTTTTTATTGTAGAATTTTTTTCATACAATGATCTATTTTTCATAACATTATGCTGAATGTATAATATAAATAATTACATAATTATTTCAATTTATTTTCTGTTTTTTTGATTAATAAATATTACTCTTAATATATTAATTATTTTTCTTTATATTTCATTAATAAATATAAGCCTAATTTTGTTTTGTTTTCAAACATAGGTTTAACAAATGAAAGGTAACTGTCATATTATTTTTATTAAACACAAAAAAGTGTCATGAAGACATTGGACTTGGAAACGCTTATGTAGATATCTATTTAAATGTATCTATATATTTATTCAAGAAAAAAGCACTTGTACCATTAAAGATGAACAATTCGACAAGGATGCGAGAATAATTTTCAAGAAACTTTTGAATTTATCAAGTCACTTATTCAAATTTCATTATTTTATTGTGATAACTGGAGATGTTCTTCATATTCATCTTTCTCCACTGATGTGATCAAATAACAAATGTTTCACCAACTTTCTTTACCATCTACTCAATTTTCGTTTCATTTGTTTTCTTCTATTTCTCAGTTTTAATTCTTTCCACAACCTCTTTATACTCTAGAGTTTTGTTTTATGATTTTTAAATCCAAAATACATAATTGGGTTATTCCTCCCAACTACTTAGAAGGTTGGGTTGTTTCTACTAGAAAAAAGTAAGGTAGGTTGTGACTCATTCAAAAGTAACGGGTTATACCATCATGTTTGCAAAAATTATGTTTGTATTTGTATGGAATCAGGTTTTTAATCTCATTAAAATGTAAGGATTAATTGTATTACAACATCCATAAGGATTAGAGGATATTGAAGAGAGAAATAGGATGTTGGTTATCCAAACCTTTATAAAAATCACATGTGTTATTTTTTCTTTACACTATAACTTTTAACACTGTTATTGCTCTGGTAAATTAGTAACTATAATAATAAATCTAAAAGGACTATTCACCCCCTATAATTACTATTTCCATACCAAGGGACCTAGAAATTGGTATTAGAGTGTGGTTCCTTTTTAAGTATTTGGTTTTATTTGTTTCATTATCTATTTTTGAACTAACCATTATCATAGACATAAAAGTCTATGGAAAATATCCCCTGCTTTGTTATGGATAATTTGGATTTTGAGATGTTGAATCCTATTAGACCACCTAAATTCAATAGAAGTGACTATTTCTACTAGAAGGACAGAATGAATGTATTTATTAAAATCATAGGTCTTGATTATTTGGATATAATTTCAAAACCATATAAATTGCTTGAAGTTGATTTATAAACTATTACAGGTAATGATTTTTCAAAATGTGTTTTAAATTACAAAGTTATGAATTACTTATACTTATATTTAAGTAGAAATATTTATAGTAATATTTCATCCTATAAAAATACTTTTAACATTTAAAGGACTTTATAAGTCACTCATTAAGGAACTGACAAGTTACAACGAACCATGCTTGGTATACACTTATCTCATTTACAAGTTTTCATGATGAATGATCAAGAAATAATGAATGATATGTACAATATATTCAAAAAAACTTTTAACTGTATGGTAGATCTTAGCAATACCATGAATAATGAAGCTCTCATTTCAAGGCTATATCAAGCTCTACATAAGATATGGTACTCGATAAAAGTTTCTATTGAAAAAAGTAAGGGTTTAACCTAATATTCTATGGATGAGTTGATAGGATCACTACTTCAATATGAGATGGAAATGAAGAATGAAAATACTAATGATAATGATAAAAGGAAAGGTATAGTAGTCAAAATAAATATAAATGTTATTTCTAATTCTTTTGATTCTGAATTCCAACTAAGTGAGATGGATAAAATTTAAAATTTCACCAAAGGTGTTTACAAGTACATAAAGGTTATAAGAGGCTTTAAGAAGTTTTCTAGAAGATATTATCAAAAATATGACAGAAAGGTTAGTAAAATAAGTAAAACTAGTAAATATGATGTTTAAGAATTAATATGATATGAGTAATAGAAAAAAGGGGAATATAAAATCAGACTATCCAAAAACTAAAACAAGAAGGAAAGGATAAGTAATACAATAAGGAACAAAGAAAGGCTTATTATGCTAGATAGAGTTATACAAAAGGGTTAGACTGAAGTTATTTTTGTACTAAAAGTGAAAAGGAATATGAAATCTATGTTTGATGGTACTAATCTAAATGAGGTATACTCTAACTTTAATTATAGTCCTGGTTATGAAACTGATATTGAAAATGAAGTAAAATAATTAATTGCTCAAAATGAAAAATTTCAAGTGATATATTAAGAATGGCTAAACTATATAGGGAACTGAAAATAGAAAAATAAGAATATTAAAAAGAAAATAAAAAATTAAATGATTCCATTGTAAGTAATATAGAATAGAAAAAGGTTGTATAGTTTGAAATGATAAAAGTTTAATAAGAGTATATAAAAATAAAATATTTATTATCAAAAAATTATGAATATCAACACAAATGATTTGAATTATTTTGTGATGATTTAAATTAAATTGAAAAAAAATGTAAGCATATTAAACATGCAAATAATAAATTGAAAAATTATGGATCATGATCAAATGTAAATGCTGTGATGACTTGGAAGTTATTCCGAAAGATAATTAAAACCTTAAAAAGAAATTATTGGATTAAAGGAAACATGATTTGTATTTTTTTGAGGCCAAGATAAATTTGATAAAACAATGGCTATGAAAAAACCTAAATATGATAAAAATGGTTGTGGATATAATAATTAGGTTCCTATGATGTATAGAACTATTTTTTTAAATGTAAAAATGAGAATATTTCTAATGTTATGAACTTTAATTGTAACATGAGTGGGAATTATGAAAATAAATGTTCTTTAAAGTTTACACAGTCTTTAGTCCATACTAAGAATTTAATTTCTAATTTTTTTTCTTCTATATCACCATAAAATATATGTCCCAAATTTTTATGGGCACTTATATCTTTTTCTACTAATCCAATTGGACCCAAACTAGTAGGGGTACCAAAAAAACCACTTGATTTGTTTTTCTGGAAACTTTCTTGAAGAGTTCCAAATTCACATGGTACGTGGACAGTGGGTGCTTAGGGAACATGAATAGTGAAACTTATAACGTATTATCATTTAACTCTTGTGATGTAGGTATTGTGACCTTCACTTAAAAATCTAAAGGTATGGTTAAAAGTTTTGGAGAAGTAGTTATATTAACTTAATTAACATATAACAAAATAACTTAATTATCATATAAAAAATTAATTAGAATATCACAACTTTGTGAGGATGAAATGTATGTAAAATTTGAATACCAAAAATGTATTGTTTATAATGATAATAAGGTTTTTTTATGTTAATAGAAAATAAAATATATATTCTATTGATTTTTCAGAACTCACCAAGTAGAATGTAAAATGATTAAATGATGTAGATACAGATCACATTCTGTGGTATAGAAGGGCGGGACATTTTCATCTTTGATAGTTTTACAATATGGATAAACATGAACTGGTTCTAGAACCTCCAATGTTTTGTTCATGTAAGTATTATATATGTGATTCTTGTCTAAAATGAAAGAAGCATAAAAAATCCTTTAGATATGTAAATATGATTAATACTGGTAGATTCTTAGAACTTCTACACCTTGATCTTTTTAGATCCATGAGAAATTAAATTTTATGTTCTAAAAGATATGTTTTTTTTAATTTTTGATGATTTTAGTAGATTTACTTGGACTATTTTCTTATCTCATAAAAGTGAAACATTAAACAAATTTTCTAATTTCTGTAATAAAATTCAAAAATAGAAAGGTCACTTAATTTATTCTATTAGAAGTGATAAAGGATGAGAGTTGATAAACTATTATTCTATATTTTTTTTCAAACTAATGGATACTTTCATAGTTTTTCCGCCCCTAGAACACCCCAAAAAAATTGTGTTATTGGGAAGAAAAATAGAACTTCTCAAGAAATGGGAGGAACAATGCTTAATGAATTCAACCTTCCAAAATATTTTTGCACTGAATCTATTAACACTACCTGAAATAGCTTAAATAGAGTTTATATTAAAACCTTATTAAATAAAATTTCATATGAACTTTTAATAATAAAAAACCCAAAATTAGTTATTTTAATGTTATTAGATATATTGTCTATATTTTAAATTCTAAATATAATCTAGAAAAGCTTAATTAAAAAAATTATGAAGGTATTTTTTTAGGATACTATAATAATATTAAGACTTATAGGGTAAAAAATAAAATAGCTATGGCAATGAAGGAATATGTTCATGTTAAATTCATTGAAAATAATGTTAAACATAGTAATGATTCTGTTGATAATGCTTATGATTTTAAAGATTTTGACTTTGATGAAGATAAACCTGAAAGTAATGATGCATTAGTTAAGGGGGAGAATATCTCATATCAATATGATACATTAATTAAAAAAACTCAAAAATATCACTCTTTGGAAAGTTTTATAGGAAATTTTGAATATGTAATTAGAACTAGACATTCTTTTTTAAATCTCTATAAAAATTCTTCCTTTGTAGATGATTTTATTTCCGTTAATATTAAATATAATTTGAAATATTCGGATTGATTTAATGATATGCATGATAAACTTGAATAGTTTTATATAAATAAAGTATAAAATCTAGTTGAGTTACCTAAAGATACAATATAAATAGGAACCAAATGGATTTTTTGAAATAAATTAGATGAATATGGTAATATAGTTAAAAATAAAGCAAGATGAGTTTCCCAAGGTTATATTCAAGAAGAAGTTATTGATTTTTTAGATTCATTTACACCATTGTCTATATTTAAATCCATTTTTATTTTATTATCCTTTTAATGTTTTAAAAATTTTAATCCTTTTCAAATGGATGTAAAAAGTGAATTTTTAAATGGTGTAATTTCATAAGAGGTTATTGTTAAAAAACCAAAATACTTAGAAAATAATGAATTTCCTAATCATTTTCCAAATATCTAAATATTTATATGGTCTGAAGAAATATCCAAAATCTTAGTATGATATACTAACTCAATTTTTAATTCAAAATGATTTTTTAAAGGTAAGGTTGATCTAACTTTATTCTTAAAAATAGTTTTAAATGATATAATTATTATACATATTTATGTTGATGATATTATATTTGGTTTTACTAATGATAAAATAATTAACAACTTTTCAAAATTAATGACAAATGAATTTGATACGAGTTTAATGAGGGAATTAAAATTTTTCCTTGGTTTAAAAATTAGTCAAATGAAAGATAGAATTTTATTAAATCAATATAAGTATTCCAAATAAATTTTTAAAAAGGTTAGACTTGATTCTTATAAAATTATGAGAACCCCTATGAGCATAAACTCTAAACTAGATACAAATGAATCTAAAAAGTCTAGCAATGATATGTTGTACAAAGGAATGATAGGAATTATTTTGTACCTTTATGCTTCTAGGCCAGATATTATGTTTTCTATTTTTATGGGTGATAGATATCTATTAAACCCCAAAGAATGTAATATTAAGGATGTTAAAAGAGTAATTAGGTATATCAAAGGTACTGCAAATGTTTGAATATTTTATTCTAATGAGAATTTCTTTGATTTACTGTCTTACTCTGATTTTAAATTTGGAGGTTGTAGACTTGATTAGAAAAGAAGTTTAGGTATGTGTAACTTTTAATAAAAAGTTTAATTTCATGGAGTTCTAAGAAAAAAATATCAGTAGCACTATTAATAGATGAGGCTGAGTATGTTTCTACTACCAGTTTCTATTCAAAGAGTATTTGATAAAGAAAACTTTGTATGATTTCAATATTAATTTTGATAAAATTACTATTTTTTATGATAACATCAGTGATATTTCTATTTCTAAAAATCATCTTCTACACTCAAGAAAAAAAATTGATGTTAGATTTTTTTTTCTTAGATATCATTCATATAAAGGTTGAATATGGTTATAATTTTTTCCAATTGAGTTATAATTATATGATATGTTGACGAAACCCTTGTATTATATTAAATTTGAGAAAATTAAGTTTGAATTCAGTATGCAAGAAGATTAACCTTTTCTTAGATTAATTTATATTTTGATAAATCAATTCAATGTTTGTTCTATGTCTTTTGTAATTGAAATTTTTGAATTATATTCGAATAAATTTTCATTAAATAACACTATTTAGTTGAACATTGCAACTATCTATTATTTTATATAACTTAATGAAATTTTATACTATGATTAAATAATAATTATATCACAGTGTTTTAAAAATTCTACTCATAAACAATAAAAATGTATTATTTTTTATGGTATCTAAATGTTATACTTTACTTTGTTTATTTCACTATTTCTTCAGTACTGTAATTTTTGTTAAATTTCCAAAAGGGGGATAAATGTTTTGAAGATTTAATAACATTCTATTAAGATGTTTGAAAATTTAATAAATATAATATTGTTTAATTTACAAAAATCCAGATATTGTTTTTAATTCGGTATTAACTATTTTAAATCTCTTTTTGTATTGATAAATTACACTTACATAATATTTAGTTAAATTATTATTTTTAAACAGAATTAATTAATTTTTATCTTTAACATGTATTCATATTTTTTAAATCTGTATTTTTTTACTTTATATTTTTTTATATAAAAAATTAGGCTGTGGAAGAATTCATATAGAACTTATACCTCTTTTATGGGGACCTAGAGGTCTACCCTCAGGAGAGGTCTAGTTATCATGGCCCGTACATAACCTTGGTTGAGCATAGGGGTTTTATATCACTCCCTGTTCCCATGTATGAGCCCCAAGGAGTGTTCCCACATAGATTAGGCATAGGTCACCTGCAAGCCCGCATGCCATGTGTGTGTTGTGTTGGTTTCTTGACCGATGTTTAGAACATCTTAGGTTATATACCACTCAGTCCCTGTATATTGGTTTCGATATGGGACACAAGTTTTTAAATTATATTTAATATAGATCATCCAATATCCTCTTTTCTCACTTCATCTGTCAATCCATCCTTCCTTCCTACACATATGTATTTTTTGGTCTCTGTAATTTCTTTTCCTCTCCCACATGACTCCTTCCTCTACTCATCTTCCTCCATAGCAGTCTGTCTAGTGAAATCATTCTTCAACGTCCTGCTCTTCTCTGGAGAGAAAATGTATGGTTCTTGGTTTCTTCTTAATATCAAGTTATATTTTATTTCATATGGTTTATCTTGAATCTTACTTGAGAAAACCATGGATAAAATTTCTTTTCTTCATTGGGTGACAGATCACTCTCTAATTCTCTGAAGATCTTAATAGTTTATACAATAGGATTTACTAATTTTCTTTAAGCTTTTTATCTTCCTGTTTCATGTTGGGTTGCTTCTTGGTTCAAGAGTAATATTTCTTCATGCTTCGATTCATCTTCTAACCTGCTTCCATTTCTCTCCATCTCAGCTTTCTTATACTACATATAAGAAATCTTTGTTTAGTTTTTTAATATCTACTGAGTCGTAGTTGGTACTTACCAATGGTGAGTATTTTTTTGTCACCATTGGTTTTTACCAATGGTGAGTCTTTCATTTCACCATTATAAAATTTCCAATGGTGAGTAATTTTACTCACTATTGGAACCCAATGGCGAGTCACCGACTCACCTCTAGGAGATTAGTGGTGAGTAAATTTACTCACCATTTTACCTCAATGGTATGAAAATTTTCCCACCATTTAAATATCAATGGTGAGTTATTTTTCCACCCTCTATTTTCTTTAATTTTATGCTATTTGTGTTTGGAAGTATCTTTTATCAAGATATTTCATGATTTCATATTTTTTTATTTACTAAAATATGCATTTGGCAGTATCTTTCATTGAGATATTGTATAAGCTCCCACTTCTTATTTCATACTTCTATAGTTTTATTAATTGTTTTAATCTTATGTTCTTATTTTTATCAGAAGTCTATAATTCTGTTTTTTTATAGAATTTATGTTGTATTTTATTTTTTTAGAACATGGTAGTAAATATTTTTTAATATATTATTATTATTATTATTTGATTAACAATAGATTTTTAATCATCTGTAACTTCAATATCATGTTTGACATTATTTCTATTAATCCACCATTGGAACTCAATGATAAGTAATTTACTCATCGTTGGACATCCAATGACAGGTAATTTTTTATTTCTCACATGGAAACATTTTGTGTTAAGATACATGGATCTATTTTTAGTTTTTTTAATCCATTTTATTTTTTCTAAAAAAAGAAATTGTAAGTGATACTATATTTTTTCACTATTGGAAATTTCCAATGGTGAGTAATGTCTCACCTCTCTCAATTTTCAATGACTATTCACAAACCACTATTAGTTAAAAGATTGTTTCTAAAATTATTATTTTCCTAATTTTAGTTAATGTTGTTAAAAAAATTGCATTATCAAATGTTTAATATTTTATGTTGAAATATAATTGTCACATTGTTTAAAAATTAATTTAAGTATTTTTTCTCTGACATTTTCTCTTGCAGAATGTTTTCCATAGGATACTTTATTTTTTATAACATTCTGATGTATGTATAATATGGAAAATTACATTATTATTTCAATTTATTTTCAATTGTGTTTTAAAAAAACTCTTAATATATTAATTTTTTACATTATATTTCATTAAAAAATATAATCCTGATTGTGTTTTATTTTTCATCATGGTTTTAAAAAATGAACGGTAATGATTATATTATTTTTATTAAGCACTAGTTAGTGTCATAAAGACATTGGACTTAGACACACTTCTATAGATATCTATTCCAATGTATTAGGGGATTTTTTCAAGAATAAAAACACGTATACCAGTGTATATGCACAATTCAACAAGGATACAAGAATACTTTTCTCGCTTCTTTTGAATTGATCAAGACACTTCTCTAACTTCTATTCTTTTATTGTGATCACTAAATATCTTCATCATCTTCATCTTCCTCCACTGATGTGATGAGAGAACATGAGTTACACTAAATTTCTTCATCATCTAGTTAATTGTTGTTTCATTTTTTCTATTATTTCTCTATTTTAATTCTTCCCACCACCTATTTTTTCTCTAGAGTTTTGGTTTATGATTTTACCATTCTGAATATATCATTGAGTTATTTCTCCCATCTAAAAGGTAGGTCAGTTAGTTCCTCTAAGACAAATGGAAGGTAGGGTGTGAATCCTTCAAAAGTTAGTGGTGATACCACTAGGTGTGAAAAGATACATTTTTATTTGTATGTAATCAGGTTATCACTCCCATTAAAAAGTGAGGATTTAGTGCATACCAATCTATTCGATGAGTAGAAGAGATTTAATATAGGACTATTATATTGGTTATCCGAACCTATAAAGAATCTCATGTGTTATATATTTTATTTTTTTGTAACTTTTAACACTGATATAACTTTGATATATTAGTAACTATAATAATAAATCAAAAAGGAAAATTCACCCCCTTTAGTCAATAATTATATACCCAGGGACCAAAAAATTGGAATTAGAATGTGGTTCCTTTTTAAGGATTTTGTTTTATTTTTTTCATTATCTATTTCTAGACTAACCATTGTCCTAGACCTAAAATTATAAGAAAAAGATCTACTTATTTGTTATAGATAATAAATATTTTGAGATGTTGAATCCCATCAAACTAACTAAATTTAATGGAAGTAATAATCTCTACAAGAAGGAAAGAGTATAGGTATTTATTAAAAATATAAGTCTTTATTATTGGGCTATAATGTCAAAACCATATAAATTTCTAGAAGACGATTTAAAAAATATTACAAGTAATGGTGCTTAAAAATATGTTTTAAATTACAAAGTTATGAATTAATTATACTAATATTTATGTATAAATATTTATAGTCACATTTCATCATGAAAAATAATTTTGACATTTGAAGGTATTTAAAAGTCACTCATCAAGGAACTGACAAGTTGCAGAGAACTAGGATAGGTATACACAAAGAAGAGTTTCAAGAGTTTAGGATGATTGAACAAGAAATCATAAATGATATGTACAATAGATTAAGCAAATTTTTTAATAACATGTTTTCTCTTAGAGAGACCATGAAGAATAAAGATTTTATTAAAAGACTACTTTTAGATCTAATCAAGAGATGACATTCAAAGAATGTTTCTACTGAAAAAATTAATGATTTTACTAAATATTATATGGACGAGTTTATATGATCACTACTTCAATACGGGTAGGAAATAAAGAATCACAATATTGATGATCGTGATAAAAGGATAGGTATAGAATTTAAATCAAATATAAATGTTATTTATAATTATTATAATTCTTAATTAAAATAATGTGAGAAGGATGAAATTGAAAATTTCACCAAAGGTGTTTACAAGTACGTGAAGGGTAAGAGAGGATTTAAGAGTCATCCTAAAATATATTATCAAAAAGATGAAATAAATTATAGTAAAAGAGGAAAAACTGGCCATGCACATCCCCTCAGTTGAGGGATCTTTATAGAAGCTCTTGGTAAAGCTTCCCCATCATTCTTGGCTTGGCGAGGTGGGTCCAAGGAAGAAGGTTCTCCAAGATTTCATTCAGGTGTCAATGTAGTGGGTGGATTGGCACAAACAGGAGAGGATACAATGACTTCAGTTGACTTCTAGTATGAATCCCTTCTCTAATGAAGTGGCATCATGTTTTTATTCAATAGCGAAGAGGGTTTCTTGGAGTCATTGTATTAGATTTGTGTGGAAGATCTCATGTGAATCACATCGAAGACTGGTCGAATAAGAATTCCACGTATGTTTATATATTCCTTTTTTTTGAGTCGAATTGGGAGACCATCGAATTGATGCTTGGAGGATTTGGAATGTTTGTTCCCATTGTTGTTCGAAGTGGTTTGGGTGCCAGATTTTGTTTTCTTGATCCTGTTAAGTTTGTGTGTACTGGAATCTTGAATGTTGGACTTGCATTGTTTTTGGGATTTTTTTGTGAATGGTTGAAAGATATGATGCTTGTTGGATGTGATGCATTTGGTATTTTTAGATTCTATGATGTTTATTCATCTTTGACTTCAATGGTGGTAGTCTATGTTGGGGGGCCATGGAGACTTGATCCATCGAGGGTATTGGCCACTCATTCCTCTTCTCTTACTCCATAAATCCACCACTATCTCTGAGGTAGATCAGAGTGGTGGTCTATATGGTAATTTGGGATATGATGGAGAGTGATCACATGTGTCTTATGGTGATTATGTATCTATTGGATCCCAAAGGTTGATGAAATAGAGGATGTGATATTCTATGAAAACTTTTGGTTCTGGATTTTGAAAGCACCTAGACACTCTAAGAGGAGTAGCTCCAGGTGAGGCGCTAGAGAATTAATTTTTCACCAGATCTTGGCCATCCAAATTTGGATAAATGAGTGGGTATAGATTTTCCATCGGTACTAGGCCCATGAAACCCTGCATAGGACAACTAGCCAACTGGTTATGTGAAGGTGGTATCTTGAAATAATGATGTAGTCACTGGGGAGGGGAAGTTCCTGTAGTCTCTATCTCATATGTATTTACTTTTATTTATTTTTAATTGGTTGAAGTTGTTCGAGTTCACAATTACCCTTTAAAAGTGTCATTTGAAAATAAAAAAATGGATTCTTGCTAAGAGGTAAAACTAGTAAATATGATGTTTCATAGTCAATATGATTTGAGTGTAGGAAAAAGGGGAATAATAAATCATAATGTCCCAAAAATAAAACAAAAAGGAAAGGACAAGAAATAAAATAAGGAACAAAGAAAGGCTTATCATGTTGGATGGAGTTGTACAGAAGAGTCAGACTCAAGTGATGTTGGTTCTGAAAGTGAAAAAGAATCTGCAAATCTTTGTTTCATGGATACTATTGTAAATGAGGTACACTTTGACTATAATTATAGTTATTATTAATAAATAGATATTGAAAATTAATTTAAATAATTATATAATCAAAATAGAGATTTGTAATGTTATATATTAAGAGTGGATGAACTGTATAGGGATCTATAAAGAGAAAAAAAGATGATTAAAGAAGAAAATAAAAAAATTAAATTATTGTATTTTAATAAATTATAATATAAAATGTTTTTAGATTCTATAATTAGTAAAGTTAAAGTTGAGAATATAAAAATAAAATATTTCTTTTAAAAAAATGATAAAGATAAACCCAGAATATTTTAATTGGTTTTTGATGATTTAGATAAAATTGAAAAGAAATGTATGCATATTAATCATAAAAATAAGTAACTGAAAAATTATGGATCATGATCAAATATAAAAGATTGCAATGACCTAGAAGTTATTCATAAATAGAATGAAAACCTTAAAAAATAAAATACTTATTTAAAGGAAAACGTTTCTATATTTGTTTTGATAAAACAATATCTATAAAAAACCCAAATATGATAAAAAGGTTTGTTACCATAATACTCAGGTACTTAAGATGTATAAAACTATTTTTTAAAGGTTTAATTTTGAATATTTCAGATGTTACCTAATTTAATTATAACATGAAAGGTAATTATACAAAATAATGTTCCTTAAAGTTTACTCAGAGTGTAGACCATACTAAGACTTTAATTTTTGAAAAATTTCAATCCATATAACCATATAATAAATTTATAAAATATGTATCGGTATCCAAATATTTTTCTACTAATCCAATTGGACCTAAACTATTATGGGTACCATAACAAACATATGCTTGATTTTTTTGTAGGAAACCTTCCGGAAGTGTTCCAAAGAAACATGGAACATGGAAAATGGGTGCTCAAGGCACATAACTAGTGAAATTTATAACTTCTTATATTTTAACTCTTATGATGGGGTTACTTTCACTTTTGGTTATAACTCTAAATGTATGGTTAAATGTTTTAGAGAATTTGGAATATTATCTTATGTTATAATTTCTAAATTTTTGATTATACAAGGTTTAAAACACAACTTTATTAGCATATCACAACTTTGTGAGGATGGAATGTATGTAAAATTTGAAGACAAAAAATGTATTATTTATAAAAATAATAAAGTTTTATTTTATTCTAATAAAAAAGAAAATGTATATTGCATTTATTTTTTATAATAGATCAAGCATAATGTAAAATGCTAAAATTCTGCAGCTACAGATCACATTTTTTGGCATAAAAGGTTGGGACATGTTCATATTTGACAGTTGTACAAGATGGCTAAACGCGAAAAGGTTCTCGAACTTCCAAAGTTTAGTTCATGTAAGTATTATGTATGTGATTCTTTTTTAAAAGGTAAGCAGTGCAAAGAATCATTTAGATATGTAAATATGATTAATACTAATACATTCTTATAAGTGCTATACCTTGACATTTTTGGACCCATGAGAATCTAAATTTTAGGTTCTAGAAGATATTTTTTTATAATTATTACTGATTTCATTAGATTTACTGGGATTATTTTCTTATCTCATAAATGTGAAACAGTAAATAAATTTGTTACTTTCTATAAGAAAATTCAAAATAGAAAAAGTCACTTAATTTATTCTATTTGAATTGATAAGATTGGAGAGTTTGTAAACTGTGATTTGACATTTTTTTGTGAAACTAATGGACATTTTCGTAAATTTTCCACCCCTAGAACACCACAAAAAATGGTATTATAGAGAGGAAAAATAGAACTATTTATGAAATGTAAAGAATAATGCATAATGAATTCAACCTTCTAAAATATTTTTTGGATGAATCTGTTAACACTTATACTATATCTTAAATAGAGTTTATATCATACCCTTATTGAAGAAAAATCCCTATAAACTATTTATGATTAAAAAACCCAAAACTGGTTATTTTATATTTTTTGAATGTACTATATATATATTTTAAATACTAAATATAAACTAGACAAGTTTTATTAAAAAAATGATGAAGGTATTTATTTAGGATACTCTAATAATAGTAAGAATTATTGGGTAGACAATAAATGAAATATGAAAATCAAGGAATCTATCCATGTTAATTCATTGAAAATAATGATAAATAGAGTAATGATTCTATTGATAATACTAAATATTTTAAATATTTCAACTTTAATGAAGATATTCCTGAAATTAATGATAAATAAATTTAGGGGGATCCTATAAAATCTCAATATGATCCTTTAATTTATAAAACTTACAAAGATCACTCTATTGAAAATTTTATAGGAAATGTTGAATCTGGAATTAGAACTAGACATTCTGTTTTAAAATTCTATGAAAATTCCACCTTTTTAGATGATTTTTTTCTTATTAATATTAAAGATTATTTGAAATATTCTAATAAATTTAATTTTGTGTATGATGAAATTGAATAGTTTGATATAAATAAAGTATAGAATCTAGTTGAGTTACCTAAATATACAATTTCTATTGGAACCAAATGGATTTTCGAAATAAATTGGCTGAATATAGAAATATAGTTTTAAATAAAGAAATATTAGCTACACAAGGCTATCTTCAATAAAAAGGTATTTATTTTGAGGATTTATTTTGACCAATTGGTATATTATAATACCTTCATATTTTATTATCTTTTTCAATTTTTAAAAATTTTAAACTTTTTCAAATGGATATAAAAAGTGCATATTTAAATGGTATAATTTCAAAAGAGCTTTATGTTAAAAAACCACCTAGCTTCAAAAATAAAAATTTTCCAAATCATGTTTTTAAAAAATATAAATATTCATATGGTCTTAAGATAGATTCTAGAGCTAGGTATGAGAGACTAACTCTATTTTTAATTCAAAATGATTTTGTTAAAGGTAATGTAGTTCCAACCTTATTCATAAAAAGAGTTTCAAATGATATACTAAATATAAAAACTTATGTTAATGATATTATATTTGGTTTTACTAATGAAAAAATATGTAATGAGTTTTCAAAATTAATGAAAAATGAACTTGATATGAGTTTAATGGTGGTATTAAAATTATTCCTTGTTTCAAAAATTAGTCAAAGGAATAATGGTATTTTCTTCAATCAAGCTAAGTATTCCAAAGAACTTTCTCGAAAGTTTGGACTTGATTCTTATAAAACTATGAGAATCTATATAAGAAAAAAACTAGATTCAGATGAATCTCGGAAGTTTGTCTGTGAAAAGTTTTATAGAGGCATGATATGAAGTCTTTTGTACCTTACTACTTCTAGGCTAGATATTATGTTTTCTATTTTTATGTGTTCTAGATACTGGCATAACCCCAAATAATGTAATATTAAGGGTGTTAAAATATTAATTAGGTATATCAAAGTTAGTGTTAGAACTAGACTATTTTGTTCTAATGAGAATTGCTTTGAATTAATGTTATACTCTGATTCTGAATTTGGAGGTTGCATACTTGACCATAAAAGCACTTCAGGTATGTGTCACTTTTTAAGAAAAAGTTTAATTTAATGGAGTTTTATGAAAAAAATTCCAATATCACTGTCAACATATGAGTTTGATTATATTACTACTTCTATTTTCTATTAATAAATTATTTGGATAAAGAAAAGTTTATATTATTTCAATATTAATTTTGATAAAATTTATATTTTCTATGATAAAACTAGTGATATTTCTATTTATAAAAAACCTTTTCAATACTCAAGAACTAAAACATTGATGTTATATTTCATTTTATTAGATATCCTATTAATAAAGGTGATTTATGTTTAGAATTTATTCCAAATGAAATACAATTAGTTGATATTTTCACTAATCCCTTGGATTTTGTTAAATTTTCGAAAATGAAGTTTGAATTGGGTATGCTGGAAGATATACCTCTCCTTAGATTAATTTATATTTTGATAAATCAATTAAATGTTTTTTATATGTCTTCTACAATTGAAAGTTCTTTATTATTTTCTGATTACTATTCATTAAATAACACTATTTACTTGAACATTACGACTATCTGTTATTTTATATATCTGAATAATATTTTATACTATTCTTAAATAATAATTAGATTACAATGTTTTACAAATTACATCGTTAAATAATAAAATTGTATTATTATTATTATTATTATTATTTTTGTACTATATCTTTATGTCATAATTTACTTTATTTCTTTCACTATTTCTTTAATATAGTAGTTTTTGAAAAATTTCCAAAAGGGGGAATTTTTTTGATGATTTAAAAATTTAATATTAAGATTATTGAAAATTTAATAAATATTATATTTTTTAATTTTCAAAAAGTTATATATTGTTTGTAATTGGGTATTATATATTTTAACTATCCTTTTATTTTGATAAATATCACTTACATAATATTTAGTTAAATTTTTTTCTGTCTAAAACTGAATTAATTAATTTTTATCTTTAAAAAGTATTAATATTTTTTTGACATGTATTTTTTTACATTATATATTTTCATTATAGAAAAATAAGTTTGTGTAAGCCTTAAAGCTGAACGTCAACCTCTTTTATGTGGACCTAGATATCTATCCTCAAGGGAGGTCATGTTATAATGGCCCACACAGAACCCTGGTTGAGAATAGTACTTGTATAACACTACCTGAGCCCATGTATATGGCCCAAGGAGTGAACCCGCATAGATTGGGCATATGTTTCCTACAACCTGACAAGCCATGTGTTTACTAGGTTGGTTTTCTAACCAGTTTTCAGCACATCTTGGGTTATATACTACTCAGTTTTCATATGTTAGTTTTGATATGGGAGGATATTTTTTTCACTAAGATTCAATCTCAATCGTCTGATCTCCTATGTTTTCATTTCATCAGTTAATCCATACTTCCATTCCAAACATCATTTTTTTAAACTCCCAAATTTCTTTTCATCTCCCACATAACTCCTTATTCCTCTACTCATCTTCCTCAATAGTAGAACATCCAATGACATCCTTCTCCAACATTCTTATCTTTTCTAGATTAATGATGTATGCTTCTTTATTTCTTCTTCATCTCAAGTTATCTTTTATTTCTTCTAGTTTATCTTGCTTCTTAATCGACCTAAACATGGCTCAACCTTATTTTCTTTCTTAGTTGACTGGTCACTATCTAGTTCTACGACGTTCTTCATAGTGTATCCAATAGTCTTTACTAAGTTTCTTAATGTTTTTTATCTCTTTATTTCATTTTGGGTTTCTTTTTTGGTTCGAGAGTTATATTTCTTTATCCTCAGCTTCAAATTCTTATAACCTCCTTCTATTTATCTCTATGTCAACTTGTTTTTAAGGTATATAATATGTATTTTTTTAGTTTTCTAATATCTTTCAGGTCTCCATTGGTTCTTACTAATGGGGAATATTTTTTTTTTGTAGTTGGTTTTTACCAATGGCGAGTCTCTCTTATAACTGTTAGAAAATTTCCAATAGTGAGTAATTTTATAAACTTCTGGAACCCAATGGAGAGTCACTGAATCACCTCCAAGAGATTAATGGTGAGAAAATTTACTCACAGTTTCACCTCAATGGTATGAAAATTTATGCACTGGTGAAATATCAACAATGATTTATTTTTTCACCCTCTATTTTCTTTCATTTTATTCTCTTTTTTTGGTAGTATCCTTCATCAAGATATTGCATTAACTCTTATTTTTTATTTGGTGCACTATGCATTTGGATGTAGAATTCATTAAGCTATTGCACAAGCTCTTACTTCTTATTTTCTACCTCTATAGTTTTGTTAATTGTTTTAATTTTTTGTTATTATTTATATCATAATTCTTTAATTATATTTTTTGTATAAACTTTATATGGTATTTTATTTATTTTGAAACATGAAATTCGGTATTTTTTTAATATATATTTGTTTGATTTTATTATTTTATGATTCTTTTAGAAACAATAGTTTTTTTTAATATTCTGTAACTTCAATATAATTCTTGACATTATTTCTATTAGGACACCATTAGAACCCAATAATAGTTAATTTACTCACCATTGGACATCCAACGATATGTAATTTTTTATTGATCTCATGGAAGCATTTGGCGTTAAGATGCATGGATCAGTTTTTAGTTTTATTATATTAATTTTATTTTCACTAAAAAAAAATTCAAGGGTAGGTAATACTTTATTTTTCCACCATTGGACATTTCCAATGGTGAGTATTGTCTCACCGCTATCTGTTTTCTACGGTGATTCATGAATCACCATTCGTTAAAAGTCTGTTTCTAAATTTTTTTAATTTTGTAATTTTAGTTAATATTGTTGAAATAAATTACATTATAAAATGTTTAATATTTTATACTGAAATATAATAGCAATATTTTTTAAAAATTTATTGAAGTATTTTTTTATTGCAATTTTCTCTTATGAAATGTTTTTCATATGTTGCTCAGTTTTTTCATAACATTATACTACATGTATAATATGTATAATTATATTATTATTTAATTATATTTTCAATTGTATTTTGTTTAATAAATTTTACTCTTAATATATTAATTTTTTATTTTTTATTTAATTGATAAATATAAATTCAATTGTGTTTTGTTTTTCAGCATGAGTTTAACAAATGAAAGGTTAAATACATATTATTTTTATTACACAATAATAAGTGTCTTGAAGAAATTGGACTAAAAAATGTTCTTGTAGATATCTATTTCAATATATCATGATATTTATTTAAGAATAAAAACACTTATACCAATTCAGATGAATAATTTGTCAGGTATATGATAATAATTTTCCCACTTCTCTCAAATTGATCACGAAACTTATTCAGCAACCATTATTATGATGTGATAATTGGAGATATTCATAATCTTCATCTTCCTCCCATGATGTGATCAAAGATCATGAGATTCACTAAATTTCTTTATCATCTACTCAATTGCTGTTTCATTTGTTTTATGTTATTTCTCTATTGTAATTCTTCTTAGCATTTGTTTGTCCTCTAGAGTTTTGGTTTACCCTTTTCCCATTAAAAAGATGTCCTTGGGATATTCCTCCCATATGAAAGGAAGGTTGGTTTGTTCTTATAGGATAAAATAAAGGTAGGTTGTGACTCCTTAAAAAGTTAGGGGTTATACCCCCAGGTGTGAAGAAGGTATGTTTGTATTTGTATGTAATCGAGTTGTCACTACCATTAAAAAGTGGGGATTTAGTGCATACTAATCTCCTTGAGGAGTAGAGGATATTCAAGATAGAACTATGATCTTGGTGATATGAAACACTATAAAAATCACTTATGTTATCTATTTTCTGTCCATTACAACTTTTAACATTGATATAACTCTGATAAATTAGTAACTATAATAATAAATAAAAAAGGTCTATTCACCCCCATCTAGTAAATAATTCCATAAAAGGGACCTAAAAAAATTAAAACCAGTATCTAACATATTATAAGATGTTTTTATATTAATTTTATGACTTATATCCATCTTCTCCTCCATAAAATGAGAAACAAATCCATTAACCATGTGTGCGGCGGACCATCACCTTGCGAATCGATGTAATTCATTTTCCATCACCACCTTACATAGTTTGATAAAATGATAGATTTAATATTTATATATGATATTTATGACATATATATACTCTTGTAATTACAATAAAACATCTACATTTATAGATTCCAATCTGTTGGAAAATGATAATGCGACACGTGCAAACTTGTGGACTGCTGCCTCCACGAAGCAATGTGATTAATTTTACATTTTATTTTGACATGAATGGTAATAGAGATAGATTTATTGAATATATATGATATATATGACATAAAATTATTCTTAAAAGGTGATATATTATTTAAATTTCTTTCATTCCATCCATCAAGAAAATGGAAACAATGTTCATGCATACGTACGACTTACCGTCTTTATGAATAGTGTAATTCATTTTCTATATATACTTTTATAGGTTAAAATAAATAAATAAATAAATATATATAATGAATATATATAAAATTTATATCATGTTTAATATTATTTATATGATTTAAAAATTATCAAAGTAAAAGGACTAAAAATATCAAACCAAAACACATATGAAATATGAAGCAATTGTTACACAAAATGTTATTTTAACAAAGAATTATTAATAAACAGGTAATAAAAGTTCCAAATTAGACCATATAAAATTGGATATATATTATTATGGGTTTTTAAAAGTTTTATAATAAACCTATATTTATTATACAAGAGTTCTGAACATGTATGATGAAAGTCAAGACTTGAGGTAAGATATTTTCATCTCACATTTTTTCCATGGGACACATGCCATATTTTCCACTTATTTCTTTTGTGTGGTTTATATAAAAAATATGAATGTATTTTATGATTAATATAATTAAAATTATTGGACATACAGAGACATATAAGGTTATTTCTCTTATGATATTATGATTCAAACAATATCAAACTGGTAGAGGTTTTATGATACAATCTCATTGTTTATAATTATGATTCTAATGATGAAATATTATGATATATCACCAAATAAAATAATAAATTTCTTTCTACAATGGTTATTTCTGGAGAATATATGTTTCCATTTCATTTTTATCTCTTTAAGTACTAAAGAGACCAAAAGAATTTTTTTTTAAATCAACTTTATTTTTCTATTTGGTTGAAAATACTTTTTCTTAAATGTTAATGTTTTATAAAAAAGAGTTTAAAATTATATAATGATTATTGAAATTAATTTTTACCCATGTTTTAATTTTTAAAAAATATTTTAAAAAGAATATTCATATCATTTTTCAAACAAATATCTTTTTATTTTTTACCAAAAAAGTGAAAGGAATCTTAGTTTTAACATGTATGGAATGAAAAATATTCCCCATCATCATAAACACTAAATGATTTAAATATTATCTTATAATTGTTCTTGGTTAGTTTTAAAGAAAATTATTTCTTTAATATTTGTGGAATTTTTGGATTTTAATGAAGTGATTTCAAAATGTAAATCATATTTTCCTCAAGAAATGTTCCTAGTGATCTTTCAAAATCATTTTACATTTAATATGGAATCCTTTTATGTTACTTAAGATTTAATGGGGATAAGATCCAATGAACCATCCTTATTATTTCTCTGTATTATTTATGTTTATGAAGGTATGTTTTTTATAAACCACGTTTCTTTTCAATGGGCTATGTTATGATGAAATGTTTATATAACCCATTTACTTTCTATGGGTTATGATATGATGAATGTTTTATGATATTTTGGAACAAAAATGTATGGATTATGGGATGAGTGTGACCTATATCTACATATAATTAATTGGGTAATGATTACTAAATTATGACCTCAAAGAATATATAAGAGGTTATCCAAATCAAGAAAAAATGATACAGGAGAGGTTATAACAAGAATGAAACAAGAGGGTACACGAGAGGTTATCCCATGACTAAAACCAAGGGGTACATGATAAGTTATCCCAAACCCAAAGGAGGGTACATGGGAGGTTATACCAAGCCTGAAGTAGGTATAAAAGTGGTTAGAATAAGCCTAACATGTTATGAATGTCTTGGAGGGAATCCTTGACATAATATTTTATATACTTATGTTTATTCCACAAATTTATGTATTATGAAAATTTTATGCTCTCATGAATTATAGTATTTAATTAATTTATAATTCATGTATTATGAACTACCATAATTTATTCCATGAATGAAGTTTATGATATATGATATATAAGGTATAATTTTCAAATATTTTCTCATGTTATCATACCCTTATGATTATGTTATGTTGATATCTCCCTTATTTAATCACAATGAGAACCTCATATCTACATTTATTATGTTTCCTTTTCCTAGGTTATAAAGAAATATATTACGTATGATATATCTAAGAAGGGTGATAGTTATGAATTACTTAATTGGGAGATAATGTAGTTCACTTATAATCCAGTTGGTTATGTATCAAAGTTTACAAAGGCACTAGACCTTAATGATTCTAGCATAGATCATTATTTTATGTAATGAATATTCATCTACTAAGATCTGATACCTATATAAGAAAATTTTAGGTCTTTGAAGTTTATATCAGATAAAGGTTTAATTAACCTTTGGAAACTAGGATGAGAAATCTCTGGTGGGATCCCTAGGGATAAGTTTAAGTTGAAGTATAAGAATAATAAACTTTCCTAGAATTTTTTTAAATGATAGAGTGATTGGTTTTTAAAAAAATTACATCTCTATTTGGATACTACAAGTGGATGTGGTTTTAGATAGTTGCACCCAAGAATAATAACCCTGAAAAGGACACATTGGGATTTGATTTGATCATCACTTACTAATGGGCCTTACTAAACACCTGTTTTCACACTCTCATGGGATATGTTTTGGAAATTCAAAAACTCTTTACAAACCATTTTGAAAGATTTTAAAAATGACAATGAATGATCTAGGTTAACCCTAATGTTTCATTGTTTGAAAATAAGGTGTAATTATTTTGACACACTATAAGTTATTTTTCATAATAATGTGGTTCCCCACTATGATTATTGTTCCTTACACTATGATTTTTGGTTTTAATTAATGTATGGTACCTAAAGGATCCATGTTAATGATAAATGTGATGAAAAATGTAATGAATGTCCTCTTAGGAAACCAAATTTTATGTGATATGGAATAAAAAATATTTTTTCTACACTCACACAACTTTCTCAAGATATTAACCATGTTGAACATTCAAATGATCAAAAGAGGGAACAATGTTCTGTTGAGTCCTTCATGAGAAAATTTCCACCTTCTTTTAGTTATTCTGCTGATAAACTAGTTTTTGAGAAATGGATTAGTACCATTGAAAATATATTTTCCATGATATATTTTTTGTAGAATGAAATTCATTTTAAATGTCTATAATTTGGAAGGAGAAGAAAATCAACGGCGGACTCTTAACAAGAATACAAGGTAACAAGATAAAATTGACTCCATGGAGTGGGATGAGTTTAATAGAATATGTTTTAATAAGTATTCTACACATATTATTCATACAAATATAAATAATAAATTCCTTGAGCTAAAGTAAAAGGATGATGAATCTGTTGGTATTAATGAGGAAAATTTTACAAGACTTATGAGGTAAGATTATAATATTATCATCCAAATTGAAAGTAAGGTTGATAAATTTTATAGGGAATTTAAACAAAGTCTGTTGGGTACTAGGACAGGTAGGGGAAGCCAGTGGGCTGAGAATTTAAATTTTTTATCATCACCAGAGTGATGTTATGACGTCGACTCTAGTGAGATATCCCGGTATGGTCTGAGGACCATGCATGGATTTGAAAGAGCACAAAAATAAACTAAACAAGTACCTAGTTTGTATTTGACATGTGCAAGTCTGCCACTGGATGCTGGTGATCATTGCTCAAAGACTCCAATGTCGAATCCCTCTAGATCATCCACACACGCCTCTCGAATCTGCTCGTGCACCGTTCATCGAGATCCGGGAGCTTGGGCGGATCTTCAACGCTCACTTCCGTGCAACGATGATCATCGCAAGGCAAGAACCTTAAATCCGAGATGGATGTACATGAAGATCTTCCTTCACTTGAGAGACTGTCTCTCTAGATTCCAGGAGGATAGAGAATTTCTCAATCCCAACACATGAATAATTACCAAGGAGAGAGACACTCTCTTACCTATATAGAGAGTGTTTAAAACACGCACTATGGGTTCCCGACCCCCGTGTAATAAACATCTGCTATATAAGTGTTATAAATAATTATTTATGAAAAATAAAAAATGCCATAAATAATATTTATAATTTATCACTTACTCATAATATAAATAAATTACGTGATATAATTGAGTCTTTAACTCCACTCACACCTCCTGCTAATATTAAACGAACCTAGGATATTAAAATCCATTCGAATAATATTAATTCTTGTATTTACAATATAAATTTTAAATACATGTTATAAATAAATTCAACGAATTATTATAAACTTGAATAATAAATGAATTTATTTATTCTTTGGTGATCCATAGAACTTGGATAGTACTCAGATCCTTTGGTAGGGCCCACCAAGTTCTATATTTCTATTCCCATAATAGGGCAGATTCTAAAAGCGCTATTGTGTGTGACCCTCTTGGACCTTGCCTCAATAGCAGTGAACAACATTTACCGACCAAGAGTGGGGTCTAGCAACCCATTAAGGCCCCCTATAGAGATAAGGTAAATTCAAATCAACGACTACCTTCCTACGAACACAGTCCGTGTAATATAATCTCTTCACCATCGATATCTCAATAAGCAAGAATGAACACTAGTGTCATCATCCTTTATCTTACTTTATTTTATTTGTTGATTTGTCTGGACGGTCTTACCATCGACTACCATGGCCATGGATTTAATGAAGGTGAAACCATCCTAATAAACCAGGCCCGATATATCTCTTACTGAACTTAGAAGCAAAAAATCCTTTCTCGATCATTCAATCAATGCCATGCCATTAATGATGTACCCGATATAAACTACCTTGGCACGACTTTGTTGCCATGGTTTTCACCTTACATAAAATGTATGTAATTAAATGAAATTCATTGATAATGATATCAATTCTGGAGACCATTGAACATGTTCGTAGATAGAAACTACCAATGACACCTAAAACATGTGGTGTTCCTATTATGCGGGTCTATCCTCATGATCTCAACTACTAGAGATCATCAAGTGCAAAATCCATGAGATGAAGTCTCAATGCTTATGATCCCCCAACACCTGATGGTCACACATCATCTGTGTCTTATCAAAATTATGTAACTGGACCATAGGACATTACTTTATGATTACTGTCATGGTATCTCAAGGTTCTCATTATAGAATGGGATCTGCTGTACCCCCTTGATATGATATGTAATCTAAGTACATTACCATAAACAAAGTGGATTCAGAAGTATCTTCACTATTATGGAAAGATAAACACACATGTATTATAATAAATTACATGCATGTAGTGGTAAACAAAGTACAATACGAGTTGGGTATAGGGAAACCACTTTCAACACTCCCACTTGCACTAGAGCCAAATGCTAACAGGTTTCAATTCGCTAGCTCTCACATGTGAATCATGCTTCTGCTGAGGAATGGATTTAGTCAGGGGGTCTTCAATGTTGTCCTCTGTGGATACTCTACTAACTGTCATTTCATCTATTTGAGTAAAATACCTCAAGAGATGAAACTTTCGAAGAATATTCTTTGTCCTCTGGTGAGACATGGGCTCCTTGGACAACACCACTACAGCTGTATTATCACAATATACTAGAACAAGGTCTACACTGCAAGGTAAAACACCAATGTCTGAGATAAATATGCATATCCAGATAGATTCCTTTGCTGCACTGGAAGCTGTAATATGTTCGGACTCTGCTATAGAATCAATAACCACATCTTTCTTCGATCTTTTCCAGCTCAATGCACCACCATTCAGACAAAATATGTTTCCTGATTGTGATTTCATATCATCATGATCTATCTAGAAACTAGAATCAGTTTATCCCATAAAAACTAGTTCCTAATCTCCTCCATACACCAGAAACATATCCTTAGTATGCATCAAGTACTTTAGGATAGTTTCAACAGCTGTCCAATACAACTCTCTTAGATTGGCTTGATATCTACCCACCATGATTAAAGCAAAGGCGACATCAAACCTAGTACATAGCATGACATACATGATAGAACCTACTGCCAAAGCATAAGGGACTCTACTCATTCTTTCAATCTCCTCCTGTGTTTGTGGACACATTTTCTTGGAGAGATTTACACCATGTGAAATAGGTAACAATCCTCTCTTGGATTATTCTATACTGTACCTTTTGAGTACCTTTTCAATGTATGTACTTTGACTTAGCCCAAGCAGCCTTTGAGATCTATATCGATAGATCTTGATCCCTAGAATGCATGCTACATCACCTAAGTCTTTCATGGAGAATCATTCATTTAACCAAGTCTTAACTGGCTGTAAGACTTGCACCTCATTTCTTATAATTAATATGTCATCAACATATAATACAAAGAAAACGATGGAATCACCTTCAATATTTTTATAGGCAGAAGCCTCGATTTCATTTTTGACAAAACCAAAATCTCTTAAGGCCTCATAAAAATAAACATTCCATGATCTTGATGCTTGCTTCAATCCATAAATGGATCTCTATAGCTTGAATACTTTATTGGCATTCTTTGACTCAAACCCTTCAGGTTGAGTCATATAGACATCTTTAAACAACTTCCCATTAAGAAATGTAGTTTTTAAATCCATTTTCCAAATTTCATAATCATGAAAGGATACTATTGCAAGAAATATTCTGATGGATTGAATCATTGCTAATGGTGATAAGGTTTCATCATAGTCAATACCTTGACATTTTTTGAAACCCTTTACAACAAGTATTTATTTAAAGGTATTAATATCACCATCCATTTCAAGCTTCTTCTTAAATACCCATTTTTATCCAATGGGATTTACATCATCTGGAGGCTCTACCAAAATCCAAACTTGATTTTGGTACATAGACTCCATATCAGAATTCCTGGCATATTTCAATTTAGAAGAATCTTTGCCTTATATTGCTTCCTTGTATGTTAGAGGTTCATCATCCTCAAGGAATAATGTGTCACCTAACTCGGTGACAAGAAAACCATAATGCTCTGGTTCTCTTACCTATCGCTTAGACCTATGCAGTGTCTATGTATCAGGAACAACTTCTTCCTCCACTTGTTCTTGTGGAGATTGTTCCTCTACTAAATCGTGTGTATCCGGATCATTAACTTCATCAAATTAAATCTTGCTCCCACTATTTCCAAGAAAAATGTGTTCCCTTTCTAGAAATGTGGAATATCATTCCACAATGACTTTTCTATCTAAAGGGTTATATAGGTAATATCCTCTAGTTTCCTTAGGATAACCTATAAAGATTCACTTGGTACTTCTGAATTCTAATTTTTCACTTGGTAAAGTCTTGACAAATGCCTCACATCCCCATACACGTATATGTGTTAGACTAGGTTTATTTCCATACCATAACTGATATGAAATCCCATCTGTAGCTTTATTTGGTACTTGGTTAAGGGTATATGCTGCTGTCTATAAAGTGTAACCCCAAAAGGATAATTGAAGAGTTTCACAAATCATTATTGATCTGACCATGTCAACCAATGTCATATTCCTCATTTCACTAACACCATTCCATTGTGGTTTATATGGAGGAGTGATTTGGGATACTATCCCACACTCCTTCAAGTGATCAATGAAAGATTGGTTAAGAATCCCAAGCCATGATAATGGGGTCGAGGAATAGTGGATCGCCCTACCATAGCCCATGAGTCATTTTAAAAAAACAAAAATTATTTTTTATAAAAGAGATGGACAACCATAGAAAGGTAAACATCTGAAAACTAGATCACAAGAACATCTCATGAAACCGAATCACCTCATTATTTTCAGAATGTATCCCCACTAAAGCCTGTCATATGCCTTGTCCATGTCCACTTTGATTATGATGTTTTACCACATTGACTTTTTATTGATATCATCCACTATTTCTTGAGAATTTACCACCTCACCTTGAATACCCCTTCCATGGATAAACCCATGTTGCTCCTCTGACATAATTCTTGGAACCAAGATTTTAAGCTTCTTCTTCACAATGCTAGATAAGATTTTATACATAATGTTGCACAAGCATATGGTAATAAATTAACTAAGTTTTGTATTACTTCCAAAGAGACACTTTTAAATACCTTAAACAATTAGTGTGGGGGACCCTAACCATTATGTGCCCATGGATTATGTTTTCTAACGAAAGAAAGTATTGACATGACCCAAACCATTGGATTCCACATTATTGGTGTATGATTTGGGTTAAAAATAGCATGGAAATCCTAACCATTGGGATAATAGAATAATCAACTTGAGTTAATTCATATGATGGATTGGATAAAGAGTTGTCTAGTCAACTATCCAAGAGTCATTTATCATAGGACTAACATGATTTCTTACTAGATATATTCATTGATTATTTTAATGATTAACTGATGTAAGTCATGATGAAATTTGGATCTAGGAACACTAATACATATTATAGATTTAAAAGGGGTCATAATTTTAGTTGGATAAAATTTCTTATTAAATGAATATAAAACATGACACTTATATGAGAAAAGCTTCTATTGTAGATAAATTTCATCATTATTCAACTTTAAAATGAGATAAATCCTAGAAAATTAAGATTTTAAATTAAAGGAAATTATTAAACTAGTACAAAACATAAAAAAAGTTATTAAGGAAAATATAATTCTATATTTATTAGAAAATATTTCCAAGTAGCCAATTATTGAACTTATTAAATAGATGAATCTATATTTACTTAAGGTTTCAACAGAATTAGATGAAAGATAAACCAAGGGACTGAAGTTCCAAGGTATGCGATGATGTATCACTAAGAAGGTGGGGGTAAGAATGATAATATTTTTAAAATTTCTTCTTCCAAATAAAACTGTATGCCTAATTAAAATTTTAATACACTACCCTATTAAACTCTCACTCTTACTCATATAAAACTTAATTAAATAACTAAAAAACACACATGTTTTTCTAAATGTTTTCCTAAAATGTGGGTGAATACTCTTTTTAGGTTTGGGTTGCTTTTGATACCCAAATTTAATCACTAAAAATGAGAGTCAATGAATCCCCCTAGTTTAAAATAAGAAATCGAACCAAAACCTAGAATATCACTATAAATATCTAGGATACTCTAACACCAATATAAGATCTTTTTTAAGACTTTTTAATAGTAAATTATATATAATATTCCACTTCTTCAAGATCTTGATGCCCAGATGATTCAATAGTATACAAAAAATCACTCACCTTGGAATCAATCCATTGATTAATTAATCTTATCTTTCTTCTTACTAATAATAATCAACTAAATTCTATAAAATATTCTCCCTATTAATATATCACATGAAGTTTCTCCCTATGATCCTAAAATCAATTTTGAAAAAACATTTTTTTTTCATTTAAATTGTTTGAGAGAATATTCTAATACGTACTATAGTTTTTATTACAATTAATGTATTTAAAATATTCTTACTTGAAATTCCTTGTAAAAAATAGGCATTATCAATCACTCATACTATTAACCCGACATAAATTACAACTCTTTTGGGAATGGTGAAGCCTAATTCAAGTATCAAATCAAACAAATAGAAAGAGAATTTCTAGAAGCTATCTTGATCTTGGATTTCAGATAATATCAAAAAAATATTCAGTGAAGGAAGGTTGTTTATAAGTTGTTATCTTATGATGGGTGTACTAGTCAATGATCCATCAGATATAGAAAAAAAGTTAATACATAATTGTTTTATTTTTTTATTTATTTGGAAACTTTTGATGCTCTACTAGATAGTAGTGGTCAGTTTCCATTTACTATAGGTGATCAATAGTCACAATGGTTTAATGGTGGGATGTTTATAAATTTAAAAAACTAGTACAACTTGGATGAATTTTTGATACCTACAATATATAAGTGGGTCCACTTATACACATGTAGATGTGTGATAATATAGATTACTGGTAATTAGTGATCGTATTAGATTCCTTGTAAATGTGATTATAATTTCTTATAACTTTTAATCAATTAAAAAATGTAAATAGTGTTCTCCCATGGATCTGGGACTTACGTATGAAACATGAAAACACAAAGTGTTTATTTCATGCTCTATTTTTAATTTATGCCCTTTTGATTTTTTCGATGATTTGTGTTAGTGTTTGCGAGAAGGTATATTTGGTGTGATGATTTAGGGTGAGTATTTGTTTTATTTATTTCCAAAACATCAAGTTAGTGGAATTCCTTCTAATAAATTAAGTTCCAAATGTTCTATTTCTGTTTCATGGAACTTCTAGTGGGTTAATTTTAGATATTAGTATTTTCAAGGATTCCCAATAAGTGGAATCAGAGATTGTGGTTTAGGTATAAATAAAAAACACTCATAATACTAAGTTAACCTTATATTTCCTTGAAATCATTTTGGTTTTAGTGGGAGTCTAATTTTATTATAAAGTATGGAATCTAATGAGGGTAAAGTCATAATAGAAAAATTAAACAGTACAAATTTTGGTTTCTAGAAAATATAGATGGAGGAATATGTCATACAAAAGGATTTGGATGTTTTGTTAGATGGATACATACAAGAAAAGATAGAGAAATTAGAATGGGAATGAATTGACAATAAATAGATTGGGTTAATCAAGATGTCATTTGATAAAAATATATACTATAACATCAATTAAGTGAAGACCACTGCAGTGTTGATGAAGGATTAACATACATGTATGAGAAGCCAAAAAATTGAATATAGAGTTCATGATGTAAAGCCTATTCAGTTGAGATTATTTAAAGGCATACCTATGGAAGATCATGTAAACGATTTCAATATAATTCTAGGTAAGATCAAATTAGTCAATAAGAAGTTTTTAGAAGATGTATGGGGTATTCTACCACTGTCTTCATTGCAGGAGTAATGGGATTCAAAGGTAACGATAGTTATAAATTATTTAGAAAAATATGACTTAGTGTTTGAGGATGTCATAAATTTAATCCTAAATGACTAAATCATATTGATGTAAGTACAAGGATGATATGAAATTACATTAAATTTTCAATAGGATGGTAACCTCACCCGATAAGATCAAGGAAATCACAAGATAAATAAAACTAAAGGATTTAAGGTAAATCAACTAGTCTTGACCTACATGTTGGTAGTTTTGAAAGAGTGTACATCTTAATAAATACTATAGGGGTCATATCAAAACTTATATAAGGATAAATATTAGAATTTTATATTTGAATAATTTAGTTGAGTGTAGTAGAAATTCATTTTGAAGTGTCAATATACCAATAGAGTCAAGTGACATTGATTTTAGAGTGTTATCTAACACAATGATAGATAAAGGGTTCATGGAAAATTATTTATCTCGAATATTCAAAAAATTGAATTTTGAAGATGATGAGGCTCTTGAAGTTTTGGTGAAAGGTGACATTATCATCCGGATGGAAAATAGTTTCTTTTTGAAATTGAAATAAGTGAGATACATCCTGAGGTAATAGAAGAATTTAGTTTCCATATTATAGATTTATGGGTAATGGTTTGGTACATGTTTTGTGAATAAAGGTTGAAATATTGCTCAAGGATTCATGTTAGTGGAAAGTGGAGAAAATTATGGGACCTTATATCTGAACAGAATATATGATTAGTGATAATTTATGGTGTATCAAATTTTGAGAGTCCAATGTTGGAATTGTAATCTTGAACATCTAAGTGAGTAGATCATAAAGGTTATAAGAGGAAAATACTACTGAATCTCAATCACATGGTGTTTAGTTGTTGTGATCACTAGTCTAATCTCATAGAGGGTAACTTTAATTTATGAATTTCATTGATTTTTATGTTGAATATCCTTGTGAATTATGTTTTATTTGTTATAAATATTTTTAGGTACTTTTTTTGGTGAGACGATACTAATGTGAAAGATAAATGAAAAGGTTGTGGTACAATCTAATTTAGTTCTGATAGGAAGTTGAAGAGGATAAATATATAAATTTTGGCTAGAAGAGCTAAATAAAAAACCCATGGAGTTTTGCGCATTAAGGGTTGAAATTTCATTGATTTTTAGAATTTGGATGATTTTTAGAATTGATTTTTTTTGTGTACGAGAGTGTTTGAATAATTTTTTGAGTGGAGTTGGAACAATTATGAAATATTAGGATGGTGATGAATTTGAAAAATTTATATAATTCACAGACATTATAAGGTTCACCCAGATAAAAAAAATGGAAATGAAAAGTTCATAAGATGAGTTTTTTAAAACTCATCAAGCAAATATTTAGGTGT
Organism: Viscum album; assembly: GCA_963277665.1. NCBI lineage: Eukaryota > Viridiplantae > Streptophyta > Magnoliopsida > Santalales > Viscaceae > Viscum > Viscum album. The sequence goes on from OY728164.1 coordinate 212,683,482, forward strand.
ACAAGGTGAGAACATAGAGACACCTTAGGATCATAAGGTGATGTATGAAGGTTCATAAGGTGAATTAAAGAAACTATAAGGTGATACTTTGGAAATACAAGGTATACCTCACCTTACAAAGTTAAAGTACAATAATATATATGGTAAAGGAAAGGGACATAAACCTGTGAATGTAAGGTGATATTCACCTTATAAAATGAACTCATGTTGATGAAAAATTAACAAATTATGGATCACCACAATGAGAAACATAATGATAATCTCACCTTATAAAGTTTATACTTTGTGAAATATATAAATATAAGTTCTTAAGAAAATATAAGGAGTTTTTGGTAAACTAAATAAGATGACACTGCCATATATTATTCATGGAGACAAACAACACTACTATTCTAAAGAGTTGTAATTCCTTCAATGTGTAAGGAATCATGTTGAAGTAGATTCTGATAAGAGTTTCCACCATATCACATGAATATTTACACATCGTGAGGATTATCTAAATGTCTTCATTAACATGCGTAATGAGTATAAATGATATATTTTTTTTTGAACATTTAAGAAGAAAATATCCTATGTCTTTTGGGAGATTTAAAAGGGGAGATTAAACAGGATTTTTGAAATAGATTTAAATGAGAAAGAAGTTCTAAATAATTTTAATTATTATAATGGATTGAAATTTGATACTTTAAGAGAAATTAGCAATAACTAATATGAAATTAAATCGAAGAGTGAGAAAGGATGAAAGTTTGAATCTTATAAAAATATTTTCTAGTTGGGATGCATTGAATATAAAGGAAGAATTAACAATAAGGAAAAATGATGAACAACATTCCTGATTATGTAGTGAAACCAAAATAATATTGTATTTTGTGGAGGAAAAATATTAATATATCATTAATCCTAGGTGGAGGCTTCATTTTTCCTTGTTGATTTTTTAGAGGATTTGTTTTATTCTATTGATGAAAGATTGTAATTGGTTGAAGCCACCTATTGTAAAATGTACAAATCCATACTCTTTCCCAATTTCTTCTTGATAATAAGAGTAATGTTTTATATGTGGGATAAAATCAATTAATATTAGTTTATTTTTCTTATAATTGGAATCAAGTGAAGGAAAAAACCCTATGGAGGTTGGCATGCACCCAGGTCTATGTGCCGAGTGCCATAGGGCCAAACCATGAAATGAGGTTTTTCCAACCATATTTATGCACTCAAGTCATGTGATTTAGTGACATTCACCAAGCCTATGTGCACACCACACATTCCCAAGATGAGTGTCATACACACCCTATTCAAGCGTCATGAATTACCTAGTTGAGTTCCCTATCAAATAGCATGGTGCATTACTAGCTAGATTATGCTATGCACCCTAGTCAATTATGTGACCCACCTTAGTTTATAGCGTTTATGCACTTAGGTAAACCAAAATTCCTATAAATAGACCATTAGGGGTCCTTATTTGAAAAAATTAGAAAATTTAATATGGATTCCATGAGATAATAATCCTCTTCATTCCCTAGCCTCAAAACCCCCATTATAGTAGCATAATTAATTTAAAAACCTAACTAAATTAATTCAAAAGAGGGTAATTATGTCATCCAAAAAATTAATACACTAAAAAATTCAATAGAAGACCATTTCACCCCTTATTTCTCCAACACTAGGGTGAATGACCCATCACTGGATGGTATACACTAGGGCTCCACTCACTTTAATTATACCTGGAGGCCACTCCACTAGGGATGATCCTTGCCTAGGTATTCTCCCAAGGGAGACACTTCGATCTTCTCTAAAAATAGGGAACTATATTAACCCTACCTTCATTCTAGGGAGATCACATAACCCTATCCTCATACTAGGGTTACCAATTCACCCAAAATTCTATTTAGATGATCACTTCACCCTATCCTACCATAAAGGAACCCCATTTTCCCTAGGATTTACTAGGGCACCACATTGTCCTTATCCGTCTACAATATCACACTATTCACCCTAATATCTCACTAGGGTTCCCCATTCAACCTAGATCTCACTAATGTGAGACATAACCCATTCATTCCTACTATAGAAACATTCAACCAATATCTTGTGCAATGCCTGTATTAAATCTTTAGGTTCACTTTACACGCTTAGGTTCATCAAATGGTTTAATAATATTTCCCAAAAGGTATTTTGGACACTTGTAAGTCTAGGTAAACTCAGTACTGGATGATGATTATCCAAGACTCCTTTATAGCTTCATGAATTATATTAATGGTCTATACACACCATCATGCACCCCATCGACCATGTATTTCCTTGATTATAGGAGGATAATAGGTTCTCTTCCTAGACCTATAAGATTATCAGGTTCACCATAGTCATTTAATCCCTTGATAATTAGGGTCCCCATCATGGGGTTACCTATTAGTCTTACCCTAGTTTAGAAAGATTATATTGGATACTAAAGTACTATATTGGAAGATCTAGTCCACTCAATGATCCATGCATGCATGGACCTATTTCCTTGGTATAATATCCAACCATGTTCACATTAATGATTTCATCACCAGGAAACATAAAAAATCCATGGATATCCATAAAATCGAACCATAGGTGGAGTTCCAACCACTTTCCCATGAGTTTATACCCCCTATGCTTGAAGTCATCCTTCTGTCTGATCATTGGTGATCAAGATATGGATTCTTGTATGGACTTTATCTTAGATGTAAGCTCTAATCCATTTTCAAAGGGCCTTATACTAGGCATAATCCACAAAATCATACTACCACATGAGTCGCTTACTATGTTATCCATCCTAAGAAAACATATGCATAAGCCAAAAATGTATCCATCCTATTCTCCGGGTCAGACATGGGCCTCTCATGAGTAATCCCTGACCTCACAATCTCAAAGGGACATATTTCCTATGATCTAACCTTTGAAAAGGGCCATATTCCAACTTATCCTTACCTTTACAAATGGTCATATTCCCTGTGAGACTTAACTTTTTCAAAGGTCCATATTACCTATGAGAAACCTTCTTAAAGGGCAATGTTCTATGTGATACACCTTAACAAGGGATGCATTCCCTGTGTGAAACCTTCCTAGAGTGCCATATTCTATGAAAGACTCAACTTCTAAAAGGGTTATATCCCCTATGGTCCATCTCTATAAAGGTCCATATTCCCTATGAGACACCTTCTCAAAGTTCTATATTCCATGTGAGCCTCAAATTCTCAAAGACCCATATTCTCCGTGACAAACATTCTTAAATATATATATTCCCCAAGAGTCACACCTTATCAATATTCCATATTCACCATGATTCAACCTTCTCAAAGGTCCATATTCCCTATGATCCTTACATTCTTAAAGGTCCATATTTCTTGTCAGCATCACCTTATAAAATGGGCATATTCATTATAATACACCTTCTTAATGCTATATATTCCATATGGTAAACCTTTTAAAATTGATATATTCCTTGATATCCCCACCTTCTAAAGGGGAAATATTACATGATATCCATATTCTTAAAGGTTTATATTCCCTATGATCCACATTATCAAAGGGTTATCTTCCTTGTGATCCAACCTTATCAAATGGATATATCCATCTAATCCAACCTTATAAATGAGATATATTCCATTAGAGATATGTTAATCCAAGGTCCATATTACCTATGAGTCTTACCATAAGATCTTTCAATGCATAATCCCCAATCAATAATTTCTTTTTTCCCCTTTCACAATATAATTTTTTTTTCATGATATAAAACTATATGACAAAATCCTTTCCACATAATGATAAATTCCATTATATGGTCCTATCACACAACCTTAAATTGTGCAACTAAAACTACACGGGGTTTGATTAATATTAATCATGGTATATATGATTCCATTACAAGGTTGAAATACATCATCTAAAACCATATCCCCATGGGGACATACTAATTAGGAAACCTATACACCCACTAGGAAATATTACTCATGATCCATTTCACCCCTCTTTATTTGTCCATATTCCTCAATAAATCTTATAATCTATTCTCATTGGGTCCATATTTCCCTATGATCCCATTACTCCTCATGTATGTTTATTAAGAGACACGATGATCCAGAAAAGATTCATCATACGTAAGTCTTATACCAACCATTTTAGTCATTTTTTTTCATGTAGTCTATTTTGTATGACATTAAAATGCTCAGAAGACTTCATGATTTCATAACATTAAAAGGAACCACAATGGTCCTTATTACATAACCTTAAAAACTACAATATTTCATGTTAAGTGGAACAAAAATATATAGGATATGATTCCCATCATAAGGATACATATGAATATCATCTCAAAGGGTTTTATCCCAACTCTACAATATCTACCACATTACTAGATGATTCTAAAATTCTGAGTGCCTATCTATGTGGCTTTATGCCAAATAATCATCAAGTAAAAAGAGAAATTTTGAAAAAAATTGATATATACAGATAATTACCTCAATATAGAATCTATAATGTATATATATGTTCACATCAAAAAAAATATTTGATCAAATTATTATCATGTTAGAAAATAGTACTACACTAGGATTTAGGAAAGATTCATGAATATATATTAAATTTATTAGAGATTCATGAAGTAAGAAAATAGTTCTCCCTCAAAATAGTGATATGATCTTGAATTCTCATCCTCTCAACCAACACACATTTTATAGTTACTAGTAGAATCTCAATGACCGATTTCCATTGGAAGGTGGGTCCACAACGAGTCAAAAGGATGTGGTTGGGAAGCCATCATAGTTTCCATCCATACGAAAATGGTGAACCGGACATGAATATTTTCCCCCAAAAAATGATTGATCGACCATGGCTCACTTGTAATGTTTCATTGATGTGTTTCTTGTCTTTGTTCATTGATCCGTTCAAGGTGTTCAGGACTCTAAATACTATAAGAACTCTAAGGACTTTTATGACCATCATAATATCTCAAATAGTACACTTAAATCAAAATAGGAATTTATATCCATGCCTCATACCATGTCAGTATTTCAGTATAAAATGGTGTCTTCCATTAATATCCTTAGGCTATTACTACCTACCAGTTGAATCACTTGATGTACAGATTAACATTGATGAGTGTTGTGGCCATGAAACCTAGGAGGATTTTATCACTAATACAGTGTCTCCATCTCTTGGTGATGAGCACTCTGATTTGGGAGTATCAACTTAATAACTATATCTACATATTAGTAGAATATCTCTATGTCCTCTAGGAGGTGAAACTCCGTTGAATTTCCAATCAATGATGGGTTGTAGAGAATTATGTACTCCTATGGTCAAATAAAATCACTTCAAGATCCTTTCCACAGAGCCTAGAAATAATCATATCTCTCATCTTATAAAGGTGTAGAATGATGTAATAAATATAATCATTTTCATCTATAATCCTCCCAAGAAAGGTCCTCATATTATCCATCACCGTTTCAGGCATAACATGATCTGAACCTCTTTGGAACCTATTCAGAAGACTAACCAAGGGGAAGTAGCCATGATCACTTCGAATCAGACACCCAGGTGGATGCTTAATCGGGGATAAAAAATATTTTAGAAAAGGTAGTGGGATCATATGATCATTCCCACTAATGAATTCCATCAAAATATATTAGTGATACAAGAAAATAAGGATTTTATATTCACTCACACCTCCCAAGCCTACTAGAATATTATAAAAAAAGAAGATAAAAATAAATATATTTTGATGACCACAAAGGGATGGTGCCATATTATTTCCCCTTTCACCGAAGGAATTAGTAAAAAAACCTCATCATCTACTCAAGAGTGATCCCATATTCCTTACCCCACAGAGGAGAATTGTTAGAATATCCTGATGAGCTGTGAATAATAGGATCAAGACTATACCCCCATTCGAACAGGGGATCATCAATATATCCAATAATATATCTAGATCAGGCTTATATCTCAACCTCTAAAATAGGTGTATGTTGGAATATACTAATAGTCTCTCTATATAAGGATTGTATCCCTACCTCCACTATAAGAGATCATTGGTATATAATGATGATCACTCTAGAGTAGGCCCATATCCTTGCTACCTCAAGGAGAGTTTGTTGACATATTCTAATAGTTAATCAAGGATTTAACTATATTCCTATACCCATATTAATATATAAAAAACATACTATACACATTATAGTTTCAAAATAATATTCTTTACCACATATATTAGAACCATCAAGATATTTTTATGGCATCTATTGAGGAGAAAAATCATATTATTATCTTCACTTTGAAGGCCCACTAAAACATATTGATAGTGGACAAATAATAGGAATGGGGTTATACCCTATTAACCTCCGATTACTGAAATAAACACCAATATATTTTTTCCAACATCTCAAGAGAGTTTCAATATATTTTGATGATGTGCAAGGGGAATCCTAGGGGGGATCCTATATAATAATGTTACTACCCACACTATGTGACTCAAGTCCTAATCAAGGTTCTAAACCTAGTAACCTAACCATGAATATCTAAGAGTTATTATGAAGGGAATCATATGACTTAGGAACATACACATATTCAAACTATGATAAATGATTTCATATTTAATCTCCTTCAATATATCCCGATAGCAGCTCAAGAATCTACCAAATCCTCAACTACATGAGAAAGTAGTATGGTCATAGAGGCCTTATCTATAATATAGAAATCAAAAGATCTGTAGGTACTTCCTAGAGTACTACCCATGAAGGTCCTACCCATGGAACAAACAATGGAGGTCCTCCCCACAATATAAATATCAATAGGTAAGAAGGTCCTCCCACACCAACCCATCAGTATTTGGTAATCCTAGAGGCCCTCCATGTAGAAACTAAACCAATAAACATATAGTTCCTCCCCATGGTGTTCATTATAGTGGTACTAACTATGATGAAATCCTATCTTATCATGAAGGTCCTACTTATGTTAAAACTAATTTTATATTTCCCTCATATAGAGAGGCACTTAGGATTTCAAGGTTGAATACACAATGTGCCTCATCACTAGCTAGAGAAAAATCATCCTTTCTAAAAGATAGTATATAGAAATGGTTATCATCCACACCTCCCCTAGATTGTTTATTATATGAAACAAATAATGAAGTTACAAATGACCCATCACTCTTTGATAAGTCCATGGGGAGAGGACCTTTATGGTCAGATCATGTTGAGGAATATTTCTATGAGGATGATGATAATACCATGGTAATGTGGAAAGAACTATCCAAAGAAAATAATATGGTAATTTTTTGGACATTTTCCACCCATAGTATGATATTCCATGGATACTGTAAAAGAGATGCATACCCTACTTATTCTATAACCTGATATAGACTCTTCTCTATCTCAAAGAAAAACATATTTCATATGGGGAATATGTTACCCACATAAAAGTGGTGAGTGAGTTATATCATTAGGTAAATCTCATCAAATTATCAGTGGCTCAGAATCCTATGATCTAAAGACAATAAGATAACCTCCAACACTCTTTAATCAATGATAAAAAGGTTCTCCACTAGATAATTATAGATGATTTACTTGATTTTCACATCAGGGTTGGGGAGAGTATGGGGATTTACTCTTCACCCTGAACATTGGTTAGCCTATCTCATCTGGATGAATGACATGTATTGTAATTAACTCAGGCTAGGTATTAATCCTAGTATCCATGTATTTAAGTTTATATATCCCATAATATCTTACCATTCTAAAACCCAAAAATGAAATACTTATTTAGAGTGATCTATTAATCCAATCTTACATCAAGAAACTACAAAAGCAAAATAGGAATCTTGATTGAGGAACATTGAACCTATGAGTATAGATTATCTACAACTAGAAAATAGATCTCACCTTGAAATAGTTCTATATCTATCCCAAACCTAAGTAATGGACCAAAAATTAAATCCATCATAACAACTGCCTCTACAATAATACATGATCACCCCAAACACACAGAACTGGAGGCATTTTTGTCATCACTACTCCCCCTTAGATCATCAATGATGTAGTGTCTTTAATATATGGTAATGTAATAACCATGTTATCCCCATCCAATAGGGTTGGTGGAATTTATATTACCTCATCATTATCCAATAAAGAAATAAATAGTTTCTAGATTAGAGTCGACTTCATAAAAAGCATCCTCACAGTTCCTTCCACTATATAATCCATCGTCTTTATTAGTGGAGTGCATGACGAATTTATCAAGAGGTTCTCTCAAAATCATCACCTATCATAGAGGGAAACTAAATCCTCATAGGGTTAATAGGCTAAAATGGATCACCAAAAAGGAAATTATCAAGGGGTACATAATTCATCACTTAATAGATATTCCAAGGGTGAAAAATCCCCTCATTACTTTAAAGAGGATGAGGATATGATTCTTTCTATGTTCTATGTGTCAATAAATTTCATGGGTGTTGGAATCTAAAATAATTGAGAGCATAGACCTAATATGGATAGACATGATGAAGATAAATTCACCTAAGAAATGGTCTACACCAATGAAGAAGGTTTGTATACCCAAAATCAGAGGCAAACTAAAAATTTGGGATCTCTACCAATGAAAAATCACTATATGATTGGTGTGATTTAGACAAGGAGAAATGTAATGGTGTGTTTACAACCACATCCCACCAACCACCTAAAGATGTAGAAGACCTTTCTATCAAGGAATGGTTTTCTTTATATGAAGTTGAGATGGAAAAGTTGAAGTGAACAAATTTTAAACTAATCAATGGTAATATTCCCATTGAGTAAAATTATCTAGAAGAGGATAATTTCTATCCCCTAATACATATTACATGTTAAGAAACCACTGAATTAGTAATATTTGAGTCGAATAACCCAAACAAGTATAGGTCCAGATCATCAGTTTATCTGAACACCATAGCTAACAATTATCAAGACTTAACCTCTCTGGGGTATCAAAGATCATTTAAATAAAGATACCTTAAGAAAAGAAAAATTGGATATCAAAAACCAGTAAAAGAATGTTGAACATATAAGGTTCTCCATATATCTTCCACTAGGACATCAACCAATGAGACATTTCCTCCAATTCATGTTTAATCCATCAATTCCATTGATATTAAAATGAAAGTTATAGAGGGGTGATGTAATCCAATATAGTAAGGGATATATCCATATCCTAACATGGTGGATTCAAAACCTATTTGAACAATTTTTATAATCCCAATTTCCCAATATTCAATGACATGGTAGACTTATAGTAGCACCCAAAACACTTTGTGTCTATATGTGGTCCCATAATGTGAACATTAGAGAAACAAGAAGTGAAAAACCTATGATTGTTTTTTTAGAACTTTGAATGACCAACCATTATCTATTATTTCAATTTCTAGTATGTTCCATTTATAATTGGTAATATTTGAATAGGTAGTTTATTTACCAATTTAGTTCTACATTGAAGAATAAAACTATCCTAAACATCTCAAATTGAAAAAAAATGTGAAAATGAGAGGGTCATGAATTTTATTACTAAGTAAAAGGGATTTACCTACTCTCCAAAAATTTATATTCCTTATGGGTGATACTAAATATCTATATTGAGAATCCCTATGCTGAACTAAAAAATTCCATTGATTCCCATAGAGTACCATGGTGGTTTCTGGGATTTTTCATAAGTTGTACAACTCTTATTGGATTTCATATGATTGTCCAAGGCCAAGTATTAGCCAAAACCATCTATATAATGAAATAAACATGGTTTAATCAAGCCCACAACCATTATGCTCATTCATACACCAACTCCCATCTACGAAATTAAACTCATAGAAAATCATGTAGAAACTCTCCCTAAATGATAATAGCAACAATGCCCTAATTTGGATAGTAAGAGGGATCAATGTTTTTAAATTATATGGATCAGTAGAATAAAACCTATTTATTCTAATGATATTCGGTTCTATAGTACTTTATCACAACCATAAAAAGAATTTTTATTAAATTACCATAGGTTAAGAAGTTTGACGAATTCAATTGAAACCACCACCCAAAATACTACCCATTCCATTAGATGTTTATTCAGAATATCCAAGATTTATTATTATTAAGATATACTATAAAAGAATTTTTTATTTTGGATAAATAAATTTGGTAAAACCACCTAAATAAGTGACCTATATTTTTATCACACTACTAAAAGAATAAATTTAATGTTATACTGAGCATGCATGCATAGAAATTTAATGATCGAATGAACAGAAAATTGGTCGAATAGGAACATGATATTTTTTAGAGAACAACTGAAGAATCTAGTTGTGGCCCTATATCCTCCTTTAATATAAAATATTTTATCTTCATCATCTCAGTCTTTTAAAATTCAATTTTTTCTTCACTAATAAAAAACATAACAGGGGAGAAGTATCTAACCATACCCAAGCTAGTAAAAACTCTTTTAGACTTCTTACCAGCATATTTGAGAGGATAGAGACTATCACAGTAAATGAGACAATGCGCACCACCATATCAAATGAAATATTATTAGATAAGGAATCTTAGTACATCTCAGTCAATATGATCAACTCGATAGAAATTTTTTTATTTTGATGATGGGGACTTTTATGAACCTAGACCCACATAAATAATTGAATAAGAGGACATAGAGGTTGAAGAGGTTGTGAAAGATGAGGTCTAAATAGACCCATACTTTCATCAACCATTTATTATGAGGTTATATATTCCATATAAAATTAATGAAAATCACTATAACATTTCTAATATGAGAATTAATCTGATCCTAAATCATCCAAGGCTCACTTATATTCCATCATACTAGAGAAAAAATGGTAAATATAAAATCTCCCAGTCAATGATAGAGTGTGGGAATACCTTCTCATACCAACCCATGAATCATAAAAGTGAATCCCTATTTTTATCAAGGAAATGAGTCACTGGAACTATCAAAAGTGGCCTTTAAAACCCAAGACAATGAATCTTCCCAGGACATGAAACACAAACCCTTAGTCTAGAAATATGATATACTAAAGTATCTACCCATTATTTTAGCCAAACTCTCTATTCTATATTCTATTCAACACTCTATAAAACTCTTTGAGGCCCTAATTGAGTCCCTTTTGATCCCTTAAGAGTTTAAGGTATAATTCAATATATCCAAGGAATAAGACGTAGATACTGGTCCTACTAAATTTCAAATAGAATTTTCCTTTATAGATAAATATTAGGTAGTAAACATACATGGGAACATTAGGTCCTTCCACTTATCTAGAAAGTTGGGTGATATTTACATATGATGGGTCCTGATTGATACTGGTTCCAAGATCAACCTTATACTAGCCCATACCACTTTCCACTTGTGATATAGTAAGACATAATTAACTCCCTCAAATCTAACAATTTAGGGATGTGATAAGAGTGACTAGAATCCACATAGGAGGATCAATATAAGCGGAAAATTTAGTGATCTTATATTCAAATCTGGATTCATGGTAGTTCACCAAGACACAACCTTAATTTTTCTATTGGGAAGTCCCTAATATAAGAACCATACTAAAGTAACACCAAAATACAATTAGTAATTCAAATATTCTATCAATGGACATTCCAAGGTATGTTATGATGGTAATTCCACCTTTGAGTCCTAAAAATATTTTTATATAGACACATGGTTCTATAATATAGAATAGAATAAATTAGTGGTTGATAATTCTATTAAAATTACTTCTCACAATGGTATGGAAATTCCCCCATGAATCCAAGAATCTAACTTAAAAAAACTACCTGTTTCACATTAATAAAATTATGGAAACAAATATAGATTTAGGAACCCATTGATTTATGTGAGTCCCATTTTATAATAAGTCAATTAATTCAACTACATTATTTTCATATTCAGTCCAGGAAAATGTCATTATAGAGAAATTACCATCAATAAAAGAAAGGAATTCCCCATCATCCATGTATATCAACTTAACCTTAGAGTATATGTACCATTATAAAGGAAAGAATGATCATCAATTTTATTCTATATGAATAAGGACCTTTAATCTAGTTCACATGAATCTAAGAAGAAAGATGAAATCATATGTCATGATAATATTTTCCCCATAATCATGATATCAATTGAGTTTGTCAAACATAGCCATGTGGAAGAGAGATGTAATCTTGGAAAAGATAAAAATGACATTGATATGTATATTCCCAAATTATATCCTAAGCCTCAAGATATTGGTGAATCATCTTCCCCAGATGATAGTAATGTAGAAGGGGATAACATATATGATACGCTTGCACTATCTTCAGGGTCTAATGATTCCCCAATATCATCCATAAAATCCCAATACACCCCTTTATTTTCTTATTTTGAAAATTTTAATATTGATGAAGAATAAGAAGATATTATATATTCTTTGTAAGTATTTGAGGAAGCAATATCAACTAATATCAATGAAATTAGACACATTAATTTCGGTATAGAGGAGGGTGCACAACCTATGTTGATAAATTCCTCTATCTCCCTTGAGAAAAATGAGATGTATATCTCCATCCTTAAGAAACACTGGGATGTATTCACATAGAACTATACATAAATTTCTGGATTAGATCCTGATATGGCCACCCATTATTTGGATCTTATAAAAGATCCATGTGGATTTAAATAAGTATAATAGAGAATTAAACCAACTCACGCTACCTAGTTAAAAGCTAAGGTTGATAAGCTCATCAAATACAAATACTTCTAGAAAGTTCAATACTAAAAATAGCTATCCAATATTGTCCCCATCAAGAAGATTAATGGTTAAATCCAAGTATACATAGAATTCAAGGATATCAAATGGTATTTCCAAAAGGATGATTTCTTAGTCTCGATCATGGAATTTTTAATTGATGTGACCACATGTTTTTAATCCCCAACTTTTATGGATGGGTATTCAAATATATAACCAAATAAAAATTTCCCTCGATAATGAGGATTCCACTATCTTCTGGGCACCCCAAAGGGTAAATTACTATAAAGTTATTATTTTTATCTTGAATAACACTAATAATATATATCTTCATTCAATGAACTATATATTCTATCCCCCTTATTGGTATAATTATGAAATTTTATGTTGATGGTTTAGCGGTCAAGTCTTGATAATACTTTTATCATCTTATTTATCTTGAGAAAATTTTAAAAAAACTATATAAGTGTGCCCTGAAAATGAACTAATTGAAATTTTATTTTGGGTTAACAATAAGAAAATTTATCAGCTTCAATTATTCTATCACAACATCAAATTCAATATTGATAAGACCAGAGAAATCCTTGATATGAGATCACCTAAGAATCTCAAGGAACAAGAGGGAATATAAGAGAAACTTTATTATATCATATGTTTAAATTCCAATACCTACCCTTTACTAATTTGATGGAGAAAGGGGTTGCCTACTAGTGGGATAAAGATTGTTAATAATACTTCAATAATCTGAGATAATTTCTATTTCACAGTTAATACTAATGCTTTCGGTAGAATAGAAGTCTTATATACTTTACATTGATATCATATTATGATTTCTCAATTATCTCCTTACTTATATGAATAAAATAGGCCAAGAGAACAAACTCTATTATATCAACATAATCATGTTGGATACTAAGAGTTGATACTTTGATATTTAAAAGACATGACTCAAATTGATTTTTTTGGCGGAGAAACTGAGGTATTTATTGCATCATCATTAGGAATATATTTTATCTCATATAGAGCCACTCAAATATATTTCTGGTATCCCAATGTTAACTAGGATCCTAACATGATGGATGTAGATTCTATAATAGTTTGATATAAAATTTATATCTCAAAATTTTAATGAAGGACATGCATTAAATTATTTTTTAGCACACAGACTTTCCTAAAGAAATCAAATCTAAACATAGATATCCTTGATGAGGAGGCTTTCTCCATGAATGAAACTCCCCATCCCAGAAAAAGTTACCTTGATGGTTCTTCTAGAATCTCAATAGAAGAATTTTAGAAAAATAGAAAAAATAATAGGTTTGTTTTCATGATTGTACTCATATCTCTAACTAGAGTAGTATTTCCTTACTATATCCTTCTATTTTAAGGATGTACTAAAAATGATGGGAAATACCAAGCTCTCATTTTAGGCTTTGAACTAGACCTATATATACTGGCAGCCCAATTAAATATCAAGGGAGGCTCGGTGTTGGAAATTAGGCAGTTTAATGGTGAATATTCCATTATGGAGGAGGAATTTATCCTTTTAAACAATTTTATACAATTGATGATTGTTGAATTATCCTTATTGATAATGTTGTTCCACATAACAATTTCAAAAAATACCCAAGATTATGTATATGCCAATGTATCCATATCCCTGACAGATTTAGACTAGGATGAAATAGTCACCAATATCACACATCATAGTGGGGTGTCTCTATTTATCTCTAATGACATTGAATAAATCAATGAAAAAAATTCCAACCCCGATCAATGTGATCCCATATCCTTGATTGTTGACATAGTAATTAGATGGATGTATCCTATAGTGTACTACCTCTAAAGTAGAACCGTTCAACCAGAACATGCTAAAAATGAGTAGATCCAACATTGGGTAGTAAATTTTACCCTCGATAATGTCCCAAATTCCTAGAAGGTATTCTATAATCATTGAATCAAGAGAATCCTCCTAAAAATCATTTAATGGGGATAAACCCCAAATATCATGAAAGAAGTCCATACCTAGGCCTGTGGTGATCATTATTTGGGTGCCAAGATATTCTATAAAATCAAGATACTTAGATAATTATGGCCAACAATAATATAAGTCATTATAAATTTCACCAAGATATTCCATTCTTATCAAAAAAAATCCAATTTCATCCATCCACCCCCAAAACTAATGCATATTTCTATATAATCTTGGATATTTTTCATATGGGGAATTGATGTCATAGGGAAATGACCGATAGATATATCTATATAGTTTAATTACAACCTTACTACCACTAATTTTTTTCTCCAATTGGTCCAAGGCTATACCCCTCAAAGAAGTCAAAATTAAAGCTACTATTGATCTGATGAAGTCAAATATAATCATCAAAAATTGATATCCCTCACATTGTATTGATGGACAAGGACACAAATTTATATTCTTCCAAATTTAAAATTATGTATCAAAAATACAATATTATATCTAATCACTCATCCCATTACTATAAAGTGGTGAATTTACAGATAGAATTTCAAAAAAACCCTTTCAAATATACTTTACATAATAGTGGCCAGAGAAAATAATTATTGGATAGATAAAATTTTGTATGCTTTGTGATATTGTTGCATCATAACCCATAAAAATATGTTGGTGACCCGATATTCACTTGTATAAAATATGTAGGTTGTCTTTTCCATTTAGGTTCAAAAACCCTCAATTTATATTTTATTCTGGAATAACAATTATGAAGATGATATGTATTAGTTTTTACTAGATAAGTTTGTGTGACTCGATGAGAAAATGTTACAGACATTTCATTACCTCAATATCCACTAGAACTGAGTCTCATGGGAAGTGAACAAGAGGGTTTATCTCTACTCATTTCTTAAAAGAGAGTTCGTTCTCTCTTTGTGAACTTCAATGATACTTGTGAAGAAACATACAAATATATGTACAAAATGTCAGAGACCCTATACGACACATAAGGTTTACTCAATGATGCCTATTCCTTAGTCACAATGGATGGATAAATTATCAAACTCTCCACCAATATAAGGTTTCTTAAGAAATAATTCGTAGAGTTTCTGGATGGTTTTTCACAAGTCCTAAATGTATTACTATAAGTCATATAACAATTAATTTCTAACTATACTACTATAAAACACATAGAACATAAGTCCCATCTCTATGAATTTAAATAACATAGTATTAGTTAGAATCACATGATTTTAAATTCCATGACATGTAGTCTACCATACATGACATCCTAAATTGTTTTGGAAGGGTTTTTGACTGGACTTATTTTCCTTTCATGGGATCCAAATCCATGTATAAATTACTACAACATATTTTTCTATTTTTGTTAATCACACTAGAAATAAAAATACCCCCATTTCATATGAACTATGAGTGTATTTATTCCTGAAATTTTAGAATATATAGATACAAAAAAATATTATATCCTGAGAACCACTATAGATTCCAATTAAACACTAATTGTTCCTTACTGGTGAGGAATTTATTAATTCATGATGAGTTCCATCTTTCCTTCCCTCACTAGGGAATCCATAAAATTCATCCACTTATCCTGCAAATGAGCTAGATTTTTGAAAATGGAGTTTTATCAAAGAACCATACATGGATTTATTCCTGTTATTATAGGATACACAGTAATATATAAGCTACTGGACCCAACCACAACTTCAATTACAATTACTCTCACACTTTATCAGTGCACAAGAAGACTTGTTCTATTATAATGAGTTTTCTATATGAGATCAATGATAAAAAAGGAGACCATATTTATACCATGATGTAGATTATTATAAAACCATCTATATAATGGTCTATGTCATATGGTCCTAAACTGTTGAGACCCTGACTCTAGTAACCCATATCTAGTGCCTCCTTTATTACATTATAATAGATACAAGGTGTCAAATCCTAAAGGATCGACCAATTAAGAAGTTTTGGTAAACTAGATACATACTTGAAATTCTTATTATAATTGAAAACATGAAATAAAAAAAATTAGTTTCTTTGATAACTACATTATTCACCCTAGAATATCCCTACATATCAATCCTAAAAAACTTCCTGGTATCCTGGGGAAAATAAAACATAATAAATAGGTGATCTCATATGTTTAGTAAGGGTAAGATTATAACATAAGTTATGAATAAATAAGAAAAAATAAATATGTAAAGGTAAAAAACTAAAACACATTCCATGTAATAAATAACTTGATTAAAATATGGAAATAATAAATTATGATCAAACGATTCAATATAAATAATCACATGAGCTTGAAAAATTAACCATGAATATTCTAACTAATTTAATAATCACATGGAATATTAATAATTAAATTCATAATGATGGAATAAATAATTATGGACATATAAGACATAAAAATTAGGCCTTATTCTAATATATATAAACACCACCAAGGCCTTTTTCTAATACATCTATATTAATGGGTAATTCCTTGGCCAAAACCTAATATAGTTTATCTCATGATACCTACTGATGCATTGAGGGGATATCCATAACCAGACCCCACAAATCACTAACTCTGTCCAATTTATTCCTTATATAAAAATAGTGAATCATAATTATCATAAACATTCATATTGAAAAAATAACATATGAAATATTAATACTTACTCTAAGAAAATAAACATAATCATAAACCATCCAGAGTAAAGTGGTGAATGGTAGTAAAATTATACATCCTCATTCAAACTAATCATAAAACACATGGATAAATAATAAGTATGGTATCAATATAACATATCCTCATTGGATCATAAATAAAGTATAAGTTTGATATAAATACCATAAATATATCCTTAAAAACATTTTTTTTTTCAAAAATAACCATTCCATTTTGAAAATAACCTTTCAAAAAAAGTTCAAAAAACATTTTAAAAATAATTTTCATTGAAAATAAAATTTTAAAAATTTTAAAATAATTATTCAAAATTTTATTGTTCATTATGGTGGAAAATACTTTTCATGATGCACACGTTAAAATAAATATTCCTTTCACATTTTCTATAAAATTCAAATGGGAATTATTTTGAAAACGACATGAAGATTACTTTCAATTTTTTAAAAAAAGTATAAATGGGTAAATACGAATTTGATAAATCATTTTTAAAGGTCAAAAACTAATTTTAATTTTTTTTAGAAAAAATGTGTTTTTATGAAAAAGGTTTTCCAACCAAAGAAAGAAATAATTTTGGATTTTCTTAAAACATTTTCTTAATCATTTTAGGTACCAAAAAGAGTAAAAATAGTACTATTTCTTGAAAAAGTTCATGAATAAAAATATTATAATAAAATATATTTATTTTAAGATATAAATATCAAATAATTACACTAAGGGAGGCTTAAACAAAATAAATCTTGAATAATGATGAGAATGTGAAATAAACCCTTACCACTTTGGTTACTTTTGAATAATAATCTCCATGAAAGAAATAAATTCAAATGAAACTTTAAATACCATGAATAGAAATATAATAATCATATAAAATATAAAAATGGGTAGTATATACCCCACATAAAGTAAATAAGTGGTGAATATGACATATGTCTCACATATGTAAATGTGAGATGAGAAACCCTTAACTTGAGTACGAATCATCACGTACGTTCTTTATTTTACTGAATAATAAACTTATGTTAATTATTTACATGATTATTATCCTTTTTAAAGATAATTAACCATTTTATTTAACTTATTAACAATTTTTATAATATTACTCATTCAATTATGTTTATATCAGGTGTTTCGATGATATTTGACTTATGTGTTAAAAATGAATTCGGTAGGTTGATTATTGGTATAAGTGGTCATTGTTACAACATATTAAGAATCATAATATTGAAATAATATCATATTTATACAAAAATTATGCTTTTATTACCAATAATGAAAGATGGATTTGAGAAATGAAGTATGTTACGATCATAGAGATGGTTGGCCGTACGTACGCATGAGTAACATTTCCATTTTTCAAAGATAATTATGGAAAGAAGGTAAGTAATATTTTATCTATCCAGAATGAACATAATATAATATATATAATATTATTTCTTTAAATATACATAGATATATATCATACATGTGATATGGTGATGAAATAATGTCACATCACATTTTGAAGGAAGTATTCCAGACATACACAAATGATGTTATCATCTTTCAACGAGTGAAAAAGTAAGAAAGAAAATGATATATTATATTTTAATAATGATAAATATGTAATAAATATCAAAATTATGTCATTTATATCATATATATTCATTAAATATATCCTTGTTACCTTCCTTGTAAAGCGTTAGCGAAAAACGAATAACATCACTTTGCGAGGTGGTTGTCCACCATACATACGAGCGATGTTATTGTATCCCCTATGGAATGGATAATAAAAAAGTATATATGATTAAATTTAATCCAAAGGTATAATTATTTTATATATATATAATATATATATATATATTATATCAATCATCATTCCCAACTATGTGAGGTGTTGATGGAAAATGTCTCACATCGGTTCGTGAGACGGTATTCCTCTACTCATAAGAGTGACATTATAGTTTCCCATACCAGGGAATAAAATATGACTATAGGTCATGAAAATTAAATAATAAAATATCAGTATATTTTATATAATTTTTAAGTATATAATCATAAATGAATAATATTTTAAGGAGTTGGAAGAATAAATAAAACAAAAATTGTATAGTTAGGTATTTTACCTCTTCTCAGACCACCTCTTTTGGAATATACCTAAGGTATTCCTAGAATGGATTTATGAACAAAAAAAGGATTCTAGTATAATGGTATGGAATATGGTAAGTTATTTAGGATGGTATGGTATTAAACAAAATAGTTTGAAGGTGTTAAGAAAAGAGGATAGGGGGTGGCCTTTTATAAGTGAGGTGAGTGGCACACTTGTAATTGTTAAAAAGAAAGATGTGTTCCCACTTTTTCAACATGAAAAAGGGTAAAAAAAATAGTATCATATATAATTATACTTTAAAGATATAAATATGGCCCTAAAATATTTCTTTAAAAAGTTTTTAATCATTTTAACCCTTATCTTCTTAGTTTAATCTCTCAGTAAATCATTTTTTACCTTAACCGTAGTAAATATTTTTTGTTGTTTTTACTATTAATTATGGTAAAAAATTAAGATTAACCTATTAGATAATATATATTATTTTTATTCCAAATATGGAATAAATTTTTCCAAATTACATTCACTAGAGTTGTAAAAATTAATTTAAAATTAATCCCGCAGATGTGCTGAGAAAGTAGGTTTTTAGAAAGAATATGTCCAAAAGGTTACAAAGTTTTTATATCAAAATTCAATATGTAAATGATTAAAAAGAAATAAATTGGATTGATAGATATATAATTTTACTAATTTTACTTTAAAACAAATTGAAAATATAATTTATCTTTGTAAATAATTTAAAATAAAAATCATTTTTAAATTAAATTTCATTATTTTTCACTATCATCAAAAAATTAATATTTTTATAAAATTTTTAAAAATTCACCCAAAGATAATTTTGACATGTATATTTCAAAAATAAATTCTATTTTTCAAATAAAATTTATAATATTGGTAAAAATTAATTATAAATTATGTACATAGAGAGGTACTAAACAACCTTTTTGAAAAATATAGTTTTTCAGAAAATATTTCTTTTACTTTAAAATAATTATTATTTTTGTTTCTAATAAATTTAAAACCATTGAATTTATTTTATACATGTTTAAACCATATAATTTTCATAATTTAGTTAGTACTATTCATACCCATCAACTTAAAGGATATGTTATAATGGTAATGTGAAAATAATAAAATTTTAATAGAGTATCATGTTTTGTTCAAACCTTGTGTTGCGTGCAATACAAGTTATCAAAGAGAATGAATTTATTTAAAAATAAATATATCATAAATTATTAAGGTGTTTAATTATTTTATAATATTTTTTTTCATGTCATATATTCTGTCAAACATTATGTTCCTATTTTAAAAATCTTAGGGTGTTACATTATCCCCCTTAAATAAATTTCATCCTCACAATTTAATCTTGATCACAATAATCAAGGGTTTGAAATTTGAAAATTAATTTTTTGAAAATACACATCAAAAAAAGTATTAATAAAACATCCTCTTAATAATATAGGAAAGGATGTACAAAAGTCATATGAAATACCACATAACTAGGTTTCTAATTATGAGAACATTGGTAGAAAGTAAAGATATAAACATAGAAGAAAGGCATAAATAATTATAGAGGGTATGGATTTTTTTGATCACAAAAATTTTAATGATCAATGGAAAGTTAAGGAATTAAAAAACATAAATATTTGATCATTTGAAATACCTTTGGTTTAATATAAATGAAGGTATTAGGATATAATTTTGTTTCAATATACTTTTCCTAGAGTTTAGGAATTACTCTACCATATAGAATGAGAATATATGAAAATATAATTACTTTATATTTTTATATTTCATAGAAAAAATTTCATATTTTTGTTGTGCTTAAATCATTTTAGAATTATTTTATTACTATAAGAAATGAATATCCAAGATGATTTTTTTATTCTCAGAGTACTAAAATTAACTTTTAATGGATCATAAGATCTATAAAAGAGTAATAAGAATTTTCTACTATTTTTAATAAAACTAAATGGTTATAACAATTCATCCAATAATAGTGAAAGTTAAACATAATTCATTACATATATATTTAAGCTTAAAACTCATCCAAAACAAGACTCTATATATTCAAAGTCCAAAATTTTTAAATGAAGGCCACTAAATCAACATTATATTACTCAAAAAATATAATGTGGCTCTTATTTTTACATTCCAAATAAATGAATACCTTGATCACCATAAAACCATAATGAAAAAAATGCATGCTTCCAAAAATAAAATCTCATGTTTATAATATATTCCATAGATCCAAACATAAAGTAAACTCTAACAATGATAATATAAACCATAAAACCACTAACCAATTTCATGGTCACCAATAAAATCCCATAAATATATAATTTTCATTATTATCTCAATATAAAGAACATATTAAGGCTTATATTCTCGTTATAGTGTTTTTTACAAGAGTTGTAACTTGTCACTAAATCACTTTTCTTGGTCATAGATTACATTAAAAATATGATCTAAAATACATTATGAAATAGTACTAAAGTACAATATTTATACATTTAATTATTCATATAGATATAATAACAATTATAAAAATACTTCGACAACATTATTATTGAATACAAGGACACACAACCTTTAATCATTCCACTTATACTTTAGTAATAAAATATGATTGACCATTATCCTTTACCTTCTTTTGAGGAATACTCCCTTGACACCTAAAAAATTCATTTTCATAGTTCTCTATCTCTTTAAAGTTGAAGTATTGAATATTGTAAGATTATTTCTTTCCCTTACAATCACAAGTGTGGTGGTTTTTCCTCTAAAATTGTTGCAAACACCCATTCCCTTCAATCATGAATGATGGTGTTTCTTTCCACCATTATCACATGTGGGAAAAAATATTTCCCTTTTTAATCTTATCCAATTTTTTCTGCATCCTCTTCTTATCATTCTTCCATTTGATGCCATAATAATGAGAAAATAATTTCTCTATAATGATAAAAAAATGATAAAATGTATCCGTATGATGATAATGTTTGGGTGAATATTTCCCATTGAAATATTTTCTTAATCCCATTAAATAAATTATCATTATTACTATTTGGATTGTGTAAATTAATACAACTTACATTACTTATACTAGGCTCTATTTCTAAATAATGGAATACACTAGATTAGATCAAAAAATTATAAAACGTAATGTGTATTTCCAACAATATTTAATCACTTAAAATAATTTGAAAAAATTATGCATAGCTTCACATAATTGTAAACATGGTTTCTTTGGGGAAAATTTTAAAATCATAAAAATATTTTCAAATCCTTTATAATGGTTTGTAAAGATGATGTAAATTATCCTAAGAATATACCATGAGATTTTAAAACCAGGTGCATAGTAAAGACTATTTTTGTACACCATGTGACAATCAAGTAAATAATATTGCTCCCTTTTCAGATTTATTACCCCAAGATACCACTATGCTAGAACCAAAATAACTTTTAGTATCAAGACATGTATGTTTTTATTAGAAAACCACATAGTATCTTCCTTACCAAATCATTAGTATGTTATTATATTATTATACTCAAAGTATATCATACGGTTATATTCCCTAATATATGTATTTCTTAATATATTTTTCAAGGATTCTATTAAACTTCCTCAGATACCCAATATATTGACCCTAACTCTAGTAACCCAGATCTGATGAATCCTTTATTATAATAACATAAATACATTGTGTCAAATCCTGAAGGACCAATGTATTTAGCAGTTTTGTTAAACAAGATAAATGATTTAAATTATTATTATAGTTGAAAAAATAAAAATAAAATAAGTATTTTCTTTGAGAACACCATTATTCCCCTAAGCATATCCTTGCATATCAATCATAAAACATCTCCTCGTATTCTAATGAAAATAAAACATAATAAAGAGGCAATATAAGTTTCTTAGTAAGGGTAAGCATATAAAAGAAGCTATAAATAAATAAGTCATAATCAATATGGAAATGTAAAAAACTAAAACAAATTCTATTTAATCAATAACTTGAGCATAATATAGTAGGAATAAATGATGATCAAATAATGCCATATAAATAATCAAATGAGTTTGAAAACATAAACATGGATATTATAAATAATCAAATGACCTCATATAGTATCAAAAAATTAATTAATAATGATTAAATATATAATTATAAACATTCAAAATATACCATTGAATCCTTATTAAAAGACATCGAACAACAGTAATGGCCTTATGCCAAGATATCTATATAAATGGGTATGGCCTCATCCAAAACCTAATCTAGTTTGTTTCATGAAACCTATTGATGCATCGAGGGGATATCTATAACCATGCCCCACTAGTTACTTACAAAGTCCAATAAATTCATTATATGAAAGTGGTGAATCACAATCAACAAAAACATTTATATTAAAAAACTAACATAAAAATGTTAATACTTACCGTAATAAAATAAACATAATCCTAACAAATCTAGAGTAAAATGGTGAATTGTAAAAATAGTGTACATCCCCAATCAAATTTATCATAAATATTTTTTAGAAATAATAAATATTGCATCAATACAATATATCCTTTGTGGATCATAAGTAAAATATAGGGTTGATTTAAATACCATGAAAAGATCCATTAAATCATTTTAAAGAAAAATAACCTTTTCATTTAAAAAATAATGCTTAAAAAAAGTTTAAATTTTTTTGAAAATACATTTAATTGAAAATAAAATTTTAAAACTTTTAAAATAGGAATTAAAATATTGATTGGTCATGATGGTTGATTTTTTTCATGTCATACAAGTCAAAACATATATGCCTTTAAATTTTTGATAAAATCGAAAAGGAAATTGTTTAAAAAAATAAATGAATATTACTTTAAAAACATTTTTAAAAAATTAAAAGTGGGTAAATATATTTCTAATAAATCATTTTTAAAATGTTAAAAAAAATTGAATTTTTTTAGAAAATATGGGTTTTGATGATGAAGTATTTTCGAACTAAGGGAGAAATAAATTTAGATTTTAATAAAAACGAATTCTTAATCATTTTAAGTACCAAAGATTAGTAAAATGGTACTTTTACTTGAAAAATATCACGAATAATCATAGGAGAATAAAATAGATTAATTTTAAGATATAAAGATCAAACAATTAACCCAAGGGATACATAAAAAATAGTTCCTAATTATAATGAGATTGTGGAATAAACCCTTACCACTTTGGTAACTTTTGAATCATAAGACCTATGAAATAAATAGCTTTAAATGAAAATTTAAATACCATTAAGAGAATTATATTAATGATATAACATATCAAAATTTTAATTATATTAACCACATAAAGAAAATAAGTGGTGAATATGGAATATGTCTCATGGAAGTAAATGTGAGATGAGAAACCCTTACCTTGAGGCAGAATCATCATGTATGTTATTTATCCTAATGAATAATAAAATTATGTTAATTTTTTATTGTTTAAGAAAATTTTAAATGTTTATTATTCCTTTTATTTCATTTATTACCATGTTATATACATTTACTTTATCAATTTAGTTTATGTTTGGTGTTTAGATTATATTTGACTTGTGTGTAAAAATGAATTGGGTAGGTTGAATATTGGTCTAAGAGGTAATTATTTAATCATAGATAGAATAATAATACTGAAATAATTATCATATTTATACATAAATTATACTTTTAATACTAATCATGAAATATGATTTTGATAAATGAAGTATGTTATGATCATGGAGATGGTAGGCCTTACATACACTTGCGTAACATTTCCATTTTTCAATGATCATTATAGAAAAAATGTAAGTAGTATTTTAACTTTAGATAATTATCATAATATAATAGATAATATATTATTTCTTTAAATATAATTACATATATCATCCATTTTGTGTTGTGATGAAAAGTGAGTCACATTGCTTTCTGAAGGAGGTAATCCACACGTACATAAACAATGTTATCATCAATCAGTGAGTGAAAATGTAAGAAATAAAATGATATATTATATTTTAATAATGAAAAATATATCATTAATATCATAATTATTTCATTAATAACACATATATTAATTAAATTTATCCTTATTACCTTCAATGTAAAGTGTTACTAAAAAAAAAATCACATCCCTTCATGAGGCGGTAATCCACTATACACAAGAGTGATATTATCATATACCCTTTGGAATGAAAAGTAAAAAAGTAATAATTGATATAATGAATAAATTGGTATATTTATGTTATAAATATCATATATATACATTATGCTCATCATCATACCCAACCGTGTGAGGTTTTGACGAAAAATGTGTCATA
Source organism: Viscum album (assembly GCA_963277665.1). NCBI lineage: Eukaryota > Viridiplantae > Streptophyta > Magnoliopsida > Santalales > Viscaceae > Viscum > Viscum album. The sequence goes on from OY728164.1 coordinate 212,709,295, forward strand.
TCGATTTGTGAGACGGTAGTCCGCCGTACACACAAGCGATGTTATCGTTTCCCATTATAGGGAAGAGGATATGGATATAGGTAATTACATTAACATAATAACATATGAGTAAATGGGATATTCTAGTGTTATTATATAATCATCAATTAATACTATTTTAAGTATGTGGGAGAAGAAATAAAACAAAAACACATAGTTAAAAATTTTACATCTCTCAGACTACCTCTTTAGGATTATACCAAAGGTATACCTAGAATATCTTTCTGAAAAAACAAATGATTATATTATTATGGTATATAATTTGTGAATTTATTTTTCCAGGTATTTTTTTAACCAAAATGGTTTTAAGGTGTGAAGAAGATAGGAGAGGAGTTACCTTTTATAAATGAGTTGAGTGGCACACTTGTAATTTATGAAAAGAAAAAGGTTTACCGACGTTTTTCACATGCCAAATGGGTAGAAAAATGAATTTTATCATTAATTAAACATTATTAGGTCTTAATATAACCATAAATTGTATTTTGGACTATTTTTAGGCATTTTTAACTTGTATCTTCTTAGTTTAACCCCTCGGTAAATCAGTTTTTACCTTAACCGTGGTAATTTTTTTTTCCAATTTTTACTAGTCATTATGGTCAAAAATTAAGATGAAATTATTATATAATATAAATTATTCTTATTAAAAATATAAAATCAATTTTTCTAAATTCCATTCATATAATTAGAAAGTTTTAATTTAAAATTAATCCCACTGATACAATGAGAATGTAGATTTTCAAAGAGAAAATGTTCAAAAGTTCACAAAGTTTTTATATCAAAATTAAATATAAAAATGATTCCAATGACCTAAATTTGATTAATATATTTATAATCAATCTAATTTTACTTCAAAAATATTTTAAAATAATATTTATAATTATGAATAGTTTATACGGAAAGTCAATTTTCAATTAGAATTGAGTATTTTCACTATTCATTAAAAAAATAATTTTTTTAGAAAATTCTAAAAAATCCACGCAAAGATAATTTTGAAAAGTAGAGTTAAAAATTTAAATTTAAATTTTCAAATAAATTTTCATTTTTTTAAATTAATTATAAATTATGTGCGCGAAGCGTGACTAAACTGCCTTTTAGAAAAATACAGTTTTCTAGAAGACATTTCTTTTAGTGTCTAATGATTCTAATTTTATTTATAATCAATAACTAACAATTTAATTTAATTTATACAAGTGTAAACCATAAAATTTAATAATACAGTCATTAAAATGAATTATTACCTTCTTAAAGGTTAGGTTATGATGGTAATGTTTGAATAATAATATTTTAATACAGTATGACATTTCATTCAAAACCAGTGTTTCATGCATTTCCAGTCATCAAATAGATTTAATTTATTTAAAAATAAATATATCATAAATTCTTAGTGTGTTACATTATCTTATAATATTTTTGTTGCATGTTATATACTATATTGAACATGATGTTTCTATTTTAAAAATATCATGGTGTAACATAAGTTACATAGCACATGAGTCTTAGTCATACGATTTTAAACTACAAGATATATGGTCCACTCCTAATGACTTTCAAATTATTTGAGAGGTCCATTTAGTGAGACTAAAATTATCTTGTATATGATCCTTATCTACATGAAATCTCCAAAAGGTGGTTATTTATCCATGGATTTATGTTAATATAAAATGTTCCACACTTTTGATAGATTTATCATAGTGTGGGACTTATTTACTCACATTATGCATTTATTCATGAATTAAACACTGAGATGAATCTATTTTGTTCTAAGAATGAGTAATATCTATATAAAGTATCATGTACACATGTACTCATCATATAAACCTAAACTATAAAACATCCATGTCCTTGTATCATGATGTAAATTTTCTAGAAATGGGGTCCATCCTGAAATAACATAAATTTTTTAGAGAATCCAACTGTACAAGACATAATTTTTTTACATTAGAGACAAATTTGTGTAGAAGCCTCACTAGTGTACAGATCCTTGTCAATAATCCCATGTCTAGATAACATTTTCTCACTTTTTAAATTTTCATCTTAATATTTGGATCCTTCCGGGTTATATAGGGTTTCTTCACCCCATGTCTTGATATTAGGACACAATCATTTCAATCTACAATGTGTGTGATCCAGATACATGTTTGATATATATGGAAAATGATTATTTATTAGAAAACCTACATTGTGGGAAAAAATCCTTCCTTGTTTGATTCATATCTGTATAGGGTTATCTTATAAGAACTACTTGTAGATTGATTCATGATGACTCATGATACTATGTATCTTGTGTCAAAAAGAATAATGACACACATAATTCTAAAAATAAAGGGTCTTAGTGAGGGGGTCATTTGAGAAAACCTGTCCTAAATAAAGATACCCTATACACTAGGATGGAAGGTTAATAAGGTTTTCAAAGAATCATAGATGGGACTAGCTATAAATTCCAATGAAATCTCCACTTTTACTTGTTTTATAAACCTTCACTCACTATATTAGTGTTATGATAAGGTAATTTCACTAATCATATGATCTAGATTTTTTTTAAAAGACAACCATATAAATTTTCATGTTGTATGGACCTAAAATACATGGAAATTGAGTCCTTGGCACATAACACTAAACTACATTACATATAGTCCACCACACATGAATTCAAACTATTTAAAATAGTATACCTATTATAATCTTAAACTATTCAGAGTAAAGTATTCCAGGTGGTCTTGATTCATAAAGTCTATATTTACATAAGATCTTGATCTACGTAATAAAAAATTCCCCATGTACATGGTCTCTCCCCAGTAGGGAGCTCTCTCTCTTTGAAGATTTTATGGTAATGGGTTCATTTTCCTCTCCTAGTATCATGAATTTCCTAACCCAAAACTAGGGTAATTTCTAGAAACATATTTTAACTAAAAACAAATTTATTCTTATTAACTAAATAAATTTAATTACGAAAAAATCACTTATGTCAATATCAACCATAAATCCAACTTATCTCACTTATGGTGGGTAGGTACTAACTCTTTCAGGTATGGGATTTTATGATCAACTAGAATCAAAGTGAAGCCACCTAATCTTACCCTTGCACACAAGAAAGATCCTTGATATAAACTATGAGTGATTTGATTCTTGTAATTTTAGTATGTGTTGTGGAATTAAGATTCTTTACTTTGAAGCTAGTCATGAATCCTTTTGTTCTTTTAATCATAGTTCATAGAATCTAATAATATCATATGAAGTTATTACCACATTATTTTTAATTTCATGACATATGATACATCCCTTAAGAATTTATATAGATTAAAGTGTTTTATTATATGTGACCCTGCTTCCCTAAATGAGATACATATCCATGTAAGGATTCATGACACATGATAAAATACACTAGGATAAGGTATGCCTAATTATTCTTAATAATCCTAGTTCTTGGTATCCCTATATTCATGTTTTGGATGCACATTAAGAAATTTACCTAGACACAAGAATGGGGATTCTTCTATTTCTAATTCTATACCATGATATATTTATTACCCTCCCCTGTATTTGATCAAGATTGATACATGGGATATTATTTATAAGAACAATATATAGATTAATTCCAATTATTTCAGGATACTTAGTGAGGTCTAAATCTAATATATATAAACTAACTACATAAAACTATCTAGATCCATTCCATCCATCATCCATAAATATCCCAGTAATAATTAATTAAGGGACTTCATTATTCATTTCTTCTTTGGAACACACTATTCCCATAAATCACATGTCGTGCCTCTAACATTTTGAATGAATATAAAAACCTTTCATGACTATCGATAATGAGGGTATCTAGCTTAAAGGTACACCTATTTTTGTCAATGCCTGTGATTCCATATTCATCACTTCTAACTAGAGGGATATTCATCAAAAGGGGAAGATCATTTAATATTGGTATTCCTTTGAAAACATTACCATGGAACCCATCATTGAAATATGGGACAGTAGTTTTCCTATAAATACTTTTACCATATAATTTTGTAGATTCAATACCCCAAGTTTGGGAACTTATAATTTTTTAAATCTAAGTTGGTTTGTATATCACACCCCTTACCAAATAGTCTATGTACTGCAAAATCAAACCACTTTTACCCCTTCCTGAGATTTTCTATAATAACATTAAGGCTTCTATCCATGATAGGTTTTATGGCCCCCTTATCACATTGACTATCTCATCTTAAATTATGATCCAAGTACTATGACATTAAATTGCATGAAAACCTCCCAAATATTTTCAACTCTATTATTGTGCCTTTATTCACATCCGGTTTATCTCTCCCTAACTATAGAGGTTATCTCAACTTTTGCTCAATGATATGTGAACATAATTTTATTCATCATTTTCTAAGAACTATGAACTTAAACTATATGCATTAACTCCCAAAATGGTCTATACTAACATTTGGATCATTAACCATACCTTCATTAGTTAGACTATCTCACTTTTTGGTCAAATTTATGTGACCTTAAACTCTTCCCCACATTGGTTCAAATTGTATGACCATTAAAAAGAAGATATAAAATAAATAAAAGTTATCAGGTTGAAAAACCATAAAGGGAGGCTTGTGAAAAAGTTAGGGCTCTACTCATTAAGTCATAAATTTTAATGGATTATTAAATAATTTTGGACAACAATTGGAGGAGGCATAAATCTTGTAGGAAATAGCATATTAAACTAGAAAAATTTAATCCACTCTTACTGGTCTCACTAGTCTAGGAAAAAGTAAGATAAATTTCATGCCATATTTTTTTACCCTGAATCTATGTTCAATACATAATGGAATAGATTTCATGGTTCTTAAACCCATCTTGAATACTCTTCTCTCTATATTCATGATTCATGGAATCCTCACAAAAATTACATGGGTATAAGTAATGAGTTCATTTGGATCCAAGGAAAACCTAAAATTATTAATTTTCACGCTTCCATATTTGGCACTACCAACCAGATATATCTTTATTTTGAGTGGAAATTACACTAATTTTTATACACCCTCATGAAATCAAAATAGGACCTACTATATGAATGTGCTCCACAATCATCACCTTCATACCTATTCTATACTACTATTTCATAATTCAAATATTTCATGTTATGATTTAAATATTTTCACAATTTAACTATTCAAGCTTATTAGAATACCTTTTATGTTACATGTTCATGAATCATAATCATTTTCAAAGTATCAATATGACATTATATTATTTAAAGCTTTATGGTCCTCATCATGTGAGCTTAAATAGAAAACCGTGGTCGTCTAAGAAATATAAAATTAAATAGTATGAATCCCATCCATCTCAGTATTTTTTGGATTTCTTAGTAAGATAATGATTCTATACCTCAGTATCCACATTGTTCTCCAAAATATTTTATTCTTCAAGAATACTTTGCTATACTACCAATATTTCCTTAGCAACATCTAGCTATTTCTAAATGTGGATTACTAGAACAACTTTCTTGTCAGCCTAACAACGTTGCTTTGCTTCCACCTACATATAATGGGATACCTATTGAAGTGAAAAAACTCAAAGATTAGTAGAGAATGAAAATAATTATTCTTTACAAAGGAACATTTGAGATTTTTTTCTTTCTACTGTGGTTAGACAATCACCTTCATGGTCGTATGGATAACTTGATAATTTAACTCACCTTATCCAAGAATCGAGAGTAGATGGAAAATTTGGTGAAAATTTCTACCTAGATACACCATATGGGTCTTAAGAATTAGTTTCTAGTTGTCCTTCCTTGTTCACTATGGTGAAATCTGCTGGAAGTCTAGGGAGTCCTAATTCAAATCAATGTTACTCCAAGATACTGAGACATATTATTGTACTAGTTTACTTAGACATATTATCATGTTACTCCCCTAAGATATTGGCGACAATAGTATAATTTTAACCTCTTCAGTTGTTCTCTTCATTTGTAATCTTGGAATTATAGATGATATAAGAGTATCATGTTTTTTATCTCATTGGTACTAGATTTGGAAAAAGGTATTATGAATAAGTTCTTCCACTAATTCACCTTCCTCTCCCATTGGTTCCATTCAATTGGTAGAGCTATTTTTGTATTCCCACCAATTGGTGCTTCCTTATTGGTCTTCAAATGGGACTCAGTAATCGATTTATCCCTATAATTTAGTTTCCCAATGGTGTTATCACCCCTTTTTATATTCTATTAAACCAATGGATCCTGAACCATTACCATGATGTATTCCTTTTCAATTTTTAGGAAAAGAATATCAGGGTGAATCAAACCTTTATGGGAATGCTCATGGATCAATTTTGGTAGGCCAGAATGATCCACCCTCTTTAATTTGTGACTTATTAACCATTATAAATGAAGAGGTGATATGGTTATAATCTCTTTATGGTAGATTAAACTAGATATGTTTTCTATAGATAGGGATACATAATTTGGAATTTTATTAACAACATATCATTTGTGGGTATGATTGGATAAAGTAAAGAGGAATCACACTCATCTAGATCCTTGTTAAAATTCTTCAACACAACTAAGGAGGGGTGGACATCTACTATCAAAAATATTTCTTCCATTGTGTCTGCATATTGAAGAAGCATGGTGATCCATAGAGGAGAGTATAGATTCTATAGGGAATTAAAGAGAGACATATTTTTTACTCACTGATCTTACCTAATATATCCACCCCTCTTCTAGTAGGGATGGTTAGAACATGTGTTTACAATTCCCCCTTTAATATTTTCGAAGATTATTTTATAGTAGGAATTATAATTCCATCCTTATATTCCTCTCCAACATCCATTGGGGCAACATTAAAAGTGTCCATTTAAGAGAAATAAGATTCTTATCAAAGAATAATGATGTTTATATTTGAGTATACATGTGGAAGTAGAGTCTAAATTTAAATTCAATCCTCTCTTTCTAGTTAGGATATGTTTCTTCAAAATTTCTATGCTCTTCCGATGCTTGATCTGGTGTGGTGGGGTATCTAATCTTGTTCATGGAGGATAACGACATGTATGTGGGAAGTGGGAAAATAGGTTTAGTTTATCCACCACATCCACCACCCTTTCAATGGGTTAAATATCTCCCTCTTTAGCGTTGTTTGATTCTATGGAACCTATTAGAGTGCCACTTGAGGTTTATTCTAAATATGGAACATGCACACTCATTGTCCCTGTTCACTATAGGGAAAAGCCAAGTGCATAGTTCGTATGAAGCTTGAAAACTAAGGAAAATATTCTTAAAGTAAAACCATGGACTTATTTCCTTATGTTTGATTAATTCATCCAATTCATCATCCTACGATTAGTTTGTAACTCCCTTGGTGGTACCCTAGTGTCCAATTTCATGAAATTTCATGGAGGTGGGGACCTCTTTGTCGGTAGTAAAGACCAAAATCACAAAATCTTTATTATGTTGAATGAATTAAATGGGGTTTACCTTAGGGTTTAATTCCAAAGGTTCCTTCACATTTCTAATATAGGTAGAATATACACCATCTTGAATAGAAATATATAATTCGTATGATCCTATAATTGCAAGACAACTTTCTCAAAATCAAGTGGCCTTAGAATATATCTAATACAAGGGAAAACTAGTTATAACCTTATTGATTCTCTATTAAGACCTGGGTTACTTTAAATTTATCTAATTCCATGACCATTTTTCATTAGTAAGAGAAATTCTTTACTATGGATGGTTCAAAAAACTTAACTCAAACACATATTATGCTGGCTCTTCGACATTGAGTTATTTTTGAATCCTATTGGAAAGGTTGGTCTAAAGGTCTAGATGACTTACTAGCTATTCCATAATTATGTAGTTTCCTGGTTACCCTCCTCAATCTCTCTAAATCCTAGGATTCCAAAACTATGATGAAAATGGATTCAAGTATCACATTCAGGTATGGGGATTTCCAAGATCAGGAATATACCATGGTTAGCTTGATAAATAAATCCAATGAATTTTGACTAATATCAACCTAGGTTTTTTCTTGGGATATCATAGTTTACTCACCAGAATTGGGTTCTATTCAACCTTGATGTTTGTTAGTGGTGCCACTACTTTTTTTCTTGATGCATCAAAATTGATGTATAAACTGATATGGTACATATGCTCACAGATAATTTCATAATTAATTAGATCCACTAGGACATAGTCACATGGGGATATATTATATGATGACACATAATACTCACTAAATCTGTCATTTTTGATCATGTTAGTGGGAATTTCACTGTAGAGAAATAATTTTAAAATAGAGTGTATACTTATATGTTTTAAGGCCTTCTATCCATTTAGTGGAAGGGGTCTAATGACACAAAGTAAGAGGAAGCAGTTGGGCCCTTTCCCAACAGTGGATATTCATCAACTTCATTGGATTTATCCAAATAACTAGACAAATAACACCACTAAATCTATGATACAAGATCATTAAATATAATTTATAATTTTTTTTAAATATTAATAATTACATCATGTTGGAATTATTTCTTCATTGATGAATCAAATGAATGATTCAAGTCATAAAATCTGTATGTAAGTGGATTAAATGGTTCAATATCTATAGAAACCTATAAAATATACAATATACATCCTCAAACGATACCATTGAAAATTATAATACTTAAGTCATTCATTGTTCATTTCCACAATAATCACTTTGAGGTTTAAAGGTTTCTTCTGGTTATCTATAGAGTAAAGAGGATGAAAGATGAGGATCACTCTCTATAATTAAGAGAGTTATAGAGAATCATATCTCTAGGTATTAAGAGGATTCTCTCAAGAATTCATTATTCAAAATAGTTATTAGTATTGAGAATGATATAATTGGGTTTATATAGAGACATGTCTAGGGAAATAAATAATTTCACACGATCCATTATTATTCTTTTAATCCCAGACAAACCGCATTTCTGATAAATAATATAAATAATAATATTATTTAATTGAAATGCACTAAAATCAAAGATAAATAAATATAATATCTTTAAAAATAAATTAATATTTAATATATCATTATATAGTCAGAACATAAACTCAACTCATCCATCCTCCTCACTATTTATTGAAAATTGAATAAATACTATTTTTTTAAATAAATAAATATCACTGAATTATTCAATAATAAATAAATAAATATTATATTGAACAGAATATAGAATTAATTTTTATTATATAGTCAACTCATATATATTTTATCAAAGAACTTATGTTTGGATATTTTCAATCAACTAAACATGAATAATTATAAAATTACATATGAGAATAATATTTATTAAAAAATTTAAATTCATATGGAATCTAACATAGGTCCTAGATACACATAGTGTGTAACACTCTAGGCCCCTTTCTCAGTGATATTTGGTGGAACGACCTAAATTCAGAGGCTAGAATCTTGATATATGCTAAGGCACCCAAATATAAATATGTTAATTTTACAATGACATAAACCTATTATAAATGTAAATTGTATAATATAAGACCTATGTCTCTATATATTATTCAAACAAGTTGAAACACTTGTGTCATTAACCTATATGATTGAATAATTTTTCTTTTACTTTTATGAAATGAACATGTCTCTATCACAATATGGACATATATTTATCAAACAGTTCAATTTCAATAAAAGGTATAAGTAAATATAATTCCATTATATGGAAGGTAAAAATAATTTCTTGAATTATTAATTAATACCATATCACTCATGAAACAACCAACATATCCTACCCCACATCGAGTATATCATCATGGTTTTCATCAATACCAAAAAGTATGTGACCTATGATATGCATAAATAATAATATCAAGTTTAAGGACCATTACACATTTCCATCAAAAGAAATATCCAATTGAAAATAAAACATGTATAATTATTATTCGTAGGTATAATATCATACTATACCCTCTTGAGATCATCAAGGATGAACTACATGAGATGTAGTCTCAATTTATTATGAGCCTCATAACCATGATATAAGATATCATATTTGGCCCATCAGATGATTCCATATAGCCATAGAACATGTAATTAAGAATACTATCAAAGAACTTCATGATTCTCAACATAGTAGAGAAATACCATGACCCTTTTGTGTGAAAAATATCCTTAATGCATTTATAATATTCAAATTTTTAGCTGACATAGGAATTTTATTTTGTTAATAAATTAGAAGGATTTTTATGTGATTTTTTTTTCAATAAAAATAACCATTACTTGTGTTTTATGGATTTACACAAGGGTAAAATCCATTTTAATGTAACAACACTATATTTTTCTTGTAACACTTTGGAATATTTTATGGAATATTATTTGAGTTAATTTTAGTGTCAACATGGAATTTAGGGACCTGTAGAGCCTTACTATTGATATAATAAAAATAATATATATATTATATTAAGTGTGCACAATTTTTCTAAAATAATGGAATATCCCTCGAACAATGTTTCAGATGGTAAACTTAAGACTTCCATTAAATTTTTAATGTGGGTTTTACCCTAGGAGTGACATAATATCTGTGCACATTGGGTGTTTTTTAATAACATGAACGTCTGTAAGGGTAACATTTTACCCTTTTTCTTTTATATTTCTTTCTCTACCTCCTACTTTCTCCACAATCCACTAAAACTCCCCTTTTCACATGAATTCAATCCAAAAAACCTTAAAATCACCCATTTTGACTCATTTAAGTTTGTAACACCTTAATGCAATGAAGTTAAACACTAAAAAAAAATCAATTTTCAGTTGAATAAAAAATTAAATAGGTGTTTTTACTTTTTAATTTAGGAAATTTGAAATTTATATGTAGTTTAGGTTTTAAATAGATAAATCATTCATATTATGGCGTTGGTTGATTCTATTGACTCATTGAGACCCTAGATCTCCTTGCGTGAAATTGAGAAAGCTCTATCAAAAATGAATCTAGTTCCCTTTTCAAGTTCTAGGGTTAATTACATGTTCCTCCTATTCTCTTATGCTCCATGCCAAAGGGTTAAGAGGTTTTTTTTTTGTATTTTATCAATTTCCTTCCCTTTTTCCCTCTTATCAAATTCTAGAATTTTTTTTGAATTTAATATAGGTTGATAAAACCTAAAATATTAAAATATAATTCTTTAAGATATTATAAAAGGATAGTTATGTGAAATTATCAAGACATAATATTTGATATTTATCAAGGAATAATTCCAAAATTTATCCAATTATAATTACAAAAAAATAATTGTAAAACAAGTATATGAATTTTCTAAAGATAATTAAACAAAATTATCAAGGATAATTTATGAAAAATCATCATAAGATAATTATGAAAGTATAATAATATTTAATGATTAAAAGATAATCCTAACAAAATATCAAATGATAATTATGTATAAATATTAGAGAATAATTATAAAAAACTATAGCATTTTTTCTTGGTTTAATCTATAGAGATATTTATTATCAAATTTGGTATTATAATTTATCTTGAGGAGAATATTTCTAACACATTCATTGGACTAAATTGATAATTTAGAGATTATCCATGAGAGAGGGAGTATCATCCCATGTGATATTGATTTATTTTTAAAATATAATAGGCGAATTTTGTTATAGGAACCCTCCATAATCCTTGAGCATTGGTGTGTCAACAAATGTGATAATAATGACCTAGAAGAGGTGCTTATGATTACAGGGGTTTCCACTCTAGATTTTCAACCACAAAAGGTGGTTTATACTTGATGTTGACATTGAAGAGTTTAATGTTTGAAATTACTTTCCTTTTTAGGGATCTCATTTACCCATGTTTCCAGGTTATATTTTTAGGTTGGAATAACTAACTACTGTAGTTTATTTTGACCACATGTGGGAGTGTATATCCCATGATAACCATTGTGATATTTATTTACATGATAATTACTATAGTAAATTTTATTATTTTTTATGATGATTCATGTGTTATTATGGGATGCTGTTATAATTCTCTTTATGTCATGATATGTTTGTTATTCATGTAATAACTTGTCACGTATTATATTTCCTTTTGGGGTTTGGTTCTTTATACACATGATATGTGACCATCATGGTTTGTTTACCCCTTGGGTGGGGGGGGGGTTACTTGAATGATAAAGATAGTGGAGCATGATAGCCTTGTGTCCTAGATGTGACTTGATGTCTTGAGGATTTTGAGGAACATTCTTCAACTTGTTGCCTTTTGGATATCAAGTAAATATTTACAAGATTCCTTGAGGATAATAAGTGACATGTAAAAACCGTGTGGCTAGTCCTAATCTTTACTAAACATATGTTATCCTTCAGTTTGGGAACTAAAGCAGGTATGGATAAGGGTTTGTAGAAGCTTGGTTAGAACATGAACACTCTATTTTGGATAGCATGATATTATGATTATTATGAATTTATTATATTAATGCAATACACATGTTATAATTGATCAAACTTGGTTAAGGATACATTGGTGGTGCCCTACTAAGTCCTATAATCACACCATACATGATAATTTCAGTGTGATTATAGATTTTATGAATTGAGAACCATTGAAGGGAAAGGGTCTTGTGGAGGAAAACTGAGAAGAAGAGAATGGAGTTTCTAGTGGACCAGGATAGACTATGTATGACCATGTTGTTTAATTATTTGCTACCTGCTCTTATACATTGGTTTGGCTTTCCACTTTAGGATCCCATTTCCTTATCATTTGACATGTATTCCATATTTTATTTGTATATGTTACTATGATTTTTTATTTATACAATGGCCCAAATGCCTTCATTTTTATTGATTTTTGATAATCCACCTTCCAAGGGGTGAGGTGGAACCCTTAAAAGGCTCGTAGGTGTAAGTATTACATGGCCCACAGGCCTTAGCAGAATTCATTGCCCTTAGGCTTCAAATATTACATACAACCCAGAATAACTACTTGGAACTGCTCCTCCCTAGCATCTTCATCGTGAAATCAGCTCTCCACCGTCACATGGCTATTCGACTAGGCTTTCCTGTGCATGCATAGGCTTGTCCCGAGGGTAGGTGACATACCCTCTCATTCTTGCAATCCATTTATCTTCTGCTATGGTGAAATCTCCTTTCTCCTCCTCCTTCTGAAGCTTATTCATTGTAGGTTGTCTGGTTTGTATTTGCACTTATGGTGGCCCGAAGGTCTTGAGGTGGCTCGAAGGCCCTATTGACCCGAATTCCTGGGTGGCCCGAAGGCCTTAAAGTACTTGGGGGGGGGGGGGGCAAATCGGTGGCCTGAAGGCCCAAGCGGGGGAATATTCTCGGCTACTATAGTGCCAAACAGTGCCTACTACAGTTCCCGCTATAGTACCTGCTACAATTCTGCATAGTTCCTACTACAGTACTACTACAGTACTCGGAAATTATCCTCTTCCTAGATAAGATCCAGGGTCTCTTGGATGCACTTAAGGAGTCCTCACCAACTGGGCTGAGTCTCATGTGCCTATGATTGTTTATTATATTATCTATTTATTACATGTACCATGACATGATACTGAGGGGATAATATCCACACTGATAGAATTATACCCTCAATACTAGTCGGTAGCCTCTTGCGTATGGACAGGTGTACATGAGGTTATTGGATCCTACAGCTTGGACCTGATGGTTTGAGTTAAAAAATTACAAAATTGTATCATTGAAATATTTTCTTCTTTATTTTTGGCTAAACTGAGAGATGGTATAAATGAGATAGCTCTACGGGACTCAGGTAGGGGAGTTTCCATGTTCTTGACCCACACATGTGTAATAGACCTCTGGGTTATAAATGATAGGATTAAAATTACTGTTTTTATGAAACTTGGGGTAAATTAATGCATTATGATAAGGAATATAGGATTAAATACCATATATATATACTTTATGTTGATATGTATAGTATGTTTTAAATTAAATTCCATTATTTTTTCTATCTATTTAGATAGATTATATTCTATGTGATTTACCTTTATTACTATGTTTTTGTTTGATATATTTAATTATAATTAACTAGTTTAACTAAGAATGTGGTTATGTAATTATATATATATATGATGGATGCGAATAACATGAAAGGGAGAGGATTTGGTTAGTATCAAGAGGGGTATACCTTGGGTCATGGTTATAATCATGGGAGAAGCTTGTGTGATCCCATAGACTAGTTAATTTCTATTTATATTCTTAATGTTCATTCTCTTACAAAAGATATTGTCTCACATTCATTTGGTGGGACTGCCAACTATGTATGGTACTCCAAATAATGTTCTCACACTAACTCTAGTGGTGAAGATAGGGGGATACCCTAATTGGGAGTCTTTCCACCAAGGTCCATAGTCTACTATGCTATAGGCTTCTAGATTTAGCATCCTCCAACCTTTCATGGCACTGGAGGACCGAAAGAAACTAAGGAATGGGGGGAATTCATCACGATACTGATAGAAAAGAAGGTGAAGCAAGCAATGCTTATGCTATAGGGACCCAAAAAAATTGGTGGGTAGTTATAGGAGTGGCTGATTGGCATGAGAGACACTCTTGATAGGCCTTCAAAAACCTATTTTTCTGGGAGTTTTTAACAATATGATAATGCTCGAAAAAGCATAGAATTTTATAGAGTTACAATAGGGATCCATGACAGTGGCTACTTTCTCTATTCATTTTTATGATATCCTTTGATTTAAACCACTTCTAGATGTAAATGAGTCTTAGAAGGCTATGGAATTCAAGATTGGACTTCATCCCTACATCGACCATAAATTTAGGAGCTTCAAACTAACATCAAAATTGAATGTTCTGTAGAAGTCCTTGACCATCGATTAGATCTCAGATGAGGGTCGAGTGGATGGTTTTCTTCTACCGTTCAGTATTTAGAAGGTTTTAACTCCTACCTCTATAGTGAGTAACTCTTATGGTGTTTGGAATAGGAAGGGAAAATACATGTAATAGATTAACCATATGCAGGTGGAGATGAGTTCAGCTTTATAATCACCCTTAGGAGGAGCTCTATAATTCTCTATCTATTGAAATGTTGGAAACTATTGTATGGACTGTACCACACCTCAGAGCAAATGTTGGTAATGAAAAAATCCTGGGAATCTCCAATAGTTTTGATTTAGGAATTTGTGGTAGAGTTCCCCAAAATATAGGGGATAGAAATGGACATAGAACCAGGGATTTGATTGGGGTCCTCATCAGTGGCCAATATTATGAGTCAAGAAATTTATGGTAATGAAGTTGAAGCATAATACATCTATAAAGTAAATAAGACTCTAGTAGATGGTGGTGAGAGACCATCTACTGTTCAAGGTATAGTTCTGATCAAATCTACTTTATCCACTACCTTTTTTGATACCGGTGCTTAATATTATTTTATACCTTCATAATTAGTTGTTGGAGTTGAATTTCCAGTCAAGTTATCCTCTGATTTACTCTCACTTGATACACTTTTGGACATAAAATTAGACCATATTTAGTGATGCCTAGAGTGTCTTATAGTCATAGATGACTATGGAAACTTGTATGAATTTATGATTATAGAGACCATGACCTTTAGTGTGTTTATTGGCATGGATTGGATGAATATATGGCCACATATTAATTGATATCATATATGGGTTTTTTTTACTTCTTTGAGGGGAGAGAGGTTCCCGATGATTAAAGAGTGGGAAATAGGAAAAGGTAGAGTTGTAATAGACTTGATTCAACTCAAGTTGATCATTATGTAGATGCAAGGCTTGGATCTTTAAACAGGATCAGTGGAAACCCCTTCAACTCTTCAACCATTAATAGATGTCTTTCAGCATGTATTTTTAAATGAATTCACAGGAATTCATCTCAGTAGAGAAGTTAACTTTGATATTGATGTCACACAAAGTGTGTATACCATTTCAATACCCCTATATTATTTGGTACTTGTCAAGATAAAGGATCTCTAGGTGAAACTTGGTGATATGGATTAGAAGGGATTTATTAGGTTGAGTACCTCACTATGGGGTGAACCTATGTTGTTTTTGAAGAAGAAGGATATATTATTTGACTGTATGTTGATTTCTGAAAGTTTCACCAGGTGAAAGTGAAGAAAAAATACCCATTTCTTGGGATCAAATATCGTTTTGATCTATTATGGGGATCTTTATATTTTCTTAAGACTAATCTTCGATTGGGATACCACTAGCTATGAGTTAGAGTAGAGGAAATTGTGAAGATGACGTTTTGTAGGATGTATGGGCTGTACAAGTACTTGGTGATTTTGTTCAGACTGAAGAATCCTCTAGAAATAATCATGGCCCTCATTAACATGATATTACACCCATATTTGGACTTTATCATTGTTGTGTTTGTTAAAAACATCCTCATTTAATCATCGACCCTAGAGCATCATTATAGACACCTCAACATAGTCTTGAGTATGCTTCAAGGACATACTCTCTATTCCAAGCTGTCAAAGTGTGAATTTTCTATTTAGTAGTTTAAGTTCCTTATATATGTGGGGTCTAAGACTTATATTTCCATGGACCCAGGAAAAAAAGAGGCAGTGATTTCCTGAAAATTTCCCTAAAACATGTTTGATATCAAGATATTTATAATATTAGCAAGATAATACAGTCGCATTATCTAGGACTTAACTCAATTATCATTACCCATGAAGAAATTGAGAAAGAATGTAGTAAATTTCTAGTGGAAGTACTAGTTTTAGTATTAATTCCTTGAGATAAAGATGAGGTTCACTACAACTCTAGTACTGATACTTCTCGAGCCTAGGATCAAATATGTAGTATACTGTGATGTATTATGAATCATTATAGGAGTGGTACTGATGAAGTTATAGAAGATAATAGATTATGGGTCACTTCTTCTATGAATAAAGAAGATTAAATTCCATACTCAATACCTAGACCTAGCAACCATGGTACATCATCTAAAGGTTGGAAAACACTATACTTTCGATAAGAGGTTTTTAGTCTACACATAACCATAAGAGCCTCTAGTATATCTTCACACAGTGAGACTTGAATCTAAGATACAGGTGATTTGTTGATTATTAATAGATGTTTGACTTAGATATAGTCTATGGACCATGGAAATTTTTCATTATTGAGGATGATCTCATTTTTAAGAAATAGGTTGAGTATGATCTTGGTGAGTAGACATCAATGGAGTAGTGGTTCTTGATGAGATTGTTGGATGACTAGAGGTTGGAAGCTTTAGAGGATTATGGATTGATGAATCATTCCCATTTAGTGATCACATACTCACTTTTGAACTAGGGGAATACTAGTATAGGGTTTGACCTAGAGTGTGCTTTGATGAGAGAACAACTAGATAGAGGTGACCTGATACCCACATGATCAATGTACAATGATGATATGATCACGATACTTATAACAGTATTAGTATATCCTTTTATCAGATATGATATTGTGATAGATTTATATACCTCTATATGGGTAGTATATCTTGGTGTGATGAAGATGTACCACAAATTTTGGAGATAGTTCTAGTCACCAAGGATGAAGAGGGACATGGATGCATCCAGAAGGATATGTGGGAGAGAGATTCTAATGTTCAACCATAGGGGGAGGTTGGTTCCACAATGGAATGAATTGTTCTAACAAGAGAACTAGAGTTACTTCATAGGTTTTAGAATTATTCATAGGGGTAGAATAGTAATATTATCATTTTTAACTAACACTTAAACACTATTTTGTTAATAAATTAAAATTATTTTTATGTAAAAATTTATTTTTCAATAAAAATCATCCGAAATTTTGTTTTATGGATTTATGTAAGGGTACAATACCAATTAATGCAATGAATGTTTTTTCTTGTAACACTTTGGAATATTTTATGGAATATTTCTGGATAGGGGAATGGGGTTAGCATGAGATTCTGAGGCCCATAGATTCTTGGTGTTGATATAATAAAATTTTGAAACATATTATATCACATGTGTTTAGGTTTTATAAAATAATGAAATATATTCTGAATGAATATTTAGAGGATAAATTTGAGAAATCTATTAGATATTTAATATAGGTTTTACCCTAGGTATGACATAAACTTTATGTGCATTGGGTATTTTTTTAATCGCATCCTTTTGTGTAAGTGTAACTCCCCGACCCATCTAGACTGGAGCCGGTGAATTACTTCTTATATTTTAATGGATAGAAGGAATGAAAATCCCAAAGGAATGATCATTTTAGTAGTCTTTAAGAAACTCAATACATAAATGTAACTCAAATTACATTGGGGAAGGTTACAAAATACAATACACAACAAAAACTAAAAACTGTATCCACAAGAACTCAATAAATGATCTCCTATTCATCACCTGTTAAAGGTAGACAATGAAAGGGGTGATCTCAAATACTCAGTAAGGGTTAAAAATAGAGGAAGCATGAATAAATGATAACTTAATTTTCAACAATTTGACATAATCAATAATGGCAGGGTGAATAAATGAAAAACTCACGCCATTAATAAACTGAGAATGAAACTGCATCCACATATTTTGTCATAGTGAAAACCTCATGGATAGTAATAACTAATAATGAATAAAGAGAATTATTATTAACTGTACGTCATGTATCTGGCACATGATACCATTTTACCGTTAAAACGGTCTAGTTCTGTGGGTAGAAACCTATCTTATTTTTGGAAACAAACATGAAGGGCTTATTGCAAACTCATTTGTCTCATGAGACCTACCGATGCATCGAGGGGCTATAGCGGGACCCAACCACCTTTTAATGTCCAAAAAATTATTTATACATTGATTCAATACAAGAGAAATATGCATTTTCAATATCTATATAGAGTAGAGTATATAGATTTATCAATATTTCCATAATTAAAATAACTTTCCAAATAAACACCGTATATAAAATGATATACGGTTTAGAAAACAAACATATCCATGACATGAGATTATGGATATTTAATATAAATATAACTTCAAATGAAAATTTATCTCAAATGGGAATTAGGTACACCACATAAGTATTATTAGGTACACCATACAAAGTTAGTCATAACAAAATAGTAGTTGAGACAAAGTCTCTTACGACAATGTAATTGGTCAAATCATATGAGCAGAACTTAATAGCCCTTAAATGAATCATTTAATAACATGAATATAAAATGAATAATGTTATTATATATCAAATTGTAGTACACATATACCACATACATGAAATAAGTGGCGAACAATGAAAATCTCATAGAAATGAAAGTGAGATGAGAAACCCCTTACCTTATGCTCGAGTGTGTTCTTAATTTGTTTTAATGACCTGAATAATAAAATTTAACTTAATTAATTAATAACTAAATAAAATACTTTACATGAAATTGATTTAGTATAACCTTATTAGGTTCATTAATGTCCCTTTTTATGGGGTTAATAGGTTCAATTTTCTTGTTTTGGAAGCATTTTCTTCCTTAGTTATCATGATTCATTTACTTGTTTTCATGAATAGAAGTTCATTTGAAATGTGGTTAAACATCCAGAATTGTTAATATATCTTATTAATGACATTAAGGAGATAAAAATGATTTTGGGTTATATACCGTGAAGATGATTCATTAGTTAAAAGTTTATTACAAATATTCAGATTAACTTGGCCGTTTTGTTCATAATGAACTTGTTTTGTATTACTATTTTATATTTTGAGTTTATAAGGATTCCACAGCATTAATTAGATGAGATAAATATATTATTATCTAGTTCAACCATTAAAATGGTTTCATGACCAGTAATTAAGGATAAAGTGAATAACGAAACTCCGTCGTCCACAAATGTTATAAATTGGAACGTCATGGACGTTGATTTTGTTTATAAAAATAAAAGGGAGGGGTATGGATATTGATGATATTTCTTCCATTAACATGATATAATTATAGTATATATATTATACTATAGTTTATCATAGTAATTTGGATAGAGGAGGTGATATGAGAAAAATAAAATAGATGATCTTAAAAATAAAAGAAAAGGTGAGAGATCCCTTATGAAAATTCGGTAGCCTAACAACGTCGCTTAAAATATCATAAAATAAAATGATGAGAGAAAAAGTGAATCTCATCATATTTAAGTAAAAAGGACATTAATAAGAACACATAAAATCAAACCTGAACATATGATAATGTAAAATCAAGTAGATAACATAAAAGAAGTGTCTATTAAAAGAAGAGAATGGAGGATTCCCTTACCTTGTAGAGTAACTCCTAGATCTTGAAGGATGGGACCTTGGGGGATTAAGGACACCTTGGGAGTACTCCTAGGGAGGTAATAACACCATATATTTGATGATGTAGATTTTTTAATGAAATAAAATGAATGGGGGTGAGTGAGTATTTATAGTAATTAAGAGGGGGATTTTTATTAATTAAAAGGGACACCTCGTTAGTGGTTTTTGCAAAACCATGGGCTTTCCCTTGGTATTTGATCATGGTTTAAGCCACTTGAGACACCTCATGTCACAAGACACTGTAAAAAAGTCGAACAGATTTTTATATTAATTATTACATCATTATGATGTTATTAAAATACCGAAAACTCATATCTGTATTTTTACTATTCACAAAAAATTCATGTATTTTAGAAAAATCCCAAAAATTCACCCTATCCATTTTATGACATGTATAATTCCAAAATAAACACCATTTTTAGAAAATAATTTTTTAATTATTTTTAATTTAATTTTTAAATAAAATCAAAGTTAATTTGAAAAATAAAATTTAAAGGTGTAATTAGTTTTGTATTACATTGAAAAATCAACTAACATATCATTATATTATTACCTTAAGAAAATAAAATATAATCATTATTTACTATTTATAAGGGTCATATTAATATTCATAATACTATTCATAATGGAATGTTACTATTCATCAAAAAATCAAGTTGGTTCTATCAGACTCCAAATGACTTATTGGTTACAACTCTAGATGAGAGTTTTTCAAAATTAAAAACATAGAAGTAAAAAATTTATGTTTAATGGATAGCTTATAACTTTCTATTATAATGTTTTGGTTCACAAAAGACTTAGTGATTCATGCAATATATGATATCTACTAAATAGACAATATTTAAGAGGAACATTCAATAAAATTTTTGGGGTGTTATATTATTCCCTCCTTCAGAAATTTCGTCCTTAAAATTTTATATATAAATCCCGTAAAAAAGATGTGGGTGGTTATTCTTCATAAAATCCTTTGGTTCCCATGTTTCTTCCTCCATATTTTGGTTTCTCCAAAAAACATTTACTAGTCAAGTTGTCATATTTCTCAATACCTGATCCCTTGTGTCAAGAATCCCGATAGGATTTTCACAGTAAGACAAATCAGGTTCCACATCAATTTCTTCATATGTGGGTACATGTGTTGGGTCTGGAATGTATTTATTTAACAATGACATGTGGAACACATCAGGAACTCTGGAGAGATTTGGCGGTATCAGTAAACAGTAAGCTACAACTCCGATTATTTCTAGAATTTCAAATGGTTCGATATACCCGGGGCTTAGTTTCCCTTTCTTACTAAACCTTGATACACCCTTTCATGGAGATACTTTCAGAAATACTTGATCTCCCACTATAAATTACAATTCCTTTCTTCGGTTTTCATTATAACACTTCTTCCTACTTTGGGCTTCTTTAATATGGGTTTGTATTTTTTTCACCTTTTTTGTGGTCTCTTTAATAAGTTCTGGGCCTATAAGTTTCCTCTCACTAACTTTATCCCAACAAGTTGGAGTTCAACATCTCTTTCCATATAATGCTTCATAGGGAGCCGTTTTAATACTAGAATGAAAACTATTATTGTAGGCAAATTACAGCAAGGGTAAGTATTGATCCCACATACCTTGGAAGTCAAGAGAGCATGACCTCAACATGTATTTTAAAGTTTGAATAGTCCTTTCAGACTATCCATCGGTTTGGGGGTGATAAGAAGTACTCATACAAAGCTCATTATTCAAAGATTTCTGGAGAATTTTCCAGAATTTTGATGTAAATCAGGGATCTTGATCAGATAAAATTGATAGAGGTGCACCATGAAGTGTTATAACTTCATTTATATAAAGTCTTACCAAGCAATCAAGTGGAAAATCCTCTCTTATAGGAATGAAATGTGCGGATTTTGTGAGAGGATCAACAAGTACCCATATTTCATCGTTCCTTCTAGGTTTCCTTGGTTGTTCGGTGATAAAATCCATTGTAATGTTATCCCAATTCCACATAGGAATGGGTATAGGTTGCATCACTTCTTTTAGATGCTATCTCTCTATATTCACTTATTGACAAACTAGACACCTTGACACGTAGTCAGTAATATTTCGATTCATGTTATCCCACCAAAAATATTCCTTTAGATCTCTATACATCTTGGTGCTACCCAGGTGTATAGAGAAATTTGAGCTATGGGCATCATCTAATATTTCTTTTTTTAGCTCAGAAACTGATAAAACACATAAACTCTTCCCAAATTTCAGAACTCCTTCTTCATACATGAAGTCATCCAGTCTCACATATTTGATAACATTAATTTCCTTATGTAGATTCTCATCATCCGATTGAGAGCTTTTAATATTCTCTAATAAAGATGGTTTAACAATCATTTTAAAGAGGAAAGATGTTTCCATTTCCTTAACAATTCCCATATCCATCTTTATTAGATCAAAAAATATAGGATCTCTCTCAATCCTCATTTGGGTCAGAAGTCCATGATCTTTCCTACTTAATGCATCTGCCACCTTATTTGCCTTTCCCAGGTGGTATTGTATTAAACAATCATAATCTTTGAGTAACTCAAGCCATCTCATTTGCCTCAGGTTGTGTTATTTTTGTGTGAAAATGTATTTCAAACTCTTGTGGTCTGTATAAATTTCACATATTTATTCATAGATATAATGCCTTAATATTTTCAAAGAAAAGATTACGGATGCTAACTCAAGATCCTGAGTTGGATAATTTTTCTCATGAGTCTTCAACTGTCTTGATGCATAAGCAATAACTTTATCATTTTGCATAAGGACACACCCAAGTCCATTCTTTGATGCATCACTGTATATTACAAATTCAGCACTTCCGGATGGAAGAGTCAAAATTAGAGCATTGAAAAATCTTCTTTTCAATTATTCAAAGAATTTTGTACATTATTTTGTCCACAAAAACTTAACTCCTTTACGTGTGAGCTTGGTTAGGGGGTTAGCCAGTCGGGAAATTTTTTGAACAAAACACCGATAGTAACCTGCTAAGACAATAAAACTACATACCTCAGTTATGTTTTTTTTGGCATGGGCCATTCTTGGATTACATTGTCTTTGTAAGATAAACTATAATTCCATCCTTAGAGACAATATGTACTAGAAAAGAAACTAATTTAAGATATAATTTTCACTTACTAAACGTTCCATATAATTTATTTATTCAAAGAGTTTTTAGAATAATCTGCAAGTGATCATCAGGGTCTTCATAGATTTTTGAGTATACCAGGATATCATTGATTAATACCACAAAATATTTATCAAGATATTCCTTGAAAAATATATTCATTAAATATATGAAAACAGAGGGTGCATTTGTGAGTCCAAAAGGCATTACTGTAAACTCTTAATGCCCATACCTTGTCCGAAATGTTGTCTTAGGAATATCTTCTTTCCTCACACGCAACTGATGATATCCAGATCAAAGGTCAATCTTCGAAAAGTATCGATCTCCATGAAGTTGATCAAATAAATTACCAATATGGTGTAGAGGATACTTATTCTTTATTGTAATAGCATTGATTTCCCTGTAATCAGTGCAATGCCTCATGGATCCATATTTCTTCTTGAAAAAAAGGACAAGGGATCCCCATTGAGAAACACTAGGTCGAATAAATCTTTTTTCACTCAAATCCTCCAGTAGTTTATTTAGATCTACTAATTACACAGAGGCCATTATATAGGGAGTATTTGATATAGGTCTTGCATCAAGAATTAAATCAATAAAGAACTCAACTTCCCACTCTGGAGGATGTTCAGGTAAATCCTCTAGAAATACATCAATGTACTTTTCCACTATGTGTACATCTCCCATTTGAAAATTTTTTTCCTCATCCATAAATATTGGTTTATCTTCCTCTCTAAGTATTGCATTCAGTAGAGAAACTGGGGGTGGTTCTAGATAAGAATCATGTGGTGAAGTTTCTGCCCTAAAGACAAGGGATTCTACAACATTTTCAAAAATTATAACATTCTTATTCTTACAATAAATCTTCGCATCATAATTTGACATCGAATCCATAATGAGAATTATATCAAATTCAGTCATTGGTATGATGATAAGGTTACCAACTAAAGCACATTTTGGTGTCTGGAGGGGGACTATTCGACATTCCTTTGTTGTAATGATAAATCCCATGGGAGTTTTTACTGACAACTCCTTTACTAAATTAAACTGAAAAAATACTAATTTTCTTGCAAAACTAGGAAGATATAAATGAATGAAATGATATAGAATCAAATAAAGTGTTGGATAAGTTTTATGAAACAATTAAAGTACCTACCACCACATCATTAAGAATTTCAACCTCCGTGGTTGTAATCGAATAGGCTCTCCCTTATTCTCTTGTCTTTTTCTGAGGTATGTTTCCTTGGTGCTTAGGAAAATAATTTTCATAGTGTCCCATATCTCTACAATTGTAGCATTGAATATCATTGATTTTTTTCTTCCCCTTGCATTCATTAGATCGATGACCCTTTTCTATGCAGTTATAGAAGACTCCCATACCTTTCAAGCATTTCCCGAGATGATTATTTACATAGTTCTCACATAATGGGAATATCTTTGTTCCCTTGATATTCTTTGGTGCTTCTCCTTTTCCTTTGTTATCAGAGTACCACTTATTATCTTGGTTTCCTTTGAAAATATTTGATCTAGAAAATTCCCTCTCTATTTTGATGCCACTTGATATAATTTCATCATATAATGAAAATGATTGAGAAGCCAGTGCCCTTAAAAGACTTGACTTAAGACCTTTAATGAAATAATCAATATTGTCCGCAAAGTCACGTACGTAATCTATGGTATACCTGGCCATCCTTGTGAAATTAGCCTCATACTTTCCAACACTGTCTTCTTCCCTTTGATTTAATATAAGGAATTTACTCTTCATTTTAGTTCGTTGCTCACAAGGGAAATAATTTTCGAATAATATTTTATTTAAAAGTCCTCCATTCCATATCTTCTATTTCTTCTTCCTCTGTGGTATACTGAATCAAGGACCACCATTGATTAGCATCACCCTTGAGACAATATACTGCCAGTACTAGCTTTTCATTTTCATTGCATCTTAATTCCATGAATATCTTTTTAAGGGACTTTATCCATTGCTCAACAACCACTGGGTTAGTAGTCATAGAAAAATATGGGGGCATATACTACATGAAATGATCCAACATAGGTGTGGAATGGTTATTTATTACAACCTTAGTAAGTTGTCCCAATATGGTCATGATCTGATCTGCTCCAACATTGACTTTGTTGACTTGCTCAGTAGGGAGATCCCTACATTACCCATGAGTATTGATTCCCCTTCTTCCATTATATTCCATTTATATATAATGGGATACACTATATTATTTTTTGAAACTCAAATAGAAAATCACTCAACATATATTGAAATTATATGCATAGATAATCTTCTAAACATGTTTTCTCTAAGGAAAAATTGACATTAAACTCCTTCATAATGGGTTGTAATGAAAATGTGAATTATCCTAAGCACATCCCTTGGGAGTGTCATAACCAAGAGTGCAGCAAGGCCCATTTTTGTGCACTAGTTTCCGTTCAAGTCTAGCTCAAAGTGGTGTTTTCGGGTTTTACCCCTAGATACATCTGTGCTAGAGCCACCTCTACCTGCTTGTATCCAGACAAGGATATATTGATTGAAATATCCACATAATCTATTCCTTAATAAAAAACCATTCTTTTATTGTACATTTATCCTCAAATACTACCTTAGGGCTTTGTTCCCTACTATACATTTCTTACTCTAGTTTCCAAGTTTCCTACTAAACTTCCTCTGATACCAACAGTAACACCCCGACCCCTCTAGACCGGAGCCGGTGCATTACATATTATATTGGCATGGTTAGAAGGAATGAAAATATGGAAGGAACAATTAGTTTTGCAGTCTTTAAGAAACTAGATACATAAATGTAACTCCAATTACATTGGGGAAGGTTACAAAATATAATACATAACAAAAACTAAAAACTGCATCCGCAGGAACTCAATAAATGATCTCTTGTTCATCACCTGTTGAAGGTAGACAATGAAAGGGGTGAGCTCAAACGGTCAGTAAGGGTTAAAAATAGCTGAAGCATGAATCAATAATAACTAAATTGTAAAAAAATTGACATAATCAATAAGGCATGGTGAATAAATGAAAAAATCACACCATTAATAAATTGAGAATGAAACTGCATCCATAGATTTTGTCATAGTGAAAAACTGATGGATAGTAATAACTGATAATGAATAAAGATAATTCCTATTAACATGACGTCAGTTATCTGGAACATGATACCACAGTACCGTTAAAACGGTTTAGTTCTAGGGGTAGAAACCCTTCTGATTTTTGGAAACAAACTCGAAGGGCTTGTCGCCAACTGATTTGTCTCATGAGACCTACCGATGTATCAAGGGGCTATATCTAGCCCCACCCACCACTGCATGTCCAAATAATTCTTTATACATTAATTAAATACAATAGAAATATTCCTTTTCAATATCCGCAGAGTTTAGATTATACGTATTTATCAATATTTTTACAATGAAAATAACTTTCCATATAAACACCATATGTAAAATGGTATACAATTTAAACAACAAACATATCCATGAAATGAGATTATGGATATTTAATATAAATATAACTTCAAATGAAAAGTGATCTCAAATGGGTAGTAGGTACACCACATAAGGATTATTAGGTTCCCCATACATAGTTAGTCACAACAAAATAGTAGTTGAGACAAAGTCTCTTACCACAATGTAATTGGTCGAATCATATGACCAGAACTTAATAACCCTGAAATGAATCATTGAATAACATGAATATAAATAGAATCATGTTATTATATATCAAATGGTAGTAAAAATATACCACATATAAGAAATAAGTGGTGAACAATGAAAATCTCCCCAAAATTAAAGTGAGATGAGAAACCCCTTACCTAATGCTCGAGTGTGTTATTCATTTTTTTAATGACCTGAATAATAAAATTTAGCTTCATTAATTAATAACTCCAGAACCTACTATACATGAAATTGATTTAGTATAACCTTATTAGGTTCGTTAATGGCCCATTTTATGGTTTTAAGAGTTTCAATTTTCTTGTTTTGGAAGCATTTTCTTCCTTAATTTTCATGATTCATTTACTTGTTCTCATGAATGGAAGTTCATTTGAAATGTGGTTAAAAATAAATAATTTTTAATATATCTTATTAATTAAATTAAAGAGATATAAATTATTTTAGGTTATATTCCATGATGATGATTAATTAGTTAAAATTTTATTACAAATATTCGGATTAACTTGTCCTTTTTGTTGAGAATGAACTTGTTTTGTATTATTATTTTATATTTTGAGTTTATAAGGATTAAAAGTAATTAATTAGATGAAATAAATATATTTTTATCTGGTTCAAAAGTTAAAATGGTTTCATTATGAGTAATTAAGGATAAATTGAAGAACGAAACTCCGTCATCCACAAAGGTTATAAACTAGAACCTCAGGGACGTTGATTTTGTTTATAAAAATAAAAGGGAGGGAGTAAGGATATTGATGATAGTTATTATATTAACATGATATAATTCTAGTATATATATGATACTGAAGTTTCTCATGGTCATTTGTATGGAGGTGGTGAGGAGAGAAAAAGAAAATAGATGAACTTGAAAACAAAAGAAAAGGTGAGATATCCTTTATGAAAATTTGGCAGCCTAATGACATCGCTTAAAATTTCATAAAATGAAATGGTTAAATCAAAAAAGTATCTCATAACATTTAAATCAAATTTAAAGTAATAATAACACATAAAATCAAACCCCAAAATATGAGAATGGAAAATCAAATAGATAACATAAAGGAAGTGACGACTAAAAGAAGAGAATAAAGGATTCCCTTACCTTGTAGAGTAACTCATAGATCTTGAAGGATGGGACCCTGGGGGATTAAGGAATCCTTGGGAGGAATCAAAGGTAGGTAATAACATAAGATATTAGAGGATATTGAGTTTTTAATGAAATAAAACGAAGGGGGGTGAGTGGGTATTTATAGTAATTAAGAGAGAGTTTTTTATTAATTAAAAGGGACACCTCGTTTGTGATTTTCGCAAAACCATGGGCTTTCCCATGGTATTTTGCCATTTTTTAAGACACTTGGGACAACTCATGTGATAATACACTATAAAAAAGTCGACCAGTTTTTTATATTAATTATTACATCATTATGATGTCCTTAAACTACCGAAAATGCAAATATGTATTTTTTACTATTCACAAAAAAATTGAGTATTTTATAGAAGTCCTCATAATTCACCCTAACGATTTTTCAATGTGTAGAATTAAAAAATGAACTCCATTTTTAGAAAATAATTTTGTAATTATTTTTAATTTAGTTTTTAAATAAAATCAAAGTCAATTCAAAAAATAACAATTTAAAGGTATAATTAGTTTTGTATTACATTGAAAAATCAATTAATTAATCATTATATTATTACCTTAAGAAAATAAAATATAATCATTATTTACTATTTATAAGGGTCATAATACTATTCATAAGGGAATGTTACTATTCATAAAAAAATCAAGTTGGTTCTATCAAACTCCAAATGAATTACTAGTCATAACTCATGTTGACTATTTTTAGAAATTCAAAATGTAGAAGTAGAAAATTTATGTTTAATGGATAGCCTATAACTTTCTCCTATAATGTTTTGGTTTAGAAAAGACTTATTTCCTCATGAAATATATGATATCTAATGAATATAAAGTATTTAAGAGGAATATACCATAAAATGTTTGGGGTTTTATAGTAAGGGTAACATTTTACCCTTTTAATATTATTTTTATATTTTTATTTTCATTATTCTTTATCCACAAACCGTTGCAATACCCTTTTTTACATTTATTTGATAAAAAACCATATAATCACTCGTTTGAAACCATTTAAACTATCAATATGTTAATGAGATGAAATTAAACATTATATAATTAATTTTCAGTTGAATTACAAATTAAATCAATGTTTTCAATTTACAGGGTTGGAAATTCTAAACTTATACACATTTTGGGTTCTAAATAGCCATAACATTTAGGTTCTGGTGTTGGTTGATCTTGTTGAGTATAAGAGACCCAACATCTCCTTATGTGTGATTAGGAATCCCCCATATAATTGATTTTGGTTCCATTTTTAGGTTCTAGGCATGTTAACCTATTAATCTTCTTCCCTTTTTCACTACTCCTAAGGGTTATGAGGTTTTTTTGTTGATTTTTATTTATTTTCTTCTTTTTTTCCTTATTCTAAAATTATGGAAAAATCAATAAATTTAATATAAACTGATAATACCTAAATTATAAAACAATAGTTCCAAAACACATTTTCAAAATATAGTTATATGAAATTATTGGAAGATATTAATAAAGAATTATTAAGGGATAATTTTAAAATTTATTAAAGGGTAATTATGAAAAATTATTGGAAGATAAGTATAATAATTATCAAATTAAATTTACACAAATTATCGAATGGTAATTTATGAGAAATTATCATAAGAGAATTATGAATGGATAATAACATCGAATGATTAAATGATAATTTATAAAAATTATGAAATGGAAATAATAAAAAATTATCAAATGATAATTTTATAAAACTATCATAGAATAGTCATAAAGAGAAAACACATATGTTATCAATTTAATATTGAGATATATTTATTACTGAATGTGTTTTTATAATTTCTTTTAAGGGGAAGATTTTGAGAACATGTTTTGGACTAAAATGATTATTTGAAAATTTTCTAGGAGAGAGAGAGAGAGTATAATTGCATGTGATATTTATTTATTTTCAAAATAAAATAGCAAGATTTGGTTCTAAAAACCC
Organism: Viscum album; assembly: GCA_963277665.1. NCBI lineage: Eukaryota > Viridiplantae > Streptophyta > Magnoliopsida > Santalales > Viscaceae > Viscum > Viscum album. Next base: position 212,739,493 of record OY728164.1, read on the forward strand.
TTTAAGAACCATGAGCATTGGTGTGTTGAAAACTAATATAAAAAGTCCTAAGAGGACACACTCTTAGATGCAGAGGTTTCCATTACAACGTTTTTACCACATAGGGTGGTTTATCCTTGATGTCAACATCAAAGACTTTGAGGTAAGAAGTTACTTACCTTCTTAGCGATCTCTTTTACACATTTTTTCATGTTATTGTTTTGGGAATAAATGATTAACATTCTTAATTATGATGACATGTGGGTGTGTGTATAGCCCTGGAGACCGATTTTGATAAATTTTTCTATGAGAATTGATAGAAAGTATTTTACCATGTTTGATGTTGACTCACATGTAGTTAAATGCTGATACTATATTTATAACAACAACGTGCTATTTTTTATTCATGTTATACCTTTTTGTGTATTATATTTCATTTTTATGTTTGGTGATTTCTACATATTATAGATGACAATTGTGGTATGTTTACCCCTTGGGGGGTACGTCTGACTTGAAATGATGAATACAGTGGAGCATGGTAGCCCTTTGGGCATGAAGTGACTTGATACCTTGAGGATTCCAATGAACTTGCTGAAACTTGATGCCTTGTGGATATCAAGTTACAAATTCACTCAATTTCTTTAGGATACTATGTTACATTTATAAAATCATGTGACTAGTTTCGATATTTACCAATATCTCTGTTATCCTTTCGGAATGAAGATAATGTAGGTAAATACAAGGGTTTGTGGTAGCGTGGTTAGTGCATGACAACTCAGTTTTGGACTGTATGATGTTATGATTATTATGAATTTATTATATTCATGGAATAGATCTGTTATACTTGATAAAAATTGGTTAAGGATTCATTGGTAGTGTCTTACTGAGTCTTGTACTCACACCGTACTTGGGAATTTTAGTGTGCTTGTAGATTTTTTAACTAGAGATCCAGGGAAGGGAAAGGGACTTGTGGCTGATATATGAGTAGAGGATCATAAATATTCTAGAAAACCATGATGGAATCCAAATAGGCCCTCTATTTATTTATTTATTATATGATTTAATACTATATTTTGGATCAAAACTTTGTGATCCCTTTTCCTTATCATATGACATGTATACAATCTTTTATTTCACCATGTTAATCTAACTATTTATTATAATGGTCATTTATTACTTATACGAAGACATGATACTGAGGTTATAGTCTCCCCACTGATAGAATTGGGCCCTCTCTTCTAGTCAGTAGTGTCATATGTTTGAGGAGGTGTTCATGAGGTCATGTGATCCTCTAAATATGAACTAGTGGTTTAGGTTAGCATGTTACACATTATCACATAGATTCCACCTAGAAAACCAATTATCATGATATAAAATATTAATAAATATTCATGTAGATGAATATATTTGTAATCTTATGTTTAAATTAGTTTGTTTTAGGGAACCAAATTCAACTAGATCCCAATTACACTAGACCCAGCTGTTAACTAACTAACTAGTTAGCCTCCCAAGATAAAAATGATTCTTCTATGATATGGATATAGTTTCTATTCACACCATTCCTACCATGACTATTCTTCTTACTATGACCCTGTCTCTTTAAGAAAATCCCTCATGAGATGATATCATTGAATATATAACTTTTTTCCTCTATAATTTCTAACATCATTGATAATACTATAGTTAAAAGTCATCATTATATGATTGAATTTTAGTATTTAGGTACAACTCCAAAACACAGATCAAATCATTTCTAAACTTTTTTCTTAATCCACATAAAAAACCACAACATACCCGGTCTAATATAGATATGGTAGATACTATCTGTAATAAGATTTACCCTTGTATATTAACTTATCCTTATTATGATTCTATATTAAACTAATCTAAATAAGACTAGTTTTATACCATATAAAAACCAGTATTCCCATTTCACTAATTACCATGAACTCATCCTTTTTTTATTTCTGAAGAACTATATAACAATTCTAACCAACAACCTAGGTAGTTCTCCTAGTCTTATTTGATATTTTTATTTTATTCTTTACTCATATAAATGAACAAACCCAATTATATATCATGTAATGTGAGTTATATTTCCAAATTACACTTAGGAATATGAATTATATTCATCACAATAATACCATGTGACATTTTAAATTATTTAGGTAAAATTTTCCATTGTGTATTGTTCAATACCATGTCAATTGTGTGTAATAACTTGGATTAAGAAACCTATTTATCCAAGCTAGTAGATCATGTTACCTAGAACTTGTATTTATATTTAATTTTTTTTGACAAATTAACTTTAGTATTAACATAAAACAAATCACATATTTTCCATATTTTGTCAAACATATCTATCATGAAAACTATAGGAGTTCATATATTCTTTTATATACACATAGAAACATTTAATTTCAAATGAATATGAATTTAACATTATTCTTGTTTCAAACCATAAATGGATCCTTGAATTTTTCATTTCACACTTGGATTTATTTCATGTTTGCAATATTTTTTGTCATGTTATATAGGCATGTTCCATAATGTTACCTATATGAGATGTCGACTTGGAATTTGATGACAAAGATAATGATCATAATAGATATGATATGTATAATTCAAATGAATTTAATATTTTTGAAATGGTATAACCATTCAATCCTTATTAGTACCTCACAACCCCCAACATATTTTCATCAACCATAAACATAATAGAACAAGACTTGGTATATGGAATCCATTTTAAATTAATATGCACTTGTTAGTCATATTTAGTAGTAACTTACATATCTATTTAGGATTTATTGTTCTTATCGTATAATATATCACCCACCAAGGTGAGTATAAAACTTCCACTATGGGTTTAACCATCCTACATAGTATGTGGAACTGGAATAATTCCTCCCACTCCCACTTGTGGAGTTTAATATTCTTATTCCAACTTTTGAATCCTGATATATGATTAAAATGAAGTCTCCCCACTATCTAAAAAGATATGAACACACTTTATATAAATTAAATTGTTATGATTAATAAATTTTATATCATAAGGATGTAAATGTCCTTAGTAGAAATAAGTTAATTAACTAACATGAACCTTTTTTTCATGATGTATATTTTAATTTGTCACAATATTTATAAATGGATCACATTAAAAACCTAATAATATGAAATAATTGACTTTATTTATATAATAACTTATATGATATCCATTAGTCAATATAGTTATATTATTGTTTAGTTTTTACGCTAATCTATTCAAAATATATCTAGAAATAAATAATTAAATATTTCAATACATATATAAGACTCCTTATCGACCTACCTTATCTATAAGATGTAAATAAGGTTATGTGAGTTTTGGAAAAACTTTATTATAAATTAAATTATGGATGAAAACATGGTTAATATACACTCCAACAAACTACCTTGGAGGATCCTATATCCTTTTACAATTGCATCAATTACTTTATTGAGCATTCTTAAAATTTCATAAAATAATCTCAATGATTATATGAATTTTAACTCAAGATTCACCTTAGAATAATTTAATCCACCAAGATTAATATAACTCTATATGTTTTTTGGATTAACTTTATATCTAAAGGATTCTTAGTCTAAAACATAATTATGTCATATACTTATGTGTTTTATCACCAAGGAGTCTAAACATCATACTAGGTATATACATCCCAATTATTAGTTTTACTTAACTAATAATTATCTTTCCGAAACTGAGTATGAGTCTTATAAATTTATATTCAACATCTTTTACCAATTTTAGATATCAATTATTCTTATTTTACTAAACTATTAATTATGTATGGGATTATATAAAAACATTATTTTGAAAAGAAATAATTTCCCATTTCACTTAATATAATACTACGAAAAATATTTGAGTAAAACTTAACACAAATAATAATTCCATTCAAATAAATACACTAAGAAATTAGAATTTGTCTATTTCTCAATATTGACATAGTAATCACCCTTTCTCAACCACTAAGAAAAATCATTATATTTCTTAATTTAATATGTTTTTAATTAATTAGATTGCAATATACCTTCTTATACACTAGGAAAATACACCTTACTTCTTAAAATGTTTCTATTTTCTTCTTACTACTGACATAAGAATCACCCTTTCTCGATTAATGGGAGAAAAATCCATAATTATTGGTTTCTTGTATGAAAATGTATTATATACCCAATAATTGAGATATAAAATAACATTAATACATTCTTAAAGTTGATGAAATTGATTTCCTCCTCTTTTATTCATTTTAGTTTCTTTTTTAAATGAAATTTCTATTTATATGATAAGTAAATAACCTCTTGTTCACCCTATTAGCTCTAAATATTTTTTAATTTCAAATAATTTGTAAAAAAACCACTTTACTAGAGTTGGTAATGATATTTTCAACCTTTCTATTTTGATATCATTCACCATAAGGGTTATTGAACTATGTTCCCTATAACTCTTTTTCATCTATTGAATCTTTTTAAAATATTCCTAAGCTATTCATATATACTATTCATATCACAATTCTTGATGAATAAGGAGAACATGGAATACGATGATGATAGTATGAGACTAAAGGATAATTTATTTTCTATATGAAAGAAAAAATTTCCTAACTGATCAATGCTATTTAGTATATTAAAGGCAAGATCAATAGTTAAATTCACTCTTTTAGTTTATAATAGTATAGTGCAGTGAAAATATCATTTATCTAAAGAATATATTTTTACTTCTCAAGATATATGATATGAGATATAATTTTATAAGAATACATGTAGTTACATTTTTTTATTATCTATCTCAACATAACCGATATATTGATGTAACAAATAGTATGACCATCTTAAAAGGGAACTTTTTGATCAATAAGAAATTACTGGGGGGGGGGGGTTGAATCAGTGATTAAATGTATTTGTATGTTTAATTCATGAAAGAACCATATCCACTAGTAAAAAGTGAACCTTGATTTTTGTACAACACAAAAATGAAGGGAAAATCATATTTACAAGGTTCAAATCATAAAATGAGATGCATATTCCTTGGTATGATCCAGATTCCATTGAGATTATACAACCCACTAGTTTAAACATGAATGTAGAATGGGAAGGGTTTATCCTTAAAATAATGTTATAAAAATTCTATAAAATAGAATACTTATTTGTGTGATATTAAAAAGATAAATAACTTGGTATCAGTAAGATTAAATCATTGCAGAGATTTCCTTCATTTGTTAAAGAAGTATAAGTATTCCTCTTCTTCTTCAACCTGTAGAAACTTAGGTATGATATCTTTACTCTGTGATAATTTCCATAAAAAAATATTCTTCCAAATCACTTAACCTATCTTATTTTATTTTTTTCTATATTTTTTATTCTTCTTACACACACCCCATACTTTCAAAAATAATAATAGAAAAGTATTGGAGACAATTTTAATTCCCAAATTAAAATTTAAACAAATAACATCCTCCCACCAAATCAACTAATAATAATTCATTTCAATCCATTGAATATTTTTTGGTATTCTAGAGAACATTAATGACTCAAAAAAAGGCCTCATATATTGAATTTGAGAACCATTGAGTTGAAAAAGATTACACATTATCAAAACTGCTCATAGGTGAATCAAACTCCACGAGACAGCTTCCACCACGATGTAGTGAAGAATAGTTGGCCATTTTTTTCATTAAAAATGAATTATAATATAGTTTATATACTTATATATATATATATATATATATTATTTTCCAATTAAATACCACCTATAAACCACAAATTTTTAGACCATGAGCCAAGTGAGCTTTCCCATTTCACAAAGGTTGACATAAAGAGCACCCTGAGGAGCACCAATATCATTTTTTCCATGGTAGTTTCACATATCTACCCTCAAAGATAACCATGAGGACAAAAATGAAAATTTTGGACTTTTCTATTTCATATAGGTACAATAGAGGTCCTCTACAGGGACCACCACTGCAATTTTGGCCCTGGTTGTTTTACACAGGAATATCACTAATGTACCACAACCATTAAAACACCCTTTTTAATGGGTGTGACCTTCCTATAATCTTATCTATCAATACAATGAAAACCAATAGGAAATATTCTTTACCATGTTTGGAAACGAATTTATATAATTAACTACACCATGTGCATGTATTTTTCTTGATTCACTAGTCTTACAAGAGCCTCCAACACTTCTAGAAAATCATGAACCGTGATAAAACCATCATTATGTTTATAAACATTAAATTAATTTTACATGGAATTTACTAATTTTAAAAATAGAATATGATTTATGTTTTGAAAAAAATGTCAACACACTTAATTATATAATCTTCAATAATTCTTTAACATCACTAATCATAACAATAATCTCTATATCTCTTAGGCTCAACAATCTCCCTCTCTAGATTTTATTGTTAAACAAGGAACATAAATCTTTCTAAAATTATAAATATATAAAATTAATAATCATCTAATAATACTAATCCTATGTGAGTTATATAATTTTAGGAAAAAATATCATAAAATAAATAATACCATGTTCTCTATAATTTAGTGATCTATATATAGATTCCCTAGCACGAACTTTATAAATTTTAATCAGAACTTCATCAATATTTCAAAACAAAAAAGTTCTACATCCACTAAAAATAAACTATTAAAATAGTTCTTTCATATTTAAATTATTATTTAATCCTTTTAATTATTCTCTATAAATATATTCTTCCTTTAAAGATATAATTCCCTCAAATGTAACACATATTAATGGATACTCTCACAACTTTATATATGCCCCATTTTAACAAAAAATTTGAAGATAAATATAATGGAAAGGTATATGATTCTAATTACCATAAAAATAATATCCCAATAAAATATGATAGAGGTAAAAAATGAAATATACATTATCCATGTAAAGATTAAGGTTTAACACCTAACTTCAACCTTGATTATAAAATTATTTTTTTGATATTGACTTAGTAAACACATATGCAGTCTGATCCCTTATAGGGAAAAATTCCAATTTTAACTCATTCTACTCCACTAAATATTTTATGAAGTGATATTTAATATCAATGTTTCTATATCTTTATTTTTTATATAGATTATTTTAAATATTAATAGCAATTTTATTATCACATACCAAAAGTAATGGTAAATTCACATCAATATTTAAATCATCTAGCTGAGTTTTCATCCACATATATATTTTTAAGGAATGGTTGGAAACCATTTATTTAGCCTCTATAGTAATAAATTTAATTGAAATATAATTCTTTTAATTCTAATAAACAAATAATTTTTTCAATAAATAAAGCTCCACCTGATGCATACTTCTTATCATCAAGACTTCTCACCAAATATTCATTTGAATAAACAAAAATATCAAGCTTCCCTTTTATATCATATTTCAATAAATATTTTATGTTCCTTTGATGTATCTATGTATTATTTTTCCATATATGAAATGAGAAACTTTTGTTCACTTTGATACTGAACAAAATTTTTAACAATATACATAATATTTGATGTTGATTATGTCAATTATAATATACTACTAGTAATCTTATGAAATTACCTTGGATATATATAATTTAGTTATTCACCATTAAATGATTTTGTTCCTAAAAAAATTGGTTTAGAAAATATATTTGAATAACCCATACGAATATTTTCTACATTTCATTAGTATACTTATCTTGATATAGGGAAATATCATTTTATTGATATTTTTTTAAGACATGAATGTTTTTCATCTCACTAAGCTTATAAATTTCAAAAATACTCTTCATTAATTTAGATACCTATTTAAAAATTAATTTATAATTTTTAAAAAATAATACCACATATATAAACAATAACAATTATAAATACCTCATTATCATCTCTAATGTATAGATTATTATAAACTCTTCCTTTCATGAATTTATATTTCTTTAAGAATGCATAAAGATTACAATGCCTATCTATTAGGGATTATTTTAGATCATATAAAGCCTTATTTAACCTAAAAAATGAAATTTTCAAATTCACCAAGAAAGAAACCACATGTTTATTATTCGGAAAAAATATCTCAAGGTAACATTGTAATGTTTCTTAGGTTGATTGTGTTTTTTGAAAAAGAAGGTCGAGAATGTCATTTGTAGAGTTCCAACACGATTATTGACTAGGTATATTGGAAAATCCTAAAAAATTATCAATAAATAGGTATTAAATCACTGTATGTGATATATAATGTTTTTCATACAAGGGGGCATCATTTCCCAGTGTTTTTTAATTTTTTAGGTCCAAAATTTATTAGAAGGAAAAAGGTGTTTTTAGAAAAGGAAGGGTTTTTTCATAAATGTAATATTTATGTGAAATAGTGAAGGGGTTTTAAAAAATAATGTGGAAGTGAATATTTGGGGAAATCAAATCAAAATATGAAAAAGTCTAGTGTTTAGTGATAATTTTGAAACTTCATGAAGTTAGAGTTTCACAAAACAGGGACAGTTGCATAAACCCATGAAATAGAGACGTAGTTGTCAAAAAGTGGTGAGTTGTGTGCTAAATGTGATTTCAAATAATTTATGGTTAGTAACCAAGGAAAGTTGTGCACACAGTCAAAGTAACACAAGGTAGTTGAACAATAGATTACTTGTATCTATAGAAAGGAAACTACCCATATCATTTGAGGAGCTGAACCCTTAGAAAATATTAGGGCTCTAAACCATGAATGATTTGTGTGAATAAGTTCTTTGCATGAAGACATAAGTTTCATGTATAAAATTACTTGAGTTTATATTACCAAGGTAATCATGACAAAAATAAAAAGTTGGGTAAACGGGTATGATTCATGACAAACTATAAATTTGTGAAAATGTTAGTAGAAGTTACACTCAAGTCATGAAATGGTTTAATGAAAGTGAAATTTTTATGAACCCATAAAGGTTTTCAAAGAAATTATATGTTAAAGAGGTATTCATCTAGTTGATTAAAGTGGAATTTAACGATGAAAAAAATAAGGTTTAAAAAATATTGATTGAAGTAATCAAAGAAAGAATATTCTGAAGGAGCAGTGAACAAACTTCAGTTAAGAGAGTAGTGATATTTCAAATTATTATTGGTTGTGAACTAGGAGGGACAATGAGTCTTCTTAGAACATTGTAATAGCAGTGTGCCTTAGTGTATTTGGTATATAGGAACATTTCCTTTATATTCTACTTGAATGTAGCATAATGTAGGTGAAATAATTAAAATTTATATGTCTTGTTCATGCTTCCATTTTCTCTCATAAATTATTATGGGAAAGGGAGAGAAGAGTGTTTTTTTAATGATGAAACAAAATCTGATGGGGTAGTTTTTTTTAATTTTTCATACCTCTATTCACCCCCTTCTTAGGTTATTTAACCAATTGGGGCTAAAAATTCATATTAGAGGAAAGGTTAATTTTAGTTTTTCTCTCCCAGTCGTTTTAATAGAGTTATTAATAATAAATGGATTCTAATATTAAATGGAAATAATTTTTAGTTGTAGAAGAATTAGATGAAGGACTACTTTAGATAATTAAATATGGATACCTTTATATCAGTGATGTATGGTATCTCTAAAAGTGTGGATAGTGGGGTTATTTCAGAATAAAAATTAAGGAAATTGGATGATGATTCAAATAGAATAAATTCCTTAGGAGGAGATTTATATAACAAAATATACATGATCGTGATGTCATGTAAGACTACACATTCTATGAGGGAAAATATGTTAAGTATCTATGAAGGTTATTCAAAATTTAGAGTATTAACAGTAAAATTTCTATAGAAAAAATATTGGGATATTAGAATACACCCCAATGAGTCTTCAGATGCATTCTTTGACTGGGTTAATGTTATTGTAGAAGGAATATGTGGTCTTAGATAAATTATTAAACATGTAAAGATCATCAAGAATATATTGAGAAGACTTCCACCCCAGTTCAATCCAAAAGTTTTTGTACTGGAAGATACTGATCCAAAAGAGATAACTTTGGATAGTTTACATAGTACACTTATTGAATATGAGATGAGAATTGATGACAATGAGTCTTTGATAAAAGGTAAGTCCAAAGAGATGAAATCAAAGTATATTAAAAACTAAAATATTGAATACATCAAGAAAGAAGAAAATATGGCCGATGTCATATCATTACTTTCCTAAAATCAATGAAGATGAAAAGGAAATTTCAAGGAGAAATTTTTTTTAGCATGATTTCGATTTGGAAAGGATAGACATATTATAGCAAAGATCCTAAAGAAACTAAAAGATAATTATGAGGATAAAGTTGAAACTCCCATGAATGATTATTCATCCTATGTTAAAGGCAAGAAAAATGTGAAGTAAAATTTATTTAAGAAAAGAACCTACTTTTTTAGGATAATGACTGGCCTAAATAATCTAAGGTAGAAGAGATGGCGGGTATAAGGATCATAGAGAAACTTCTACAGTGGCAGTTATAGGTAACCCTTAGAAAATGGATGAAAGTGACAATGATGAAGGAAAAATAGAAGGAAGGGATGATCTATAGGCTAAATTTTAATCCAATCTTGAGGACATATATGTTTGGAGAGAAAAAATGAAGCAATATAATATAGTGGTTTATGATACTAAAATCTATATGAAATAGTAGGAAGAAGATAAGTCTGGGCTAAGGGATATAATTGAAAAAACATAAGTCTTCATTTCTAGAGAACTTAGAAAAGTTCATTGATTAAAAGCACAAAGTTTAAGAATAGAAAACAGTGATAATTGTTTTTATTAACATAGAAAAATATAAAATCAAACCTATCAAAGAACTTGAAAAGGAATTTTTCGACATGAAAAGAAAATTATAACATAAATAGAGACTCTTGACTCCTAGTATGACATCAAAAAGGATATCATTAGGAGATAGAAAATATGGAAGAGGAACATATAGATATACTAAAAAAACAAAAGTCACAAACAAATGACAAGGTAAGTGTGGGGATGATCAAAAATAAAAATCTATGATGATTTATGTCATATATCAAGTTCCCACTCTAAGGTTAAAGATTTATTTAGGTTTTAATCAGATTTAGAATATTTAGAGATCCTAGAGGATGACCAGTGTTTCACTAATGATTTACATTAATACACCTCATTTTATGTGTTATTGTTTTAGAAATATGGTATGTTACAAAAATGTATGTCCTGTATCCAAAATGCACCATAGTGAAAAATATAAATAAAGGCAACCACATAGAGTTCAATATTACAAGATGGAATGTTATGTCTAATTTTTTTGGTGTGAGAAATTAAGACACATTGTCAGATATTAATCATCAACAATTCATAAAAAAGTGATAAAGAAGAACCAAAGTGTTTGTAAGACATAGATTAAAGAAACATTGAATTATTTGAAAATGAAAAATCAATTTTCAATTATAAAAGATAAAGTAGTTCCATTATATTTTTAAAAATATCAAGAATATCATTCCACAACAAGTATAAAATCAATGACATGGATAAAAAATAAATTATTTAAGATGAAAAAAGTTATAAATATTTCACTTAAATAATCATATTGTGCTAGTATATTGATCCTTGATAGTGGATTCACATACCATATGATGGGAAATAAAATATCTTCTCAAAATAAAAAAATAACAATGGAGGAGTTGTAGAAATTTGAAAATGATGATGTTATGAAGATTATTGAATGAGGAAAATCCAAATTTGGGGGAAAAGATATGAAACATGCTAATATCTTAGTTTTAAAAGGAATCAGTCACAACGTAATAAGTGTTAGTCAATTGTTTGAATCAGGTTTTCCTATAATCTTTACCAAGAATTTTCATAGTGAGTGGATAAGATGATATATACTTTCTATCCAAATAGGAAGAAAATTGGTTGTTCCATAAATGGATTATCCATCAATGCTAACCATCCCTGGATGATCTATTTAAATGTGATGTTTCTCAAGATCCCCCTAAGATATCATGTAATCATAATCACACCTGAAATACTGATAAAAAGGGAATATTATTAGAAAACTTTATAAGGAATAAGAACAAAAGTCCACTAGAGTGATTGAATTGGTGCATATAGATGTGTATAAACCTATATCAATAAGATAAATTGACAATAATAGGTATTATGTTATATTTATTGATGATTTCATAAGAATCGAATAGATATTTTTCATTTCCCACAAGTCTGATGTGTTTAACTTTATTACACAATATTAGATGAAAGTAGAAAGGATGATTAAATAGAAGATTCTATAGTTTAGAACTAATTATGGTATGTAATTCACAAATAAACAAGTGGAGGATTATCTTGAGAAACATAACATAAGGAACCATGTTTTGGTAGTGATAAATCCTTAACAAATTGGAGCATTTAAGAGGATAAATAAAATCATAATTTAAATGTCCATAAAAATGTTTATTGAAAAAGAAATACAAGAGAAAATCTGGAAGGAAATAGTCTTGATGTCATTAAACATATCCAATAGGTCTTTGTTCTATCTAAAAGTAGAAAAGAAACTATATGAGTTGAGGTATGGATAAAATTAAATATTGAAATAGTTTTGAATATTTGGAAGCAAGTGTTTTATTATCAATAAAAAGAAACATATAATGTTTGAGTCTCATGGAGCTGAGGAGATATTACTTGGATAATAAAGGAAAAATAAATTATATAAGTTCTTCAACAATAGGCTGGTAAATGTGGTTGAAAGAAATGATATCACTGTAGGATAGAATTGATAGAATATTCAACAACATAGTGAATAGTTCCCTGATGATAGTGATGAGGAGGTATGAAACTCAGGGGGAGTAGAAGTTTCAAATGACAATTCATAATAAGATAAAAATGATGAGAATGAGGAACTCAAATTGATATGTACATAGAGGATAATGAGTTGAGCAGAAATGTAAAGGAAAAAAATAATTGGTGCCTTGGAAGCACCAATTCAAACATAGAAAATGAAATCATTACTGTAGGAATCCTTCCTATCTCAGGTAGAGACTTAGAGTTTTTAAGAAGTATCCGGAGATGAGAACTGAGTTTAGGATATTAATTAAGAGGTTGACCAAATTGAGAATAATTATACAAGGGATATTATTTTGACCTCGACAAATAAGAATGTCATCAGTAAATGGGTATTCTAGAAAACAATAAATGAAGATGGACTGATAATTTGAAATAGAAAATGAATTGTGTGCAAGGGATATTCCTAGATTGACGAAATAGATGTTGAAAAGATATTTCCACATGTTTCAGTGCTCATTTTTTTACCTATTCTTAGATATGCCATTGAAATGAAAGTTTAGTGTTTTACAGATGGATTTCAAGTCAAAAATTTTTGAATGGGGTTCTAGAAGAAGTGTATATCAAGAATACATGTGGATTTATTTTTCATACATATGAGAAAAAAGTTTGTTGGTTGAGGAAGGTGCTATATGGGTTGAATAAATCACTGAGAGAATGGTATTCATGACTTGATCAATTTTTTAGAAATACTAGTTTTTAGTGTTATGGAATAGATAAAAATATCCATGACAATAATGATAGTAATCAAAGGATGATGGTTTTAGTGTATATAGGAGACATAATATTTGGATGATTATATGAAACATAGTGAAAAAATTTCATAGAATTTATGAAAAGTGAGTTCAAAATATCAATGATTAGCGAAATAATGTTTTTCCCTAGTTTACATTTGATGAAAGGAAGAAATGGAACATAAATTAATCAATAATAATATGGAAAAGTAGTTCTAAGAAGATTTTTAACAGATAATTCTAAGAAAATAAAAACCCTAGTGTCTACTCAAATGAAATTATCATGATATGATGAAGTCAAAGTGATTAATGTCATAAAATATAGGTAAGTCATTAGAAGTCTATTTTATTTAACAATGACATGACCAAATATTTTTTTCACATGCCAAGAAGTGTAATTTCAAAGAAATACTATAGAAATCCACTTAATCATAATAAAAATAATAATACAGCATATCAAGGGGATGGTGAATTTAAATTTGATATTCAGTGAGAAATATCAGTAAGAGTTGTTGTGATATACAAATGCATATTGTGCCAGTTTAGTAGTTGATATAAAATCAACATGATGTGGTGTATTCTATCTTGGAGTGTTGTTTAATTCTTATCCTAACAAGAAAAAATATTTAATTTCATTGATAACTTTATAAGATAAATATATTATGGATACTTAAGCTTGAAATTAGTTTTTTTGGATGAAAAACAACTTTTTTATTTCGAATTTCAAGTGAACTCTATGATTGGATTCTGTTGTGGTATTTCAAGTTCGTTAAATCTTAGAAAAAAACCAATCCATCAATCAGAGATAAAGCACATTGAAATCAAGTATAATTTTATTAAGGATAAGGTGGATGATGGACATGTGAAGTTAGAGTTTGTGCCTAGAGAACTATATATTGTAGATATTCTGATAAAGCAATTACCCAAAGAATAATTTGAATGACATAAAATGGATCTTGGGGTTCAGTTGACTCCCCACACATAAAAATTTGTAAACATGGGAACCCCTCTCCCAAAGGTATGGTGTGTTTTTTTCTTATGTGTTAATATGTGTTCTTTACAATATTACATCCACAAATAATTGACCTTTTGTTTAATTGAAAAAGGGGAGTAAATATCATCCTTAATATAGGGGGGTAAATGAATCTAGGAGAGTTTTAAATCTAACGATGATAAATATGATCAATAAAAGGTTATATATCATGAAATATGAGGTTCATGATGAAATAAGTTGATGTTTTATAGAATTAAGTGATTAATTGATTAAATTTTCATGCTACTCTTATTTCTCATGATAAGCACATAACATGTGAGATAAGAGTCTATGTTGGATAAATTTTTGAACGCTATATGGAATATCAAGAAGGGAATTTTGATAGAATATTGAATAAGATTTAAAGTGGTATAAAAGGGTGAATATTATTAAAAAAACCAAAATGGGGATATTTTTGGCTAAAAATCACTCAAGAAAACTTTTTTGTGATTTTGGGTTGACTGTGTTTCATAAAAAAGAAGGTTGACATGGTCAGTTTTGGAGTTCCATCAAGATTTTTGACTCGATATGTTTATTTTTTACAATGTTTCAATACAGAGGTGTGGAAGCAATGGAAGTGGTATCTAATGTTTCCTCTACATGGAGGAATCATTTCCCAATGTTTTCCAATTTTTTGGGGTCTAAAATTTGGAGGAAGGAAAAATTTGTTTTTAGTAAAGGACAGATTTTTAAATTAATTTAAAAGTCTCACAAAAGGGTAAAGGTATTTCTAAAAATTGTAAAGAATTGAATATTTGGGGCCATCACAACAAAATAAAACCAAGGGAGGTGTTTCATGTAAATTCTAAAACTAAAAAAGCGAGAATTGTAAAAAATAGTGATATTTGCATGAGAAAAGGAAATAGATATGCAGTTGCAAGAAGGCTATGTGTTTCACCCAAAAGGTGACATCAAATAAATGTAGTTTATTGCACACGGAAAGTTGTGCGAACATTTTAAGGAAAAATTAGTAGTTTCATGAAGGGTTAGAAACATATATAAATAGATATCTAACCCTATCATTTGAGGATATCAACCCCTAGATAATATCAGGGCTTTGAATCATGTAATATTTAGATGAAGTAATTTCTTGTGAAAATAAATCAGTAGTGCGAAGAAAAGGGCTTGTGTTTTCAGGAACAATGGAAGTTCACAAAAACCAAAAATTTGTCTAAAAAAGATGTTTCACAACAAACTATAAAGTTTCACTAATGTTTATATAAGTTGTTTGCAAGTGATGTAAAGTTTTTTTCAAAGTTAAATTCCGGTGAACCTGTAAGGGATTACAAAGAAATTACATGGTAAAGAGGTATTCATCAAGTGAATGAAATGGGAATTTAATGATGCACCATATAAGGTGTAAATAACATTTATTTGAGTAATCCAGAAAAAAATATTCTAAAATAGATGTGATCAAACTTTAGTTGACATAGTAGAGATATTTCAAATTATGATTGGTTGTGAATGAGGAGGGACTATGAGCCCACTCTTTTGTTTGTAATAACAATGTGGTTTAGTGTATTTGGTACATATGAACCTTTCTTTTGTATGATCCTTGGACATATCCTAGTGTAGGTGAACAAGATAAAATTGTTGTGTCTCATACATGTTTTCTTTTTTTTTTTCATAAATTTTTATTAGAAAGGGATATAAGAGTGATTTTATTTATGAAACAAGATCCAAATAGGGAGTAGTTTTAATTTTATATACCCCAATTCACCCACCTCTCAGGGTATTTAACCTAGTTGAGATAAGAGTTATTTAATATACACTTCCTCTTATAATTCACCATTGAGGAAGGATGACTTGAAGTCATTTTGAAAGATAATATATTTTATTTTTGATACAATGGAAATAAAAATTATTATCATTTAAATTCGTACTGATGGAGAAAAATTATCATCAATGTAAACTCCTTTAACATGTGTATCGACTTCACCCACCAATATTTCTTTATATCTCACAACTTCACCATTTTCATTCATATTATTTCAAAAAAAAACAACAACTTGGTTTCAATAATGTTTTTCTCTATGGTCTTGGATACCAACTCCCAATTATTTTTATTTTCTATTTGATCCAACTCTTTATTCACTCGTATAATTAACTATTAATGTTTCATTGCTTCACATATATCTCTTGGTTAAACTTGAGTGAACAATGAGAGACGCAAGGCTTTACTCAAAGATCTTCTAGTATAAATCAATTATCTATGATTTCCAATTATATTTTGAAACAAAACTTACTTTTTATCCTTCTATGATGTGAAAAATATTGTTCTTAATCCGTTAAATATATTGAATCAACTTCTTCAACTTGAACAAATTCATAATTTTCACCATTTTTTGAAACCATACCTTACTGTTTCACAAAAACAGATTCATCATTATCACTTTTGGAGATTTATTCTTTAAGAGAGTTCATTTTAATTGTGTTTTATTTCACTTTAACATCAACAAATTTAAAAATATTTCATATTTATTTTTTGTAATGATGATATCCTCTTCAATTTAGTGGATATCCTAGGAAGATACCATCAACACATATTCGTTAAAATTTCAAAACATTTTCACCTTTATCTTTTAAAATGAAATGGATTCCAAAAAGACTTAGATAATTCAAACTTAAATATTTCTTATAATAAATCTCATATGTTGACATATTAGAATTTTTTCTATAAATACAATGATTTTGGATATGAACCACTACATCAATATATTTTCTCTAGTAATAATGGTATGTGTCATTCTCAAACAACATAGTTTGATCCATATCCACAATAATTATATTCATTTGTTTAGACACACCCTTTGGTTAAGGGGTGTATGATACACTGAGTTCATGATAGATACCATATTTTTCAGGATGAGATTCAAATCATCCACTGGTATAGTCAACACCATTATTTATTGAAATATTCTTTAAATATTGAGTAAACTCTTTCTCTACACTACAACTAAAAACCTTGAATCTTTTTAGATCCTATAATTTCTACATTATAAAAATAATACATATAATTATATTAGAGTCCTTAATAAAGGAAATAAAATAATTTTCTTCATTTTTCATCACTTTCTCATAGGCCTACAAATTTCTGAGTGAATTAAGTCAAAAGGATGAGTATATTGTATTTATAACTTCTTGTGTAGAGTATTCACAATATTTCACCTTTGAAAATTAGAACCTGTTGAACTATTTTAAAATTTAAACTTAGAAACATAATGAACATTGCCTCCACTGATAAGATTACACATATTATTTTATCCAAGATGACCAGGTATTCAATATGAAAGTTGATTTTATTCTTCCATTCTTAAATAATAATAATTTCTAGCATCACTAATTAGAAATAAATTACAAATTACAAATTTCCTATTTCCTCTTTTCATGATATATCAATCCTTAATTCCTATTATAAGAAACCCAAATTTAGGAGAAACCAATTTGTTTACATTAAGAAATAACTAATTCACAGTAATAAGATTTTGTTTTAGTTCTTAAATATAAAATGTGCTCTTGGATTTCAATTGATGTATACCAATAAATTCCAATACAACACCTTTAATTTTGAATGAACCAACATTTCCAAACATCATCAAGACATATTTTCATTTTTCAACATCCTTTATTAGATCCATATCCTCTATCATATGTCAGTAGTGAATGCTATCCAAGATCTATAAAAATTATTATTAGAATATTTATTAGGAAACTTCATAGACCATAACCATATGTTTATCCTTATCCTTCCTTTTATATGACTTCTAAAAAATATATATTGAGAACATTTGGGATGGTAGCATAACAATAAACCCTTTTTCAAGATAGAAATGTTTCTCACATTATTTAACAATATCCTTCAATGTTTGAATTCTATTTTTAATTTTCAATCTGAATTTATTAGGTTTTCTCTGAAGTTTTTTCCATTATGGAGTGAATCATCGTTAATTTACATTTTCATTAGTGAATTCTTATTCATTCACTTTAGCAATGAGATTTTTTCATGAATATATTTTGAAATTTCTATTTCCTCTTATTCATCACTGTTATCACTACTTTCACATTTAGATAATAACTTTCCCTTTAGGAATTTTGAGATATCATTTGTAGTTCCTTTCGTATAATCCCCTTATTTTTGAACATCATTGATATATTCATAAAGAATATTCTTCATACTTTTAATTATTTATGTCTCACTCCATATTTTTTAACATAGGATAATTTGTAGTAAAATTTATAAATGATCTTCACCAAAATAATTTTAGTTTAAGATTACATTAAATCCTTATATTTCCCGTTATCACATTTATAAATATTAGAGTCATCATTTTCACAAAATTCTGATCCAAATTAGAATCAGAATTTAAATGACCTGATTTTTCTTTAATAATAACTTTCTTCTTTAGATTTTATAACTTTTTTCCTTTAAATGATATTTATTTTTAAGAGTTTACCTTCTTCTTGATTTCAATGTTTTCCTCATTTTATAAGATATTAGAACACTATGAAAACCATCAAGATAGATATCACTTGGATATTTTTCTTCAAAAGTAGGGAAATTAGAATCAATCTTCTTCAGTAAGATATATAAACTATTTTTAATAATGTTATCATCTTATAATTTCTCACCATAGCCTATGATTTTCTCAGCACTTCATTCACCCCAGAAAATAAAAAATAAATAGCTTCTTCATCATGAATTTAGAGATATTCATACTTAAGTATTCATAACTTAAATTATGATTTCTTTACATTTTCTTTTCCTTCATACACATTATGAATTTTATCCTAGATATATTTAGTGTCCTTAAGTCCTTTTACTTTAAAAAATTCAATTTATGATAGTTATGATAGAATATCATTTTTTATGACTATCATTTTGAAAATTACATTTATTACTATTGTCATTATAACTCATTAATATTGAGGAAAAAACCAATTGGTTGTGACTTCTAATACATCATAAATGATATATAACATGTATGAAATCATACTATAATTCAATATGTGATATAAGTTTCAATAAAATACTGTAATCTCCCTGTTATTCACTGAATTGTTATTTTCCATGACATGAACCAAATACTCAATAAAAAACACTTTGAATATAGAGAAACACTTTCTTAACTAGAAAATCACCAACGAGGAAAAATTATTCTCAAAAACCACTTTATGAGGAACCTTATAGATTAGTAAGGAATCACTAGGGGAGGGTGAATTAGTGATTCAATTTATTTTTTAGTTTATTTGATAAAATAAACCTCATTACCAAATAAATTGAATCTTGATTTCTTTACAACACACGCACACAAAAAGGGAAAAGTAGTTTTAAAAGTTTCACCTCTCAAAATAAGAAGTCCAGTCCTTGGCATAATCCCGATTTTATTGAGATCATATAAACTACTAGTTTCAACATGTAGGTATAATGAACAATGTTTATCCTAGAACTGATGTTATAAAAATTCTCCCAGTTGTGATAGTTCTTCCTGTATTGCTATAAAAATAAAGAAATTGGTATCAATAAGAACAAATCCTTCTAAACATAGCCTTAATTTTCTGATATAGTGATATTATGATTAACATTATTCGACCTATAGAAACTCATGTATGATCTCTTTACTCTAT
Source organism: Viscum album (assembly GCA_963277665.1). Taxonomy (NCBI): domain Eukaryota; kingdom Viridiplantae; phylum Streptophyta; class Magnoliopsida; order Santalales; family Viscaceae; genus Viscum; species Viscum album. Next base: position 212,759,707 of record OY728164.1, read on the forward strand.
ACTATTTTTCCTGACCCCTTTTTTTTCTACTTCATTTCTTATATTACTCAATTTTTCTATAATTCCTCTATCTTAATTTATTCTTCTTCTCCTTTTTTTTCTTCTTATAAACACCCTTATACTTTTCCCAGTATTAATGTAAAATTATAAGATCCAATTATACTTTTTAAATTCAAATTCAAACCAATAACTAACTTCAACCAAATAAAATACCACCACTTCATTTTTAGCCAATGGATCTGGTTGGATCTTTTAGAAACCAGTTATACTTCGAAAAATTACCTCATAGATTAAATTTGGGATATTTTGAGTCAACCAAGATTATATATCATCAAAACATATCATTACTAAATCAAAATCCCCAACACAACTTTCACCATAGGTAGTAAAGAAAGATTGTACATTTTTACTTAAATAAACTTTCACCATGGGTGTAATTCTTCTAGATCTTGTAGTTTTTCTTTGAAACACTACCTATCAACCATGACTTGTCAGAGTATGTGAACAGTGAACTTTCCTATTTTAACCATGTAGACTCAACGAGCCTTTTAGGGACCTCCATAATAATTTTTTCCTTCTATGTTTCACACATATACCCTTGAATGTCACCATAGGGACCACCATGCCTAATTTTTCCTTGGTAAGTTTTCACAGGTACAATGGAAGTCCACCACAGAGACCACTATGACCATTTTGGCCTATGATTTTTTTCAAAAAAACATAAAAAATACACAAGAAACATCAAAACACTATTTTTAATGGGCATGGACTTCCTAGAATACTCTCCATGTTCACCATAAAACCACTAGGGTGTGTCTTTCCATTGTTAGAAAGTTATATCACAAAACTCCCTACACCATGGGTGTGGACTTAGATCGATTCACTAATATTCCAAGATCCTTAAATACTTTATGAAATGCCTGAACCATGATGATCCAGTCTTAATGTTTATAAACATTAAGATCATTTCACATGATATTTTATAATTTTATACTTATAATATTATTTTTATATTGAAAACAAAATCCAACACACATAATCATATTTTATTTACCAAATATTCAACCTCACTAATCACAATAATCGTATCTGCCCCTTCAAGGCTCAACACGTCCCAATATACCTCATGTAATAATACTTCTCTCCTTAACTTTCCATGTGAGGTAGCTGAATAAGTATAGGGAATTCCATCACATAATATAAATGTTTCTATAGAAGTTCTGTTTATAAAAAAACTACACCACCCTTGAAAATATTTATCAATGAGGACATGTTATGTTTCCCAAAAGATCACATTATTATGATAATTTTATTTTCCATACTCTACATTAACTAAAAATTATTTTAGTTTTTATCTATATTATCAAAATATGTGATTTAGTAAATATTATTTATTAATCTCCCACTATTTTATCAAAAGACAATATACCTGACTATTGGTTTTAGAATATATTATTACATAGAAATTAGTGGAAAAGATCTATGTCACCCTTTCCATTACCTCGACAAGGTCTTGGAAATCTATTCAAAGGTATTTATGTATTAATAAAATTATGACTATATTAATTCATAACTTCTTGATTTATTGAGGGGAATTCATAATCCTAAAATCCGAGACATGGATTTACTCAATACATGCCTATTAGTTTCACTAAGTCTCATGTATGTGATCAACCCTTAATGTGTACTAGGTTAATTCAAATTAAAAATCAAGTTATAAATTACCAAATAATTGAAATAATACCATCATAGTTCGGTCAAGCACTTTTAACTATGGTTTGATTTCAAAGTAGGCAGTGGATGTAAATTTTTCTTAATATTTGATTTAAAGGATTTTTACCTTTACAAAGAAATTGTAAATTTTATCTTATTATATTTTTGTTAATATTAAGTAGATTTTACTTAAGTGATTAACCATTTTAGATAAAATTTACACATAATACAATTTTATTTTAAGTCCATATTTTAATATTTTTAATTAATTAATTTGAAAATAAATAATATATAAATAATTAACCATGAATCTGATAAAAATAAAATAAATAAATGAGTATGTGTAACACCCCAAGATTTTATGGTATTCCTCTTTTTAAAATTTAACTTCTTTGATAGCTTACGATCTTAAACAGATGATTACATGTTATTACTGTGATGTAGTTGTTGGAATGATGGGAATAAAAGGGATTAATTAAATTATGAAAATATAGTTTAACCATATTTATAATATAAATTTACTATTTACCAATTAATTATAAATGAAAATAAAAAAAAAATTAAACATAAAGAATGAGTTTTTATAAAAAAATGTATTTATGATCACAATGGAATTTTATATTAAATTAATTAATATTATTGAAATATATTAATTAATTTTATATATTACATAATTAATAAAATATTTTAAAATTCAATAAATAATTTTGATAAAATTTATAATAAATAAATCAAATTTAATCATAAAAAGTAATATTTTCTAAAAGGCAATTTTACCACCTTTAAATGGAGCATATGTTTAAAAACTAAATTTTGAAAAATTTAGGAATTCCATTGAAAAAAAACTAATTTTTAAATGTGTAATGTCAAAATTATCTTATGGTTAATTTTTTTTTATTATTTCTAAAAAATTTATTTTCTAGTGAACACTAAAAATTATGATTTTTGTAGATTCGTCATTTTCATTATGATATAAACAGTAACCCCAACTATGAAAGTATAAATAAAATTTAGGTATATTATGAATGAGAATATATAATATTTATATCATGAAATAATTAATTTTTTTTTTAAAATGACAAATTAATTAGTGGTATTTTTGTAAAATATAAATGTTTATTCACAATTTTATAATTAAAATAATTGTTTAAAATAAAATTTATTTTCATGAAATAGATTCATAAATTAATATTTTGTTTTCTAATTATTATAATATAATTTTATGGGACATTAATTAATTTTTCAAAAGTGTTATAAAATAAGTTATAATTTTAAAAGCAGTATTTTTTGAATAAATGATGATTTTAATTTAAAAATAAATTTATCATATTTATAATTTTTTTGGGAAAATGAATTCAATTTTTGAATAATACACATAAAAAAATGTTTAGGGTGAATTTTTGGGAATTTTCCAAAATAGTTGATTTCTTGGTGAATAGTAAAATATAGAGAATTACGATATATATACATTATATCTTAAATACACTATTCCTTGAGTCATAACTGATCTAAGAACCATAATATATAGATTAAATTCTCTCTTTACTATATTTATTCATTTAATAATAACTATTTCATATCTTGAGATGAAATAATAAACTAATGAATAAAATATTAAAAAAAACACCCATCTCCTCCACTATAAATACCACCCCTCACCACATCTTATACTCACACCTCAAAACCTTGATGATTGTAAAATTCCTATGAAAACCCTTCCCAATAATCTCCCACACATCTATGATCCTTCGGACTCAATAAAATACCAAAACAAAAGTGTCTTAAGAAGGTTCTCAAGGAGAATTACTCAAGAGGTAAAACTCTTAATCCTTCTCTTTCAATCTCTTTCAATTTAATTTATTTTATTATACTTTACTTACCTAATCTATCCAAACATTCATGATAGATATAATATCTTATATATTATGTAATTTTATTATGTTAATGTATTATCAAGAATTAATTCCCTTATCTTCCCCTTTTTTTTCTAAAAATGAAAATATAGTCTGTGAGGGGCTGATTTACCGCCTTCTTGGATGATGAATTTTTGTTATTCAATTAATCCATCAAGACAGATCATAAAACAATTTTACGGTAAAAATATACATTAATATATGTAATAAAACTTATTTATTTTTCTTGAACTAGTATATATAAATAATACTAACTCATAAGACAAAAATTGGTTCGTGATGATCCAAAAAAACGCCATGATAATCTAAATGGTTATCATTAATTCTTAATCTAAAGAATCAACTTCATATATAGAAATAAAATCATATATAAAACTATTAAATATCCTCTAAATTCATAAATAACATATAATTTAATTTCTATATAACTATTCCCATTTCACATGATCTTCCACACAGGTATACAAGTGAACCAATCATAAAAACAAGGAAATGAACACTCCCAAATGACAAAATTGAATCTCATAACTCATCAAAAAATGGACATAGATGAAATAAATAAAATCATAATAAATAAAATTAATATTTAATAGGTTATAAATTAAATTATTAATGAATCTATTTTCATTATCTAGGACATTAAGCACAAATTCATAATAATTTCATACATAAGGTATGAGTTTTCTCATTTCACTTTCACTTCCATGAAATATGACTTATTCACAAATATTTATTGTGTTTGGTTCATTTATACTACCCATTTCTATTTCATATCATTAATATATTTATTTTTATGTTATTAAATATCTTATTTTATTATCATTAATTTTATGGGTTATATGGTTCAATTATTTACAATGTGGTAAGGGTTTCTTCCAGATTCTCCATTTTCCTTCAGGTTATCCATTCTCTCTCTTTATCCCAATGTAATTATTCTTGATTTTTACATACATATTATAAATTCTATATATATTTTCCAAACCCATTTACCTAGATCATTTTATCTTTTTTATGGTAGAATACATGTTTTATAAGGTTTCCTTTTAAATTCCTCCCATTAAGCAAGCTTGGTTAAAGGGAGTTTCCCAATTTCTTACCCATTTTCATTTAAACTCCACAATCTTTTTTAAGAAACCAATATTTTTCTAAAATAACTATTTTAATCATGAAAAAATATATTATCTATTTTATCGTTTTATGTAAACAATTAATCCTTCTCTACTTTAAATAATCTTTTATATTTTCTCTTAAATCGCACTGAAGTGGACAATTTCTAAAGTTTCTAAAAAAACTTACATGTTTTAACTTAAATTGGACATAATTTATGACTCAAACATAATTTAATTTTACTTACCTTTTCTTTTCTATGATATATATGTTTACAGTATGTTTTTAATGAAAACTAAAAATTATTTTCCAAAATTACTTTTCTTTTCAAATAAAATGGAATTTCTCTCAAGAATTTATCAATGATTTTATTAGAGTACTTTCATTTTTTATTATGATTAAAATATTTCAAAGTGGTATGATATACTTTGATTTAAAGATATATTTTCATTAGAAATATTAGTAATGCATTGGACTTATTGAGTGATGGGTAAGGCCCACTATAGCCCCTCGATGCACCGGTAAGTCTCATGGGACAAAACAGATATTGTCATAGTTGAGGCCTGGCCCATTTATTTTCAGATATGGATTTGGATGAGTCCATAAAAATTTATTTTTAGATGTCTTTTTTGATGCCTCTATGGTATGTTTTAGATGTCTATCATTATGTATTCTTTCATTAAGATATTAATAATAAAAATCTATTTTATTATTCGACCAGTAGAATATTTGTTGTTAAGTTTTATGGTAATATGATTATTTATATGGAACTAATTAATAATATTTTATTCCTACCATATTATGATCAATATTATGTTTTAATGGAACATGTTTCTAGTCATTCACCTTTACTTATGTTTATTAATGAAAGCTCATGTTGTATTGTTTAACCTTATTGAGCATCCAAGATCACCAATTTCTTATGTTGTATTTTTACCCAGGATGCAAAGATGTATATTATGAATGAATTTCAAGGATAATATAGGTGTTTACAGATGATTACAATGGGTTTTATATGTTTTTTTTCAAGTATCTATGTAACAATTATGTTTGTATTTGGTTTTACAATGAAAATAAACTACATGGTCCTTCGGGATGCAACTTCCTTGTTTATTAGACCAATGTAATAAAGTAAGGCAATGACTTCGAGATACTGGGGTTGGGGTATTTATAGTTGGTATTATAATAATATTAGTATATAATTTGAAAAATATATTTAGAAAACACATTTTAGGAAACAAAACCCTAATATAAAATTTGAGGACATGAACAAAAGAACATCCTAAAATCTTGGTAAGGTAGAGATTATGTGGTTCTTCATAGAATAGAACCATATTTGAATATTACAAGTGGACGTGGTTCTTGAACAAATGTACCTAGGGGTAATAACTCGAAAAAGGTGTGTCAATCCTGGATCAATGTAACCTAGTAAATAAAAACAGGCCTTACGATGCACCATATTTGACACTCCTGGTGGATATTCTTAGGATAATTCCCCTTTTTATTACAAACCATTATGAGGAATTTAAAATTAAAAATATCCTCAAATAAACAATGTTTATAAAATTAGCTACGCATGAATTTTTCAATTAAAATAAATTACTTAAATAATTTTGGGATTATATATTATTTTTAATAATTATATGATCTAATATAGTGTATGTCACCATTTATAATTGACACCTCACAAAAGGAATGGGAACCTCACCAAAACACATGATCCAAAGAGTGAGGATCAAATCATTTGTGGTCTTATGATAATATTTCTAAGGGAAAAAGTTCCCCAAACATTATCAACATATGAGGACATAATATCATGTGCTAATGAGAAAAAGAATAAATTATCTAATTATTATGAATTTAATGGGATGCACAAGAAAAAGAGTATTGTATGGAAAATTTCGGATAAAGGAATAGAAAACTTATTTTCTTACATGTGATAATTGGGGGGAAAACACCCTGATACTTTCTTAAATAGAATGGGTGTTTATTATAAGCATGGAGAGATAATCTAGTATTATTTTGATTTCAATTGTAGGAAAAATGTATTCAATGTACAATGATTCAAATCCAAGGATATTAGACACTACGAAAATCAATTTCTCATGTTTCAAACGAATATACCCCAAAAAAGTATAATGGATCATGGTAAAGATTATTCTACTACCACATATGAAGATGAGTGATCAATATACCAATATTTGGATTAAATAATTATGTTATTTTAGTATTTTATAAATAATTTTCTTTTTATAAGAATCATGAGATGTATAAGGATTGTACTATGATACTATTTTAAATAATTGGATGCATGTGATGAATAAAACCAACAAATCAATAGAATTAATTCTATTGTAATTTGATCTTCTTAAAAACAAATTAATTGGGAATTATAACCTTAATTATGTTCTTGATGTTTATATAATAAAAAATATATGTTTATGGGATAGTATTGGTGACCGTGAATGTCGTTAGTGATCCGATGGTTTATGTTATGCTGAAATTATTAGTTGTTTAGATTTAAGAACAACCTGAGATTATACTCATGAAGGCATGCATGTTTTATAATGGTTTAAAAGATATTAAGGTATTCATATATTTTTTATGTGACAATAATAGAAACATTATTTTAGGAATCACAATTTATGTTGATTTTGGAAGTTTAGTAACCTTCCTTCTAAAATTTTGGTCTTTGAATTTGGACAAACATATTTTTGATGAGCCTTAATTTTAACAACTTATGGAATAGATTAAAGATATTTTTGGTTAAGATTAATTTATGGATAACCTGTGCTAACCATCTGTGTTTTATTAAATATTTAAAGGATGAAGGAATGTCTTGTTGATCTTATGATTCATAAAAGTGTTTTAGGAATAAAAATTGGTCTTGAATATTTATCCCCAGATTTGTGAAATAAAGTGGAGATAGATCTAAGAACAACCATATTATGAGATTACGACATGGAAAGGAACCAGGTAAGTTTATTTTATCAAGTGATTTTCTGGATAGTAAAAGAAAGCCTCAAATCTTGGAAAATTATTTTAGTATACAAATTTCATCCATTTACTTTTCCTTATAAGAAATAAATGGTCTTTTAACTGATAAAAAATTTATGATTTTGTTATGGTATAATTTCTAAAAACCATGTTTTCTATTACTCTAAATCAGAAATTCATATTAATATTTCTCTTACATTTTGTATTTTCACTAATGTTACCTTATTTTGGAATATTAGTCTTTTTGTTGACCTTCACATTCCTCTTTCTCTATTTTAAGAGGATGTTTTATAAACCCTTTTTACTATGTGGGATTTCCAAAAAGGAATTTTCAAGTATAAAACTTTAATTTTTGAAGTGAAATTTCTAATAGTGATGAATAAATTTATTAAAGGTGGGAAAAACATAATACCCCAATATTTTATAGTATGTCTCTTTTTAAAATTTAACTTCTTCGATAGCTTACAAGCTTAAAAGATGATTAAATATTATTATTGTAACCTAGTGGTTGGAATGGAGGGAATAAAATGGATTAATTAAATTATTGAAATATGTTTTACTCCTACTTATTAAATTAATTCACTTGTTACCAATTAATTATAAATGAAAATAAAAACCAATTGTACATAAATGAGGTGTTATTATAAAAATATATATTTAGGACCATAATGGAATTTTATATTAAATTAATCTCTATTATAGAAATATATAAATGAAAATTATATATTAAATATTCAATGAAATATTTTTAAATTCAATCAATAAGTTTAATAGGATTAAGAAAATAATAAATACAATTTTAACCATAAAAAGATAAATTTTATAAATAGAAATTTTACATCATTTTAATAGTGAATATGTATAAAAACTAAAATTTAACAATATTATGAATTATATTGAAAAAAAAAACATTATTTTTAAAATTGTAATGTTTTAATTAACATAGGGTGATTTTTTTATTTATTGTGAAAATATTTATTTTATAATGAATAGTGAAAAATCCTGATTTTTATAAAACTATCATTTTCATTTTATTAATAGTCTATTTATGATTTGAACAGTAAACTAACCTGTTAAAGTATAAATATAATTTATGTATCTTTTGAATGAGAATATAATATATTTATATCATGAAATAAGTAAATAAATGTTTTAAAAGTGATAAATTAAGTATTGGTATTTGTGTGAAATATAAACATTTATTCACAATTTTATAATAAAAAATTATATTTTAATGGAAATATATTTTCGATGAAATAGATTGAAAATTAAATATTTTTCTCTTTTAATTTTAAGATAATTTTATGATACCTTAATTAATTTTTTAATTTTTATAAAATCAGTTATACTTTTAAAATTAGTACTTTCCAAATAAATGATGGTTAAATTTAAAAAAAAATAAATTTATCATATTTATAAAATTATTTTAATAAAATTGAGTCCATTTTTTAATTCTACACATCAAAAATTAGTTTGGGTGGATTCTTGGGATTTTTATGAAATAGTTGAACTTTTGGTGAATCGTAAAATACTATAATTTACAGTATATATACATTATAAATTAATTACACTATTCCTGAGGCATTGATGATTTAAGCCCCATAATGTTTAACTATCCTTCTCTATTTACTGTATTTTTTATGGAATCATCTTTATTTATTTTTTTAACCAAAACTAACAAATTAATAAGTAAAATATTCAACAAACACCCTCTCATCCACTATAAATACAACCCCTCACCACCTATTATTCTCACACATCAAAAACCTTAAACCTTGTCCTATTTTTACACAATTTTGTTCCCAAGAATCTCTCCCATGTACAAGATCCTTTTTTTTAATAAAAGACCAAAACCCAAGTTCCTTAAGGAGGTTCTCATGGAGAAGAATTCAAGACATAAAACCATTAATCTTTCTCTTTCAATTTCTGTCAATTTCATTTATTTTATTATCCTTTTCTTATCTACTCTATCCAAACATGCATGAAAAATACAGTATCTTATAAATACTAGAATTATATTATGCTAATGTAATATCAACCATTAATTCTATTCACTTTAACTTTTTATTGTAAAAATGAAAACATTGTCCGTGAGGTGCCGATTTACTGCTTCATGGACGACGAGTTTTTGTTTTTGAATTATGACTTCAATGTTGGTCATAAAACAATTTTTATTCTTAAAAAACATTAATATATGGAGTAAAACATATTTATTATTTTGGAACTCGTATATATAAATAATATTAATTCACAAGAAAAAACTAGTTCGTGATGATCGAAGAAAACACCAAAACAATCTAAATGGCTATCATTAACGATTTATCTAATGAACCATCCTCATATCTAGAAACACAATTAAATATAATACCATTAAATAAAATTTATGTTCATTAATAACATAATATTTTAATTCTTTATAACTATTCTCATTTCACATGATCTTTCGTACATGTATACAAGTAAACCAATCATAAAAACCAAGGAAACCAACACTGTCGAATGATGAAATCGAATCACACAACTTATCAAAAAGGAGAAATTAAAAATCATAAAATTATAATAAATAAAATTCATGTTGAATAGTTTCTAAATTATATTATTTTTGAATCTAATTTCAACATCCAGGACATTAAGCACTAGTGAAAAACAATTTGAGACATATGGTAAGAGTTTTCTCATCTCACATTTAATTTCTATGAGATATTCCTTATTCACCAATATTTCATGTGTGTGGTGTATTTATACTATACATTGTTGTTTCATATCATTATTATCATTATTTTAATGGTTTTAAATGTGTTATTTTGTTATCATTAATTTTATTGGATATATGGGTTGATTATTTGCAATGTGGTAATGGTTTCTACCTAATTCTACATTTTTTCCTTTAGGTTGCATTTTATCTCAATTGACCCCGATTTAATTCCTATTTATTTTTTTACCTATTATATATTATATATATATGTTTCAAAAACTCGTATCTATACCAGTTCATCTTTCTTTTATGGGAAAATACATGTTTTATAAGGTTTCCTTTTCAATTCCTCCCAAAAATAATGTCCTGTTAAAGGGTAATTTCCAAATTCTTTCACAATTTCAAGTACATTCCATAATCTTTTTTAAGAAAACAATATTTTTTTAAATTCAATATTTTTATCATGAAAAAATATCATATATCTTATCAAGTTTTATGTAAATAATTAGGCCCTCTCCGCCTTAAATACTCTTTTATATTTTCTCTTAAACCACACTAAAGTGGCCCATTTGTAAAGTTCAAGAAAAACTATTTTTAATTATTTAAACTTAAGTTGGGAATAATTTATTCCAAAAACATAATATTATTTCCCTACAATTTTATTTTTTTGGGACATAAATGTTTACAATATTAATTTTATGAAAAATAAAAATGGATTTCCAAAAGAATTCTTCTTTTCAAAGAAAAAGGGGAATTATCTCAAGAAATTATAAATGATTTTATTAGAGTACTTTCAACTATGATTTTGATTATAATATTTCAAAATGGTACTCTAAAATTTTATTTAAAGATATATTTTTATTCTACATATGAGGAATGAATTAGAATTAGTATGTGATGGGCGGGGCCTTCTATAGCCCCTTGGCACATTGATTGGTATCATTATACAAAAAGGATATGGACTTAGCTGAGGCCTTACCCATTTAATTTCATATATGAATTTGGTCGTGGACTTAACTATTTATTTTTAGATGTCTTGGACGAGGCCTTGATGATATATTATAAATTTCCATAATTATTTATTTTATAGTTATGATATTAGTAATTGAAAATCCATGTGATTATTAGACTAGTAGAATATCCAGAGTTAGTTTCATTTTCATATGATTATTTATAGGGAAAAAATAAATTAGCTTTTATTCTTACCATATTATGATTAATATTATGTTTTAATGGAATTTATTTTTAGTAATTAACCTTGCCTTGTGTTTATTTATGTTAGCTTACACTATATTGTTTACCCTTATTGAGTATATGAGCTCACCCTTTATTATGTTTTATTTTTCCCCGGGATGAAAAGATGTATATTATAAATTAATTGGATGGATAATATAAGAGTTTATGGATTTTTCTAATGGGGGTTCTATGTTGTTTTTCCTTACAAGTTGTAATGTAATAATTATGTTTTTAGCTAGTTTTCCAAAGCTACTAAACTACTCAGTTCTTTGGGATGTGAATTCCTTATTTATTATACCAATTTTATAAATTAAGGCACTAACTCTGGGCTATTAGGGTTGGGGTATTTATAACATGATTATAATTTTTTATAATGGTTATTTTATTTATAGTATAATAAACCACCCCTTGATCATATGTAAATAAATTATGAAACTATTCATATTTTAAGTTAAAACAATCCACTCATGCTCCCGTGTACCTCCTATGTTGACTTCACATTTGCTCTAAATTTTGACTACCTCCACTTAGATGAGAGTTCCATCCTTTACATATGATTTTATTCACATATAGATGGTGGAAAATAAAATAATAGTTAAATTGAGTTTATATAAAATAAATCATGGGCACATGGGTCCTATATATTATAGAGGAGAGGATGGTTCATATGATATAATTATAGTTTAAAAATAATCAATACAAAAAATATGAAAGAATAATGAAATTAAAATGAACCACCCATACACATAGTCCACCTAAACTAATGATCATCCACACATGTCCGAAATACAATAATCTAAACTAGAAAACATTCACTTCAATTATATCTTTATTAGTAATATAAACTCGATTGAAATAATTAAATTAATTAATTAACTATTTTATCTTAATGTCTATCTGGATTTTCTTAGATATTATCATTTTCTAGGAAAACATGGAAAGTAAATGGATTTGCCATTATTTTTATACAATTACATGAAATTAATGAATCATTTATTAATTATGATAATCTTTTTCAATAGTATTCACACAAGATTCTATCCATGTAATTTGTTTTTAATTATATAATAAACTATTTTATGTAATTTAATTCTGTTAATTACTCGGTGACTACATGACATGTACTAATAAGATAAATTATATGTTTATTTATTATCATGGGTCTAAATTATATTTCTAGGGACCCATTATGTATCTTGGGTTAGATACATGGGTTGTAGTATCAAGCTATATGCCATGTGTAACTCTATTCATGTGTCCAAAAAATATTCCTATGGGACCAATTGTATATTTGGATGTAGAAAAATATGCGGTGCACACCATGTATGTCAGCTACATGGTTTGTAACCTCCATGTTTCTTATTTCTTAGTCCTAAATTTCATTTTTTAATACATTACAAACATTTAACCACATAGATCCTTTTGAATTCATTAAAAAAACTTATATACTGCACAAAGTGTATGCTATCTACACACCGTGTAGTATAAAATATAGTGTTCTAGTATGGCCAGTTAAAACATGGTTTATAATTACCATAGTGACCCCAACATCACTTAAATAATTATTAAATTATATTACATGAATATTCATTACATATCATTTTGATCTACGAAATAACTATAGAGGTTTAGTGCCTTTGGAAACTCAGATGCATAAACATATGGTACATAATATATCTAAATCATCTCTAACTTAGTTCTTCAGAACTACAAACCTTCTTAAATATATCATACTTAAAACCTTTCTTTATATGTGGGGATAAGTAAAAATTATAAAGGGTGAGATTAGATTTCCAGTAAGGATAAACATGAGAGATATCATTCAATGATAATTTATAAGCATAACATGACCATAAGGTTATGATAAAATGATCATAACATAATAAAATAATATCTAAAAATTCATATATCATAATCATGAGTCATGGGGTAATGCTTGGTAGTTCATAAGACAAAAATCATAAGAGAATCAAAATTCTTGAGCCTTAAGAACATATCAAAAGCATATGATCATGTCATAAAAGGGTGACATAAAGTGTGAAATAATAATAATCATAGAAATCATATGTCAAGGTTCACTACTAGGACCATAATTTATTAGTGAGTTTTAACTCATTATGTAAAATCCTAGCCAGTCAATTCTAATATTCGCTTAGGAGTAACTTCCACCCAGTAAACTCCGTCATCATTTCCCAATGCATTATAGGGATATATAATTTTTTTCCCAACCATCACATATTTATAATAAATTCATATGTATTAAATAATATCATAAAACATTCATCATCATTACATATCCCATGGAAAATAAACAGGTTTCATAAACATCTCATCATCGCAATAATAAAAGTATTCATCATGACTTAAATGACCTATGGGTAGAAAATGGATTTCATGTCAACTCCAATATCATTATAAACCATGAAGAGAAATAATATCGATGTTATTATAATAAAATATACCCATTTTATCATAGTAATCTTCAAATGATTTTGAATTAGATGAAAAATTCATTTAAAAAGAACATTTAAAACAATTCTTTGAAAATATATAAAATATCATTTTATTTTGATATCTTTAAAACTAAAAATTCATAGAATATTGAGAAACTAATTTTCTTGGAAAATAACGATGGAAATTTTTAAAGGAAACATTAAAGTAATTAAATTTCATAACAGATGAGAATATGAACTAGCTATGTATGTTAAATAAATTCTTTTCGCATTTTTGTAAAAAGTTAAAAAACAACTCCTTCAGAAAATGATAAGAAGATTCATTTTAAACATTTTGAAAAAGTAAAAAATAGTTAAAATTTACATTAAACAGTAATTAAAGAATATAAATTACCTTTCTTTAAAATATTATATAAAATATTGACATGAATGAAATATATTCCAAACCACAAGGAGAAATAAAGTTGGTTTTCCTTAAATACATTTTTGAGGTTCTCTTTGAGTACCAAATAGAATAAAATGAGAATAAAACATGAAAAAATCATAATTAAATATATGAGAAGAAAATATATGGGATTTTAGCAGAATGAAAATATAAAATTCCCCTAATGTAAATTTATGTATAAATGATCCCAATTAAAAGTGAGATAAAAAATGAACCCTTACCACTTTGGTGAATTTTGAATAATAATACCCATGTAAGAATAACTTCAAATTAAACTCTAAATATCATGATAATAAAGATACTTATAATATAAAATGTCAATGGGGAAGTATTTACACCTTGTAAAAAAGTTTAGTATGTAACATATGTACCAAATAAAATGATTTGAGATGATAAGCCCCTTCCAATATGTAAAATTCTGAACCAAAACCTCTTTGATGAAATAATAACAATTTTGACATTAAATAAAATGAATAAAAAAGTATACATGATATAATACAGTAAAATTCTATCATTTACACCACATAAAAGAAGATTAATGCATAACATCAAGTATGTATAAATGAAGAAATATTTAAATGAGAAAACCTTACCTCACATATGACTTGATTTGTAAGCCCTCTAAATATAGAACCTTTGCCTAAGATCCACTTAAAAATAGTGATTTGGGATGATGTACCACTAGGACTTAGGCGCACATCCCCATATTCCAAAGGCTGTTGACTAGCAACAATGGTTTAAAAAGATCGTAGTGGGGAGACTATACCCTTTGGTGGTGATAATAATAATGGTCTATGTATATACAATAGTAGAAGAAAGACCATGAAATAGTAGAAGAAATAATAAGTAATAGCAGAATAATTTAAAAATAATAGTAGTAATAACCAACATGCCCAATCATACCATTTTCTGCTAAAACAAAACTTTCCATATCATATCAAGTCATACAGGTATTAGATAAAGAGTAGAGTTGCAAGTGGATGACCATCAGTACACACTTAAAATAAGCATACCGATACAAAAAATAAACACCAGCTGATACCAGAATCTCTAGGTCCCCTTCAATCCATCCCATGAGAAAGTTACTACCTAGTCACTGAGTTCTAGATCCTAATCTTGATCCCTTACCTGATCTTACATATATAAAGTATACATGTGTCCCAAAGGGATTATGTAGGGTGTGAGAATAAATCTCAGTAGGCCACCAGCAACATGTACCTGTCTTACATCCATGATAATAAATGTGTATTAAAATATAAATAAAAAAACATATGTATCATATAAATAACCTGCTTCACATGTTCTCAATGACCACAAGGAAGAAATCACCAGCTTCGGCCATCACCAGTATACCATGTACCCCAAATTATATATATTTCATACAATGATATGAATACATATATATAACTGTAGTGGTGAGGATCCTTAGAATAAAACCCAAGGCATCCCCTAATGAATAAGAAGCTGGAAATCCCTCATAATCCTCCTGAAAAATTATCCCTAGAACCTTGTTCCAACTGACACATCCTATGTCATTATTATATAAACAGTGTCTTGAAGGCACACCAAAAAATATACCCGGTCTCTCAAAAATCAGCTCAAAAAATCACATTCAGATCAAAATTTTCATTCATTGAATAATGATGTCTATCCTCTAAATAATAATCATTGTGAGCTCAATAGCTAAAGTCCTGAGGAATGGCGATATAAATTCTCTCAATTAATACCATACAAACAACCTCAATATATAGAAAGCCTTGGCCCTCAAATGACACTCTCAACACCATCAACTAATGCCCCATTATCCTCAAATTTGGTTTTTACTACAAGCACATACAACCTCACTAATTATTAAAACCATCATAAGACGCAAATAACGGAGGTATCTACCTACATGAGTGTTCAACAGCACCTCATTATCTGAGTCCAATCTATGTGCACATGACTCTAGTAGAACTTCATCCAATCACACTAAACAGCAATAAACCAACATATCCTAAACCACATCATCTCAGAACCTTGTACCCTTACGACAATGTCACTCAACCTAATGGTCAACCCCATCTCAAAGTCCTGGGCCATAACCTTTATCATTACTATCTCTTAGCCTCAAATCTATGACCACATTACCCAACCAGTGATCAATATCACTCATATAACCCAGTATTTTTTTGAACCCGATGAACCACATCACCTCATATATATGGTTAACACCATATCAATCCAATGGATAACCCTTCAAATTCCCATGGAACAATCATAAGAAAGGTAAATAATTTAACATAATTCAATTCATACGCTCAGCCTAAACAACCCAATCTAGTTCAAGCCCCTTACCCACATTGACCATATAAAAAAGTTATAGGGAATACATAATGACATCCCATTAATTCCATTCATTAATTTAAAATAGTTATTTAATTATTTAGGATCCCACTCGGTCAACCCACATGGTGCATATTGAGCGCATCCCCAAACCATGAGAAAAGTCAAAGAGAAAGATAGGAACCACCTACCTCATACTGGTAGATGCTCTCTCATTAAGATATCAACCTTTAACTCAATACAAATTAGAAGAAATCAACATTTTGGATGAACTTCCTAAAAATATAGTCAAATGAATCACACTGATTTAGCGCACCACATTGTGAGAACAAAGAATAAAAGAGGTTAGTGGATCAAATGCCACATAGAGATTAATCCATAGCCACCAATAGATCAAAGATCATATATCAGATGGTGGAGATATCTAAAACCCTATGAGAGGGGTAGAGGCCCACTATGAGACCTCACGGGATCCCTATACCTTTGAGCATGAAGGGTAAAAGGAATAGGGGGGATGAGACCCCCGTGGCTCTTTAAAAAAAACATTTCCCCCAACTTACATGGTGTGTAAACAATATACGTCATGTATTATTTTCTTGACATGTAACCTATTTATACATTTTGAATTAATTTGTTCAGACCACCAAGCCTCCATTTCATTCTTCACATCATGTAAATTCCCAATACATCATATAAGTGTTACATGATGTGTACTTCTGGTTGGAACTGTTTTCTATAGCCTAGGTCTTCCAATATTCCTATCATGTTTTCCTGAACATTTGAGTCATCCAACGAAACATATACCACTCCTAAAATAAGGTATTGGGTCAAAATAACTCCCAAAATGAGGTTTTTAATATCATAAAAAATGGTTGGTCTGACTACGAACTCAAAATTTCAAATTTACCTGAAAAAAGACCCGTTTTAAAACACAGAACACTATAATCTCCCACCATAGCATAGTTCTTCCATTATATATCAAGATTTACCAAGAGAAGGTCTAAACATACCCATGACATCTATATCATCCCAGTCTACCCCAATTATAAATTAATTGGTCAAATATATCAAGGTTCTCCCTAACTTAGGAGTTACCTACCTCGATCGCTTACCGATCAAAAACTCAAAATTTCATTGGTACATTGACCATAATTGGAATCAAAATTCCTCCCATGAAAAATTTTCACTCCTGTACCTCATCAAGTGCTCAAATATTTCCCACATCACATATAACACCTATCAAGTCCCACATCTTCTCAGATACCCACCTTGTTCCCATGTCAGACATGGAACCTATGTGGACCCTCATCTCATCATATTCCCAAAATCCAACATCTCAAAAGATGGTCACAATATCCCACATCATATAAAAATATTCATGCATACAAAAATCATCCCAATACCTATTCACCTCTTATAATCCACACAACCATTGATGTTAATTATAAATCCTAGTGCCAAACACCTCATATATATATATTTATATCATGCATCTATGCCAATACCAAACTATTAAACAGTGTTTGTTCAGTCTAAAAACATCCAATTCACCTCGTGCACTCAAAACTAGAAATTCCATCAAATGGATCCATGCCAAAATAAAAAGATACTTGGGAATGCTTATAATCATTACATACCTATAACCATAGTTGGATCCCTATCCTACTATGAACCTGGAAGATTCACTATATGCATCTTGCTTGAATCCTGACTTCCCGAGGCCTGGACTACCTATGGAGCTATACTAGCTACCAGACACTAAACCCATGGATGAGTCCCACTGTCTCTGCCATGACCTCTATGTGTAGCTGAATCCTAGATACTAGATTTTGGTATTTATCATTGTACTACCTTATATTCTTAAGTTTTTCTTAGTCTCTAGATCTTCTATATCAAAAAAGGCTTCTTGTACAACCTCTCAAGATTCCCAACATGGATTCAGGATCGACACTCCTTCGGTGCCCAATAACACTATGCCCACACCTATCCTGACTACACTGACTCTAACCACATCATCAAATACCCAATCTTCGATGGTCTGGTCAAGTCTCTGGACTGAATACCTAGTTAAGAATCCACAATGTCTTAGTTCTTTCTATCTAAATCATTTCAACTAACATCACCTGATTCCATCACTTGGATTGAGTATGATTAGCTCATCTAATTTCCCTCAGCTATCAGATCCTGATTGAATACCTCCTAGAATCAAAATAACCTGAATATGTTTACCTACTCCTTAATGGTGTTCCATAAACCATCTTGGAAACACCTCACCCTCAAGATGTCATCATCCACCATTATAGATGTAAAACCAGACATGTTTGTGAATGTAGCTGCATAGTACATGATGAACATGCCTCCATATTGATGGTTCAAGAACTCATGATATCTCTTTGGCCTCAACGTCTCTAGGAATAACTATTTGAAGAAACTATCCCCAAATTCCTTCCAAGCTTGTCCCTTATTTATGCTTTCCTATACCTATACATCAAACCAGTGATTTTACTCCCCCCCTAAGCATGTATGCTTACATATTAACCCTCTGTCATAGGGGTGTCTCGAGTTGGTCAAATATTATATGAACTACCTTGATATAGTTATTAGCCACCTATGATCCACCCCCACCCAGAAATAGTGGTGAGTGATATGATTAAAACTCTCGATTTAAGTATTACATAGATGAAATAACTCCCTAATCTCCCTTTTTGATACCCTATATAACCCAAACCAAGCTTGATCTAAGCTGATCTTCTATCAATGGACGAAAAGCTACCATATCTTATGGTTGTGCTGCCTGTACCTGAGCCTGTACCTATACATGCACATATGACTCATGATCAACCCAACCCTCCAAGGTCTCATCCCAACCCTTAGGGGTCTCATCTGATATATTCTCATATGAAATTAAATCACCGCCCTCCCAATGCCCCACCAGAGCTCGTCTAGGTGGATTCCCACTAAATACTAATAAAATTTCTATACAACTATAATAATATATATATAAATAACATTAATAGGGAAATATGTAACAATAAGAACAATCTCATGACCCTTATACTCCCAAATCTCAACCATATCACATGACATCCAGTCTCATGGCCCCTTACCCATCCATATCAATTCTAGGTATCAAATATAAATTTGGACTCATGACCCCTCACCTTCCCATAATAGATTTAGGTTTCACATGTAAATCTGAGGTAATTGAGTAGAATTCCACTAAACATGATATAGAAGAACACTATTTGTCTTCTTTATTGACACATTAAACAACTCACCCCTATCATCATTCCATCGTACTAATACTATAGTTAGGACCATATATCACATGAATGTAACATCACATAACATTACATTTAAATCTCATTAGAACCACATGCCTGGGTTGGATGTGTTGAATCCCGACAAAGAGAGGCTATGCAGGGAAAAATTGTTTAGCTTCCCTTGATAAAAATTAAAAAACCCAACCCCTCTTTGCACAATACAGGTTCCCAATGGCAATAAATCATAGGAATATATATATATATATATATATATATATATATATATATATATATATATATATATCATCCAATGTGCACACAAAAAAGTATAAATAATCATCCTTTTCCATATCAGGACTAGGGCCCGTATCTCATAACTTTTTATCTCAGGAAAAGGTTCACATATCATACAAGATAATAATCATACCCAAGTACACCATGCTAGGTGGAAATCCTATAAACTATAAAAAAGAAAAGAAAAACACAAATTTACCCCCTTTGAAAACTTGGTTCGTCCCCTGTATATGGGGTTCCTAGAACCCAAATATGATTTCAATACCCAGTTTTAAAAATATCCTAGTCTCTAGTTAACCATAAACCAAATAGTAATACCCAAAATAGGTAAAAGAAACACCTCTGATACAAATTTTAGTGACCCCACTCAAAATCCCTTAAAAAACTATTCTTTGTACTAGAGTACCACTAGGCATTCGATGCACCTCCCCATATGCCAAAGGCTGAAAACTAGAAGAGCGGGTGTAAAGAGGTGGTAGTGGGGAGTCTATACCTTCTATTATTGATAATAATAATGGTTTATGTAGATAAAACAATAGAGGAAATGCAATAACACAATATATAAAATAACATGAAATAGAGGATTCGTAAACAGAAAATGGCAGTACTAAAAAACATACCCAAACATACCTTTTGCAGCTAAAACAAAACATTCCATATCATATCAGGTCATACAAAAATTAGATAAATAGTAGGGTACCCATGGATGACCATCAATACAAACATATTATAATAATTTTAATAAAAAAAAAATAAAATACAACTGATGCAATATCTTCCAAGGTCCCTTTCTACCAATCCCATGAAAAAGTTACTACTTGGTTACTAAGTTCCAACTATTGAGCTTCATCCCTTTCATAATCACATAGACATATATTCTATACACATATCGAAGGTCCCAGGTAGGGTGTGAGAATAAAATTCTTTAGGCTACCACCAATGTGTTCCTATCTTATATCCATGATAATTTAGGTGTATCTAAACATAAATAGACAAAATTTCATATAAATAACAAGTTTCTCTTGTTATCAACAACCATAAGGAAGAAATCGCCAACATCAAACATAACTACTATACCACGTTCCCCCATTTATATATATGGAATACAATAATATGACTATATATATATAACTATAGTGGTGAGGATACTTAGTATAAAACCCAAGGCATCCCTTGGTGAATAAAAATCTCGAGAGCCCGTAGGAACCTCTTATAAAAATATGAATAAAAACTAATTCCAACCAACACATCCCATGTCATGATTAGATAAATAGAATCTTGAAGTCATGCCTAAATAAGTACCTGGTCTCTCATACCTCTTATCTGAAAATCCCCATCAGATCAAATCCCAACGTTTGAGGTAGAATGATGTATGTCCTCCAAATAATGAACATCATCGACACAACATCCAACATCCTCAAGAATGATAATATCCACCCTCATAATTAACCCCGAACCAAAGTCCATAATATATGGTGAGCCTTATCCCCCAGGAGATAGTCTCAAAACCATCAACTTAAGGTCCATCACAATCTATATGGATTTATATGGAAAGCACCACCAATCTCACG
The DNA here is from genome assembly GCA_963277665.1 of Viscum album. NCBI lineage: Eukaryota > Viridiplantae > Streptophyta > Magnoliopsida > Santalales > Viscaceae > Viscum > Viscum album. The sequence continues at coordinate 212,781,719 of OY728164.1, forward strand.
AATGGTCAACACCATCCTAGGACACAACTAGTGTAGGAATCTACCCACATGAGTGGTCAACACCACATCATATTTTAAGTCCTATATGTGTGCACAAAACTAAAAATATGATTCAAAAATTCATGATGAGTGGAAATCACCCAACATAGTACCTAATCTACATCATCCCGACACCTCATGCCCCTATGACCATGTCTCTCAACCTGATGGTCAACACCATCTCAAAGTCTTTTTCCATTACATCAATCATGACAACCTCATAATCTCAAAAAGACAACAACATCGCCCAAAATGTGATAAACATACTTGATATAACTCATGCCTTGACCAACCTGACGAACCATGTCACCTCATCCAGATGGTCAATAACATCTCAATCCTTGAGCATAACCGATCATGTTCCCATGGAACCATTGGAATCAAGGTAAACAATTTAATTCAATTCAATTCATACACTCTAACTCAACATCCTAAGCCGGTCCAAGCCCCTTACCTAGCTTGAACATGTGAAAAAAGTATATGGAATACCCAATGACATCCCATGGAATTTATTTATTAATTTAAAACAAGTATTTAATTATTTAGGGTTCCCCTCGGTCAACCCACAAGGAACATATAAATAAAACCCTCAAAACAAGAGAAAAATTAAAGAGAAATCTATGCACCAACAAACTTATTCTTGTAGATGGTCACTCATATGATATCAGCCTCTAAATCGAGACGAATTTAAAAAAATTAGTGTTTTGGACGAATTCCTAAAAAATTGGGTAAAACAACTTTCATAGATTTAAAACACCCTATAGAGAGAACATAGAAGAAAAGTTTCTTTTGGATCAAATACCTTATCGATATAAATCCATAGCCACCAACAGATCAAAGATCAGAGCTCAAATGAAGGATTTATCATGAAACCTAGGATAGGGGGAGAGGTATGCTATGAGAAATCCTAGGATCCCTCTTCCTTTGAGCATGAAGGGGAATAAAATGAAAGAGGGCCAATCCCCCCATCTCTCTTAAAAACACATTTCTCATAATAGAAATAAAATTTAAATAATACATATCATGTATTATGTTCATGATGTGTAATAAAGTTATATTTTTTGAATTCCTCAAGTTTGAAACTCAAGACTCCATGCCATCATGCATGTCATGTAAACACCTTACACATTTTGTAAGTGTTACATAACATGTAATTCTGGATAGATTTGTTTTCAATGGACCATTCCACTTGATATTCCCCTGGTGTTTTTTTGAACATCTGAGTCATATACTATAACATATACCAATTTTGAAACAAGGTATTGGTTTAAAAAAAATCATGTAATTAGGTTCCAAATATCAAGAAAAATGGATGGCCCGAACACCGACTAAAAAGTTCAAATTTACTTGAAAAAAACCAATTCAAATACTAGGGAAGTTACATTAATATCATGTTTAAAAAACATAAATTTATTATAATTATATAAAATAACCATATATATAGTTATAATATCATATATGTTCCAATAATATCATTTAAGCACCCATTTATAAATAATTTTTTTAAAACTGTCATTTCTAGGTGTTAACTGTTAAATTTTTCTTGTAAGTTTCAGTTAGGATGTTCTAGTAATGACATCTTGATCATGGTTCCATCATATTAAGAATGTTAATTATAATATAAATATCATATATATTTTTCATATAAATATTTATAACCATCTATAAAATTTAGAGACTTTAAAATGAATTACACCATTCATGGAGTTGGTAGTACGTATGTATACATTAACCCTATTTTAATTTTCAAAAAAAATAAGAAAAGGATAATAAATAAAATTTCATCATTCTAGAATATTAATTAAATTATAAATATCAAATATTTTTATTAAATTTATCATTATATATTACCATGTATGGAAGTGATAGAAAATGAATTGTATCACTTTGTGGAGGTGGAAGTCCACATGTACGCATGAGCGATACTTTAATTTCCCATTTGACAGAAAAAAGAGATGAGTTGGTTTAAACCATTAACATAATAATATCTCAATATATTTTAGATACCTATTTTATTATATTTCAATTGTTGGAATAGAATTGAAGGATTTATAACAAGAAGTAAAATGAAAATTGGTAGTTAAATTGATTACCTTCTCTTTCAAGAACCTCTTTTATATCTCTCTATAATTACCCTAAGGATGGTATTTTTAGAATACCAGAACCTCTAAAATGTATCTTAATAAGTTGATAACATGTTTTTTATGCTTTAACACATCCATAAAAAACTATATTTATAAAAAATATCATGTAACACCATGACTAATCCAAAAAATATTATATTGTATGTTTTTAAAATAATTTACTTGATTTCTCTAGTGTATATACAACCACTTTGTCGATGTTTCATAAGAATTTATGGTAATTATTCCATCACTATGAATTATAATACAATTAATTTTATTAAAAAATACATTCATATTTTAAGTAACCATTTATAACAAATCATAACTAATTTTTATCCTTAAGAAAAAATGTTATAGATATTAAAACAAAGTGAGTGACATTTTTTATTAATTCTTTTGTTAAAATTATTTTAATATCAATGTACAAGAAAATTGGAGCCAAATTAACATACTTTATAATATTATATGATTATGGTTGGAATAAATTCATAATAGATAAATAATACATTTTTAGAAATAATTTTAATGTATTGTGACATTATTCTTTACCATGATTACATAATTTATGCTTACTAAGGTGAACTTTTTTTTACCACAATTAATATTCATTAGGAATAAAAATAAATTTCAAATATTTAACAAATTTGGAAATTATGATTAAAAACATAAAATTTATTTTATAAAATTAAATCAATATAAGTTGAATAAATTACTTTTAAATATAAACCCACAAAACGCGATGAAAAAAAGTTTCCACAAAAATGCATTTTTAAGTATAAAAAAGTTTTTATACCAAACATATGGATAATTTTGATTACAATGAAATTAATTGGATTATGTTTTATAAAAAACCTATGAAATTCTAAATCTAATTTTAAAAAATGTTACTCTATAAATACATGAAAATAAAATACAGTTTTACATAAAATCATCATTATTCACTATTCATTGAAAATCAATCTTTTCAGAAAAATATCCAAATTTCACCATAAGTTAATTTTTATATGATAATTTAAAAAATTATATCATTTTTATAAAATATATTTTCAAAAATTGTAATAAATTAATTATAATATTTTCCTCAAATAAAAAAAACCATTTTAAACAAAACATATTTTCAATGAAAATATATTTTTAATGAATGAAATGACCTTAATGAAAATTGGGTACTTATTTTTTTAATAATTAATCAATAAATTTTATATTGAGTAGGACCATTATATATATATATTCCATAATGTGGTTACTCATATTCATACTCACTGATTCAATGACTAGGTTATAACAATCACATTTAAATAATAATATTTCTTTAATATATCACAATTCACTTAAAGCTTCTCCTCCAATTAAATTGAATCCTCTTAGTTTTAATATTTGTAGTCATAGGTTCAATATTTGAAAATAAAAATATTGAAAACGCACATCACACAATGGGATAAAAAACAATCTTTAAAATAGGGGATGTGGGAAACATAAAGTATTCCAAAAATAACACATAATCAGGTTTCCAAATAAGATGAAAATTAATGAGAAGTTAAAATATAGACATAGAGGATAAAATGAATAACCACAAAATAATATACAGAGATAAATATAATGGTCATTAGAAAGATAATTACCACAAAACCATAAATCAATGAGGGGTGTATATACTACCAACTAATCATAAATTATGGTAAAAGAATAACATTTTTATTTCAATATCCTTTTCCTAGAGACGAGGGATTCTTTTACTATCAAGATAGAGAACACTAAAAAATAAACATACATGATTTATTTCAATTTAAGAAGAACAATTTTATCATTTGGTTTTGTTTAAATCATTTTCCACTATATCTCTTAATCTTAGAAATTAATATTCATGAAATATTTTTCATTCCTAAAGAACTAAAATTAACATTTAACAGGTAATAAGATCCATAAAATAATGACAAGACATTCTTTCTATCTCTAGATATTTACTAAAATCTAAATTTTTATCAATGTTACCCATTACGGATAAATCTTCATATGATGAAATAATAAATTAATATCTAAAACATTAACAATAACACCCAAATTTCAAATTAAACCATTCCATAAGTAGTTAAACTTAAGGCTCCGCTGGAATATGTCTAACCAAATTTAAAACCCCAAAACTGGAAAGATGTGATTGCATATCTTTTTCCAAGATTAACTTTAACATTTATCTCCAAATAAAAAAAGTATCTCATAATGTCACATACTAAACACATGAATACCATGATCGTATATTCTATTAATACATGCTAATAATTTCCCAAAATAACCCAAATAATCATAAAACCTCAATAAAAACATAAATACTTGAGAAAATAAACTCTATCATTACTCCTTAAATAAAATCACAGACTATTGAATATATTACATAAATAAAAAATAGTAAACTTCATCAATGCTAATATAAAGCACTTTTTTCTCAAATCATTAATCAATTCCAAGTTCATTAATACTTTCTAATTTACTTTATATACATATCAATAATATATTTATCCCAACTAAACATTATTATCTCAACATTAGGTATATATTATGTTTTACTTATCCCACAATCACGTGTTTTCCAAAAATACCCCCTCACTAATAAATAAATTTTCTAGTTTATCAGTACCATTCCATATATAATTTCAGATACTTAATGAAAAATAATTTACAATAATTATTATATGTTTCATGATCTTTATAGCCATAATATCATTAATAAAACCCTTATACAACATAATTATCAAATACCAATACATAAACACTTTAATAATTACACTTTAATGATTGGTATAACATATGAACTTCCTTGGTCTATGGGTTATCCCTTGGATTATGGAATTAAATCAATAATGTATATGTTCACCACATAAAATAAATTAAACTATAAATGGTACTTTATAATTTAATTTACTTACGTACACTAAACTAATCATTTTACCTAGGAAATTTTTTTCCTTTTGAATTTAATTTCCATGCAAAAAAATATATTCTCATTTATTCTAGACATTTCATCGAGTGATTACTTCCACATTCTCAGTATGTAATAAATTGAATCTTCCTTCCTCCATTTAATCAACTTAAATCCCATGAAACTTCTTTTTCCTCTTGTTAGGTAGGATATGAAACTCACCCAAGTTGATATTATTAATCATATAATGATATATCTGAGTAGTCATAATCATAAGGTTTAAAATTCTACCTCCTATTTCATATTTTTTATCATAAGGACAATCATTCCATTATCTCTTACATATAGTATTAACATGATTCCTCCTAGTTTCAGATTTATATAAATACCAAAAAGTATAGTGTGTGAAATAATAATCGTAGTGAGGAATCACATAATCATGAAAAATAAATTATAAAATTTCAAAATAATGAAACATTATTTTCACTACATTCCTCTATAGTTTTATCCTATGTCATCCATGGTAATTATCTATTCAAATCCCTCACAATGGTTCATAATGAAAATGTTAATTAACCAAAGCATATCCCACATGAGTGTTTAGAATGATATGTAGTATAATTCTCACTCATCTTACACCAGTGAAAGTCGTGTCAATACCCAATCTAATCCATTCCGAATTGTTACACCTAGGTGCATATATTCCACAATTGTATCCACTTTATAATATCCCAACATGGATGTATTTTCTTGGAAAATGGAACTTATTTCTACACCATAATTTAGGATGTTCTCATATAATTAGTTTATATGAAGTTATCTTACTAAAGTTTCCTCATCCATGTTTCTAAAAATAACTAAACCATATCATGAAACCAAATATAACAAAAATAATTTATATAGATAATTATCAAATATTATTAGATTAATATTAATGACATATCATTAATATCCATGTAATAAGAATAAATGTTTAGTGTCTTTAGAAATTTGGATATATAAATAAATTGAACATAAAAGATCCAAATAATATTTCACTAGTTCTTCATAAGAAGTACCCTACATAAACATATCATACTTAAAACCATTCTTCATATCATGGGAAAAATGAAACTTATTAAATGGTGAGATCAGCTTCTTAGTAAGGGTAAACATGATAGATATTAGTTAAAAATAATATATTAGACCAATATGAGTGTATGTGTATGATAATATGATCATAAAATAAGAAAATAATACTAAAAAATTCATATATCATAATCATGAGTCGTCTAATAATGATTAATTTTTTATAAGACATAAATCAAAAGAGAATAAAAATTCATGATCAATGAGAACATGTCACAATCATATGATCATGCCATGGAAGAGTGTTATAAAGTGTATAATAGTTACAATAATTGAAATAATATTTCAGGGATCACTTCTAATAAAATAATTTTTTAGGATACATAAACTCATTTTTGAAAATTCATCCTAGCCAATTCCAACATTCACAAAGGAGTAACATCCAACTAGTTACCTCCATCATCATTACCAAGTTCATTTCCAGGATATATAATTATGACCCCACCCATAACATAATCATAATCCATTAATATGTATTATAAAATATCCTAAAATATTCATCATTTCTTTATATCACACCCCATATAAAATAAATTGGTTTAGAAGATATCTCATAATCATAATCATAAAATCATTCATCATGGGTTAATCGACCCATGGAATCAAAATGGGTTTCATTTGAATTCCCACATCATCATAATCCAGAGAAATAATAATGATTGTTTTATAATAACATATACATAGTGTATAATAATAATCATCAAAGTATGTTGACTCAACTGGAAAATTCCATTAAAATAAAATTTATAACATTTCATTGAAAACATGAAAAATATCCTTCTGATTACTTTAAAAATAAAAATTACTAGAATATTGAGAAAGTTATTTTATTTTAAAAAAACCATAGAAACTTCTAAAGGAAAATTAAAATAAAATAAATTCTATAATAGTGGAATAAACACTCAAGATTTCCATGTTATGAAACATTCTTTCTACACTTTATTAAAAAGTAAAAAAATGACTGATTTAGAAAATAAAAAAATATTATTTTTATAAATTTTTAAAAAGTACAGAATATCATAAAATGACTTTATGAAATCATTGTAGAATATAAAATAACATTATTTGAAATATTTTCGAAAATATGTACATGGAAGAAAAATATTACCAACCATAAGAAGAAATAAAGCCAGTTTTCATTAAAAACATTTTTTCAGTTCTCTTTGAGTACCAAAGAGAGGAAAATGTGAATAAAAAATTAAAACCTAATAATTAACCATATTATAATAAAATAAGTTGTATTTTATAAGAGTGAATTAATTCAATTCCACTAAATTAAATTTAAACACAAATGATCCAAATTAAAAGTTAGATCGAAGACTTAACCCCTACAACTTTGTAACTTTCGAATTCTAAGCCCCATGAAAGAATAAATTCAAATTAAACTTTAAATATAATAATAATAATGAGATTAATTATTTAACATGTATAATTGGACATATTTATTCCTCATAAAAGATTATAGTGGTATAGAATATGTCTCACAGAAGATGATTTGAGATGATAAATCCTTACCACTTTGGTAACTTATGAATCAAAACCCATTGGTTGAAATAATATAAATTATAACTATAAATACCAAGAATTAGTAATTATATATGATATAACATGGAAAAGGGTTATTATTTAAGCCTCATAAAAGAATATAGGTTCATAATATCAAGCATGTCTCAATGAAATAATATTGAGACAAAGAACCCTTACCTCACATTTGAATTACTCTTTACCTACTGCATCTCTTGTATAATAAATTTAAATTAGTATTATTTAAATAATATAACCATATTGATACTTATAATAACATATATTATCCAATTATAATATTTTTACACTCATTTATATATAATTATTTATTAAAATTGTCATTTCTGGGTGTTAATAGTTTCACTTTTTATATAAGTTTCAGTTTGGCAGTTCCTTTCCTTTCATATTGATCTTGGTTACATCATCCCAAAAATATTAATTATAATATAAATATAATATATATTTATTATATAAATATTTTTAACCATCCATAAAATTTATAGATAGTGAAATTAATTACAAATCTCATGGAGATGATAGTCCATATATACAAATGAATGCTATTTTCATTTTATAAATATAAGAATGAAAGGATAATAAATAATATTTAATAATTAAATAATATTAATTAAGTAAAAAATATCATATTTTTTTATTAAAATAATCATTATTAAAATCCATTTGAGGTGGTGATGGAAAATGAATTGCACTGCTTTGTGGAGGTGGTAGTTCACACAAACACACGAGTGATACTTTCATTTCCTATTTGATGAAAAAAGGAGATGAATAAGGTTATAAAACTAAAATAACAACATATATGTAAATGGGAGATATTAATGTTATTGTATAATAATGTATTGGATATAATATAAGGAGGTAAAGTAGAAAAGTAAAAAGAAAATGTTCTGTTAATACGACTACCTCCTCTTTGAAGAACCTCATTTTGATATCTCTTTAAAGACCCCAGGGATTGTATTTTAAGAAGAATAGTAGCTCTATAATGTATATAATAATTTTAATAATAGTTTTTAGGGTCTGGTTAAACTAAGTTTCTCAAGAAGTGTGAGGAATAGTTGTGAGGTGGTGTCCTTATATAAGAGAGGGAGGGGAACCCTTTGAATTACTTAAAGTATTAGATTTATATAAATTAAATTTCTAGTTAAATTGACTCAAAATTGAGAAATTTATTATAAATTTTATATATAATTCTATATAATCATATAAAATATTATTTATGCAAATTTAGGTGATTTTTTAACCCTTATCTACTAGTTTTATCCCCCATTAAACATTTTGATGATTACCACGATATCAATGTTTTTACTCTTTATAGGCAAAGAATATTACTATAAAATTAATATTCAACTATAAGTGTATAATAATTGATATTAATGATCATATACAATTTAATTGGTTTAATATAATATTTTAATTATTTTAATTAATTTAATAAAATGTTATGTACAATAATATTTCATTAAAGTATTTTTCAGGAAAATTCACATTGTTGAATTTTTAAAATATCTAGAAAGTAATTTAATTTGAATATAGAAATTTAAAAAATCTCTAATACATTATAATTACTCAAATATTCATGGAACACCATGAATCATCCAAAAAATATTACTTTTAGGTTTTTAAAATCATTCACTTGATTTTTCTACAACTTCTACAAATACTATTTCAGTGTTGTGTAAGAATTAAAGGTAATTATTCAATCAATAAAAATTTAAAATAAATTATAAAGATAAAAAATTCATTAATATTTCAATTAAATTTATAATTGAACATAAATTATTTTCATACCTATGAAAAATATTATATATATTAAGATAAATAGAGTTTCATTTGGTATTTATTTTTTACTTAAAATAATATCAAAATAATTATCAAAGTAACATGCTACCAATTTTCCATATATTAGAATATTTTATGATTATGTTTGAAATTATCTCATAATCAAGAAATATTTCATGATTTAGATAAATTTATAACGGCTTATATCATTATTTTAACCATAATTACTCAATTTAGCCTTACAGAGGTGATATATTTACCACATGTACTATTCATTATGTAAAGAATGTAGTTAAACTATTTTAAAAATTTGGAAATAATTATTCCAATAATGGAATCAATTTTATCAAATTAATTTCATATAAGTTTCAAAAATTACATTTAAAATAAACCTATAAAATACTATGAAAAACTGTTTTCAAAAAAAAATTAATTTTTAAGTATAAACAGGTTTCTATACTAAAATTATGCATAATATTAATTATAATGAAATTAATTAGATTATTTTTATTAATATTTAACTAATAAAATTTTAAAAACAATTTAAATAATAGGACTCTATAAATACATGAAAAGAAAAGAAGATATTTTACTAAAATCTAAAATTTTCACTATTTAATGAAAAATATACCTTTCTATAAAAACCAAAAAAATTGAACATAAGATAATTTTGATATGATTGTTTAAAAAATAATTTTATTTTTATAAAATATAATTTCTAAATGTGTAATAAATTCAATATTATATTTCCCACAAAAAATAATAAAAACTCTTTTTGAAGAAAATATATTTTTGAAGCATAAAATGACTTTACTAAAAATTGTGAACTTATTTCCGTAGAATTAATCAATAAAATTGTATTGAGTAGAAAAAATACACACACACAAAAAAATATTCTAATTTAGTTACTCATATTCATACCCACGAATTCAATGATTAGGTTATCAGTTATAGTTAAATAATAATGTTTTCATAGTAATAACAATTCAGTTAAAGATTGAACTTATGCGTTTTTATAAATATTGAGGTTATTATTATTTTAAACTATCTTATAGGGTGTTACAATTAAAAAACTCATGATGATATATTTGGATATATTTTTATACCACAACCCATCAGGATGCGGTGAACCTTAGTGACCTGTAATTTTCAGCTACATGCCGTTTAACCATGTTAGTCAGATAAAATCTCCATCATATCCCAAAGGAATATCTAAAAATTGTTTACATTTTATGGCTCTATTTAAGATCATATAAAACTTTAATGAATAAAATTTAATAAAAAAACATGTTAATTGACTTACATATTAAATAAAAAATAAACCATATTAGAAATCTAATAACAAATGTCTATAATCGATGGAAAACAATAACACTTTATAAATTATAATGTGATCACTCTGATGAAACATTAAGGTTTTTAAGCATAAAGTAAGTATTAATTCCCTTTAATAATAATGTAAATTCATCATATTATTTATATTTATCTTTATAACTAGATGAATGAAAACCCCAGATTCCATGAGACAGAGTCATCACATATAATTTATAATTAATTTATATAGATTAAGAATTACCCTATAATGGAATTATTTATTAATTGATGAATTTGATGGTAGATTCAAATCATACCATCATTTAATCAAAGGATTCATGGGTATAATATTTCTAGCAGAAATCCACACTTGCACTATGAACCATCATATTTCCCTATAGAAATATTTGAGTGCTTACCTGGAAGGTTATAACAGTTATGTTGTTCATAATTGATTATCATAATAATATCTTCGAGGTTTCAAGGATTATTTTTCTCTCTCTAGAGTCAAGAAGATAGAGGAGGATAATCGATCTTTTTTCTTGAGAGCAGTATGTTGGAAGTGATCTCAAGGGATTGAGATGACTCTCTCTAAAATTTATAGTGAAAAACTATTATTTTGGTTGATAATAATATAATCAAGTTTATAGAGAGCCAATGATAGATAATAAATAATTTCATAGGTTCCCTTACTATTCTATTAATCCTAAGTGAACCCCATATCTAAATAATGATAAATTAATTATTATTATTTACATGAAAATATCTAAAATCATTGATAAATAAATATCATTTATTAAATAAATTAATTAATATTTATTGAAATGATATTTAATATATTATTTTCTTGTTTAACTATAAACTCAGCTTGTTCGCCCTTGATATTTATCAAAAATTGAATAATTAATTTATTTAAATGAATAAATATCACTACATTATTCTCTGATAAATATATAAATGTTAAATTCACTAAAATAGAGAATAAATATTTATTATATGTTTATCTCACATATATTATTTTGAATAATTGCTGGTTTAATATTTGTGATCAAAAAAATATGAATAGTTATTCAACAACATGCGAGAATAATACATATTCACCATTTTTGGGTATTTATTTCCCACTTCGAGACTCTCTTAAGGATTTAAGATATTTTGTGAATCTCCTCTTAATTCTGATACTTGATTGGTTGCCCTAAAAAATGATCAAGTCTTGAATATTTCACATGTAATAGAATGATACCATCAGTATGTATCTGAGTTTATTAATCGCTTTCCCATTATTTCATAGAAATGGGTAGGTGTTTATATTTTTGAAGCCATATAACTTGAAAATATGAATTTTATTACCATATAGAGAGGTTATTGATGTATTTAGATTGATATTGAACCATTATGAGGCATTATATATGTCTTATTTATGTTAGAAATAAAAAACCACTTAGTTTTTTTGATCTGTATAGTTTAAAATCATTCCTAAAGGGAATATATGAGGGAACTTAGGCACCAAGAATTGATCTTGAGCCTCATGGAGGTTTCCTACATATCATGTTTGTAACATAAATAAAATTCAATATAGTTTAACCATTCCCTCAAGACTTAACCCATGGTGGATGACATTGTATGGGGGAATTCATATCATGCCATAAAACGGGGTATGTACATTAATGTATCCCAGTTTGGTGAGATTCATTCTGAAAATGATATGATCATTTTAATCCCTAAGCCCATGTGATCCATGATTAGTGTGAAAGATAAGAGATATAAAATGATTAGTCTCATTACATAAGGATGCATGACTTATGCACTGAGGCATCCCTATGGGATGTTTGATATGGGGATCAGGCCTTAAGATGGAACCCTAAGTATCGTGGTTTTTACAAAAATAAATGTCTTTGTATTTTAGTTAGATCCTTGATCCACTAATGAATGAGGAATGGTGATAGACCCATAAGTGAAATTATGTCTCAAGGGTTAGAGTATTGGATACATGGAGGGGATTACAGCAAGATGGATCCCCATTAGAGCCTAGACCATATAGATGCATTGTACATATCCTATTTGGAAATGAATCATAGTTCTCTTAGTTTATCTAACTTTTTAATCCATGGATGGATGAGGAAGAATGGCATACCCACAGGTGGAGTTTTGTATCCCATATGTCAAAGAGTCATAGACATTGAGAGGTTTACAACAAGGTGGGTACACATTAGAGCTTGATCATTAGGGAGGCTTCCTATGTATCATGTTTGTACATGAATCAGAGTTATCATATTTAAGTAGGGGTGGGGGAGAGGTATTCCTGAATATGTCCAATGGATAATTTTAGCATGCCCTATGACTTCTACTTGACATGTCCTAATTGTCTATGGTACATTATTAAAGAAAATGACATGATACAATTGACTTTTCTAGAGGTGATTGCATGATTTAGATAGAATGTATAGGATTATATCACATGATCAAGTCTAACATGTCTGAAGGGTTCCACATGATCATGTATGACATGTCTAGAGGGTGTCGCATGAACTAGATGACATTTCTGGAGGGTGTCGAAAGGCTTGGATTACATGTTTAGAAGACAAATCAAGACCTAAGAAACATGTCAAAAAGCCTCCGTGAGACTTGAGTGACAAGTCTTGATACTGCCACATGATTTAGGAGACATGTATGGAAGAATTCATAAGACTTGGTTGTCATGTCTGGAGGACATCAAAATATTTGGTTGACATGTTTGGAGGACGTCACAAGATCTAGATGGTAAGCCTGAAAATGATTTCAAGACTCAGGTGTCATACCCTGGTCCCACCACATGACATTCTTGAAATTCCTAAATGGTGTTACAATAATTTATTGACATTTAAAAGGTACATCACATGATCCAAATGGCACGTGTGGAGGATGTCTAATGACTGGGGTGACATGACCTAGTGTTTTCACATGATTTGGGTTGGTCATGAGAAGCACATGAAGATTAGTGAAACTATATTCACATAATACATCCAATTTTTTTAGTTTTTCTATTATTTATATCATATTCTCCTTATTATTTTCAAGAATTATCTTATTTTATGTTTCTCCTGACCTATTTCACATATAGGGACCCCTTTTCATAATCTGAGTGGCATGTCGAGAGTCCTTCACATTATCTATAGAGTGATCAAACAAAGAACATATTCATGCCACGTGACCTCTTAGGTTTTTCACCAAATTTTACCTACTGTAATAAATTTTTGATCACATGAAATTACATTCCTAGAAGCCTGCTCATGTACTTCCAAGTAGAAATCACCATAATGTGTGTTTTTTGTGTTTAGGGGGTGGGATTTATAGGCCTTTCCACCACAGTTATATGCTTCCTTTCATGAATCATATCTTAGAAATATTATCTAGATTAAGTGGATGGATTTTTTTCATCACAAGATTTGTATGTTCCTACCATGTTTCATCCATGGATTCAAATGATAAGAAGTGACCTCAAGAATATTCTTCCATCACCATGTTTATTAGACCATGACCAATCAAAGGGATTTCACACAACAATGATGACATGTCAAAGATACTTTATAAGGTCATAACGACATGTATGATAGAATTCATGAGATTAAGATATTTTTGGAAATGATCTCTGATGGTTGAATACGACTTTTATGGGTTTTTTCAAATGGCCATGATGACTTTTCATGGGCTTCTTATGAAACCAAGATGGATTGTTAGTAGCCTCTCATGAGATCACACTTGATTGTCGAGGAGTCTTTTCTTGGTCAATGTTGATAAATTAAGGTATGTAACCCCTTTCATGTGAATACCCATGCATCATAATTTTATGATATTCTTCCTCCAATTCCCCTTTTCCTTCCTTATTTTGCAAATAGATGAGATCTCATGGCGTCGTGCGAGTATTATCAGGGACAATTAATCTGCTTATTTTTGATGCATCACATGATCAATCATGGATCTTAAGATGATGTGTAAGAATTGTCACAGACATTCCATCCATTTTCCAGAGGATCCAAAGTGGCATCACATAATTTAATGTATATGTATGAGATACTTCATCTAATGGAGGTGGCATGCCAACACACACTCGCATGATAAGGTCGATATATAACTTGGGGCTTGTGAGGTCATATGGATCACATGAGAAAATTGCATATAGATCAACATAACTATCCTTCACACAAGGATTCCACAATTATCTAACTCTATTTTATAAGGGGGTTTTGATGGTTTTCAAGCGTCTGAGAATCAATAATTCATATGATCGAAAGATCTCATTTGAAAACCTTTGTATGATCATCACCTGTTGTCAGGATACCTTCTCAAGAATTCAAGGACTTTTCAAAGGGTATTTTCATGATCACTGTTAGACCAGGCACAACACATGATATATTCTCATGACCTTATGAATTCCATTCTATCATGTGTACTTATAGGGGATACATGATATGTGTGATTCAACCTCCTTATCTTCCTTTACATTGTAGAGAAAATAATACACATTTTTTTTAGTATTTCTTTAGTTATAGATTTTACGATACTCATTTAGAGGGAATTAAAAAAATCCCCCCTTATGAGTGACATACATATGGATATAGACTCGATGCATAGGGAAGTAATTGCCCACCTACTTATCTGGGGCTGCCACCAATCAATGTCTCAGGATACATTTGGTCTCGCAGGTAACCTTTGGCATTTTATAGAGTGCCTAATTAGAGGTTGAGGGGAGAATCATTTCACCATTGATCTATAATCTACAAAGATCTTATTATTTCTTCAATTATGTGATCACTTTTCAAGACCTTATCATAAGATCTTGTTCGCAACACCGCTTTAAGAGAACTGATCGAGGGACCTGTTCAATAAGACTATTTTAGGATAATTGTAAGAAATAATGTTTTGTTACTAGAACTTGTTAAAATGAATCAAAAATAAATTCTCATTAGGTCCTTAGATGTATTAATTTCATAAAGGATGTACATGATTTTCTCTCTTGATCACGTGATTACTCAGTCATTATGCAGTTCACATGACCATCTTCAGGGCCACATGAACATAAGTATTATGATGGATCATGCAACCATGAGATAATTTATTATTTATGAAATTTTCAATACCTCGGTGGGTCATGTGATTTTATAGGTTCAATGTGGGTCATGTGATTTGAAAGACCCATATTAAGTCATGGTATTATAAATCACTTTATATTTTATGTGATTCCTCTGATGCTATCAAAGTCATTCATCAAATTCCTTTGGTATGAATTTAGTCTATTAGATGATGATGTCATTCCCTCGCTGGACTAAAATATTTGATGTTGATGGATTTATTATTCCATTTATCATGTTTAAATGATGATTTCTAAAGGAATTATATTAGTAATGGTATAGTATCATGGGTGTCTTACTTGTTGGAGAAATCACCTCATGGATCAGACAGTTGTGATTTTTCCCATCATCCCATTTTTCAATGTTATTTTATCATATTCAACTCCAACCTAAACAATCCAAGAATAATCTAGAGATTTAAATTGAATATATGACCTAATAGAAATTTTTACGATGTATGGGAATGACAATTATGAGTTAGGTAGAGATGCTCATAATTTTCTGATCAGCTACATTCTATTCACCTTGATGAGTAAGTATTGATTTCTTAGTTCATCATCTATATTTAGTCAAAACTTCTTAAATAAATGATTATTCATTGGTTCCCTTCCAATAATTCCTTCCATATGTCCCATAATGAGGTAGAGATTATCCTATGGGATATTTATCAATTGATAGGGATATCTCCACTTGGAGAGATATATGATGAGTTTCATCCAGCAATGAATTTTTGGGATGATGCTACAAAAACTGATAAATTAGAAAGGGACATTCTTACAATTTGGAAATAGAATTTAAGGAAAGAGAAACACCAATGCTCGATCATCTCATTTAAGGATTGGATCAACATTTTTCTCTACCATAACATGACTCAACCAACTTCTATACAGTCTCACCGATGCCATTCCAAGAAGGTTCATGATAGTGTGGAATATTATTCATAAATTCTATAGGATGGAGAGTATAACATATATGACTTCCAGGTTAGACCAAATATATCCCCAAGCCTTAGGCAGTAGGTATTCTTAGCCATTTTTTGAACAAATGGATTTTTAGAAATGGGGATGCTCACCTGGGAATTCAAGTGAGAATGAAGGTGATGGAATCTAAATTAGTATAGGGGGTTACCTCTTAATCTATCCATGATGACTATTGATCACCTCTACCAACTCTTGGTCCATAACCAAAAAGGAAAACACCCCTTACAGGATTTTTGTACCTTTCTAGTTCTTATTTTTCTATATAAGAGATAATTTCTACTACTAATAATAGCATAAAACCATTGGGATCCATAATGATTATTTTTTTTCAAGTTATTAAATGATTTTGGGGTTGTGGCGATACCTCTAGGCACTGATGAGGTCATTGAAATGCTCATACAATCTCATCATTTCAACATTATGAGTTATCCCACATCGACTAAGCCAATTGTTAAAAATAGAGATGGATCTATAAATGAACTTTCATAATGAAATATCTCTTCAGGATAGGGTTATCACATCCAGTTTTCAGCCATATACCTCATATTTTCTGTCTCTCAAGTTTGGTTCCATACAAAGGGTTTCTCATCTCCCTTTAGATAGCGTATAAGGAGAAAAAAAATCCCAGTCTTATCCTCCAATTTTGGATAATATTAGAATGTAAGGACACAAACTACAAGATAATTCTCCAACCTATTGGTACCCATGTCTTCATATATTATGTTTATTCCTAGTCTTGGGTTGATGCCTATTAGGAAGATGTGATAAATAGATTGGCCCGTCAGGTGAAAAAACCGTATACTTCACCAACCCCCTTATAGGTAGGAATAGTGGATTTGATTCAAGATTTAGGTGAACCATTTAGGAAGCATCCTCATCCTAGTGAAAAAATACCATTAGTGGGGAAGAATTTTTTGAGGAGGCTAGTCCTTCAATATGAGTGACATATGATGCATAACTTGAGAGAAGAGCACACCTGACTTCGTCTCTTGCTTCGTCATCAGCTCATCCAATAATTCCCCCTTATAAAATAAATACACTAATAGTTTCATATAACCAATCATGATGTAGGATAATATGTTAGTATATTGAAATTGCGATCACTAAGTCTCCCTTGGAAACTTTTGGTGACTAAGAGGAGTAACTTGACTAACTCTTTCATGATTTGGGGGAAGGAAGCATTAACCATATAATATTGTATGATATCAATCTAGAAACCATCCTGACCCATAAAAAACTATTTAATATTGATAAGGGATAGCATTACATTGATGATGAAGGTTATATAACCCAATCACTAATGGAAGCGTATGAGGATCTTGAGCATATATACCACATGAACTTTCACCTATGTGATTAAATGGACCACTTGACTCTAGAATTAATAGAATATGAATTTCCCATAGTTGTTTCCAAACCCCATCTTCTAACATTATAATCTTTACTAGATACTATTTATAAGGTAGATGAAGAGTTATCTAATATTATTAATACTCTTCATCCTAAGGCAATAGAGGAGGATGCATAGTAAAAAAACTGAAACATTTAATTTAAAATTCTCAGTAAACTCTAGCTGATTTGGAAAGTTAGGGGGATCAAATATTACCATATTATGATACCCAATGTTTATGTTTTTATTGAATTAATATAGAGGCTATAAAATGTGATGATTACAAATTTTTGTGCATCTTATCAATGAATAAATTTTTTGAACATTAAATTTCATTGTACATATTTGTGAAAGGCATTTTATTAATATAATTTCTTATAAAACCATCATTTTTATAATATTAATTAAACCTAAACACCTAGATTTTAATTTTTTAATCATAAAATATTTATCTTGAAAAATACTCATCAATACCTATCGACATGAGATTCCTCATTGATGTACCTACTCCACCATTCTTGATATACCTGATTTATAAGGATATTTTGGGTAAAATATATTTCATAGAGGGAGAATTTTGTAACTTATGACAAATTAAATGGAATTATAGATCATATATTCTTTTCCTTCTAGGGGCAGAGAATGGTCACTACATGTATTGTATCTTCTATGTTTATATTTCCCTAATTTTTTCTTAATCTTTATATAGGAGAATTATTAGTAGGTGTAGACTCAGATCATTCTCAGGCCACACTCTTAGAGTTTTTTTCTAAATAGGTTTTGTTTCTTTTATACTTTATGAGTGATCAAAATTTCTTATAGAATTAAAAGTTCTCATCCAATGAGTAGAGGGTTGAATATTCCTAGGATTCCCTTTTCATGTTTTTAACTTGGAGAGCATTGTGTCTCTTTTAATTGGCTATTTTAAGGTCTTGAAAACTAGAACAATACTATTATATAGTTTAGGGCCTTCCATCATGGATCTGTAGCTGATGTTGTAGTTTAGGGTCTTTTAGAAATGACCTTATATTGTTGTAGTTTAGGTTATTTTTTCTAAAACCATATATTTCTAAAGGTTAGGGTCTTTAGGATTAGATATTTTATTGATTTGTTTTAGGCTCTCCTAGAATAGACCACATATTTTTGTGGATTAAGTATTTTTAGATCATACCTTATGTTTCTCTAGTTTAGGTTCTTTTATCTTGGAACTTATGTTGCTATAGTTTGGGCTCTTTTAGATCAGACCTTCAGATTCCATGCAGATAAATTTCTTTCCTTGAGGACTTGATTGATGAATATGAAATAGGACAGAAATATAAAGGATTAAGAAAATAACCCTAAGGTGCTATGTTTTTCCATAATTTTTCCATGTCTCACAAGGATTGGAGTTCCTTTCTTATAAGGCAGATATGTCTCTAGTTGGTAGGCAAAATCCCTTATTCAAAAATATAATGGTCAAAAAAAGGTTTCCCCACTCTTTTTCATGGGACAATAAATTTTTTAGGGTTAGTAATGGTGGATGATAAAATATTATGGGAGAAAATTTGACCTAGAAAGTTGGAATATGGATTTTTTTAGCTATAATCCAATTTTTTGAATTGCTTAATATGGAATGGGGTTGACATTCTGGGGACAACTGAAAACACCCCAAGGTGTTGAGTTCATGAATGATGTTACCAGGGATCATAGGGATTAATGTTTATTACTTAAAAGGAAGAAATTCCACTAGTTGGTTGGTAAAATTCCCTTATGTATTATTCCATAGGGATTACATGCATGGTCAAGTAAAGTAGATCCCCACTCTTTTCTAAGGGCCATAAAAGATTTGTGAAGACTCAAAATTTGGGTTAATGTAGTGGGGTATGAAGAAAAGAACAATTTATAAAGGGTTAAAGAACCCTAGTGAAGTATATATTTTGGGTTTGGGGGCTAGGTCCCTACACCATGTGGTTTTGATTCATATGGTGTGGTCCATTAAAAGGTTTATAAATTGAGTGTTTCATTAATACTTCAAGAAAATTTAAAATATATAGTGATGTAATGTTAAGGATGTTGAATCTACTTGAATTGTTTGGTTACAAGGATTGTAAATCATGGTCCAAAGTTTTTATGTCATGAGGATGGTATTGTAAAATCATGCTAGGGATGGCCCAGAACACCCTAAGGTGCTAAGTTCTACCATGGTGATGTCAGATTAACAAGGATCAAAAATCCCTTCTAGTAGGGAGAAGATACCTCTAGTTGGTAGGTCAAATCACTTATGAATTGATATCATTATCAAATATAGAGATATATTTTCTTTTCCAAGGTCCATTGAAGGTTGTGTAAACTCAAGGTGCTCAAAACAGGATGTGTGATTTATGAAAAATGTAATATTCCAGAATGTTTTGAGAACCCTAGAAGTTAAATTTCTGCTCAGTGAACATGTTATCATAAAGAGGATATTTAAAAAAAATCATTACTCTATCTTTTTTTTAGACTAGGGGGTCTACTAAGATTGTGTTTTATTTTACTAGAGCCACAAATTGGGCCTTATGAGCTTTATAAATCATTCATTTATACTCAAACTTTTTCCTAAACTATAGAGATGAATAGTTTAGAGAGCATAGTCTTGAATTTTTCTTAGGATTCTATTTTCAGGTTTTCAACCTGACAAGTTTTATGTATCTTTTACTAGAAGTTTTATTTGAAGAAAATGCTAATGTTTATGGTCAAATCACTTTTACCAAAGTGCACATAGTTTATGGTCTTAACATACATGGACCAAGTATGAGGGGAATGTTACAGAAAAGCCTAATTAGGATACCCAGGGTCAAGAGTAATCCAAAATCCTTATGAGAGGGAGATAAAAATGTTGTAAATCATGGATTTATCTTATAATTCCACGAGTAATGATATTGAAAAATTATGTAAGGAAGACCAAAAATAACGTCAGGTGTTGAGTCCTTCCATGGGGATGTCAGACTCATAAGGATTAGAAATACCTTCTTACATGCATAATATGTCTGTATTTGTTAGTTCAAAGCCCTTATGCATCACTATAAAGGTCAAACAGAGAGATCTATTTTCATTTAAAAGGGCCATGTAAGGTTTTCAGAAACACGAGGAACTCAATTCATGAATTGTGATTTATGGGATGAGGGTCTTAAAATATAAAAAGGAACCCTAAAATTTGGTTGAATAGGGTTAGGATTATATGGTCCTTTGATAAGGTATGATAATAGGTGATGGGTTATAAATTTTAACTTCATGTAGTGGGGAAATATCTATCATGAATTTTTTCATAATGTGATAAGGATGTTTACCTTGAGGTTTAATGTCATGTGATGATGATGTGGGAACCGATGTGAAATTTATGAAATATATCCTTGGGAAAAATTTGCACTGGACATGGAATTAAAATGTTGGGAGTATATTTTATCCATTAGTAGGATTATAGGAATGTTACCATATACTTCATCTCTTCTTGTGAAACTTTAACATGTTTCCAAGTAAGCCGTATGTAGATCTGATTCATGTGTAGGTAGAATGAGCTTGTATGACTCATACCTATTTAAAAAGAGGTATATGATGATTTTATGGGTTTTTCAATGTGAATAAATTTTGTCATTAAATTTAACATCATGTTACTAGGAAATAGTTCTTAATATTAGGTGTTTCTTCCTCCCATATGCTAGAGTGAATTTCCAAGTTCCCTAAGCTCACATGATCCATGCTTGGCATGAAAAATAAGGGATAACTAGGAATTCAACTGAGCCATTCAGGAGTGGGTCTTAGATATCTCTTTTCATAGGTTTATCCCATATGTAGTTAGGGGTTTATTTTTATCATTTTATATATTGCGGATGAACCCATGATTCGAGGTCTAGGAATTACTATGTATCCTATCAAGTTATGAATGAAGACACACATAGTTCTTACATGAAAGATCCCTGCTAAGGTATAACTTGTACACATAGATAAGGGAAACATATTTCTTTTATATTGAGGATGAACCCATTATTAGAGATATGGGTGTCACTACATATATTTTGATGATAGGAATCAAGCCACACATTGTTTTTAAATGGGAAAATATCCATGTAGGTTTGACACATATATAGAGCAGGGGGGACATTGTTCTTATTGATTATCGTAGCTAGAACCATGATTTGAGATACATGTGTTACTACATATCCTATGATAACATGAATCATGAAAAAACATAGTTATTGAATGGGAAACTATCTTTATAGGTCTAGCCCATACACAAATGGGGGAATTTTTCCCATTGATTGTTGCGATTAGACCTATGATTGGAGATCCATGCATTAATATGTATCCTATGATAACAAGAATAAAGAAACACATAGTTATTGAATGGGAAACACTCCATGCAGGTCTAACACATATGAAGAGTCATGAATTATTTATCTTGATTGTTGTAGTTGGATCTTAGATTGGGGATATGGGAGTCACTAAGTATCCTATGATGATAAGAATCAAAACACACATAGTTCTTGAATGAGAAGAATCTCGATGCAGGTCTGAACCTTACATATAGAGGGACATTATTCTCATTGATCATTGTAGTTGGAACCAAGATTGGGGATCCAGAAATCTCTACGTATTCAGTGAATATAGTAATCAAGCCACACATAGTTCTTGAATGGGGGGTGTGGTGGGTTAACAACACCAAGTGCAGTGGTCCTCTTGGGTAGGTCTATAGTAATTCACAATTTTATGTCATTAAAGAGACCTAAACCATATAGTTTAATGTCATGTGGTAAGGACATATGGTGTTCCTTTTGAGGTATTGTATCTAAGAATATGCTAACCCTATCGTCAACTGATATTTATTGATCATGTGGGGAATCTCTTACCAAAATGTCTAATACCATGTGTTATATTCTTGATATGTGAAACAAGGAATGTGAATGGTCTTTTTCATGAAATAAGGGATAATATAGAAAGTAAAAGGGAATTTTGTATCACGTGGTGACTGGGAAAAGATATAGGATGTTACGACCCAACATTTCATTAATGGAAATCCCTATTGATCTAATTAAATGTCTCTTTATGTTTATATAAAATGTAAACTTCATTGGTTTTATGTTATGAATTTTGACCATTTCTAATATAGCCGTTGAACAGTGATCACATGATTAGTATAAATATACGGCTTTAACAAATCCAATTTACTTAGACAAAAGAAGCAATGGCCTCATCCAGTAGAATTGCTCCATACGAAGCCCATTTGTTAGAGCTTGGAAAAGAGGTGGCATCCTTGGGCTTCACTCTTGACCAATCCCAAGCTGAGCTTCATCATGTCAAGCTCGAACGGGACCGTCTACGGAAAAAGTGGAAGTTGATAGAGATTACCACTCGAGCAATGTTATCTGAGCCACCCCAAGAGTCTGTCACCATCGCACACCTTACCCTTAGGTCTTATGCGGTTGTTTTAAGAGGTTTTGTAACTAAGAGATAGTACTATATTCATGTAAATTATTTTGTATATAATAATGAATATAATTTCTAATCATTATTGATACATTGTAAATAGTTTTTAAAGTACAAATGGTGTTTTTAGTTATTATTTAATTAGAAAATCTGTTTTATTAAATTAAGGGATTTTTGAATTAAATAATATTTTAATAAAATATTATTATAATTATTATTAGATTAATTTTATTATATATAAATGATAATATAATTGTATGAATGAAATTATAATTTTTATTAAGGTTTGAAATCCATTTTTGTCAAAACCCATGAATTTTCGATAAATATCAGTTTTTAATTTAAAAGTGAAAATTACAATATTTAGAAAATTATTTAGATAAAATAAATGTTATTTTTGGAATCAGGACGTCGAAATTATGAAACAGTGAATTTTTTATAATTTTCTAAGACAGTGAAATTTTTGAGTAAAAATTAAATACCGTTTAAATATATAATGTGTTTTATGACATCATAATGACCCGATAGTGATGTAATAAAATAATATAATCTCTTCTGTTCGGCAAATATATGTTTTACCATTAAAATAATGTTTTTTGGGTTTTTTTGGCTTATTTTTCAAAGCATTAATGGACCCATCAAGAATTATTAAACACCTTGTCTTTTTAAATTAATTTCCATGGAAGTATGACTAACCTCCACATAAGCAACCCTATTATTTTAAGAAGTTAGGAATTTGGCCTAATAAAAAATTGTTTTCCACTTCCCTTTGAAAAACCATGGTCAAAAACCATGGGATGGTTTGTGGTTTGGATTAATTTAATGTAAGAGGACCCAAACCAAAATAATAAAGAATTCCCTCACCCTTCCTATATAAACCCACCCAAGCTCCCACTTCCTCCTCACTCAAAGACTTTTTAGTTAAACCAAACTCTTCCCTACTCTCTCTAGAATCCTCCTAAGGTTCCCCAAGATCCCAAGAAGCCTCTCATGGGCCTCTCTCTATCCTATGGAAGCACACCTCCAAGTAAGGGTTTTTCTTCCTTTCTCATTTTGACCAATTTTGTTCATATTGTTATGCACTTTTTATTTCAATTATAAATGATGGGGTATAGTTTCTATCCTCCCACATACTACCCTCTTATTGTTTGAATGATGGGATACCCCTTTCTCTCTCATTAAATGCCTCCCATGTACACCCGTTACTATGCCGAAATTCCGAAAGGAACTTCTCTCTCCTCTTTTACATTCAAGCAATACTTTTGTATCATGAATCTAAATTCCATTACAATTGTTGGGACATGTATCTATATGAAATAATAACTTCCCATTACATGTAAATATGATGAGGAACCCCTTTCTCTCTAATCAACCATTTCTATGAATTCTTATGTCACGCCGTTACGCTGCCGAAATCGAACCGATTTTCTAAGCCAATGCCATTGTGTAGTGAACACCATGCCCATTTCTCCATCAAGGGTATTAAACTTTATGCACATTTACTTATTGATTATAATGTTTCATGTATGAATTCCACAATCCTTTATCATGGAATAAATTATTATGTTTTATGAATCCATTTTTTTTATCCATGTGGCACACTTATGAATGAAATGAAATGTTTAAGAAGGGTGCACCCTTATAGTGCTCCAATGCATTGGGTAAAGTATAGTATCATGATACTTCATGTGCAATGAGTGTTGAATCATGCTAATTCAAGTGCGACGAGGGTTTACTCGTGCTTTATGTTCAATGAGGATTTACTCATGCTCCGTATGCAATGATCCTTGGCTCATGCTAATTCCATGTTAAGTGTTGTTGCCACATTTCCATATTATGATTATCATGCTTTATCATGCTATTATGTTCATGTTTCGCTTATGATCTATTGATATTCCTATTGGATAACATTTATTGTACTCCTCATGATATTCCACTTGTACTCCCTTACTAGGCTTTATAGCTCACCCTTTTCTTATGCATGTCCTCAGGTTATCCCATGAAACGCTAAGTACGAGGGAATTTAGTGGTCATGTAAAGTAAGTTTTCAATAAAGATGTTGTATTTCATGTTTTAAGTTTTTATGTAATGATACTAAGCCCCAAAGACACTAAACCTCTCGATATTCTTTGTTGTATCAAGTGAAGTTTTATGTAATAAATCATGTTTATGTTTGTATTAAAAGAAGGGTTGTCATATAGGATCTGGGCATCTCTACATATCTCATTATAGTGAGAATAATTCCATACATAGTTTTGGAAAACCGAGTAGTTTAACTTCAGGTGGAAACAATGTTAGCCAGGTAGTTTAACGTCTTGTGGCAAGGAAGAAGGTTACCCAATGAACTTGATAGATATATTGTGGATAGACCCAATATTTGGGATCTAGGCATCAATACATATCATGTAATGGTAGGAATAAAGACACAGATAGTTATTAGAATGGGATATTACCTCTGTGTATTTAAATCTCAAATAGGTACGACATCACTTCATTTATCTTTCATGAATATTTAGATCATGTGTGTTTAAAAGTTGATGAGATGATGAACTCCATGCATTTTAAAATCATGCTATGAGGATGTCTTTTGTGTAGTTTAATATCATGTGGAAAGAACATATCATGTAGTTTAATGTCATGCGATTAAGAAGAATGAAACTGTGCAGTTTAAAGTCTTGTTTCTCGGAATTCTTCCATAAAATTTAACATCATGTGGTCAATACATGACAGGCTTAAATGGAAGTTTATAAAGTATTTCTTGATAAACCCTACACTGGCAGGGGTGGTACATATTCCCCATCCATTTTTCCAACGTGTAATATCCATCGGAATATACCTTCTGTATAATGTTAGACCCTTACCCTATAGGTTCAATCTTTGGAGGCTTCTTTATTAGTATCAATGGATTATTAAGAGCTAATAACATTTCACCTTTAATGAATGAATATAGGAGAAAATTTCTATTTAAGGCCCATGTGGTCATAATATGTTGGAATTTGAGGTTATAATATGTGTACAATCTTTTATTATTGAGTCATTCTAATTCATCC
Organism: Viscum album; assembly: GCA_963277665.1. Lineage (NCBI taxonomy): Eukaryota > Viridiplantae > Streptophyta > Magnoliopsida > Santalales > Viscaceae > Viscum > Viscum album. The sequence goes on from OY728164.1 coordinate 212,808,528, forward strand.
AAACATTTTTTTAATTTCTCACCATCTGAGATTTTTCCAATGATATATATTTATAGTGAGGTCAACTAGACTTTTATAGGATACACTTATTCGGTTTTGTACACTAATGAATACAAAGTTGCTTCTCCAATAGTGCATGTGGTGGTAAAATAATCCCATTAAGCATGAATGAGTTTCTATGGATAAGACTTATTATCTTTATTCTCTATATTATAGAGTATATTTGAAAGAGTTTTATTAAAGTAATCTATTTTTCCATTTTATTCTACATGATAATGGGATGAATGGTTGCACTCTATGTTTTACTCCTCATAAAAGTTCTTCAACTATGTAGAACAAAATTTGGTGCCATTGTCTATCAATATAATGCGACGGAATTCAAATATGGTGAGGATGTTGGACTTCAAAAAGGTATTATATTTATTTATTCCAAATGTCTTGAGGGGTATTAAATCAACCCATTTGGAAAATAATTTGGTAGTAGTAAGTATGTACTTAAATTACTTATCCTTAGATGCGGGATATATCCCCATAACATCTATCCTGTATAATATAAACATCTAGGAATATTTAGTTTTATGTTGTAATTATAGTTGTTTATGGATGATGTTTTCATGAATTTATCATGCATGAAATTTTTTTGTAAACTCAACACATTTTTTGTATCATTGTTTTCTTGTATTATCAAATCCTCTTTTTTTGATGGGTGATCTTATTCCCAAACTGATGAGTGCCACATGATCCTGTATGGAATTATTCCATCATGATAGGAATCTATATTTCTTCTTTTAGTATAAATAATATTCCATTTATGTTGCTTTTGTAGAGGGATTTTTCACATTTGGACCACCCTAAAGGGTAAAATTCACTGCTCGATGTTGAGACTCTTTCCATCTAGTTTTGTCTTTTAGGAGAGTCCCATTTAGTGATAATCAACTATTGGCTTCATCCATCCTGGGTTGGATATGGGTTCATCATGATATGAGGTGATATTGATTTAATTGATTTCTTACATTTCCTAAATGATAACCAATGAGATTATCCTTGGTTGTGTGATATGGAAGACCAATTAGTCCAGATTAGGGTCATCCAGAACTTTGGTAGCACTATCTAGTGCATCATTATGAGCATTTTATGATTGGGGGACATGAGGTAATGTTGTTTTAAAGGGTAACTTTGACATCAGTCCTCTGACATAGCTGATGAGAGGGGCCAATTCTTAATTTTGGATGGAATATTCTCCATTGATCTACTTTATCACTAGCTTCGAATCCCCTTTGATGTCCAGGTAGTTTATCTAAGACATTATGGATATTTTTAAGAAATAAATGAGGGATTGGTATTCATACTCTTTATTAGTTAATCCTTCGGACATTGAGAAAGAGTAGGGAATTGTTTTCCTATAGAAACAAATACAGTCCCTATACCAACCTGATTAAACATCATATTTTCTAGCCTCTTGACAATAAGACTTATGAAGGTGACAAAAAAATATATATTTCTATGTTTGGGGAGTGTCATGGGTATAGAAAACATCTTCTTCTAGAAGTTCTATGTCCAATAGTGCATTATCTAGGGTGGGATGTGCTGCAAGGAAATCAACAAGGGCATTCCCTTTCACTACCTTCTATGAAATGAACTGGATGTCATAATTTTTTAGAATAATAATCCATCGGTAAAAATGCCCAGTCAACATAAGAAAACCAAGGATATAATTTAGTGGGCCAATACAAGAGACAAGGTGGACTTTGTGGTACTACAATTAATGCCTCATATTTTTCAATAGAAAAATGAGTGTGAGGAAATTATTCTTGACATCTGAATATCAGGTCACTATACAGAGCATCATTTGACAGAGGTAGTAGATAATGTTATCATTCCCCACATCATTTTTCCATGTAATGAGAAATCCAATTTATCTTTCCATGGAGGCCACATATAATATGAGTTTTTTCCTTCCACTAGTGGTATCATGATTGATGGGTGTAGTAGGTACTTCTACATAATTTCAAAGGATTCTTGACAGTTCTCATCCCATTGGTTGGAGACTCCCTTCTTAATTAACTTGGTGGAGGGGAGATATTTTCCAGCCAGGTTAGATATAAAATGATGAATATAAGTGAGGATCCCTTGGATCCCCCTCATCTATTTAAGATTACATGTGGGGTGAAATTTCTAGGATTTCAAAAGTCTTTGCCTTTTCAACCTCATTACTAAAGTGGTGTACAAAAAATACAAGTAATTTCCCTAATTTCACCCTGAAAGAACACTTCTACCAGATTATATTCAAACTATGATGCTACAACGTTTCAAATATTATTTGAATATCTTTGAGGTGATCACATTTTTATTGATACTTGAATACCAGGTCACCAACATAAAATTATTCTATTCATACCAAAAGGTCTTACAAACATGATTCATGGTGCCTTGATAAGTAGTGCGAACATTCTATAATTGAAATGGGATGACTTTGAAGAAAAAGACCCTGTAGGGTGTTCTGAAGGTGGTGGATTTGTAATCTTCAGTGGAAATTTTATCTAATTTTATCCTGAATACCCATCATTAAAGGAAATCTATTGGAATCTAGTAGATTCATAAATCAAGAGTTCCATGCTCAATAATAGGAAATTTTCCTTCAGACTATGTTGATTAAGGTCTCTAAAATTGATGAAAACCCTAATCACCACACTCTTTTCTCTTGTAAGGATGATATTGGTAAGATTAATTTGATATTTCAATTCCTATAAAAAAATGGATTTGATCATTTTTTCCACATACGATTCTATGTTATTATCATGGGAGGGGTGCATCCTTTTTGGTCATCTTCCCTTGTAACCAAGCTTGACATACATCTAAGGGTTCTAACTGTACCGAGTCTAGATACCCTTCTTGATGCAATCTTCGTAATCACTTCTTGTTTACATGACCAATCCTGAAGTATCATAGGCGAGTGATATTTGAGTCATGTTGGATGCTTTTGTCATTAATTTCGATTAATGAGTTCTCTAGTTCCAGTATATATAAATCATTGTTAAGATGTGCCATACTATAACATATGTTATCCCTATAAAAGAGACAACATTTATTTCCAAACTTGAAATAAAAACCCATAGCTTCTAGACCTGACACATAAATAATGGTTCTGGTAATAGAAGGTACATAATATGAACTGTTTAAAACTAGAACCAAACCGGTTGGAAAGGTTAAGTGATAGTCTCCCACTACCAAGGCTTCTAGACTTGCACCATTTTCAGCTCGGAGACTCACTTAACCTTTTTCAATCTTATTAAACCTATTTAGTTCCTATATTTGAATAAATATTTTTGATCCACATGCCTTATCCAATACCAAACATATAGATAAATATAGATTGCATTCAACCACAAAAATACCTGAAGTAGAAGCATCAACTTGCTTCTTCTTCCCAGCTCTGCAATTCTTTTTCCAGTGGCCTTTCTTGCCACATCCAAAGAAGACAGATTCTTTCTCATTACTTTTCCTCCGAATCATTGGATTATTTGTAGGATGATGCATTGGTGTATTTGGCCATGATTTGTCCCTATACCCCTTCGCCTTTCCCTTGTTTTTCTTGTTCACCATAAGGAGAGTTGAATTGTTGTTTTTCATGTCCTTGTCAGCTTGGTGAACTTAAGACAAAAGGTCTGGGACTGACTTTTTCATATCATTCATATTATAATTGACAATAAAAGTAGAGAAGCATGATGGTAAAGAGGCAAGAATGAGATCCACATATAGTTCTTGGTTCAATTTGAACCCAAGGGCTTAAAGCCTCTCAATATACCCAATCATCTTGAGTACGTGAGGACCAACATGGTGACCTTTTTCTAGCCTGCACTTATAAAGCGCACTTGATATCTCATACCTTTCTTGCCTAGCCCTCTCCTGATATAGTTCTTGGAGATGTGGAAGAATCTTGTAGGCATCCTCATCCTCGTGATTTTTTTTGCAATTCACTGGACATGGATGACAACATGATTCATTATACATCAAGCAAATCGCCTATATGCTTTCTCCATTTATCTTTTTCCATATTGCTTGCTCCCTGAGGAGGCTCAACAGGAATTGTGTATTCTAGCACATATAACTTCTTTTCGTGGCGTAGTACTATGCGCAAGCTCCGGTACCACTCCTGGAAGTTATTGCCGGTAAGGATAATTTCTTTATCCAAAATCGATCTCAGTGATAAATTACTGGTGGTGTTGGTGATTTCCATTTTGAATCTATATTAAATAAACATTTAGAAGTTAATAATTTATCTTGATTACCTTTTGATATTTATGATTAATAAATTTTTATATCATTTAATGTCTCCCACTATTTTAGCGAACCTTAATAGTCCTCACTAATAGATTTGGAATACTCTGTAGCTTGAGTGTTCTAGTGGCAAGGATCCTTGAAACCTCCCTCATAGTCTACAAGCTATAGCTATGCCTCTACTTGGAGGGTTTCAAGGTAGGCTCTAGGATAGCCAACCACTTGGCTTGTGGTTCCTTGTGTTGTTGAGTAAAGTCCCAGCTTTTGGAATCCGAACTTGATTCCCTCAACCTCTTGCCTCTAAAGTGATAGAAAGTTAGCCAAGGACAATCATTGACTACTCAATTTAGTTAAGTCGACCCATTTATCATATGAAAACACCTCGATAGTAAGAGTCACTCTCAAATATGGCTGAAGAGTACCAAAAACAACCGGTTTAGTTTATATGTGAGAAATGGAAGGCATTTATTGGACTTAATATATCTTTTGGGGACTTTGAAGAATATAATCACTTTCTATTTATTATGTTCAAATTAGGTTGTCGCGCTCACAACTGAACATGCAATAGAATATATTTTTTCACATAATTATGAATTTTATCTTGTTTACTATTATATTTGATCACACAATAATCATGCATTCGCATAAAACAATAAACAATGCATGAATGTAAATCATGCAATCTGACTGGTCTTGAGCATTCTATAATAATCTATCCATAATGGATCAATCTTAACCTAGGGACATACATACCTAAGTCGTGACTTGACTCACATCGCAGCAAGCCCAGTGTAATACGCTCGGATCCCGTCTGGTTTAACACCTCATATTGGGAGGGTCTGCATCTCAGATCATCATATAATTACAAATGTACTCGCATGCAGGCAAGGTGGTCTAGGGGTAAAAAATACATATTGTGCATCAAACACAAAGGCCCTTATACATATTTGAAATTAAAAAGATGATTAACACATCGTCATTCATCTAATTAATTATTACAATCATCACACCCATCGAATAAATAATTAGATAAATAAATAAACACCAGACATACACAGTTTGGTCGTTTGTCTAAGACCAGTCATTAAATATAAAGTGTGATTAAAATTAAACTGTAATGAAATTTAAATATCATAGGGGTCCTTATAAATTAAATGAATTTCAATAAATTCAATAAATTTATTTTTAAAAATTCAAACTATTTAATTTAATTTCAATTCCAAAATTAAATTAAACCATCAATTTAATTTTAAATATAAAATTAAATTAAACAATTGATTTAATTTTAATTCTAAAATTAAATTGAAATATTCATTTAATTTTAATTATAATTAAATTAATGTTTCAGATTAAAATAAATATAAAACCCCAAACTAATTCTAATTTACTTTATTTTAAGAAAAATAAATTAATTAAAATTGATTTAAAATGGGGTTACCTCTAGCTGGGGAGGAGTCCGACAAGACTACGAACCACCGCGTGGTGTCCTCCTTGAGTAGGGCCAAATCACGACATAATCGTGGTGTGACCATGGCGTGACTATGGTGTGATGGTCCGGTCCAGTGACATCCACGGGGCAGCATCTTCCGGACAGGAATGAAGGGAGCGAGTGGAAGTAGGGAAACATTCCGGCCAGCTATAAGGGCGGCGGCCCGGTCTGGTGTGGTTTGGACTGGCGGAGGCCTGGTTCAGCGCGGCCTGGACAGACATTAGCCTGATCTGGCGCAGCTTGGACCAAAAATGGTCTGGTCCGATGCGGCCAGGTCCGACGTGGCTGGGGTTGGTGCAGGGCGGGGTTCAAGTGAGGCGGAAGGCATCCGGGGTGGCTCGGGGAGGCTGTTCTGGTGCGGCAGGTCCGTCACGGCGTGGTGGCGAGAAATCATGAGGGGAGAAGGCCGGTTGAGGAGGCGCGGTCCAAGTGGTGTGGTGGTTCGAGGCAGTGTGACCTGGCCTAAAGAGGAGGGAAGTGTGGGGAGGAGGTCCAAAGGATAGGGAGGCCAGTTAGTGTTTCGCCTCTTAGGGGGGTGCGGTCTCTGCATGAAGAAGACCCTCTTTCGGGTCTTCTAATTTTTTTTAATTTGTCTTTAGACAAAAAAATACACCTCCCTTTCCCTTTTTTTTAAAAAAAGGTACCAAGACCCAAGATGGGGTATTGGTCCTCCCCTTTTTTTATTATTTAAATTTAAAATAAAACAAGACTTGACTTTACCCCAAGTCTTGAAATAATATTTTATTTGAAAAAAATAAAATATTATATAATAATATTATTTTATTTTATCTATTAAAAATTAACTTACCAGATTAGTTCAAGTTACCAGATTCTAGGAATAACATTTCCAGATTTTGGTATTTTTGAAGAATATATTAATATAATTAAAAAAGATTTTTCTCAAAATTCAATGCGAAGAAAATTTAAACCGACAAGTCGATCCAATTAAAATGTTTCCAAAGTCCATAACTTGGCCATTCGAAAATAGATAGACACAGGGTCAGTTGCATTTGAACCGATTTAATCCCCCATACTTAAATTTTATACAATTCATTTTTTCTATTGACTCTGAAAAATCATGCATCCCCATGATACCACTATGGGGTACCGAGATGGGCAGTAGAAGTCGATGGGCTGGGAATTTAAAATTTTTTGCATCACCAGAGTGATGTTACGATGTCAAATCCAGTGAGCTATCCTGGTACAGTTTGAGGACCACACATGGATTTGAAAGAGCACAAAAATAAACTGAACAAGTACCTTGTTCAGATTTGACAAGTGTATGTCCTCCATAGGATGTCGATGATCGTTTCTCGAAGACTTCGATGTCTAAGCCCTCTAGATCATCAACACAAGCCTCTCGAATATGCTCGAACACCATTCATCGAGATCTGGGTGTTAGCATGGATCTTAAACACTCACTTCAGTGCATTGACGATAACCGCAAGGCAAGAACCTTCAATCTGAGATGGATGTACATGAAGACCTCCCTTCGATTGAGAGACTCTCTCTAGATTCCAGGAGGAGAGAGAAGCTCTCAATACCAACACATGAATAGTTACCAAGGAGAGAGACTCTCTATTACTTATATAGAGAATGTTTAAAACATACGGTATGGGTTCCTGACCCCCGTGTAATAAACATCTACTATAGAAGTGTTAAAAATAATTATTTATGACTAATAAAATTATTCCATAAAATAATATTTATAATTTATCACTAACTCATAATATAAATATATTACGTGATATACTTGAGTATTTAACTCGACTCACACCTCCTTCTAATATTAAACAAACCTAGGATATTAAAATCCATTCGAATAATATTAATACTTGTATTTACTATATAACTTGTAAATTCATGTTATAAATAAATTTAACGAATTATTCTAAACATGAATAATAAATTAATTTATTTATTCTTTGGTGATCCATAGAACTTGGATTGTACTCAGACCCTTGGGTGGGGCCCACAAGGTTCTATATTCCTATTTCTAGAATAGGGTAGATTCTCAAAGTGCTATTGGGTGTGACCCTCTAGGCCCTTACCTTAATAGCAGTGAATAATATCCACTGACCAAGAGTGGGGTCTAACAACCCATTGAGGTCCCCTATAAAGATAAGGCAAAGTCAAAGAAACAACTGCCTTCCTATGAACACAATCTGTGTAATATAATCTCATCACCATTGATATCTCAATAAAGCAGAATGCAAACTAGTGTCATCATCCTTTATCTTGCTTTATTTTATTTTTTGATTTGTCCGAATGGTCTTACCTTCGACTACCATGGCCATGGATTTAATGAAGGTGCAACCATCCTAATAAAATAGGCCCAATATATCTCTTCCTGAACTCAGAAGTGACAAATCCTTTCTCGATCATTCAATCAATTCCATGCCATTAATGACATACTCGATACAAACTACCTCACCACGACTTTGTCTCCATGGTTTTCGCCTTACATCAAATGTACGTAATTAAATGACATTCATTGATAATGATCTCAAGTGTAGAGACCATTACACATGTAGGTAGATAGGAACGACCAATGAAACCTGAAACATGTGTTGTTCCTATTATGCGGGTCTGTCCTCATGATCTCAATTACTAGAGATCATCAAGTGAGAACCTCATGAGATGAAGTCTCAATGCTTATGAGCCCCCAACACCTAATGGTCACACATCATCTGTGTCCTATCAGAATGATGTAACTGGACCACAGGACATTACATTAAGATTACTGTCATGGTATCTCTGGGTTCTCATTATAGCCTAGGTTCTACTATACTTGCCTGATACGACATGTAATCTATAGAAATTACCATAAAAAAGTGGATGCAAAAGTATCTTCACTATTATGGAAAGATAAACACACATGTATTATAACAAACTGCATACATGTAGTGGTAATCAAATTACGACACAACTTGGGTCTAGGGAGCCCACTTTCAACAAAGTCTTCAAATGGAGTTATCTTTAAGGGAGTTAAGTAGCTATAAAGAAATAATTTTATATGCTATCAAAGTGGAAATGGGTATTTGGGTTACCCATCAATCTCATAGTTATGAAAGGAAAATATTGACAAAATTCAAAGGAAACTCTAAAAAACATGGGAAGAATAAGATGATATTTCCTTCATGCTCGAAGTGTGGAGGGAATGATGGAGGAAATTGTCTTAAGAGGACAATTAAATGTTTTAAGTGTAAAAAGTAAGGTTATTGAGTGATTGAATTCCTAATTAATGGGAATAAGTTAGATAATGATACAAATGAATATAAATCTCCACAGAATGAATCACCCACACTATAATGTTTTCAAAAAGAATAGTCATTATGATAACCAGTGCTCAAATCCAAAGGTTAAGGATGATTCTCAATGTTATAAAACTCATAACCCAAGCGACAAAGGGAAATCTCATGCAATCACTATTTACAATGAGGGTTACAATAACAATTTTGTCAAAGGTTCACTTACCATTAACTCTAAAACTTATAATTTCTAATTTTATTATATATCTACCCACTCTTTTATATCTGAACAATTTTACAATGGCATCACAATACCACCTCAATGATTAGATATTGAATTAGAAGTGAAAACCATTAATGTTATGATAATCAAATCTCAAGTCTATGAATATTCCACAGTTGATGTTTGTGGGAATGCGATTCCTGAAAATCTTATAATCCTACCTATGGCTGAATTTGATGTTATCTTACTCATGGATTGGATTTCTCTATATAAAGACAACAAAATTTTTTTGGGAAGTGAAGTTACATTTGATATTATGAACCAACCTATGACAGTCTCTCAATTTGATTATAAATATGAATATACAATGGAAATTTCACAAATTATAAGGGTATTGATCCTTTTTCAAGAGGTATATTTATCTCAGATGGTGGGGGAGAAACTCAATATCGATGATAATTATATAATATGGGAGTTTTTTGATGTCTTTCCAAAAGAATTTCCTATAGTTATATTGATTCATGAAGTTGAGTTCTCAATAGAAATCATCCCTGGTGCTAAGACTATTTCAAATAATCCCTATAGAATATCCTAGATGGAGTTACAAGAATTAAAGAATAACTCTAAGAGAATCTTGACATTGGATTTATTCAGACAAGTGTGTCACCTTGGGGAGCACTGTTTATTTTTGTTAAGAATAAAGAAGGATTGATGTGAATTTTCCTTGATTATTAGAAGCTAAAAAAATTCACAGTCAAGAATAAGTATCCTTTACCCCATATTGATGACTAGATTAATCAACTGAATGGAGATCAATACTTTTCCAAGATTGACCATCATTCTGGATATCATTAATTGAGGGACAAAAAGTACTATATAACCAAGATAATATTCTATAAAATGTATGGGAACTATGATTATATGTTTATACCATTTGGTCTTACTTATTCCCCCATTATCTTCATGGATTTATTTAATAGAGTCTTTAGAGATTACCATGAGTAGTTTATGGTAGTCTTTATAGATGGTATTAATATATATTCAAAGATAAATTAAGATTATGAATATCATTTTCGGATTGTGATGAAGATATAAGGATATGATAATTTGTATGAAAAATTTAATAAGTGAGAGTTTTAGATACAAAAATTATCATTTTTAGGTCAGATAATCTCAAGTGAGGGTATATCGGTGGATCCATCAAAGACAGAAGCTATTGAGAATTGGCCTAGAATAACCCATGTGCTTGGGATCTAGAGTTTTCTTAGTTTGGTTGGATATTATTGACAATTATTGGAGAATTTTTCGCAACATTCCAATCCTGTCACCAAATTAACTTGGAAGGGAGCTATGTTCCTCGGGACGGATGAATGTGAGGAAAATTTCAAGGTACAGAAGAGAAGGTTATTCAGTGCAGTTATGCTTACATTAATCTGCAATGGAGAGAGGTTTTTAATCTATATTGATGTATTAAATAATTTATTGGGATAAATTATCATTTAGAATGATATGGTGATAGCCCATGCCTTATGAAAGTTGATGGTTCCGGATCAAAATTACCCAAAAAATGATTTGAAGTTAACTACAGTAATTTTTTTCATTAAATATATAGTGGAATTATCATTATAGATAAAGTTTTGATATATATTCTGATCATAAATGTTTAAAGTATATATTTACATAGAAAGAGTTGAATATTAATAAGAGAATATGGTCGAAGTTGAATAAAGATTATGACTACTCAATACATTACCACCCTGGGAAAGAGAACAAGGTGGATGATGCTTTGAGTCAAAAGGATCATTATAGATTAACCATAAAGTGGATAAAAAAATATCTAATATTAATTTATTTTCAAAGGATGGATCTATAAATCATGAAGGAATAGGGGAAATATTATCTTTATCAAATGAGTGTTCAACAATCTATCTAATTGAAGATTAAAGAGGTGTAAAAGGAAGAAGTAGAGCTATAAAAGAAGGTGATAAATGTTCCTAAGTTAAACCCTAGTTGTTATAAAATGATAAGGTTTATGAACCATGTATGTGTTCCATCTATACAATATATGAAGAAGTATTTGTTAGAGGAAACTCTTCGTTCTTCATTCTCTATTCATCTTAGAAGTACAAAGATGTATGAAGATATAAAATAATATTTTCGATGGGATGACATAAAGAGAGATATTGCAAAGTTTTTATCTCAGTGCATTATATTTTCAAATTTTAAGGATGATATGAATAATTATAATGGGTTGTTACAACAATTACATATAAAATAATGGTAAGGAGAAAACAACACCATGAATTTTTTCTTTAAACTCCCTAAAATATCTAAATGGAATAATTCTATATGTGTTTTAGTAGATCTCTTTATGAAGTTTGCATAATTCATTTATATTGGGTAACATTTCTCTCTAAATAATATTTTTAGGATATAAATTAAATAATTGGTAAGGTTACATGGATTAACATATTCCATTGTGTCTGACTGGGATCTAATGTTTACCTCGAAGTTCTAGTGAAATATTCAGCAAGCTCTTGATATTTAATTAAGTTTCAGCACTGTGTATTATCCTCAGACATATGGTTAGTCTGAGAGAACCATTGAAAACCTTTAATATATCCTAAAATATTTTTCTATTGATTTCTAAGGTTTTGGGGGTCAACACTTTCCTCTAGTTGAGTTTTCATATAATAATACCTTCCATTAAAGCATTCAAATGGATCCTTGTGAATCTATATATGGAAGGAAATGTAGAATTATAACATGCTGGGATGAATTTAGATAAAAAAAGATATTGGGACATAGGATAGGTAAGGAAATGGTAGATAAATTCAGATCCATTCAACAACATATCAATACAACTCAGAGTCGATATAAAAGTTATGCTGAAAATCATCAGTATCATCTAGAGTTCGAAGTTGGAGAGAAGGGTTTTATACAATTTTTTATATTGAACAAGTTTACGAGATTAAAGAATAAAAGAAATATAATCCCTAGGTATATTTTCCATTTCAATATTTTTGACCTAGTAGGGAAAATAGATTATCCCTAAAGTATCCACCGAACCTCTCTAAAGTTCCTGATGCCTTCTGTGTATCTCCCCTGAGAAAGTACAAACCCAATCCTTCACATGTATTGAAATTAGACTTCATATCACTAAATCATTATATTTCAAATGAATAACAACCTGTGGTGATTTTAGGTTATAGAGAGAAATTTCTACAAAATAAGACCACTCACCTCGTCAAGGTTTTATAGAGTAACCCCCAACTTGAGGAAGCAAATGGGAACCTCAGAATATGACGAGGAAAAAGTATCCTCAGTTGTTTTTATCAGAGTGATGGAATTTGGAGAGTGAAATTAATTTTAATTTAGTTTAAATTTAACACATTTAGATTTTATAAAATATATATATTTTAAAATAAATTTAATTTCTTCAAAAGCATGCACTACACACAACACTACTTTCAAGTGAACCACAATATACTATTAATATCATTATTTAAAAGTGACTGATATAAAATATCTATTAAACATGGAAGTATGAATGGGAATAAATAAAATTTTAAATTTAATTATAAAGTCCTTATATAAAGAAAATATATTTATAAATAAATAAATAATTTTTGGAAAAGTTTTTATATACTTTGAAAATAATTTTTTCTCAAAAAATGTTTTTTATTGATTTTTACAAATATATAATTAAACAAAAAATTTCCTATTTTAGAAAATTTATTTGAAAATATGAACATAATTTTTGGAATCACCATTTGAGAATTATATTAGGGTGAATTTATCATATTTTTTTGGGAAATGTTAATTTTTTAAATGAATAGTGACAAATAATATTTTATTGAAAAATGGAATTTCTTTTAATTCATTTAAAAAGTTTTATTTTGTTTTAAAATTATTTAAAAGTAAAATAAGTTTAATTTTATTATATTTAATCCAATTTAGCTCACTATAATCAATTTAAAATTTAATTTTTTTATTAAAACTTTTAATACATATGAAAGTTTTGTCTTTAGAAAATCACTTTTTCATCATGTCTATGGGTTCAAAATTTAAATTAATAAATACAAATTCTATGAATTGATTTAATTAAAATAGATTTAATATTTTTTATTAGAATAATTAAAATTATATACTAAATCAACTTAATTTGTTTTATAATGAATAGTAAAAATAAGAAAAATTAATTTTCACGGTTAAGGAAAAAACAAGTTTATCTGGTGTTAAACTAAAATGATAAGGGATATAATGGCCTGAAAACTTGTCTAAATAATATTTTATTAAATTATTTAGATCTTATATCATATAAGGTTTGATAATTTTTCATTTTACATTCTTTTTGAATGTTTAAAATGTGTATTTAACTTTTATTTTCAAAAATTCCAAGTTTTTCCTCTCGCCTACTTATAAAAGGGAACCCACTATCCTCTCTTATTCACAGTTAAAAATAAATTTGGTTCAGAAAATACCTACCAAATTATATTTTATAATTCAATACTTACTTCTTATAGTTCTTATTTTGATTAGGAAACCCTCTTAAGAAGGCTTTAGGTCTAAACCTAAAGAGGTTCTTTGAAGAAGAGGTATAACCCTTAACCATTCATTTTCATTTCATTTCTTATTATAAATACATAAAATATTATTAAAAAATAATTATATAACAAAAATATTATATAATTTATAATAATATGTTTTTATTTTAATCCTATGAGCCATATCCATATCCTCTTCCATCAAATGGGTAACAAAACTGTCAATCTTGTGTATGACGGACTACCGTCTCACAAACCAATGTAATTAATTTTTTTTCACCGCCTATAATGATTATAGATAATTATGTATTGAGTGATTATATATTATATTTATGAAAAGTTTATACTCATGGAATTATAATATCACATCAACCTTCTTACCTTCTAATTCTTTGTAAAACGATAACGTCACTTGTGTGTACGTGTGAACTACCGCCTCCATGAAGCGATGTGATTTATTTTTCATTTTATTTTGAAATGGATGCTAATATATAGAGATTTAATGAATATATATATTATATATATTACAAAAAAATATTCTGTAAAAATGATATATTATTTACCTTTCTTTCATTCCACCTTACAGGAAAACTGAAACAATGTTTATGTGTATGTATGACCTACCATCTCCATGAATGTTGAGATTTATTTTTTAACACTAAATTTTATGGATTAATATAAATAAATATATAATTAATATATATTATATTTATATCATGGTTCAACTTTTTTATATTATGGAACCATGATTATTGTAAAAGGACCAAAAATAAAAACCAAAGCCTACATAAAAAACTAAGTAGTTTTTAAATGAAATGTGATTTTAATAAAGGAATTGTTAATTAAAGGGTAAAAAAAGATCATACATAAATAATATATGGTATGATATATATGTGTATATTTCATTAATATTTTTATAATAAACCTATATTTATTATAAATGAGGTTCAAATTTGTATAAAAAAAGTTAATAATTCATTTCCATTGGACACATGCCATATTCACCACTTGTTTTTTAGTGTGGTGTATATACTAAACATGAAATTATATTATGATTTTTCTAGTCAATATTATAGTACATAAATATACATATATGGTTCTTTCTCTCATGTTTCTTATGATTCAAATATTAAAAAAGTGGAAAAGGTATTATGCTACAATAATAATGTTTATCAGGTCCGTTTATGATTATGCTTCTGATGAGAAACTATTATGATATATATCTCAATAAACTCATTTATTTTATTCTAATATAGTTATTTAAAAATATTATATCTTTCCCTTTTATTTTCCTCTCTCTAAGAACTCAAGAGAGTGAAATAATATTTTTAAGAAAAATCAACTTCATTTCACTATTCGGTTAAAAATCCTTTTTCTTCCCTGTACATGTTTTCTAAAAAATTATTAAAGAATATTTTTAAAATTATATAATGACTATTTAATGAAATTTGTACCCATGTTTTAAAAAATGGTTTAAAAATAATATTCTTGTCATTTTCTAAACAAGAATCTTTTGAATTTTTACCACAAATGTAAAGGAAATCTATGGCTTCACACCCTCCTGGCTCCCAGATTCCGGGGCTCCCACTACCTTCCCCTCCCTTCCTAGGGTTTTGAGGGTTGGTGGCGCCCCTGGTATATCCTCTCACCTATCTTCTTCTCTTCTTATTCCCTCTTTAATGATTCGGATTACTGGTGAGGTCACAATACATTGACCACCGCCCCTCTTTCGGTCTTTCCCTATGCATTAGACCTCCATTTTGGGTTTGTTTGTCTGGGCTGCGAAGTCGGCTTGGGTCGGCGCTGGTGACGATGTCCGGTGCCTTTATTCTCCACTTCCCTTGACTACCTACCTATCGCGTTTGACTCCACTATGGTTGTAACACCTTGAGATTTTATGAAAAATATTCTTTTTAATTTCATTAATGTCTTATGTTGTATGCTACACCAAAAGGAGCTTGCACAACACACATCCTTGACTTGACTTGCATTACACGCAAGCGTGACCTTCCACGATAGTGTGTGTTGTACGCAATACCGAGTTTCGCTAAACAACGATATGCTATTAAAATATTATTAAAACTAGTAGTTATGAATAGTAGTAGCCACTTTTTGAAATTTAATAACTTTTATTTTTGAAAATGGACTTCATTTTTGGGTTTGGAATATCGAAATTATCCTAGGGTGAAATTTTGGTATTTTTTTGAAAACTTTCAATTTTTGATGAATAGTGAAAGCATTGGGTTACTATTTAAAAACCGAATTTTTATTTAAATAATTTTTTATATTATTTAAATTTATTTTAGTTTAAAATTGATACATAATACCTATATATGTTCAATGTAATTCATTGGAGTAATTTTATAATAATTTTAGATAGATAAAAATTTAATTGAACTTTTCACCGTCTTTTACCCACCTCCTAGGAGAATTTGAAAATTTACATAAAACATAATTTTACCACTTTTGTGAATGGAATTTAAAAAATCTGAGAGACACGATTGATTTCAGTAAGTAAAATGTGGTTCAATGAGATGAAAATAATATTTGGTGAATAGTAACTTTTTACTTTTATTTACAACGGTTAAAAGTAAATAGGGAAATTAAGGGTAAAAATGGTATTATTATTAACCTAAGACATGTCCTAATTCTATTGGATAAGTGTAATTCGACCAAAAACAACCTAAGGAATAAAATATGACCATTTAGTCCCACTTGGATTAGATTAGGACATTTATTATTAATTTATTTAAAGAAGGGTTAAAATAGTTAAAATCAAAGTTTAATAAGTAAATAATTTTTATTATAGGGTTATACATAAGATAAATTCGACTATAAATATGAATTAGAAAGATAAAACTATTTACTACATAATGATATTTTATTTGTAATTTTTAGACATTAAATAATTTAATATATTTATGACACAATGATGATGCAATAATTATCTTATTAATGAAATATTGACATAATTGATGTTATAAATACCCAAATAAATGTAATTTGAGACTTTTTATGAATTAAATTAATTTTATAGGTTAATATGACATGTTATTATTGATTTAATTAACTTTTTTTGAACTAATAATTCTTTTATGATTTTCATAAAAATCAATTACTAAATAGTGTCAAAATTGACATAAAATAGTTTTTAAAATAAATATTATATTATTAATTGTTATTTTATTCCGAAAAATCTAAGGTTCGGCCAAATTACTTAGATAAGGTAATATATATTAATAATGAACAAATTGGGGTTATTTTGGCTTGTTATAGTAAGTTTATTAACCTTATAGTGTAAGAACACAAAAAGACACGGTAAAAGTAAAATTTTCTAACTTAAAGTTAAATAAAAATGATAAGGTTAAAATAGGAACCTAAACTTGTCTAAATTCTATTGGATGAGAGGATTTAGACCCATACCCACCTTAGATTCGAAATAAATCAATTTTGAGCTATTTAAAAACGAATATGACTTTATAATAAAATAATATTTTTAGTTATTCCAAAGGTGCCCCTCTCCTCCCTTATAAAAGGGCACCTCCTCCCTCTCTTCCTCACACCACTTTGAGCCTTCATTCTTGGACAATCCCTATAAATTTCACTTATAAACTTCCCTAGAAACATATTATAGGTCCTGGTATTCTTCAAAGACCAATTTTAGTTCCCTAAGGAGAGGTTTCAAAAAGGCGCTTCAAAGAAGAGGTAATGTCCGTTTCCGATTCTTTCAACTTTATTTCTTCTTCCAATTATTCTCCTTTAGTTGTTTCATTATGAAGTAATAAAATAAGTATCAATAATATACTGATATGTTATTATAATTATGAAACAACCCTATTTCACCATCCATCCATCCTACGGAAAATGAAATCACCACGCGTGCGTACGTACAGAATACCATCTCCACGCCGTGGTGTAATATGTTTTTCCACCACCACCTTACATGGATGGGTATAATGGTGTAAATAAATAACTATATATGATTATTTAAAATTTATATTTATTCTTAAATAGTATACATACACTCCAATAAAATTCCACAATCATGGGAATGATATCATCGCTCGTGCGTACGTACGGACTACCGTCTCCACGAACGCGATGAGATTCATTTTCCATGATTAAAAATTCGAGAATGATTATAAAGTATATATAATGAAAAATAATGAAATATATGACATAATAATGCTACTGTATTTATATATATATATATATGTATGTATGTCATATACTCAATTCCATTCAATTCAATAAGGAAATGAAAACAGCGTTCATGCGTACGTACGGCCTACCGTCTCCATGAATGGTGTATTTCATTCATTTTATCGATCTATAATATATATGTATATAATGAATATATATTATATATAAATCATTTTTTGCATTCTGGAATTATGTAAATCAAGATATAAGTAATAATATTAAGAACGACGAGTCGAAACACATACGATAAATGAAACGATTTTACCCAAAACGCTCTTTAAACTAGAATTTACAAAAGAACGGGTAATATAAAGTCATAAGTGAACAATATATGATATCATAACAATAAATATGATTCTGTAATAAGTCAATGACATCATTTAAATCATTATACAGGAGTTATGGATACATACGAAGCATATCGGACATGAGGTAAGGGATAATTTTGAAAATCTCATTTTTTTTCCGAGATTGATTATTCGTAAGTATTTATTGGGGTTATTTATATAATCCATGTATATGTTTTATAAAAGAGTTTTCATGTATGGTTAAATTCCTTTTTACCCATTTTTTACTTTTACTACATGGTATGTAAGGAATATTTCTTTTGTTTACGTTACGAGGTACTTTTTTGACTTTTTTGACAAAAGTACGAGGAGAATGTTATTTTTAACTTATACGGCGTGAATAGATTTTTACGGTTTCATAACGCCTCATTTTCATGAATCTTACTCTACATTATGTTATGACAATTTTCGACAAAATACATTTATTTTAAAAGTGCATGGCATTTTTTGAAAAGAAAATGATTTTGACGAAGAAAGGATATTTTCCTCAAGAATTCATTTCAAATGTTTTATCAAAACCATTTTCCATCTAAGATGACATTATTTGATATGTGTATGTTTCAAGTTTAATGTATCTATGATTTACATGGTTCACTTTTCTTGTGATGAAATGTCCATTTGTTTTATATGGATTATGAAATGATGGGATGATGATTATGAAACCCATTTTATTCTTTGGGTTATGATGAATGTTTTAAGTTTATTTTGTGGCACAAGTAAGAATGATTTCACTATGAAATGGGTGGGACCTATATCTCCCAGAAATGCATTGGGTAAAGATTTATATCTAATGAGAGATACATGGCTGGAACGATAAGTTAATCCGGTTCAGTGTTACAGGACTGAAACGAGGAGTAAACTCGATTCAGAAAGGGACTTTGTCCACTAAGATGGTCTTGGAATCAATGCCTTGGCTACTATGGAAATCATGACATGTGCTGAATGTTTGCCACAATTACATGTTTTATTCTCATTTTATGATGGTTGATGTTCTATTATGATATATTCCTTACGTACTTCTACGATTTATGTCTTTTATCAAGATTTTGATGTTTAAATTTCATGTTCAAGTTTTTGCTTCCAAATGTTTATGGATTGTTTTATGGTATCTATTTTTTCCCTTACTGAGCATTTGAGCTCACCCTTTTTATGTTTTATTTTCCCCAGGAAGTAAAGAAATGTTTTAGGTAAGGAAACAAAAAGGGGAAGATCATTATGAGAGTTATTGAAGATATTTCTACATGATTAGAAGTTTATATTCCGAGTTTCCAAAGACAGTAAACTATTACGTTCCTTGTGTGTGTGTTTTTTTAATGTACTAAGTATTCCGCAAAAGTAATGTAATGTCTATGTACGTCAAGCTTAGGGTCTCTACAATGGTCAGGTTCGATTTGATTTTTGGGATGTCTTGGGATGGTGCTGGAGGAGGGCTGGCAGGAATCTTAGTTCATGTTCTTTCCTCTCTTTTGGTTCACTCTGTTTTTTTTGTGGAAGAGGTTTAAGGTATGGTTTGGTGTTTTTTTGGATTTTTCTATGTTTCCCTATTATTGGTCCTCTGTTTCGATGGAACGATGCGGTTTCTGGCTTTGTCTCTTGCCAAGGCCTCTATTTTCTCATCCCTTCTCTAATGTTCTGGTCCTGCGCTATGTTCCCTGTCGGTCCGGTGTGTGGGTCTTCATGGAGGTTCTGGGAGGTGAGGATCGAGTGGTGGTGCATCTCTAGGAGGGAGAATGGCCCACTATCGAAGGTTCAGATGGTTTTATTGTTGTGTTTTAATTGTTTTTTGGTAGTGATGGTGGAGTTCTTCAATGGATTTTTTAAGATAGCAGTGGTGATTGGTGGTGGATGTCCTGGTTCTGTGCCCCGATTCTCAGCTCCAGCAAGGATGGTCAATGATGACGAAGGTGATTTAGTGAGGGTTAAAACGATGATGTTCGGTGTGGTTGGCATCATTGGGATGATGAAAACTAGTGATGATATCGGCGTCAGTGATTTTGATGGGCTGAAGATGGTGATGGTTGGCCAGTGATGTGATGATGGTGCATCTCGGATAGGTCAGTGCAGCAATAGAGATGGGTGTGCATCTCGAGGAAGATGCATGAATCACGGGTGATGATGAATTTGGATTTGAATTTTGAATTTTTCATATTTTTGGATGGAGTTTTTGGCGATACTTTGTCTGCAAGGAAGTTGGTCTGTGAATTTTGAATTCAGTATGCTGTTTACTGGTCGTCTAAGTAGGGTTTGTGATAATGGATTGAGGAGGTATTTGTATGGTTCTCACTTTCCCAAAAGAGACTGTTTATATAATAAAAAACATGGATTGTGGAATAAAGGGAATCTTTGTTTTAACATGTACGACCTTAATGGTATTTCCAACCATCATGACCGATCAATGATTTAAATCTGAAATTATAAGTGTCTAGGGTTATTTTTAAATAAATTTTTTTGTTGAATATACAAATTTTTTTAATATTTTAAAGAAGTGATTTCAAAATGGAAAGAATATTTTCCTCAATAAATATTCCAAGTGATCTTTCAAAATAATTTTCCTTCTAAGATGGAATGTTTTGATGTTACTTAATATTTAATGGGGATATAATCCATTGATACCATACTAATGATTTCTTTGGGTGATTTATGTTTATGATGACAAGATGTTTATGAAACCCATTTTTTCATAGGTTATGTTATGATGAAATGTTTATCAAAACCAATTTAATTTGTTTGGGTTATGATATGATGAATGTTTTAGGATATCGTGGGAAAATATGTATAGATTATGTAATATGTGGAACCTACATCTTCTTCCAATTCATTAGGTAATGATAAATGTTCTATGTGATCAAAGGGTAAACAAGAGGTTATATCAAGTCTGAAAAAAGAGCATACATAGGATCTTATCCCAAGCTCAAAACAAGAGGGCACACAAGAGGTTATTCCAATCCCAAAACAATAAGGTACAAAAGAGTTTATCCAATGCATGAATGAGGGAGAACAGGGGTTATCCGAAGACCAAATCTGGTACATGGATAGTTATCCCAATCTTAACATGTTATAAATGTCTTTGTGGGTAGTCTTGACATAGGATTTTCAATCCATCTTTGAATGAAACTAATATATGAATTATTTTAATGTTATTCTCTCATGGATTATGTTCCTCGATTCCTTCATGATTCACATCTTATGAACTACCATGATTTATTTCATGACTCTAGTTTATGATATATGATATGAATGGTATAGTTTTAAATGTTTTTCTCAGATTCTCATACCCTTATTCATAGGTTATGTTGATATCTAACTAATTTACCCTTAATAAGAACCTGAGCTCAATCCTTCTTTTGTTTTTTTCCCCAGGTTATAAAGAATGGTATTGTGCATGACATGTCTAAATAGGGTTCTATTTATGAAGAAATTAGTGTGAGATAATGTAGTTCACTTATAAACTTGTTTTTTATGTATCCAATTTTCCAAAGTCACTAGGACCAAAAAAGTCTCACATAGATTGTTATGTTATGTAATGAATATACATATAATAAAATGAAAGATCTATGTATGAAAATTTTGGGTTGTTATAGTTTTTAAATTGTTTATATAATAGATTTAAGATATAAAATGTTGATATATGATTTAATATTATATATTTAAAGTAAATTTCAATTAATATAATAACATGAAAGAGTTTATATTGGGAATAAATATAAAATGTTCATATTTATTTAAATTATATAATTGTTATAATATTTTTATAAATTATAAATTGTTTATAATTATCCTTATTTATGAATTGTTCTTAGATATTTTTTCCCAACTTTAAATATATAAATTATTCATTCATTAATTTATTCACTATATGGTTCATAATTATAATTTTTATATTATTAATTTTTATTTATTATTTAGTTTAAATGTTATACTGCTTTGATAAATTGTTATAAATGATTCTAAAGAGTTACTTGATAAGATATGTAATTGATTTTATTTATTTTTTTCCTCGACTTTGGATTGTATTAAGTTATGTACTTTAATTATGCATTTAATTATTATTTATAATTATATTTATATTAGTTTTTAGTATTATAATGGAATTATAATCTATATTTAGTGAACTCACCTTGGGCAGAGGGACTTTGGGTCAGACTACTCACTGGAATGGAGGCTTATGACTTCTCTAGAAAAGTGATAGTTAGCTCTCTATGGATCTAAGATTACTCATGCAGGGATTGATAATTTTCTACAATTATAAACCTTTAAATGAAAGTGTTTCATATAAATTTTATGTTAGATTCATTTAAATATATATAATAATACATTAGATTTTAATTTGGGTTAGTAATGAAAGATTTGAGTTCTTTAAATATTTGGACATCAATATGGTTTGAACATATTGATGAAAATTTAGATTTTTATTATTATGGTAAAGATAGTGGGTTACAAATCATGGTGGAAAAAATAATATAGTCCATGGGTGTATCAATTTACAATAAGATTATAATACTTTGGGATAGAGATCCTACTATAAAATAGTTGGAAAGTGTCATCAAGACCATCATTACTATCTAAAGCATCAGCTGCAAAGTTTCCTTATATCCAAGTGTGCACAGCCTTTTCTCTATGATCTAATAATCCCCTTCCCTTCCTAATGAGATAAAACAGCTCCCATGGGCCTTTCTCCTCCCCTTTCATCATCACAATAATTACTTTGGAATCAGTTTTCACTTTTGTGAGCCTAATGCCATATAATTTTCATAATTGGAGGCAACTAATTAGATCCCTAACCTCCATTCCAACAGAATTACATGTTCTATAGTATGTGATAAAAACTAAAATAAATGATCCCCAATGATACCTGAACAAACCTCCCCCTCTCATGGATCATTCTAAACATGACCCATACACATTTAGTTTCACCCCAGTAACTTAGGGTTTCTACCATACCCATTATTCCTTACTTCATCTTAAATTTCATTCTACTGACATAACCATGCATGGAATTAATTTCCATAGATTGGAGGATGCTACCACACGAGAGTGGAGACCCCATAACTCTGCCACCAAAGATATGGTCTGCACCTAGATATATGACTGGGTAAAACCACTTCCCTCTTTTGACTTATTACATGCGTACCAAATGACCCAACACACAACAAATAAAATCAAACTTCATGCCTTCAACTCCTCACAGAAAGGTTTGGTCCCATAGAACCAATTATAAAATAATTCCTTGACGGTTTCTCCTCTTCCGATCATACCCATGAACGAATAAATTAATTACATATTCCTGTCATGATTTCACACTTGAAGAGGAGGTTCCAACATGATTCCCAGCTTGGAGATCCACAACACCAGTATCTAGAGGCCAGTGAAATCCCATTTTTATAAGGACCCGACCTTATTACATTACATAATCTTGAATTTAGCCAAGAAATAACATCCTTTATCATTGAGGATATATTCAAGTTTATATATTTAGAGAAAATGTAAATAACACATTCATGACATTACACATTAATACAGAGTGGATTCCATAAAAAAGTACTCATTTCTTACAAAATATAAAACTTTTAAAACATGATTTCTATGAAAATTATTAAAACATATTACTTGGATTTGTTATTTGTCTTACACATCCTTATAACCTGTGAAAATAATTTAAAATATTGGTATGAGCACAAAGGGCTCATTAAGGGATATAAAAAGAAAGAAAGAAAAAATTAGTCCATGAATACTTGTAACGCATGAAATCATTTCCAAAAGACAAACTTGTCACACATATATACTTACTTTGCGAAACATGATATTTCCACAATATTCCCACAATAAATAAGAACATAAATAGAACCATAAAGGTATCTTGGGGAATTACTTACAAAATCTTGTAACCCTCTCAGCTACCTTATAATTTCTAACCCTTATAGCTACCTTACAATTTGTGAAACCATTGTAGTTACACTTGGAGTAACCATACGACCAACCTCTTACTTAAACATACCAAATTCATTGGCTGTATGGTTACTCCAATTGTGTTCAGTAAGTTACACTTGTTTTTTTGTGAATAGTAACATACCCTTATTAATAGTAATATGAACCTAATGAATAATAAAAT
This sequence comes from Viscum album, assembly GCA_963277665.1. Classification (NCBI taxonomy): domain Eukaryota; kingdom Viridiplantae; phylum Streptophyta; class Magnoliopsida; order Santalales; family Viscaceae; genus Viscum; species Viscum album. Next base: position 212,832,975 of record OY728164.1, read on the forward strand.
GTATTATTATTTTATTTTCTTAAGTATTGAAGGTAATTACATATTGGTTAAGAGGTTTTTATAAGGGAATTTTATTATAAACATATTGATGTTTATAATACCATATATGACCATTTAATTACATCATTTTAACCTTTAATTGTTAGTATTTTATTCCGTGCATTGTTTTGGGTGCGTTATCTACATGGTTCCCATGATCGGTTCATGATGGATATTCTAGTCGATTGGAAGTAAAACTACAGAATTAGAAAGGAGTGGTATTTACATATTTCTAGTTCCATAAATTATACCATTTATCATTTTGAATTCCAACATGAGGATTTTTCATAACTAAATACATTATTGATATTTGTTTAGGTAATTTTGGTGATTCTTCGTTCGTAATGAACTCATTTGTTTTATAAATTAATAACATGCGTATAAAATGATTCTAGAACATTATATAAGATATAATACAAAAATTTTAATCTGATTCAAACATAGAAATGGTTCTATTACCAATCTTGAAAAAAGTAAAAAAAATTGAAATAACATCATCCTTGATGTCGATAAATCAACACATCACGAATGATGTTTTAATTTCTTAAATGAGTGGGAGAGTAGAAGAAGATTGATGAATAATTTTACATGAATATGAGAAAATACAAAATATAAAAGATCCTGGATATTTCATGACTATTGGATAAGAGGAGGGGAAGAGAGTATAAGAAAAGAAAATGAAAGGAAAAGAAAACACATGAAAATGAAATGAGATTCTTACCTTTTGATCTCTTCTCCTTGAGATCCCTCTTAAGGCCTTTGGTTTTGGCCTTTTGATGAGACCAGAAGCTCCAGGATGTGGGGAAGACCCTTGGGAGGAGTATTAGTTAGATCTTAATTAAGGATCAAGGCTTGAGAGGCGTGGGAGGAAGAGGGGAATGAGGGTGGTATTTATAGTGGAGGAGAGGAGGTATTTTACATTATCTAAATCATTATTATAATATTTTTTCTCAATACTATGAATAATCTTAATTCATGTGACCCCAAATAGTAATAATGGAACATGGGTTATAACCAAGTGATATTACTTCATCTTTACATCACCTATAATGAATTAAATGAAGTGTTTAGCATTTATCATATTTTATCGTATTTTACTATTAATCATAATTTTCTAGAATTTCAGAAAATCCCTAAAAATTCACCCAAAACATTTTTTGATGTGTAGAATTAAAAAATTATCTCTATTTTTTGAAAATAATTTTCAAATTGTATTAATTTAATTTTTAAATAAAATTATACTTAATTTAGAAATTACTAATTTTAATCCCATAACTGCTTTTATATCACATTAAAAAATTAACCAAGATGTAATTATCTGAAATACTTAAGAAAATAAACTAATAATACATTTTAATATTCATTAGGTTCATATTACTATTCATATTACTATTCATAAGGGTATGTTACTATTTACAAAAAAACAAGTTGGTTCCATCAGACTGCAAATAACTTACTGAACACAACTATAGATGAATATTTTTCGAAATATAAAACATTGAAACAATAAAATAATGGTTAAGGATAGTTATAAATATATAATTAAAACAAAGTTTCATGGATTTCAATTTTCTTTTAAAAACTTTGGGTGTTACAATTTTTTTATATGTTATCCTCTACCGAGAGAGCCTTGTTTCACAACATCCATATAATAAAATTCATTTTTGTTTGAATCCATTAATACAATAGGTGTGTTGCCTAGTCATTATTCTTGGACCACACATGTATAAAATCTTTGAGATCATTTATATTGAGATGCCCTATTTTTTATATTGATAGGATGCATTTATCAGTGTCATCAAATAGGATGATGTTATTGAAAACCTCTCCATACTATTGGTCTAGTGTCGATTAGATAAGAATATAAAAACATGATTCTTATTTGAAGGAAATATTTAGAGTTATATAGACATGGAAGATCAATGGGGTTTTGATCCAATTATCTTTCCAGTAACTAATCTCAACACATCCCCCAGCAGACATTATCCTCCAGAATCTCCAGAAGTTTGATCATGAGTTTTTCTAACTTCGATAGATTCTTGATACCAGTGGACCAGTCATTCCATCTCTCATTGTAACTATTTTTAATGAATCTCTCCCAAATAGACTACCCTTCAACGATTTCTTAATAAATCTTCATTTTCCTAGACTTTACAGTTTCTGATAAGCCGTATAGATTAACTCCCCCTTATTCTATTGGTCTAGCTAATCTCTTCCAGCTCACCCAGTGATATCTTCCATTATTTCTTGCATCCCAAATAAAATTTGACAAAATATTTTCTATACAACCCATCGTTCCTTTTGGAGCTCTGATGACTAAAATAACATGCATTGACATGGAAGTTATCACACTATTTATCAGCGTGATGCGGACACCAAAGGACATGAACATATTTTTCCAGCTGCAAATACAACTTGTTGTTATATCTAAAAACCCTTAAAACATGTTCTTCTTGATTATGAAATTTGATATTGGTACCCCTAGATAAATCAAAGGTATATGACTCTATTGTATTCCCAATTTATTTTGAATTATACTGGCTTGTTAGGTTTCACACTTATTGGAGATATAAACATTACTCTTTTCTATGTTCATCAACTTCCCAATTTGTTTACTATAAAACTCCATAATTTTCTTCTATCCATTTATGATATATTCTTTCCATTAAGAAAAAAGATAATGTCATTAGAAAACATAAAATGAGAGATAATACTATCACCATCCCTATTTTGTTTGGTATAATGATCCCCTCTCCCAAGTATCACTTAATATTACTCGATAAAGAATCCCAAACAATGATAATGGGGTCGAGGAATAGTGGATTGCCCTACCATAGACCATGATTCATTTTGAAAAAACCAAAATTCTTTTTCATGAAAGATATGGACAACCATAGAAAGATGAAACATCTGAAAACTAGATCACAAGAACATCTCATGAAACCGAAGCACCTCATTATTTTCAAAATGTATCCCCGCTAAATCCTGTCATATGCCTTGTCCATGTCCACATTGATTATGATGTTTTACCACATTGACTTTTTATTGATATCATCCACTATTTCTTGAGAAATTACCACCTCACCTTGAATACCCCTTCAATGGATAAACCCATGTTTCTTCTCCGACATAAATCTTGGAACCAAGATTTTAAGCCTCTCCTTCACAATGCTAGATAAGATTTTATACGTAATGTTTCATAAGCATATGGTAATAAATTAAATAATTGTTGGATTACTTCCAAAGAGACACTTTTAAATACCTTAAACAATTAGTGCGGGGGACCCTAACCATTATGTGCCCATGGATTATCTTTTCTAAGGAAAGAAAGTATTGAAATGACCCTAACCATTGGATTCCACATTATTGGTGTATGATTTGGGTTAAAAATAGAATGGAAATCCTAACCATTGGGATAATAGAATAATCAACTTGAGTTAATTCATATGATGGATTGGATAAAGAGTTGTCTAGTAAACTATCCAAGAGTCATTTATCATAGGACTAACATGATTTCATACTAGATATATTCATTGATTATTTTAATGATTAACTGATGTAAGTCATGATGAAATTTGGATCTAGGAACACTAATACATATGCTAGATTTAAAAGGGGTCATAATTTTACTGGGATAAAATTTAATAAAATTTCTTATTAATTGAATATAAAATATGACACTTGTCTAATAAAAGCTTCCATTGTAGATAAATTTCATCATTATTCAACTTGACAATGAGATAAATCCTAGAGAATTAAGATTTTTAATTAAAGGAAATTATTAAACTAGTAAAAAACATAAAAAAAGTTATTAAGAAAAATATAATTCAATATTTAATAGAAAACATTTCAGAGTAGCCAATTATTGAACTTATTAAATAGATGAATCTATATTTAATTAAGGTTTCAATGGAATTTGATCAAAGATAAACTAAGGGACTGAAGTGCCAAGATATGTGATGATGTATCACTAAGAAGGTGGGGGTAACAATGATAATATTTTTACAATTTCTTCTTCCAAATAAAACTTTATGCCTAATTAAAATTTTAATACACTCCCCTATTAAACTCTCACTCTTAGTCATATGAAACTGAATTAAATAATAAAAAAACACACATGTTTTTCTAAATGTTTTCCCAGAATGTGGGTGAATACTACTTTTAGGTTTGGGTTGATTTTGATACCAAAATTTAATCACTAAAAATGAGAGTGACCGAATCCCCCTAGTTTACAATAAGAACTCGAACCAAAACCAAGAAGATCATTATAAATATATAGGATACTCTAACACAAATATAAGATCTTTTTAAAGAATTTTGAATAGTAAATTATATATAATATTCCACTTCTTCAAGATCTTGATGCCCAGATGATTCAATAGTATACAACAGATCACTCACCTTGGAATCAATCCATTGATTAATTAATCTTGTTTTTCTTCTTACTAAGAATAATGAACTACATTATATAGAATATTCTCCCTCTTAATAGATCACATGGGGTTTCTCCCTATGATCCTAAAATCAATTTTGAAAAAATCATATATTTTTTTTTCATTTAAATTGTTTGAGAGAATATTATAATACGTACTATAGTTTTTATTACAATTAGTGTATTTAAAATATTCTTACTTAAAATTACTTGTAAAAAAATAGGCATTCTCAATCACTCATACTATTAACCCGACTTAAATTACAACTCTTTTGGGAATGGTGAAGCCTTATTCATGTATCAAATCAAAAAATTAGAAAGAGAATATCTAGAATCTATCTTGATCTTGGATTTCAGATAGTCACAAAAAAATAGTTAGTGAAGGAAGTTTGGTTATAGGTTGTTATCTTATGATGGGTGTACTTGTAAATTATCCATCAGATATAGAAAAAAAGTTGATACATAATTTTTTTAGTTTGTTATTTATTTGGAAACTTTTGATGTTCTACTAGATAGTAGTGGTCAGTTTCCATTTACTATAGGTGATCAATAGTCATTATGGTTTAATGGTGGGATGTTTATAAAGTTAAAAAACTAGTACAACTTGTATGACTTTTTGGTACCTACAATATATAGGTGGGTCCACTTATATACATGTAGATGTGTGATAATAAAGATTATTGGTAATTAGTTATCGTATTAGATTCCTTGTAAATGTGATTACAATTTCTTATAACTTTTAATCAATTAAAAAATGGATATAGTGTTCTCCCATGGATGTGGGACTCACGTATGAAACATGAAAACACAAAGTGTTTATTTCAGGATCTATTTTTAATTTATGCCCTTTTGATTTTTTTGATGATTTGTGTGAGTGTTTGCGAGAATGTATATTTGGTGTGATGATTTAGGGTGAGGATTTGTTTTATTTATTTCCAAAACATCAAGTTAGTGGAATTATTTCTAAGAAAGTAAGTTCCAAATGTTTTGTTTCTGCTTCATGGAACTTCTAAGGGGTTACATTTAGATATTAGTGGTTCCAAGGATTCCCAATAAGTGGAATCAGAGCTTGTGGTTTAGGTATAAACAACAAACACTCAGAATACTTAGTTAACCTTATATTTCCTTGAAATCATTTTGGTTTTAGTGGGAGTCTAATTTTATTATAAATTATGTAATCTAATGAGGGTAAAGTCATAATAGAAAAATTCAACAGTAAAAATTTTGGTTTCTAGAAAATATAGATGGATGAAAATGTCATAAAAAAGGATTTGGATGTTTTGTTAGATGTATCCATAAAAGAAAAGATATAGAAATTATAATGGGAATGAATTGAAAATAAAGAGATTGGGTTAATCAAGATGTCATTTGATCAAAATATATCCTCTAACATCAATTAAGTGAAGACCACTACAGTGTTGATGAAGGATTAACATACATGTATGAGAATACAAAAAATTGAATATAGAGTTCATGATGTAAATCCTATTCAGTTGAGATTATTTAATGTCATACCTATGGAAGATCATGTAAACGATTTCAACATACTTCTCTGTAAGATCAAATTAGTCAATAAGATGTTTTTAGAAGATGTATGGGGTATTATACCACTGTCTCTATTGCAGGAGTAATGGGATGCGAAGGTAATGATAGTTATAAATTATTTAGAAAAATATGACTTAGTGTTTGAGGATGTCATGAATTTAATCCTAAATGACTAAATCATATTGATGGAAGTACAAGGATGATATGAAATTACATTAAATTCTAAATAGGATGGTAACCTCACCTGATAAGTTCAAGGAAATCATAAGATAAATGAAAATAAAGGATTTAAGGTAAATCAACTGGTCTTGACCCTACATGTTGGTAGTTTTGAAAGAGTGTACATCTTAATAAAGACTATAGGGGTCATATCAAAACTTATAGAAGGATAAATATTGGAATTTTATATTTGAATAATTTAGTTGAGTGTAGTAGAAATTCATTTCGAAGTGTCAATATACCAATAGAGTCAATTGTGATTGATTTTAGAGTGTTATTTAACACAATTATGGATAAAGGGTTCGTGGAAAATTATTTATCTCGAATATTCAAAAAATTTAATTTGGAAGATGATGAGGCTCTTGAAGTTGTGGTGAAAGGTGACATTATCATCCGAATGGAAAATAGTTTCTTTTTGAAATTGAAATAAGTGAGATACATCCTGGGGTAATAGAAGAATTTAGTTTCCATATGATAGATTTATGGGGAATGGTTTGGTACATGTTTTGTGAATAAAGGTTGAAAGATTGCTCAAGGATTCAGGTTAGTTGAAAGAGGAGAAACTTATGGGACCTTATATCTAAACAGAATAAATAATTAGTGATAATTTATGGTGTATCAAATTTTGATAGTCCAATGTTGGAATTGTAATATTGAACATCGAAGTGAGTAGATCATAAAGGTTATAAGAGGAAAAGACTACTGAATATCAATCACATGGTGTTCAGTTGTTGTGATCACTAGTCTAATCTCATAGAGGGTAACTTTAATTTATGAATTTCATTGATTTTTATGTTGAACACCCTTGTGAATTATTTTGTATTTGTTATAAATATTTTTTAGGTACTTTTTTTTGTGAGACAATACTAATGTGAAAGATAAATGATAAGGTTGTGGTACAATCTACATTAGTTCTGATAGGAAGTTGAAGAGGCTAAATATATAAATTGTGGCTAGAAGAGCTAAATAAAAAACCCAAGGAGTTTTGTGCATTAAGGGTTGAAATTTCATTGATTTTTTGAATTGGGATGATTTTTAGAATTGATTTTTTTGTGTAAGAGAGTGTTTGAAGAATTTTTTGAGTTGAGTTGGAACAATTATGGAATATTAGGATGGTGATGAATTTGATAAATTTATATAATTCATAGACATTATAAGGTTCACCCAGATACAAAAAATGGAAAGTAAAAGTTCATAAGATTAGTTTTTTAGAATTCATCAAGTGAATATTTAGGTGTATATGGTGAGAACATAGAGACACTTTAGGATCATAAGTTGATGTATGAAGATTCATAAGGAAAATCAAGGAAACTATAAGGTGATACTTGGAAAATACAAGGTATACCTCACCTTACAATGTTAAAGTACATCAATATATATGGTAAAGGAAAGGGACATAAACCTGTGAATGTAAGGTGATATTCACCATATAAAATGAACACATGTTGATGAGAAATTAACAAAGTATGGATCACCACACCGAGAAACATAAGGATAATCTCACCTTATAAAGTTCATACTTTGTGAAATATATAAAAATAAGTTCTTAAGAAAATACAAGGAGTTTGGGGTGAATTAAATAATATGACACTGCCATATATTATTCCTGGAGACAAACAACACAACTTTTCTAAAGAGTTGCAATTCCTTTAATGTGTTAGGAATCATGATGAAGTAGATTCTGATAAGAGTTTCCACCATATCACATGAATATTTACACATCGTGAGGATTATCTAAATGTCTTCATTAACAAGCGTAATGAGTATAAATGATATATATTTTTTAGAAAATTTAATATGAAAATATCCTAAGTCTTTTGGGACATTTAAAAGGGGAGATTAAACAGGATTTTTGAAATATATTTAAATGAGAAAGAAGTTCTAAATAATTTTAATTATTATAATGGATTGAAATTTGATACTTTAAGAGAAATTAGAAATAACTAATATGAAATTAAATCGAAGAGTGAGAAAGGATGAATGTTTGAATCTTATAAAAATATTTTCTAGTTGCGATGCACTGAATATAAAAGAAGAATTAACAATAAGGAAAAATGATGAACAATTTTCTTGATTATGGAGTGAAACCAAAAGAATATTGTAGTTTGTGGAGGAAAAATATTAATATATCTTTAATCCTATGTGGAGGATTCATTTTTCCTTGTTGATGTTTTAAAAGGAGTTTTTATATTCTATTGATGCAAGATTGTAATTGGTTGAATCCACCTATTGTAATATGTCTGAATCCATACTCTTTCCCAAGTTCTTCTTGATAATAAGAGTAATGTTTTGTATGTGGGATAAAATCAATGAATGTTGGTTTATTTTTCTTATAATTGGAATCAAGTTAAGAAAAAAACCCTATGGAGGTTGGCATGCACCTAGGTCTATGTGCCGAGTGCCATAGGGCCAAACCATGAAATGAGGTTTGTCCAACCATATTTATGCATTCAAGTCATGTGATTTTGTGACATTAACCAAGCCTATGTGCACACCACACATTCCCATGATGAGTGTCATACACACCCTATTCAAGCATCATGAATTACCTAGTTGAGTGCCCTATCAAATAGCATGGGGCATTACTAGCAAGATTATGCCATGCACCCTAGTTAATTATGTGAACCACCTTAGTTTATAGCCATGATGCACTTAGGTCCACCAAAATTCCTATATATAGACACTAAGGGGTCCTTATTTGAAAAAATTAGAAAATTTAACAGGGATTCCATGAGATAATAATCCTCTTCATTCCCTAGACTCAAAACCCCCATTATAGTAGCATAATTAATTTAAAAACCTAACTAAATTAATTCGAAAGAGGGTAATTATGTCATCCAAAAAATTAATACACTAAAAAATTAAATGGAAGACCATTTCACCCCTTAGTTATCCAACACTAGGGTGAATGACCCCTCACTGGATGGTATACACTAGGGCTCCACTCACTTTAATTATACCTGGAGGCCACTCCACTAGGGATAATCTTTGCCTAGGTATTCTTCCAAGGAAGACACTCCGACCTCCTCTAAAAATAGAGAACAATATTAACCCTACCTTCATTCTCGGTAGATCACATAACCCTATCCTCATACTAGGGTGACCAATTCACCCCAAATTCTATTTGGACGATCACTTCACGCTATCCTACCATAAAGGAACCCCATTTTCCCTAGGATTTACTAGGGCACCACATTATCTTTATCCGTCTACAATAGCACACTATTCACCCAAATATCTCACTAGGGTTCCCTATTCAACCTAGATCTCACTAATGTGACAATTAACCCATGCATTCCTACTATAGAAACATTCAACCAATCTCTTGTGCAATGCCTGTATGAAATTCGTAGGTTCACTTTACATTCTTAGGTTCATCAAATGGTTTAATAAGATTTCCCAAAAGGTATTTTGGAAACTTTTAAGTCTAGGTAAACTCAGTACTGGATGGTGATTAACCAAGACTCCTTTATAGCTTCATTAATTATATTAATGGTCTATACACACCATCATGCACCCCAACGACCATGTATTTCCTTGATTATAGGAGGATAATAGGTTCTCTTCCTATACCTATAAGATTATCAGGTTCACCATAGTCATTTACTCCCTTGATAATTAGGGTCCCCATCATGAGGTTACCTATTAGTCTTACCCCAATTTAGAAAGATTACATTGGATACTAAAGTACTAGATTGGAAGATCTGTTCCACTCACTGATCCTTGCATGCATGGACCTATTTCCTTGGAATAATATCCAACCATGTTCCCATTAATGATTTCATCACCAGGAAACATAAAAAATCCATGGATATCTATAAAATCGAACCTTAGGTGGAGTTCCAACAACTTTCCCATGAGTTTATAACCCCCATGCTTTAAGTCATCCTTCTGTCTAATCATTAGTGATCAAGAGATGGATTCTTGTATGGCCTTCCTCTTAGATTTAAGCTCTAATCCATTTTCAAAGGGCCTTATACTAGGCATAATCCCCAAAATCATACTATCACATGAGTCACTTACTATGTTATCCATCCTAATAAAACATATGCATAAGCTAAAAATGTATCCATCTTATTCTCTTGGTAGGACATGGGCCTCTCATGAGTAAGCCCTGACCTCACAATCTCAAAGTGACATATTACCTATGATCTAACCTTTGAAAAGGGCCATATTCCAACTAATCCTTACCTTCACAAATAGTCATATTCCCTGTGAGAGTTATGTTTTTCAAAGGTCCATATTACTTGTGAGAAACCTTCTTAAAGGGCCATGTTCTATGTGATCCACCTTCCCAAGGGATACATTCCATGTGTGAAACCCTCCTAGAGTGCCATATTATATGAAAGACTCAACTTATAAAAGGGTTATATTCCCTATGGTCTATCTCTATAAAGGTCCATATTCCTTATGAGACACCTTCTCAAAGTTCTATATTCCATGTGAGCCTCAACTTCTCAAAGGGCCATATTCTCCGTGACAAACATTCTTAAATGTATATATTCCCCAAGAGAAACACCTTATCAATATTCCATATTCACCATGATTCAACCTTCTCAATAGTCTATATTCCCTATGATCCTTAAATTCTTAAAGGTCCATATTTCTTGTCAGCATGACCTTATAAAATTGACATATTCATTATAATACACCTTCTTAATGCTATATATTCCATATGGTAAGCCTTTTAAAATTGATATATTCCTTAATATCCCCACCTTCTAAAGGGGAAATATTACATGATATCCATGTTATTAATGTTTTATATTCCCTATGATCCACCTTATCAAAGGGTTATCTTCCTTGTGATCCAACCTTATAAAATGGATATATCCATCTAATCCAACCTTATAAATGGGTTATATTCCATTTGAGATATCTTAATCTAAGGGCCATATTACCTGTGAGTCTTACCGTCATATCTTTCAATGCATAATCCTCAATCAATAATTTATTTTTTCCCCTTTCACAACATAAACAAATTTTTTTCATGATATAAAACTATATGACAAAATCCTTTCCACATAATGCTAAATTACATTATATTGTCCTATCACACAACCTTAAACTGTGCAACTAAAACAACATGGGTTTGATTAATATTAATCAAGGTATATATGATTCAATTACAAGGTTGAAATACATCATCTAAAACCATATCTTCATGGGGACATAATAATTAGGAAACCTATACCCCCCCTAGGAAATATTACTCATGATCCATTGCACCCCTATTTATTGGTCCATATTCCTAAATAAATCTTACAATCTATTCTCATTGGATACATATTCCCCTATATTCCCATTACTCCTCATGTATGTTTATTAACAGACATGGTGATCCAGAAAGGATTTATCATACGTAAGTCTTATACCAACCATTTTAGTCATTTTTTTTCAAGTAGTCTATTTTTTATTAAATTAAAATGCTCATAAGACTTCATGATTTCATAACATTAAAAGGAACCACAATGGTCCTTATTACATAACCTAAAAAAATACAATATTTCATGTTAAGTGGAACAAAACTATATAGGCTATGATTACCATCATAAGGATACATATGAATATCATCTCAAAGGGTTTGATCCCAACTCTACAATATCTACCACATTACTAGATGATTCTAAAATTCTGAGTGCCTATCTATGTGGCTTTATGCCAAATAATCATCAAGTAAAAAGAGAAATTTGGAAAAACTTTGATATATACAAATAGTTACCTCAATGGAGAATCTATAATGTATATATATGTTCACATCAAATAAAATATTTGATCAAATCATTATCATGTTAGAAACTAGTCCTACACTAGGATTTAGGAAAGATTCATGAATATAAATTAAATTTATTATAGATTCATGAACTAAGAAAATATTTCTCCCTCAAAATAGAGATATGATCTTGAATTCTCATCCTCTCAACCAACAGACATTTTATGGTGTTACTGGTAAAATCACAATGACCGATTTCCTTTGGAAGCTGGGTCCACAATGAGTCAAAACGATGTGGTTGGGAAGCCATCATAGTTTCCAACAAAATGAAAATGGTGAACCAGACATGAATATTTTCCCCCAAAAAATGATTGATCGACCATGGCTCACTTGTAATGTTTCATTGATGTGTTCCTTGTCTTTGTTCTTTGATCCGTTCAAGGTGTTCATGACTCTAAATACTATAATAACTCTAAAGACTTTTAGGACCTTCATAATATCTCAAATAGTAACCTTAAATCAAAATAGGAATTTATATCCATGCCTCATACCATGTCAGTATTTCAGTATAAAATGGTTTCTTCCATTAATATCCTCAGGCTATTACTACCTACCAGTTGAATCACTTGATGTACAGATTAACATTGATGAGTGTTGTGGCCTTGAAACCTAGGAGGATTTTATCACTAATCTGGTGTCTCCAACTCTAGGTGATGAGCACTATGATTTGGGAGTATCAACTTAACAACTATATCTACATATTAGTAGAATATCTCTATATCCTCTAGGAGGTGAAAATCCATTGAATTTCCAATCAATGATGGGTTGTAGAGAAGTATGTACTCCTATGGTCAAATCAATTCACATCAGGATCCTTTCCATAGAGCCTAGAAATAATCATATCTCTCATCTTATAAAGGTGTATAATGATGTAATAAATATAATAATTTTCATCTAGAATCCTCCCAAGAAGGGTCCTCCTATTATCCATCACCGTTTCTAGCATAACATGATCTGAACCTCTCTGGAACCTATTCAGGAGGCCAACCAAGGGGAAGTAGCCATGATGACTCAGAATCAGACACCTAGGTGGATGCTTCATCAGGGATAAAAAATAATTTAGAAAAGGTAGTGGGATCATATGATCATTCCCACTAATGAAGTCCATCAAAATATCTTGGTGATAAAAGAAAATAAATATTTTATATTTGCTCACACCTCCCAAGCCTACTATAATATTATAAAAAAAAGAAGATAAAAATTAATATATTTTGATGACAACCAGGGGATGGGGCCATATTATTTCCCCTTTCAATGATGGAATTAGTAAAAAATCCTCATCATCTACCCAAGAGTGAGCACATATTCCTTACCCCATAGAGGAGAATTGTTAGCATATCCTGATGAGCTGTGAATAATAGGATCAAGACTATACCCCCATTTCAAAAGGGGATCATCAATATATCCAATAGTATATCTAGATCAGGCTTATATCTCGACTTTTACAATAGGTGTACATTGGAATATACTAATAGTATCTCGATATAAGGCTCATATCCCTACCTCCACTATAAGAGATCATTAGTATATAATGATGATCACTCTAGAGTAGTCCCATATCCTTGCTACCTCCATGAGAGTTTTTTGAAATATTCTAATAGTTAATCAAGGATTGAACTATATTCCTACACCCATATTAATATATAAAAAACATACTATAGACTTTATAGTTTCAAAATAATATTCTTTACACCATATATTAGAATGATCAGGATATTTTTATGGCATCTATTGAGGAGAAAGATCATATTATTATCCTCACTTAGAAGGCCCACTAAAACAAATTGATAGTGGCCAAATAAAAGGAATGGTGTTATACCCTATTACCCTCCGATTACTAAAATAAATACCAATATATTTTTCCAATATCACAATAGAGTTTCAATATATTTTGATGATGTGCAAGGGAAATCCTAGGGGGGATCCTATATAATAATGTTACTACCCACACTATGTGACTCAAGTCCTAATCAAGGTTCTAAAACTAGTCACCTTACCTTGAATATCTAAGAGTTATTATGAAGGGAATCATTTGACATAGGAACATACACATATTCAAACTATGATCAATTCTTTAATATTTAATCTCCTTCAATATATCCTGATAGCAGCTCAAGAATCTACCAACTCCTCAACAACATGAGAAAGTAGTATGGTCATAGAGGCCTTATCTATAATATAGAAATAAAAAGCTCTATAGTTACTTCCTAGAGTACTACCCATAAAGGTCCTACCCATGGAACAAACAATGGAGGTCCTCCCCACAATATAAAGATCAATAGGTAAGAAGGCCCTCCCACACCAACCCATCAGTATTTGGTAATCCTAGAGGCCCTCCATGTAGAAACTAAACCAATAATCCTATAGTTCCTCCCCATGGTGTTCATTATAGAGGTCATAACTATGATGGAATCCTATATTATCATTACGATCCTACTTATGTTAAAACTAATTTGATATTTCCCTCATATAGAGAGGCACATATGATTTCAAGGTTGAATACACAATGTGCCTCATCACTAGCTAGAGAAATATCATCCTTTCTAAAATATAGTATATAGAAATGGTTATCATCCACACCTCCCCTAGATTGTTTATTATATAAAACAAATAACTAAGTTACAAATGACCCATCACTCTTTGATAAGTCCATGGGGAGAAGACCTTTATGGTCAGATCAAGTTGAGGAATCTTTCTCTAAGGATAATGATAATACCATCGTAATGTGGAAAGAACTATCCAAAGAAAATACTATGGTAATGTTTTGGACATTTCCCACCCATGGTATGATATTCTATGGATACTGTAAAAGAGATGCATACCATACTTATTCTATAACCTGATACAGACTCTTCACTATCTCAAAGAAAAACATATATCATATGGGGAATATGCTACCCACATAAAAGTGGTGAGTGAGTTATATCATTAGGTAAATCTCATCAAATTATCAGTGGCTCAGAATATTATGATCTAAAGACAATAAGATAACCTCCAAAACTCTTTACTCAATGATAAAAAGGTTCTCCATTAGATAATTATAGATGATTTACTTGATTTTCACATCAGGGTTGGGGAGAGTATGGGGATTTACTCTTCACCCTAAACATTGGTTAGCCTATCTCATCTGGATGAATGACATGTATTGTAATTAACTCAGGCTAGGTATTAACCCTAGTATCCATTCATTTAAGTTTATATATCCCATAATATCTTACCATTCTAAAACCCAAAATTGAAATACTTAGTTGGAGTGATCTATTAATTGAATCTTACATCATGAAACTAAAAAATCTGAATAGGAATCTTGATTGAGGCACATTGAACCTATGAGTATAGATTATCCCCTACTAGAAAATAGATATCACCTTTAAATGGTTCTATATCTATCCCACACCTAAGTAATGGACCAAAAATTAAGGCCATCATAACAACTGCCTCTACAATAATACATGAACATCCCAAACACACAAAACTGGAGGCATTTTTGTCACCACTACTCCCCCTTAGATCATCAAGGATGTAGTGTCTTCAATATATGATAATTTAATAACCATGTTATCCCCATCCAATAGGGTTGGTGGAATTTATATTACCTAATCATCATCCAACAAAGAAATAAATAGTTTCTAGATTAGAGTCGACTTCATAAAAAGCATCCTCACAGTTCCTTCCACTATATAATCCATAATCTTTATTAGTGGAGTGCATGATGAATTTATCAGGAGGTTCTCTCAAAATCATCATCTATCATGGAGGGAAACTAAATCCTCATAGGGTTCATAGGCTAAAATGGACCACCAAAAAAGAAATTATCAAGGGGGACATAATCCATCACTTAATAGATATTCCAAGGGTGAAAATACCCTCATTAATTTAATGAATATAAGGATATGATTCTTTCTATGTTCTATGTGTCAATAAATTTCATGGGTGTTAGAATATAAAATAATTGAGAGAGTAGACATAATATGGATAGACATTATGAAGATACATTCACCTATGAAATTGTCTACACCAATGAAGAAGGTTTTTATACCCAAAATTAGAGGCAAACTAAAAATTTGGGAGCTCTACCAATGAAAAATCACTATATCATTGGTGTGATTTAGACAAGGAGAAATTTAATAGTGTGTTTACAATAATATCCCACCAACCACCTAAGGATGTCAAAGACCTTTTTATCAAGGAATAGTTTTCCTGATATGAAGTTGAGATGGAAAAGTTGAAGTGAATAAATTTCAAACTAATCAATGGTAATATTCCCACTGAGTAAAATTATCTATAATATGATAATTTCTATACCCTAATACATATTACATGTTAACAAACCACTAAATTAGTAATATTTGAGTCAAATATCCCAAACAAGTATAGGTCCAGATAATCAGTTTATCTGAACACCATAGCTAACGAGTATCAGGACTTAGCCTCTCTAGGGTATCAAATATCATTTAAATAAATATAACTCAAGAAAAGAAAAATTGGATATCAAAAACCAGTATAAGAATGTTGAACATATCAGGTTCTCCATATATCTTCCACTAGGCCATCAACCAATGAGACATTTCCTCCAATTATTGTTTAATCCATCAAGTCCATTGATATTAAAATGAAAGTTATAGAGGGGTGATGTAATCCAATATAGTAAGGGATATATCCATATCCTAACATTGTGGATTCAAAACCTATTTGAACAATTTTTATAATCCCAATTTCCCAATATTCAATCACATGGTAGACTTATAATAGCACCCAAAACACTTTGTGTCTATATGTGGTCCCATAATGTGAACATTAGAGAAACAGAAAGTGAAAAAGTTATGATGGTTTGTTTAGAACTTTGAAGGACCAACCATTA
Organism: Viscum album; assembly: GCA_963277665.1. NCBI lineage: Eukaryota > Viridiplantae > Streptophyta > Magnoliopsida > Santalales > Viscaceae > Viscum > Viscum album. The sequence goes on from OY728164.1 coordinate 212,849,844, forward strand.
TCTAGTATTTCAATTTCAAGTATGTTCAATTTATAATTGGGAATATTTGAATAGGCAGTTTCTTTACCAATTTAGTTCCACATTGAAGAATAAAACTATCCTAAACATCTCAAATTGAAAACAATGTGAAAATGAGAGGGTCATGACTTTTATTACTAAGTAAAAGGGATTAACCTACTCTCCAAAAATTTATATTCCTTATGGGTGATACTAAATATCTATATTGAGAATCCCTATGATGAACTAAAAATTCCATTGATTCTCATAGAGTACCATGGTGGTTTCTGAGATTTTTCATAATTTGTACAACTCTAGTTAGATTTAATATGATTATCCAAGGCCAAGTATTATCCAAAAACATCTATATAATGAAATAAACATGGTTTAATAAAGCACACAACCATCATGATAATTCATACACCAACTCCTATCTACGAAATTAAACTCATAGAAAATCATGTGGATCCTCCCCCTAAATGATAATAGCAATAGTGCCCTAATTTGGAGAGTAGGATGGATCAATGTTTTTAAATTATATGGATCAGTAGAATAAAACCTATTTATTATAAAGATATTCGGTTCTATAGTACTTTATCACAACCATATAAAGAATTTTTCTTAAATTAACATAGGTTAAGAAGTTTGATGAATTCAATTGAAATCACCGCCCTGAATACTACCCATTCTATTAGATGTTTATTCAGAATATCCAAGATTTATTATTATTAAGATATACTATAGAAGACTTTTTTATTTTGGATAAGTAAATTTGGTAAAAACACCTAAATAAGTGACCCATATTTCTATCACACTACTAAAAAAATAAATTTAATGTTATACTGAGTATGCATGCATAGAAATTTAATGACCAAATGAACAGAAAATTGGTCGACTAGGAACATGATATTTTTTAGAGAACAACTGAAGCATCCAGTTGTGGTCCTATATCCTCCTTCAATATTAAATATTCTATCTTCATCATATCAACCTTTTAAAATTCAATTTTTTCATCACTAATAAAAAACATAACAGGGGAGAAGTATCTAACCATACCCAAGCTAGTAAAAACTCTTTTAGACTTCTTACCAGCATATTTGAGAGGATAGGGACTGTCACACCAAATGAGACCATGCGCACCACCATATCAAATAAAATATTATTAGATAAGGAATCTAAGTACATATCAGTCCATATTATCAACTCGATAGATTTTTTTTATGTTGATGATGGGGAATTTTTTGAACCTAGACCCACATAAATAATTAAGGAAGAGGACATAGAGGTCTAGGAGGATGTGAAATATGAGGTCTAAATAGACCCATACTTTCAACAACCATTTATTATGAGGTTATACATTCCATAAAAAATTAATTAAAATCACTCTAACATTTCTAATATGAGAATTAATCTGATCTTAAATCATCCAAGGCTCACTTAGATTCCATCATACTAGGGAAACAAATGGTAAATATGAAATCACCCAGTCAATGATAGAGTGTGGGAATACCTTATCATACCAACCCATGAATCATAAAAGTGAATCCATATTTTTATCAAGGAAATGAGTCACTGGAATAATAAAAAGTGGCCTTTAAAACCCAAGACAATGAATCTTCCCAGGACATGAAACACAAACCATTAGTCTAGAAATATGATATACTAAAGTATGTAGCCATTATTTTAGCCAAACACTCTATTATATATTCTATTGAACACTCTATAAAACTCTTAGAGGCCTTAATTGAGTCCCTTTTGATCCCTCAAGAGTTTAAGGTATAATTCTATATAGCCAAGGAATAAGACATAGATACTGTTCCTACTAAATTTCACATAGAATTTTCATTTATAGATAAATATTAGGTAGTAAACATACATCGGAACATTAGGTCCTTCCACTTATCTAGAAATTTGGGTGATATTTACGTATGATGATTCCTGATTTATAATGGTTCCAAGATCAACCTTATACCAGCCAAGACCAATTTCCACTTGTGATATAGTAAGACATAATTAACTCCCTCAAATCTAACAATTTAGGGATGTGATAAGAGTGACTAGAATCCACTTAGGAGGATCAATATAAGGGTAAAATTTAGTGATCTTATATTCAAATATGGATTCATGGTAGTTCACCAAGACACAACCTTAATTTTTTCATTGGGAAGTCCACAATATAAGAATCACACTGAAGTACCACCAAAATACAATTAGTAATTCAAATATTATATCAATGGACATTCCAAGGTATGTTATGATGGTAATTACACCTTTGAGTCCTAAAAATATTTTTATATAGACACATAGTTCTATAATATAGAATAGAATAAATTAGTGGTTGATAATTCCATTAAAATTACTTCTCACAATCATATGGAAATTCCCCCATGAATCCAAGAATATAACTTAAAAAACTACATGTTTCCCATTAATAAAATTATGGCAACAAATATAGATTTAGGAACCCATTGATCCATGTGATTCCCATTTTATAATAAGTTGATGAATTCAACTACATTATTTTCGTATTCAGTCCAGGAAAATGTCATTATAGAGAAACTACCATCAATAAAAGAAAGGAATGCTCCATCATCCATGTATATCAACTTAACCTTAGAGTATATATACCATTATAAAGGAATGATTGATCATAAATTTTATTCTATATGAATAAGGACCTTTAATCTAGTTCACATGAAATTGAGAAGAAAGAGGAAATCATATTTCATGATAATATTTTCCCCATAATCATGATATCAATTGAGTCTGTCAAACATAGCCATGTGAAAGAGAGATTTAATATTGGAAAAGATAACAATGACCTTGATATGTATGTTCCAGAATTATATCCTAAGCCTCAAGATATTGGTGAATCATCTTCCCTAGATGATAGTAATGTGGATGGGGATAACATCTATGATACACTTGCACTATCTTCAGGGTCTAATGATTCCCCAATATCATCCATTAACTTCCAATACAACACTTTATTTTCTTATTTTGATAATGTTAATATTGATGAAGAATAAGAAGATATTACATATTCTTTTTAAGTATTTGAGGAAGAAATATCAACTAATATAAATGAAATTAGACACATGAATTTGGGTATAAAGGAGGATGCACAACCTATGTTGATCAGTTCCTCTATCTCCCTTGAAAAAATGAGATGTATATCTCCATCCTTAAGAAACATTGGGATGTATTAGCATAGAAATATACATAAATTTCTAGATTAGATCCTGATATGGCCACCCATTATTTGGATCTTATAAAAGATCCATGTGGATTTAAATAAGTATCATTGAGAATGAATCCAACTCATGCTACCTAGTTAAAAGCTGAGGTTGATAATCTCATCAAATACAAATACATCTAGAAAGTTCAATACTCAAAATAGCTATGCAATATTGTCCCCATCAAGAATATTAATGGGTAAATCCACTTATACATATAATTCAAGGATATCAAATGGTATTTCCAAAAGGATGATTTCTTAGACTTAATCGTGGAATTTCTAATTGATGTGACCACATGTTTTTAATCCCCATATTTTATAGATGGGTATTCAAATATATAACCAAATGAAAATTTCCCCAGATAATGAGGATTCCACTATCTTCTGGGCACCCCAAAGGGTAAATTACTATAAAGATATTATTTTTATCTTGAATAAACCTAATAATATATATATTTATTCCATTAACCATATATTTTAGCCCCCTTATAGGTATAATTATGAAATTTTATGTTGATGGTTTAGCGGTCAATTCTTGATAATACTGTGATCATCTTATTTATCTTCAGAAAATTTTAAAAAAACTATAGACGTGTTCCCTGAAAATGAAATAATTGAAATTTTATTTTGGGTTAACAATAATAAAATTTATCATCTTCAACTATTCTATCACAACATCAAATTCAATCTTGATAAGACCAGAGAAATCCTTGATATGAAATCACCTAAAAATCTCAAGGAACAAGGTGGAATATAAGAGAAACTTTATTATATCATATGTTTAAATTCCAATACCTACCCTTTACTAATTTGATGGAGAAAGGGGTTTCCTACTAGTGGGATATAGATTGTTAAGAATACTTCAATAATCTGAGATATTTCTATCTCACAGTTAATACTAATGATTTCGGTAGAATAAAAGCCTTATATACATTACTTAGATATACTATTATGATTTCTCAATTATCTCCTTACTTATATGAATAAAATAGGACAAGAGAACAACCTCTATTATATCAACATAATCATGTTGGATACTAAGAGATGATACTTTGATATTGAAAATACATGACTCAAATTGATTCTTTTGGCGGAGAAACTAAGGCATTTCTTGCATCATCATTAGGAATATATTTTATCTCATATGGAGCCATTAAAATATATTTCTAGTATCCCAATGTTAACAAGGAGCCTAACATGATGGATGTAGATTCTATAATAGTATGATATAAAATTTATATCTCAAAAGTTTAATAAAGGACATCCATTAAATTATTTTTTAGCACACACACTTCCCTAAAGAAATCACTGCTAAACATAGATATCCTTTTTGAGGAGGCTCTCTCCATGAATGACACTCCCCAACCCAGAAAAATTTACCTTGAGGGTTCTTTTAGAAGATCAATAGAATAATGTTAGAAAAATAGAAAAAACAATAGGTTTGTTTTCATAATTGTACCCATATATCTATCTAGACTAGTATTTCATTACTATATCCTTCTATTTTAAGGATATACTAAAAACGATGGGAAATAAAAAGCTCTCGTTTTAGGCTTTGAACTAGACCTATATATACTAGCATCCCAATTAAATATCAAGGGAGGCTCGGTGTTGAAAATTATGCAGTTTAATGGTGAATATTTTGTTATGGAGGAGGAATTTATCCTTTTACACAATTATATACAATTGATGATGGTTGAATTATCCTTATAGATAATGTTGTTTCACACAACAAGTTCAAAAAATAACCAAGATTATGTATATGCCAATGTATCCATATCCCTGACATATTTAGACTAGTATGAAATAGTCACCAATATCACACATCATAGTGGGGTGTCTGTATCTATCTCTAATTACATGGAATAAATCAATGAGAAAAATTCCAACCCTGATCAATGTGATACCTTTTCCTTGCTTGTTGAAATAGTAATTAGATGGATGTATCCTATAGTGTACTACCTTTAAAGTAGAATCATTCAACCAGAACAAGCTAAAAAGGAGTAGATCCAACATTGGGTAGTAAATTTTACCCTCGATAATGTCCCAAATTCCTAGAAGGTATTCTATAAACATTGAATCAAGGGAATCCTCCTAAAAATCATTTAAGGGGGATAAACCCCAAATATCAAGAAAGAAGTCCATACCTAGGCCTATGGTGATCATTATTTGGGTGCCAAGATATTCTATAAAATCAAGATACTTAGATAATTATGGCCAACAATAACATAAGTCATTATAAATTTCACCAAGAAATTCCATTCTTATCACAATCATTCCAATTTCATCCATCCACCCCCAAAACTAATGCATATTTCTATAGAATCTTGGATATTTTTCATATGGGGAATTGATGTCATAGGGAAATGACCCGTAGATATATCTATATAGTTTAATTAAAGCCTTACTACCACTAATTTTTTTCTCCAAGTGGGCCAAGGCTATATCCCTCAAAGAAGTCAAAATTAAGGATACTATTGATCTGATGAAGTCATATATAATTATCAAAAATTGATATCCCTCACATTGTATTGATGGAAAAGCACACCAATTTATATTCTTCAAAATTTAAAATGATGTATCAAAAATACAATATTATATCTAACCACTCATCCCATTACTATAAAGTGGTGAATTTACAGATAGAATTTCAAAAACAACCCTTCCAAATATAATTTACATAATAGTGGTTAGAGAAAATAATTATGGGATAGATAAAATTTTGTATGCTTTATGATATTTTTGCATCATAACCCATACAAATATGTTGGTGACCCCATATTCACTTTTATACAATATGTAGGTTGCCTTTTCCATTGAGGTTTAAAAACCCTCAATTTATATTTTCTTTTGTAATAACTATTCTGAAGATGATATGTCTTAGTTTTTACTAGACAAGTTTGTGTGACTCGATGAGAAAAGGTTAAAAACATTTCATTACCTCAAGATCCACTATAACTGAGTCTCATGGGAAGTGAACAAGAGGGTTTATCTATACTCATTTCTTAAATGAGAGTTGGTTCTCTCTTTGTGAACATGAATGATACTTGGGAAGAAACATAAAAATATATGTACAAAATGTGAGAGACCCTATACCACACATAAGGTTTAATAAATAAAGATTATTCCTTAGTCACAATGGATGGAGAAATTATCAAACTCTCCACCAATATATGGTTTCTTAAGAAATAATTCCTAGAGTTTATAGATGGGTTTTCACAAGTCCTAAATGTATGACTATAAGTTATATAACAATTAATTTCTAACTATACTACTATAAAACACATAGCACATAAGTCCCATCTTTACAAATTTAAACAACATAGTATTATTTAGAATCACATGATTTTAAATTGCATGACATGTAGTCTACCATACATGACATCCTAAATTGTTTTGGATGGTATTTTGATAGGACATATTTTCCTCTCATGGGATCCATATCCATGTATAAATTACTACAATATATTTTTCTATTTTTTTTAATCACACTAGAAATAAAAATACCCCCATTTCATATGAACTATGAGTGTATTTATACCTAAAATTTTAGAATATAGAGAAACAAAAAATATTATATCTTGAGAACCACTATAGATTCCAATTAAACACTAATTGTGCCTTAATGGTGAGGAATTTATTTATTCACGATGAGTTCCATCTTTCCTTCTCTCACTAGGGAATCCATAAAATTCATCCACTTATCCTAAAAATGAGCTAGATTTTTGAAAATGGAGTTTTATCAAAGAACCATATTTGGATTTATTCCTGTTATTATATGATACACAGTAATGTATAAGCTATTGGACCCAACCACAACTTCAATTCCAATTACTCTCACACTTTATCAGTGCACAAGAACCCTTGTTCTATTATAATGATTTTTCTATCTGAGATCAATGATAAAAAAGGTGACCATATTTATACCATGATCTAGATTACTGTAAAACCATCTATATAATGGTCTATGTCATATGGTCCTAAACTATTGAGACCCTGACTCTAGTAACCCATATCTTGTGCCTCCTTTATTACATTATCATAGATACAAGTTGTCAAATCCTAAAGGACCGACCAATTTAGCAGTTTTGGTAAACTAGATACATACTTGAAATTCTTATTACAATTTAAAACATGAAATAAAACAAATTAGTTTCTTTTATAACTACATTATTCACCCTAGCATATCCCTACATATCAATCATAAAACACTTCCTGGTATCCTGGAGAAAATAAAACATAATAAATAGGTGATCTCATATGTTTAGGAAGGGTAAGATTATAACATAAGTTATGAATAAATAAGCAAAAATAAATATGTAAAGGTAAAAAACTAAAACACATTACATGTAATCAATAACTTGATTAAAATATGTAAATAATAAATTATGATCGTATGATTCAATATAAATAATCACATGAGATTGAAAAATTAACCATGAATATTCTAACTAATTTAATAATCACATGTAATATTAATAATTAAATTCATAATGATGGAATAAATAATTATGGATATATAAGACATAAAATTAGGACTTATTCAAATACATCTAAGCACCATCAAGTCCTTGTTCTAATACATCTATATTAATGGGTAATTCCTTGTCCAAACCCTAATATAGTTTATCTCATGATACCTACTGATGCATTGAGGGGATATCCATAACCAGACCCCACAAATCACTAACTCTGTCCAATTTATTCCTTATATAAAAATGGTGAATCATAATTATCATAAACCTTTATATTGAAAAAATAACATATGGAATATTAATACTTACTCTAAGAAAATAAACATAATCATAGACCATCCAGAGTAAAGCGGTGAATGGTAATAAAATTATACATCCTCATTAAAACTAATCATAAAACACATGGATAAATAATAAGTATGGTATCAATATAACATATCCTCATTGGATCATAAATAAAGTATAAGTTTGATATAAATACCATGAAGATATCGTTAAAAACATTTTTTTTTCAAAAATAACCATACATTTTGAAAATCACCTTTCAAAAAAAGCTCAAAAAACATTTTAAAAATAATTTTCATTGAGAATAAAATTTTAAAACTTTTAAAATAATTATTAAAACATTTATTGTTCATTATGGTGGAAAATAATTTTCATGATGTACACGTTAAAGTAAACATTCCTTTCACATTTTCTATAAAATTCAAATGGGAATTATTTTGAAAACGACATGAAGATTACTTTAAATTTTTCTAAAAAGTATAAATGGGTAAAGATGAATTTGATAAATCATTTTTAAAGGTCAATTTTTTTAAATTTTTTTTAGAAAAAATGTGTTTTTATGAAAAAGGTTTTCCAACCAAAGAAAGAAATAATGTTGGATTTTCTTAAAACATTTTGTTAATCGTTTTAAGTACCAAAAAGAGTAAAAATAGTACTATTTCTTGAAAAAGTTCATGAATAAAAATATTATAATAAAATATATTTATTTTAAGATATAAATATCAAATAATTCCACTAAGGGAAGCTTAAACAAAAGAAATCTTGAATAATGATGAGAATGTGAAATAAACCCTTACCACTTTGGTTACTTTTGAATAATAATCTCTATGAATGAAATAAATTCAAATGAAACATTAAATACCATGCCTAAAAATATAATAATCATATAAAATATATAAATAGGTAGTATATACCCCACATAAAGTTAATAAGTGGTGAATATGACATATGTCTCATAGATTTAAAAGTGAGATGAGAAACCCTTACCTCGAGTCCTAATCATCACATACGTTCTTTATTTTACTGAATAATAAACATATGTTAATTATTTACTTGATTATTAACCCTTTTAAAGACAATTAACCATTTTATTTAACTTATTAACATTATTTATAATATTACTCATTCAATTATGTTTATATCGGTTGTTTCGATGATATTTGACTTATATGTTAAAAATGAATTCGGTAGGTTGATTATTGGTCTAAGTGGTCATTGTTACAACATATTCAGAATCAGAATCTTGAAATAATATCATATTTATACAAAAATTATACATTTATTACCGATAATGAAAGATGGATTTGAGAAATGAAGTATGTTACGATCATGGAGATGGTTGGCTGTACGTACACATGAGTAACATTTCCATTTTTCAAAGATAATTATGGAAAGAAGGTAAGTATTATTTTATCTATCCAGAATGAAAATAATATAATATATATAATATTATTTCTTTAAAAACACTTATATATATATATCATACATGTGATATGGTGATGAAATAATGTCACATCACATTTTGAAGGCGGTATTCCCTACATACACAAACGATGTTATCATCTTTCAACGAGTGAAAAGGTAAGAAAGAAAATGATATATTATCTTTTAATAATGATAAATATGTAATAAATATCAAAATTATGTCATTTATATCACATATATTCATTAAATATACCCTTATTACCTTCCTTGTAAAGCATTATCAAAAAACGAATAACATCACTTTGTGAGGTGGTAGTCCACCATACATACGAGCGATGTTATCGTATCCCCTATAGAATGGATAATAAAAAAGTATATATGATTAAATTGAATCCAAAGGTATAATTATTTTATATATATATCATATATATATATATATTATATCAATCATCATTCCCAACTATGTGAGGTGTTGATGGAAAACGTCTCACATCGGTTCGTGAGACGGTAGTCCTCTATTCATAAGAGTGACATTATAGTTTCCCATACCAGGGAATCAAATATGAATATAGGTCACAAACATTAAATAATAAAATCTCAGTATATTTTATATAATTTTTAAGTATATAATCATAAATTAATAATATTTTAAGGAGTTGGAAGAAGAAATAAAACAAAAATTGTATAGTTAGGTATTTTACCTCTTCTCAGACCACCTCTTTTGGAATATACCTAAGGTATTCCTAGAATGGATTTATGAACAAAAAAGGATTCTAGTATAATGGTATGGAATATGGTAAGTTATTGAGGATGTTATGGGATGAACCACAACAGTTTTATGGTGTTATGAAAAGAGGATATGGGGTGGCCTTTTATAAGTGAGGTGAGTGGCACACATGTAATTGTTAAAAAGAAAGATGTGTTCCCACTTTTTTCAACATGAAAAAGGGTAAAAAAAGAGTATCATATATAATTATACTTTAAAGATATAAATATGGCCCTAAAATGTTTCTTTAAAAAGTTTTTAATCATTTTGACCCTTATCTTCTTAGTTTAATCTCTCAGTAAATCAATTTTTACCTTATTCGTAGTAAATATTTTTTGTTGTTTTTACTATTAATTATGGTAAAAAATTAAGATTAACCTATTAGATAATATATATTATTTTTATTCCAAATATGGAATAAATTTTTCCAAATTACATTCACTAGAGTGGTAAAAATTAATTGAAAATTAATCTCGCAGATGTGTCGAGAAAGTTGGTTTTTAGAGAGAATATGTCCAAAAGGTTACAAAGTTTTTATATCAAAATTCAACATGAAAATGATTAAAAAGAAATAAATTGGATTAATAGATATATAATTTTACTTATTTTACTTTAAAACAAATTGAAAATATAATTTAACTTTATAAATAATTAAAAATAAAATGCATTTTAAATTAAATTTCATTGTTTTTCACTATCATCAAAAAAATAATATTTTTGGAAAATTATTAAAAATTCACCCAAAGATAATTTTGACATGTATATTTCAAAAATATATTTTATTTTTCAAATAAAATTTATAATATTGGTAAAAATTAATTATAAATTATGTACATAGAGAGGGAATAAACCACCTTTTTGAAAAATATAGTTTTTCAGAAAATATTTCTTTTACTTTCAAATGATTATTATTTTTGTTTCTAATAAATAGAAAACCATTGAATTTATTTTATACATGTTTAAACCATAGAATTTTCATAATTTAGTTAGTACTATTCATACCCACCAACTTAAAGGATATGTTATAATGGTAATGTGAAAATAATAATATTTTAATAGAGTATCATGTGTTGTTCAAACCTTGTGTTGCGTGCAATCCAAGTTATCAAATAGAATGAATATATTTAAAAATAAATATATCATAAATTATTAAGGTGTTGCATTATTTTATAATATTTTTTTTCATGTCATATATTCTGTCAAACATTATGTTCCTATTTTAAAAATCTTAGGGTGTTACATTCTCCACCCTTAAATAAATTGCGTCCTCACAATTTAATCTTGATCACAATAATCAAGGGTTTGAAATTTGAAAATTAATTTTTTGAAAATACACATCATAAAAGTATTAATAAAATATCCTCTTAATAATATAGGAATGGATGTACAAAAGTCATATGAAATACCACATAACTAGGTTTCTAATTATGAGAACATTGGTAGAAAGTGAAGATATAAACATAGAAGAAAAGAATAAATAATTATAGAGGATATGGATTTAATTGATCACAATAATTTTAATGATCAATGGAAAGTTAAGGAATTAAAAAACATTAATATTTGATGATTTGAAATACCATTTGTTTAATATAAATGAAAGTATTAGGATATAATTTTGTTTCAATATAATTTTCCTAGAGTTTAGGAATTCCTCTACCATCTAGAATGAGAATATATGAAAATATAATTGCTTTATATATTTATATTTCATAGGAAAAATTTCATATTTTTGTTGTGCATAAATCATTTTAGAATTATTTTATTACTACAAGAAATGAATATCCCAGATGATTTTTTATTCTAAGAGTACTAAAATTAACATTTAATGGATCATAAGATCTATAAAAGAGTAATAAGAATTTTCTCTTATTTTTAATAAAACAAAATGGTTATAACAATTCATCCAATAATAGTGAAAGTTTAACTTAATTAATTATATATATATTTAAGCTTAAAACTCATCCAAAACTAGACTCTCTATATTCAAAGTCCAAAATTTTTAAAGGAAGGCCACTAAATCAACATTATATTACTCAAACAATATAATGTGGCTCTTATTTTCACATTCCAAATATGTGAATACCTTGATCACCATAAAACCATAATGAAAAAAATGCATGTTTCCAAAAATAAAATCTCATGTTTTCTAATATATTCCATAGATCCAATCATAAAGTAAACTCCAATGATGATAATATAAACCATAAAACCACTACCCAATTTCATGGTCACCAATAACATCCCATAAATATATAATTTTCATTATTATCTCAATATAAAGCACATATTAAGGCTTATCTTCTCATTATAGTGTTTTTTACAAGAGTTTTAACTTGTCACTAAATCACTTTTCTTGGTCATCTGTTCCATTAAACATACGCTCTAAAATCCATTAAGCAATAGTACTAAATTACAATATTTATACATTTCATGATTCTTATAGATATAATAACATTTATAAAATACTTCGACAACATTATTATTGAATACAAGGACACACCAACTTTAATAATTCCACTTATACTTTAGTAATAAAATATGATTGACCATGATCCTTTACCTTCTTTTGAGTCATACTCCCTTGACACCTATAAAACTCATTTTCATAGTTCTCCATCTCTTTAAAGTTGAATTATTTAATATTGTAAGATTATTTCTTTCCCATAAAATCACAAGTGTGGTGGTGTTTTTATCTAAAATTGTTTTAAACTCCCATTCCCTTCAATAATTAATGAGGGTGTTTCTTTCCACCATTATCACATGTGGGAAAAAATATTTCCCTTTTTCCTCCTATCCAATTTTTTCTGCATCCTCTTCTTATAATTATTCCATTTGAAGCCATAATAATGAGATACTAATTTCTCTATAATGATAAAAAAATGATACAATGTATCCGTATGATGATAATGTTTGGGTGAATAATTCCTATTGAAATATTTTCTTAATCCCATTAAATAAATTATCATTACTACTATTTGGATTGTGTGAATTGATACAACTTTCATTCCTTCCACTATGCTCCATTTCTAAATAATGGAATACACTATATTAGATCAAAAAATTATGAAACATAATGTGTATTTCCAAAAATATTTAATCACTTAAAATAAATTGAAAAACTTATGCATAGCTTTACATAATTGTAAACATGGTTTCTTTGGGAAAATTTTAAAATCATAAAAATATTTTCAAATTTTTTATAATGGTTTGTAAAGATAATGTAAATTATCCTAAGAATATACCATGATAGTGTAAAACTAGGTGCATAGTAAAGACTATTTTTGTACACCATGTGAAAATCAAGTAAATAATATTTCTCCCTTTTCAGATTTATTTCCCCAAGATACCACTATGCTAGAACCAGATTAACTTTTAGTATCAAGACATGGATGTTTTTATTAGAAAACCAAATAATATCTTCCTTACCAAATCATTAGTATGTTATTATATTATTATACTCAATGTCTATAATAGGGTTATATTCCCTAATATATGTATTTCATAATATATTTTTCAAGGATTCTACTAAACTTCCTCAGATACCCATTATAGTGACCCTGACTCCAGTAACCCAGAGCTGATGCATCCTCTATTAAAAGAGCATAAATAAATTGTGTCAAATCCTGAAGGACCAATCTGTTTAGAAGTTTTGGTAAACAAGATAAATATTTTAAATTATTATTATAATTCAAAAAATAAAAAATAAAATAAATATTTTCTTTGAGAACACCATTATTCCCCTAAGCATATCCTTGCATATCAATCATAAAACATCTCCTCGTATCCTAAGGAAAATAAAACATAAGAAAGAGGAAATATAAAATTCTTAGTAAGGGTAAGCATATAAAAGAATCTATAAATAAATAAATCATAATCAATATGGAAATTTAAAAAACTAAAACATATTCTATTTAATCAATAACTGGAGAATAATATAGTAGGAATAAATGATGATAAAATAATGCCATATAAATAATCAAATGAGATTGAAAACATAAACATGGATATTATAACTAATCAAATGACCTCATATAATATCAACTAATGAATTAATAAGGATGAAATATATAATTATAAACATTTAAAATATACCACTGAATCCTTATTAAAATACATCTAACAATAGTCACGACCTTATGCAAAGATATCTATATAAATGGTTATGGACTCATCCAAAACCTAATCTAGTTTGTTTCATGATACCTATTGATTCATCGAGGGGATATCTATAACCATGCCCCACTAATTACATACAAAGTTCAATAAATTCTTTATTTGAAAGTGGTGAATAATAATCAACAAAAACATTTATATTAATAAACGAACATAAAAAATGTTAATACTTACCTTAATAAATTAAAAATAATCCTAACACATCTAGATTAAAATGGTGAATTGTAAAAATAGTGTACATCCCCAATCAAATTTATCATAAAAAATTTGTAGAAATAATAAATATGGCATCAATACAATATATCCTTTGTGGATCATAAGTAAAATATAGGGTTGATTTAAATACCATGAAATGATTCTTAAAATCATTTTAAAGAAAAAGAACATTTTCATTTTAAAAATAATTCTTAAAAAAAGTTTAAAAAACATTTCGAAAATACATTTAATTGAAAATAAAATTTTGAAACTTTTTAAATAGGAATTAAAATATTGATTGATCATGATGGTGGATTTTTTTTCATGTCATATAGGTCAAAACATATATGCCTTTAAATTTTTGATAAAATCCAAAAGGAAGTTGTTTAAAAAAATAAATAAATATTACTTTAAATTTTTTTTAAAAAAGTAAAAGTGGGTAAATATGTTTCTAATAAATCATTTTTAAAATGTAAAAAAAAAAATTGAAAACATTTTTAGAAAATATGGGTTTTGATGAAAAAGTATTTTCGAACTTAGGGAGAAATAAATTTAGATTTTAATAAAAACGAATTCTTAATCATTTTAAGTACCAAATATTAGTAAAATGGTACTTTTACTTGAAAAATATCATGAATAATCACAGGAGAATAAAATAGATTAATTTTAAGATATAAAGATCAATCAATTCACCCAAGGGATAATTAATAAATAGTTCCGAATTATAATGAGATTGTGGAATAAACCCTTACCACTTTGGTAAATTTTTAATCATAAGACCTATGAAATAAATAACTTCAAATGAAAATTTAAATACCATTAAGAGAATTATATTAATGATATAACATATCAAAATTTTAATTATATTAACCACATAAAGAAAATAAGTGGTGAATATGGAATATGTCTCATGGAAGTAAAAGTGAGATGAAGAACCCTTACCTTGAGGCAGAATCATCATGTATGTTATTTATCCTAATGAATAATAAAATTATGTTAATTTTTTACTGTTTAAGAAAATTTTAAAAGTTTATTATTCCTTTTATTTAATTTATTACTATGTTATATACAATTACTTAATCAGTTAAGTTTATGTTTGGTGTTTCGATTATATTTGACTTATGTGTAAAAATGAATTGGGTAGGTTGAATATTGGTCTAAGAGGTAATTATTTAAACATAGATAGAATAATAATACTGAAATAATTATCATATTTATACATAAATTATACTTTTAATACTAATCATGAAATATGATCTTGATAAATGAAGTATGTTATGATCATGGAGATGGTAGGCCTTACATACACTTGCATAACATTTCCATTTTTCAATGATCATTATGGAAAAAATGTAAGTAGTATTTTAACTTTACATAATTATCATAATATAATAGATAATATATTAATTCTTTAAATATAATTACATATATCATCCATTTTGTGTGGTGATGAAAAGTGAGTCACATTTCTTTGTGAAGGCGGTAATCCACACGTACATGAACAATGTTATCATCAATCAATGAGTGAAAATGTAAGAAATAAAATGATATATTATATTTTAATAATGAAAAATATATTATTAATATCATAATTATTTCATTAATATCACATATATTAATTAAATTTATCCTTATTAGCTTCAATGTAAAGTTTTACTAAAAAACAAATCACATCGCTTCATGAGGCGGTAGTCCACTGTACACAAGAGTGATATTATCATATACCCTATGGAATGAAAAGTAAAAAAATAATATTTGATATAATGAATAAATTGGGATATTTATTTTATAAAAATCATATATATACTTTATATTCATCATCATACCAAACCGTGTGAGGTGTTGACGAAAAATGTGTCATATCGATTTGTGAGACGGTAGTCCGCCGTACACACAAGCGATGTTATCATTTCCCATTCGAGGGAAGAGGATATGGATATAGGTAATTACATTAACATAATAACATATTAGTAAATGGGATATTCTGGTGTTATTATATAATCATCAATTAATACTATTTTAAGTAAGTGGTAGAAGAAATAAAACAAAAACACATAGTTAGGAATTTTACGTCTCTCAGACTACCTCTTTAGGATTATACCAAAGGTATACCTAGAATATCTTTCTGAAGAAACAAAGGATTATATTATTATGGTATATAATTTGTGAATTTATTTTTCCAGGTATTTTTTTAACAAATAATGTTTGAAGGTGTGAAGAAGATAGGAGAGGAGTCACCTTTTATAAATGAGTTGAGTGGCACACTTGTAATTTATGAAAAGAAAAAAGGTTTACCCACATTTTTCACATTCCAAAAGGGTAGAAAAAGGATTTTTATCAATAATTAAAAATTATTAGGTCTTAATATGACCATAAATTGTATTTTGGACTAGTTTTTATGCATTTGTAACTCATATATTCTTAGTTTAACCCCTAGGTAAATCAGTTTTTACCGTAACCATGGTAATTTGTTTTTCAATTTTTACTACTCATTATGGTCAAAAATTAATATGAAATTATTATATAATATAAATTATTCTTATTAAAAATATTAAATCAATTTTTCTAAATTCCATTCACATAACTAGAAAATTTTAATTGAAAATTAATCCCACTGATACGATGAGAATGCGTATTTTCAAAGAGAAAATGTTCAAAAGTTCACAAAGTTTTTATATCAAAATTAAATCTAAAAATGATTCCAATGACCTAAATTTGATTAATAGACTTATAATCAATCTAATTTTACTTCAAAAATAGTTTAAAATATAATTTATATTTATAAATAGTTTAAACGTGTAAAGACCCGGAAATTTCAAGGAAAGTTTTTTTCTTAATTTTCTTTAGAATTTTACAAGAACGCAGTTTCTGACGGCGCCTGATTCCGAGGCCCGGTGTGCCCGGAATTAATTTCCGAAGTTTGGCTCGGGTACGTTCACTGAACGAGCGAGCGGGAATTTCTTTCTTTTGAACCGGTGCCCAGAATCGAATTCCGAGGGCACCGATGGAACCGCAACGCCGGTAATTTCTTAAGAACGCCATTTCCGGAGTTGCGTTTATCCGAGAGAAGATGATAAAAATTGTGGAAGTTTAATTTATAACTTATCTACAATTTTTATTTTCTTGTTAAGTAGATTAAGTGTTATGTTACAACACTTGACCCTCTTTTAAGTGGTTTTAACCTATGTAAGGGAGTTAGGGGTGGGACCCACTTGGGTTAACAACCCATGGAAGGTTTTAAGGTGAGGTGGGGCCCACAAGAACCCCACCCCTTCACTTTTCCCATAACCCCCTAACTCCCTCTTTATTTTGAAACTCCTCACCTCTCTTTATTTTGAAACTCCTCAACTCCCTCTTTATTTTAAAACTCCTTCTCTCCCTCTCTCCCTCATAACTCATGCCAACTAGCACTTAAATTAAGTTATTGAAACTCTTAATCAATTAAGTGTTTGAATTTTGAACTTACAATGCATGGCATGATTAAAATAAAATAAGGGGAAACCTTCTTTTATTTGGAGGTTGAATTGTGGTGGGAGGATTTTTGGGAAAGAGCCTTTGTGTGATAGAAGAAGGAAGCTCATTCTTCGTTGAAGAACGTCCTCCTCTCCGTGAAGAACGGTTCTTCTCCGATGAAGAACATCGATCCCTCAATTTATAACGACTCGGTGATCACGATTCTTCATCCTCTTTTTCATCCACGACAAGGGAGAAGACACCGACGTAGGGAACTCTCCAACGACAACGCGCCTTCCTTCTTCATCTCCGCAACAAGTGAGGAGACGTCGTTTCTTTCTCGGACGTACCCCAACATCCATGGAATCGACGTCCGATCTTCGCGACGTCATTCTCCGCGACGCTGTTCTCCGCGACGCCCGACGTGCGATGTCAAATATCCAAGTAGGGGTTTGTTGTTTCTTTATTTAATTATTTTTCGTTCTTGGCTCTAGCATGACAAACTTGAGGATGAACGATTAAGTGTTATGGTCTAACGAGAGGGGGACCGGACCGCACAAACACGGCCGAACCCCCCTCCTTTGTTCTTGAATGTTTCTTGCGGATGAAACGAGATAGCGTGGTGTCGTCGCACCACGCGGGAATCACACGGAAATTATTGCGCAGCGCCGTCGCGCCGTGCCGTGGAAAGAATTATCATGAACGCGACGTCGTCGTGCCGCGTCGAAGGAAACCGAAGACGCCGCGGCCGGAGCGGGGCCGCGGCGGAGGGGCGCAGTGCCGTCGCACCGCGCCGGATGACGAAGGCCGCGACAGATCGTGATGACCGGCGGCCAGCCGGGCCGCCGGTGCCGGAAGACGGAAGAAGACCGGCCCTTGCCGGTCCTGTTGACAAGAAGCTGGCCGGCCAGGTCGGGCCGGCCGGGTTGGTGGAAACCGGGGGAATTTAATTCCCCCGGGAATTTATTTGGCCCCCCATTATGAGGGGGGCCGGTTTCACAAGGGGGGGGGGGGGGGGGGGGGCAGGCGGCCCCCCGTTTCCCGCGAGCTCGGCCTTCGGCCGAGCTGGCAGCGCGCCCAGCGCGCTGCCTTGCGCCGAACCGGTGCGCCGGGCCGGGCCGGGCTGTGCCGGGCCGGGTCGACCCCGTCCGGGGCGGGTGGACTCGGTTCGGGCCATCCGAGGGGTCTCGGGCCGGGACGGCCCGGGCCCGAAACCCCCTTTACCGAGCGGTTTGGTCAAATGCATGTATCTTGGGCTACGTGCCACCAAACGACTCGCCGTCAGCGGCAACGCGATCCTTGGATCGAGACGGTCGTTTCGGTTTACTATACTCAAGGTGCACCTTCCTTTTCGGGAGCCTACGGGGTTAAAACTCCATAGTTA
Source organism: Viscum album (assembly GCA_963277665.1). NCBI lineage: Eukaryota > Viridiplantae > Streptophyta > Magnoliopsida > Santalales > Viscaceae > Viscum > Viscum album. Next base: position 212,869,235 of record OY728164.1, read on the forward strand.
AGCGTGCTTGGCCTAGAGTAGTGATCAGGATGGGTGACCTCCTGGGAAGTTTCCCAAGGTGGGTGTGAGACAGAAAGGCCAATAAATAACAGACCGGGCGTCTGATTGATGCGCCGTCTGTTTCGTTGAATTCCTCTAAGTGAGATAAATCTTTTGGCTTACTCCGCTCGAGGTTTGGATGCCGATGGAGTGCGGTCGGGTTCGATCGCATCGAAATCCAACCGGGCCCCTGGAACGAAAAAGCCAATATCTCTCAGACCGGGCATCCGATTGACGCGCCGTCTGTTGCGTTGAGTTCCTGTTGACAATACGGAACTTTTGGCATCCTCTGCACGAGTTTTGGATGCAGATGGATAGTGGCTGGGTTGGATCGCACCGAAATCCAACCGGGCCCCTCGAACGGAAAAGCTGATATCTTTCTGACAAAACGTCCGTTTGACGAACCGTCAGCGGCGTTGGTGATCTCTTTGAGAAACGGTCCCTATGAGTATACCCTATGAGAGTTCGGGGTACAGTTGAGATACGGTCGGGTTTGGTTCGCTCACGAAACCAACCGGGCCCCTAGGACGAAAAGGCTAATAACTCACAGACCGGGCCTCCGATTGACGCGTCGTCTGTTGTGTTGAGACCCCTATGATGAGGCGGTACTTTGAGATACTTCTTCGTGGTACTTTAAGATAATTGGAGTATCGACCTGTAGCTCGTGGAGCGGACCCTCCTAGTGACAAGCGTGCGGAGTACGGAGACCGTGTAACTAGCTGAGACCTGACGACTGCTTGACCGACTCGACTTGGAGTGAGTCGACTAGCCCAGTGGACGGAGCACTAATTTTTGAGGTGTAGACCCATGGCGGATGAAGCACTACCTGTGTGACAGTGCAAACCCGCGGTACTCGTCCGGAGAGTACCTCAGTGGGCTACTAGGGGGTGTGCACTACTGTGTTTGGGTGACATACCTCGGCGGGAAGCACTACTGTGTCTGGGTGGCTGACCCGCGGTACTTGACAGGAGGAGTACTTCAGCAGTCTTAGGTTAGTGAGCAGTACCTCGGAGTCATGACAGGACCACTGTACACTCTAGAGACTAAGCTCTTCAGCAGTTACGGTTTCGATAATGAAAATCCTGTTTTGAGCTGAGTCTTTTGACCTTGTGTTTACCTCATGATTGAGATGGGTCACTTGATAACTTAGGTATATGTATGGGAATATACCTGGGTAGTAGTTATCCGTTGATTTCACAATCCTTGTGTTTCCTCATGATTGAGATGGGTTACTTGATAACTTAGGTATATGTATGGGCATATACCTAAGTAGAGGTTATCTGTTGAGATCTTCTATGTGGTTATCCTTGTTGGTTTTAGTGATACCTTGAGGGTCTCGGGGTCCCTACTGAGTATCGTTATACTCACCCCTGCACGGGCTAGGCCCGCACCTCGTTGTATTGGTTGCAGACGACGGCCAGTACTGACAGAGGCCAAGTGTTCGAGGACTGGATGGTACCTGTAGGTGGACTATACGACGAGACGGTACCCAGAGGTGGACGTGACGACGAGGCGGTACCCGTAGGTGGACCACTGGGCGGGACATACTCGGAGCGGACGACGGGACCCGAGGAGCAGAGGAGCTGTCTGTACCCACCCTTCAGGTGGGATTTCTAGTGGACAGCTCAGCGTAGCAGCTTTACTTTTCAGTTGCTGTTTTCCCTTTCGAGTTGTACTTTACAGTTGGGCTTGTATTTCCGGACCCTTTTTACTTTCCGCACTTACTGTTGTACTCAGTTTTTACTTAGTGTTTACTTCTTTCGCTTGTACTCTGTGTGATTGTTTACTTTACAAAGGAAATGCCTTCCCTTTTTATCGGGATTTATGCCTTGGTGCTAGTCGCCAGCCCCTGGCCTATGGAAGGCGGGCTTGGGGTAGTCACGGCACAGGCCCCGAGGATGGGTCGTGAAAAATTGGTATCAGAGGAGTTCGGTTCTACCGCAGAACTTATAACTCTGATGTTTCTTTCTGTGAAGCAATAGTGTTGAGAGTACTGAGTGTGGTTTTCAGTTCAGGGAGTCCAGTGTTGGTGCGGCCATCCGACGTATCCATACACCAGGACCCTAAAAACTGATTTCCGACATTGTGCACGAAAACACTGATTGCATGTGTGTTTTCAAAGGTTTTCACTTAAAACAGCTCAAACTAGGTCAACTCACCAGGTATAAACGTTTTACCGTGTCACGATGTTTCTTTCAGGATGCCTTTTCACGGATGACCAGCTAGAGCCTAGAGGGATGTGTGTGCTGACAGCCTGTCGAGCGACGAGGCTTCGGTGCAGGGCCCTCTTGCAGTTGAAGAACCAGCGGAGGCACCAGCGATACTACCATACATTGGGCCACCGATGCCACTAGCCCCAGCAGTAGGCGATGCACGATGCTTGAGCGCGCTGCATGAGTTTCAGCGCCAGAGACCACCCTGGTTCCGGGGAGAGACGGACCTGCAGGTAGCTGAGGTTTGGCTGGAGGCTGTGGTGAGAGTCTTCAGTCTAGTGGGGACCCCGGCAGACTTCATGGTGATCTTTGCTGCCAGCCCCCTTCAGGCAGCAGCAGGCAGGTGGTGGAGCCACTTGTTTTAGTTTTGCGACGGGATGACCATTCACATGGGAAGACTTCGAGACCTTCTTTAGGGTGGAGTTTGTGTCAGTAGCTCTACACCCCGAGCGTGTACATGAGCTTCTTCCTTTGCCGCGTGTTTTTCGATTAGTAGACGAGTCATCTGTGGGCAGTAGACAGATGATGCAGAGGTCCAGGAAGACTAGAATAGCAGTTGGACGATCTCGGGTTTTAGGACCGGTGGTGCGGGGCACCCGAGGTGGGGTCAGAGCCAGGCGTGCCAGAAACGGACAATGTTACTCCTGCGGCGAGAAGGGTCACCTGACACGTGACTGTCCGACTCCTCGTACGGTTGATCAGCGGGTGTTGGAGGAGCCACTGAGATAGAAGAAGCGGCGAGTGCTTGAGCAATAGCCGAGCAGTGGACAAGGCAGTAGAGCTCCGGGAACAGGTGGACATAAGAGGAACTAGTGGATACGTCTCTTGAACTTCTAGTTCCATTTTTCTATTTTATTCGTGTCTTGTACTATGAGCTGCAATAATAAAAAGACACTTATATTTGAGATGTTTTCTTTCCTGTCCTTTTGTTTGGTTGATACTGAGTGGTCCCAGTTAAACTATTGACTTGACCCTCACTTTCAAGATTTCAACTGGAGGGGACCCTGTGACCTCACACTGATGCCGACAGTGTGACTCGACCCTTGGAGGCGAGAGTGACAGTTGGATCTCTTGGTAGTTACGTCGAGGCCTTATTACGTCATCCATGGCATGAATGCATCATTCATGTTGGAATTGATTGTATTAGGCAACGAATGTGGTTCATCCAGGGGATGATACCGGATTTCTCTTATCGGCAAAGAAGAAATCATAGAAGCTCTTGTGAGACTAAAGGAGGTCCAGGAAATCCAAGAGAGGATGAAGACTGCACAGTACAGTAAGAAACAGGAAACCGGTGCCAGTCTTAGAGACTTGGGTGTGTTAAAGAAGAGGATGCTTAAAGGAGAGATGAGTCTACAAAGCAGCAGACGTGGAGGCAGTGCTAGGAGAGCAGCATGAGGTGGTGTACATCCTAACTTTGTACAACCACCCGCCTTAGTTATTCCTACCAGGCTGAGGGAGCTGGAGGGCGGAGGAAGAGTGCGGCTGCATGCGGTCAAGGAGTGTGACCCAATGGCTCTAGAAATGATTCAAGGGATAGTCTGTGTCCACTACTGGCTGTTGTAGTAACAGACGTCTATGTAAATCATTCCTTGCTTTCAAAAATCTTGTTCCAGACCTAGAGTTTCTGGTAAGCCGTGGACTTGACCCTCATGTCTGGAGATACCTTGGGAGGAGACTTGATAATCACACTTACGCCGATGGTGTGGTCAGACCCTCGAGGCGAGAGTATCAGTTGGAATCTCTTGGTGGCAGCATCGAGGCCTTACGACGTTAGTTTGAGTATGGAATGGGCAATAACTGTTCATACTCAAATTCACAGTTTTAGGAAAACGTCGGGATGGGTTTTCCTTGGTCGGCGGAAAAGGAAACCCCAGACAGCGCAGGGTAACTCTTGCACAGGAGGGTGTGACCGATCACTCTTGAGTCGGTCAACCTTACCCTCGTGACAACATCCTTTTGAGTTCTAGTTCTAACAGAAAATGGAGACCTCTGGAGTTCGAGGATGACGATCACGTCCTTATACGGGTCTCACCTCAACGAGGTTTACGAAGATGTGGCCAAGGCGGCAAGTTTTCTCCGGGGTTCAGCGGACCTTCTTAGGTCCCCAGCTGGGTAGGCGGGGTGGTTTACTGCTTGACCCATTCACCGCAGTTGCACCAGGTGCACGACGACTTCCACGTATCTCAACTGAGGAGATACGTGCTCGACCCTTCGCATACCATCGACCATGAGGAGCTGGACGATGGCGATGGGGTGTCTTTCATGGAGATTCCAGTGGGGATTGAGGATCGACAGGAGCAGATCCTATGGGGACGATCGATTCCTCGGGTGCACTTTCTTTGGAAGTACGGAACCTCTAGGTAAGCACATGGGAGAGGAAGGCTCAGATGCATGCTCTGTACCGCTTTTGTGACCCTAGATTGTGTTGAAGCTTTACGGGGATGTAAAGCCCTGAGGTGGGAGTAATGTAAAGACCTGGAAATTTCAAGGAATTTTTTTTTCTTAATTTTCTTTAGAATTTTACAAGAATGCAGTTTCTAACAGCGCCTGATTCTGAGGCCCAGTGTGCCCGGAATTAATTTCCGAAGTTTGGCTCTGGTATGTTTAGTGAACGAGGGAGCGGGAATTTCTTTCTTTTGAACCGATGCCTGGAATCGTATTCCGAGGGAACCGATGGAACCGCAGCGCCGGTAATTTCTTAAGAACGCCATTTCTGGAGTTGCGTTTATCCGAGAGAAGATGATAAAAATTGTGGAAGTTTAATTTATAACTTATCTACAATTTTTATTTTCTTGTTAAGTAGATTAAGTGTTATGTTACAACACTTGACCCTCTCTTAAGTGGTTTTAACCTATGTAAGGGAGTTAGGGGTGGGACCCACTTGGGTTAACAACCCATGGAAGGATTTAAGGTGAGGTGGGGCCCACACGAACCCCACCCCTTCACTTTTCCCATAACCCCCTAACTCCCTCTTTATTTTGAAACTCCTCACCTCCCTCTTTATTTTGAAACTCCTCAACTCCCTCTTTATTTTGAAACTCCTTCTCTCCCTCTCTCCCTTATAACTCATGCCAACTAGCACTTAAATTAAGTTATTGAAACTCTTAATCAATTAAGTGTTTGAATTTTGAACTTACAATGCATGGCATGATTAAAATAAAATAAGGGGAAACCTTCTTTTATTTGGAGGTTGAATTGTGGTGGGAGGATTTTTGAGAAAGAGCCTTTGTGTGATAGAATAAGGAAGCTCCTTCTTCATTGAAGAACGTCCTCCTCTCCGTGAAGAATGGTTCTTCTCCGATGAAGAACATCGATCCCTCAACTTATAACGACTCGGTGATCACGGTTCTTCATCCTCTTTTTCCTCCACGGCAAGGGAGAAGACACCGACGTAGGGAACTCTCGAACGACAATGCGCCTTCCTTCTTCATATCCGCAACAAGTGAGGAGACGTCGTTTCCTCCTCGGACGTACCCCAACATCCATGGAATCGACGTCCGATCTCCGCGACGTCGTTCTCCGCGACGCCGTTCTCCGCGACGCCCGACGTGCGACGTCATATATCTAAGTAGGGGTTTGTTGTTGCTTTATTTAATTATGTTCCGTTCTTGGCTCTAGCATGACAAACTTGAGGATGAACGATTAAGTGTTATGGTCTAACGAGAGGGGGACCAGACCGCACAAACACGGCCGAACCCCCCTCCTTTGTTCTTGAATGTTTCTTGCGGATGAAACGAGATAGCGTGGTGCCGTCGCACCACGCGGGAATCAGACGGAAATTATTGCGCAGCGCTGTCGCGCCGCGCCGTGGAAAGAATTATCATGAACGCGACGCCGTCGCGCCGCGTCGAAGGAAACCGAAGACGCCGCGACCGGAGCGGGGCCGCGGCGGAGGGGCGTGGTGCCGTCGCACCGCGCCGGATGACGAAGGCCGCGGCCGGTTCCGGGCCGCGGCAGATCGTGATGACCGGCGGCCAGCCGGGCCGCCGGTGCCGGAAGACGGAAGAAGACCGGCCCTTGCTGGTCCTGTTGACAAGAAGCCGGCCGGCCAGGTCGGGCCGGCCGGGTTGGTGGAAACCGGGGGAATTTAATTCCCCCAGGCAGTTATTTGGACCCCCATTATGAGGGGGGCCGGTTTCATAAAGGGGGGGGGGGGGGGGAGGCGGCCCCCCGTTTCCCGCAAGCTCGGCCTTCGGCCGAGCCGGCAGCGCGCCCAGCGCGCTGCCTTGCGCCGAACCGGCGCGCCGGGCCAGGCCGCGCCGGGCTGTGCCGGGCCGGGTCGACCCCGTCTGGGGAGGGTCGACCCGGTTCGGGCCATCCGGGGGGTCTCGGGCCCAGACGGCCCGGGCCTGAAACCCCCGTTACCGAGCGGTTTGGTCAAATGCCCGTATCTTGGGCTACGGGCCTCCAAACGACTCGCCCTCAGCGGCAACACGATCTTTGGATCGAGACGGTCGTTTCGGTAGACTATACTCAAGGTGCACCTTCCTTTTCGGGAGCCTATGGGGTTAAAACTCCATAGTTAAGCGTGCTTGGCCTAGAGTAGTGATCAGGATGGGTGACCTCCTGGGAAGTTTCTCAGGGTGGGTGTGAGACGGAAAGGCTAATAAATAACAGACCGGGCGTCTGATTGACATGCCATCTGTTTCGTTGAATTCCTCTAAGTGAGATGAATCTTTTGGCTTACTCCGCTCGAGGTTTGGATGCCGACGGAGTGCGGTCGGGTTGGATCGCACCGAAATCCAACCGGGCCCCTGGAATGAAAAAGCCAATATCTCTCAGACCGGGCATCCGATTGACGCGCCGTCTATTGCGTTGAGTTCCTGTTGACGATACGGAACTTTTGGCATCCTCCGCCCGAGTTTTGGATGCAGATGGATAGTGGCCGGGTTGGATCGCACCGAAATCCAACCGGGCCCCTGGAACGGAAAAGCTCATATCTTTCTGACAGAACGTCCGTTTGACGAACCGTCAGCGGCGTTGGTGATCTCGTTGAGAAATGGTCCCTATGAGTATACCCTATGAGAGTTCGAGGTACAGTTGAGATACGGCCGAGTTTGGTTCGCTCACGAAACCAACCGGGCCCCTGGGACAAAAAGGCTAATAACTCACAGACCGGGCGTCCGATTGACGCGTCGTCTGTTGTGTTGAGACCCCTATGACGAGGCGGTCCCTTGAGATACTTCTTCGTGGGACTTTGAGATACTTGGAGTATCGACCTGTAGCTCATGGAGCGGACCCTCCCAGTGACGAGCGTGCGGAGTACGGAGACCGTGTAACTGGCTGAGACCTAACGACTGCTTGACCGACTCGACTTGGAGTGAGTCGACTAGCCCAGTGGACGGAGCACTACTTTCTGAGGTGAAGACCCATGGCGGACGGAGCACTACCTGTGTGATAGTGCAGACCCGCGGTACTCGTCCGGAGAGTACCTCAGCAGGCTACTAGGGGGTGTGCACTACTGTGTTTGGGTGACATACCTCAGCGGGAAGCACTACTGTGTCTGGGTGGCTGACCCGCGGTACTCGACAGGATGAGTACTTCAGCAGTCTTAGGTTAGTGAGCAGTACCTCAGAGTCGTGACAGGACCACTGTACACTCTAGAGACGGAGCTCTTCAGCAGTTACAGTTTCGATAATGAAAATCCTGGTTTGAGATGAGACTTTTGACCTTGTTCTTACCTCATGATTGAGATGGGTCACTTGATAACTTAGGTATATGTATGGGCATATACCTGGGTAGTAGTTATCCGTTGATTTCACAATCCTTGTGTTTCCTCATGATTGAGATGGGTTACTTGAAAAATTAGGTATATGTATGGGCATATACCTAAGTAGAGGGTATCTGTTGAGATCTTCTATGTGGCTATCCTTGTTGGTTTTAGTGAGACCTTGAGGGTCTCGGGGTCCCTACTGAGTATCGTTATACTCACCCCTGCACGGGCTATGCCCGCACCTCGTTGTGTTGGTTGCAGACGACGGCCAGTACTGACAGAGGCCGAGTGTTCGAGGACTGGACGGTACCTGTAGGTGGACTATACGACGAGACGGTACCCAGAGGTGGACGTGACGACGAGGCGGTACCTGGAGGTGGACCACTGGGCGGGACATACTCGGAGCGGACGGCGGGACCCGAGGAGCAGAGGAGCTGTCTGTACCCACCCTTCAGGTGGGATTTCCAGTGGACAGCTCGGCGTAGCAGCTTTACTTTTCAGTTGCTGTTTTCCCTTTCGAGTTGTACTTTACAGTTGGGCTTGTATTTCCGGCCCCTTTTTACTTTCCGCACATACTGTTGTACTCAGTTTTTACTTAGTGTTTACTTCTTCCGCTTGTACTCTGTGTGATTGTTTACTTTACAAAGGCAATGCCTTCCCTTTTTACCGGGATTTACGCCTTGGTGCTAGTCGCCAGCCCCTGGCCTATGGAAGGTGGGCTTGGGGTAGTCACGGTACGGGCCCCGAGGACGGGTCGTGACAAAACGGAAAGTCAATTTTCAAATAGAATTGAGTATTTTTCACTATTCATTAAAAAATAATATTTTTAGAAAATTCTAAAAAATCCACCCAAAGATAATTTTTAAAAGTAGAGTTAAAAATTTAAATTTAATATTTCAAATAAATTTTCATTTTTTTAAATTAATTATAAATTATGTGCGCTAAGCATGACTAAACTGCGTTTTAGAAAAATACAGATTTCTAGAAGACATTTCTTTCAGTGTGTAATGATTCTTATTTTATTTATAATCAATAAGTGACAATTTAATTTAATTTATACAGGTGTAAACCATAAAATTTAATAATAAAGTCATTAAAATGAATTCATACCATATTAAAGGTTAGGTTATGATGTTAATGTTTGAATAATAATATTTTAATAGAGTATCCCATTTCATTCAAAACTAGTGTTTCATTCATTTCATGTCATCAAATAGATTTAATTTATTTAAAAATAAATATATCATAAATTCTTAGTGTGTTACATTATCTTATAATATTTGTGTTGCATGTTATATACTATATTGAACATGATGTTTCTATTTTAAAAATATCACGGTGTAACATAAGGTACATAGCACATGAGTCTTAGTCATACGCTTTTAAACTACATGATATATGGTCCACTCTGAATGAATTTAAAATTATTTGAGAGGTCCATTTAGTGAGACTAAAATTCCCTTGTATATGATCCTTTTCTATATGAGATCTCCAAAAGGTGGTTATTTATCCATGGATTTATGTTAATATAAAATGTTCCACACTTTTGATAGATTTATCATAGTGTTGGACTTCTTTACTCACATTAGGCATTTCTTCATGAATTCAGCACTGAGATGAATCTATTTTGTTCTGAGAATGAGTAATATCTATATAAAGTATCATGTACACAAGTACTCGTCATATAAACCTAAACTATAAAACATCCATGTACTTTTATCATGATTTTAATTTTCTAGAAATGGGGTCCATCCTGAAATAACATAAATTTTTTAGATAATCCAGCTGTACAAGAGATAATTTTTCTACATGAGAGAAAAATTCGTGTAGAACCCTCACTAGTGTACAGATCCTTGTCAACAATCCCAAGTCCAGATAAAATTTTCTCACTTTTTAAATTTTCATCTTAATATTTGGATCCTTCCTAGTTATATAGGGGTTTTTCACCCCATGTATTGATATTAGGAAACAATCATTTCAATCTACCATGTGTGTGATCCAGATCCATGTTTGATATATATGGAAAATGATTATTTATTAAAAAACCTACATTATGGGGAAAAAATCCTACCATATTTGATTCATATCTGTACAGGGTTATCTTATAAGAACTACATGTAGATTGATTCATGATGACTCATGATACTATGTATCTTGTGTCAACAAGAATAATGACACACATAATTCTAAAAATAAATCGTCTTAGGGAGGGGGGTATTTGAGAAAACCTATCCTAAATAAATATACCATATACATTTGGATGGAAGGTTAATGAGGTTTTCAAATACACATAGATGTAACTAGTTATAAATTCCCATGAAATCTCCAGTTTTACTTGTTTTATAAACCTTCACTCACTATATTAGTGTTATGAAAAGGTAATTTCACTTATCATGTGATCTAGATTTTTTTAAAAGACAACCATATAAATTTTCATGTTGTATGGACCTAAAATAAATTGAAATTGTGTCCTTGTCACATAACACTAAACTACATAACATATTGTCCACCACACATGAATTCAAACTATTTGGAATAGTATACATATTATAATCTTAAACTATTAAGACTAAAATATTCCAGGTGGTCTTGATTCATATAGTCTATATTTACATAAGATCTTGATCTATGTAATAAAAAATTCCCCATGTACATGGTCTCTCCCCAGTAGGGAGCTCTATTTCTTTGAATATTTTATGGTAATGGGTTCATTTTCCTCTCTTAGTATCATGAATTTCCTAACCCAAAACTAGGGTAATTTCTAGAAACATATTTGAATTAAAAACAACTTTATTCTTATTAAATAAATAAATTTAATCACGAAAAAATCACTTATGTCAAGCTCAACCATAAATACAACTTATCCCAGTTATGGTGGGTCGGTACTAACTCCTTCAGGTATGGGATTTTATGATCAAATACAATCAAAGTGAAGCCACCTAATCTTACCCTTTCACACAAGAAAGATCCTTGATATAAACTATGAGTGATTTGATTCTTGTAATTTTAGTATGTGTTGTGGAATTCAGATTCTGTACTTTGAAGCTAGTCATGAATCCTTTTATTCTTTTAATCATAGTTCATAGAATCTAATCATCTCATATGAAGTTCTTACCACATGATTTTTAATTTCACGACATATGATACATCCCTCAAGAATTTATATAGATTAAAGTGTTTTATTATATGTGACCCTACTTCCCTAAATGAGATACATATCCATGTAAGGATTCACAACACACGATAAAATACACTAGGATAAGGTATGCCTAATTATTCTTAAGATTCCTAGTTCTTGGGATCCCTATATTCATGTTTTCGATGCACATTAAGAAATTTACCTAGACAGAAGAATGAGGATTCTTCTATTTCTAATTCTATACCATGATATATTTATTACCCTCCCCTGTATTTGACCAAGATCGATACATGGGATAGTATTTATAAGAACAATATATAGATTAATTCCAATTATTTCAGGATACTTAGTGAGGTCTAAATCATATATATATAAACTAACTACATAAAACTATCTAGATCCATTCCATCCATCATCCATAAATATTCCAGTAATAATTAATTTAGGGACTTCATTATGCATATCTCCTTGGGAACACACTATTCCCACGAATCACACATCGTGCCTCTAACATTTTGAATGAATATAACAACCTTTCATGACTATCAGTAATGAGGGTATCTAGCTTAAAGGTACACCTCTTTTTTTCAGTGCTTGTGATTCTATATTCATCACTTCTAACTAGAGGGATATTCATCCAAAGGGGAAGATCATTTAATATTGGTATTCCTTTTAAAACATTACCGTGAAACCCATCATCAAAATATGGGTCAACAGTTTTCCTCTATATACTTTTACCATATCATTTTGTAGATTTAATACCCCATGTTTGGGAACATATAATTTTTTAAATCTAAGTTGGTTTGTACATCACACCCCTTATCAAATAGTCTAAGTACTAAAAAATCAAACCACTTTTACCCCTTTTTGAGATAGTCTATAATAACATTACGGCTTCTATCCATGATAGGTTTTATGGCCCCCTTATCACATTGACTATCTCATCTTAAATTATGATCCATGTACTATGACATTAAATTTCATGAAAACCTCCCAAATATTTTCTACTCTAGTATTGGACCTTTATTCACATCAGGTTTATCTCTCCCTAACTATATAGGTTATCTCAACTTTTTCTCAATGATATGTGAACTTAATTTTTTATTCATCATTATTCTATGAACTATGAACTTAAACTATGTGCATTCACTCCCAAAATGGTCTATACTATCATTTGGATCATTAACCATACCTTCATTAGTTAGGCTATCTCACTTTTTGGTCAAATTTATGTGACCGTAAACTCTTCCCCCAATTGGTTCAAATTGTATGACCATTAAAAAGAAGATATAAAATAAATAAAAGTTATGAGGTTGAAAAACCATAAAGGGAGGATTGTGAAAAAGTTAGGGCTCCACTCATTAAGTCATCCATTTTAATGGATTATTAAATAATTTTGGACAAGAAGTGGAGGAGGCATAAATATTGTAGGAAATAGAATACTAAACTAGAAAAATTTAATCCACTCTTACTAGTCTCACTGGTCTAGGAAAAAGTAAGATAAATTTCATGCCATATTTCATAACCCTGAATCTATGTTCAATACATGATGGTATAGAGTTTAGGGTTCTTAAACCCATCTTATATACTCTTCTATCTGTATTCATGATTCATGGAATCCTCACAAATATTCGATGGGTATAAGTAATGAGTTCATTTGGATCCAAGGAAAACCTAAAATTATTAATTTTCATGCTTCCATATATGGCACTACCAACCAGATATATCTTTATTTTGAGTGGTAATTCCACTAATTTTTATACACCCTGATGAAATCACAATAGGACCTACTATCTGAATGTGCTCCACAATCATCCCTTCCATACCTATTCTATACTACTATTTCCTAATTCAAATATTTCATGTTATGATTTAAAATTTTTCCCAATTTAACTATTCAAGATTATTAGAATACCTTTTTTGTTACATGTTCATGAATCATATTCATTTTCAAAGTATCAATATGAAATCCTATTATTTAAAGCTTTCTGGTCTTCATCATGTGAGCTTAAATAGAAAAATGTGGTGGTCTAAGAACTGTAAAATTAAATAGTATGAATCCCATCCATCTCAGTATTTTTTGGATTTCTTAGTAGGATAAAGATTCTATACCTCAGTATCCACATTCTTATCCCCAATATTTTATTTTTCAAGAAGACTTTGGTATAATACCAATATTTCCTTAGCAACATCTAGCTATTTCTAAATGTGGATTACAAGAACAACTTTCTTGTCAGCCTAACATCGTTTCTTTACAAAGGAACATTTGAGATTTTTTTCTTTCTACTGTGGTTAGACAATAACCTTCATGATTGTATGGATAACTTGATAATTTAACTCACCTTATCCAAGAATTGAGAGTAGATGGAAAATTTGGTGAAATTTTCTACCCAGATACACCATATGGGTCTTAAGAATTAGTTTCTAGCTGTCCTTCCATGTTCACTATGGTGAAATGTGCTGGAAGTCTAGGGAGTCCTAATTTAACTCAATGTTACTCCAAGATACTGATACATATTATTGTACTAGTTTACTTAGACAGATTGTCATGTTACTCCCATATGATATTGACGAAAATTGGATAATTTTAACCACTTCAGTTGTTCTCTTCATTTGTAATCTTGGAAGTATAGATGATATAAGAGTATAATGTTTGTTATCTCATTGGTACTAGATTTGGAAGAAGGTAGTATGAATAAGTTTTTCCACTAAATCACCTTCCTCTCCCATTGGTTCCATTCAATTGGTGGAGCTATTTTTGTATTCCCACCAATTGGTGCTTATTTATTGGTCTTCAAATGGGATTCAGTAATCGATTTAGCCCTAGAATTTAGTTTCCCAATGGTGTTATCACCCCTTTTTATATTCAATTAAACCAATGGATCCTAAATCATTACCACGATGGATTCCTTTTAGATTTTTTGGAAAAGAATATCAAGGTGAATCAAAACCTTATGGAAATGCTCATGGATCAATTTAGGTAGGTCAGAATGATCCACCCTCTTTAATTTGTGACTTATTTACCATTATAAATAAAGAGGTGATATGGTTATAATGTATTTATGGTAGATTAAACTAGATATGTTATCTGTAGATAGGGATACATAATTTGGAATTTTATTAACAACATATCATTTGTGGGTATGATTGGATAAAGTAAAGAGGAATCACACTCATCTAGATCCTTGTTAAAATTCTTTAACACCACTAAGGAGGGGTGGATATCTACTATCAAAAATATTTCTTCCATTGTATCTGTAGATTGGAGAAGCATGGTGATCCATAGAGGAGAGTATATATTCTTTAGGGAAATAAAGAGAGGCATATTTTTTACTCAGTGATCTTACCTAATCTATCCACCCCTCTTCCATTAGGGATGGTTAGAACATGTGTTTACAATTCCCACTTTAATATTTTCGAATATTATTTTATAGTACGGATTATAATTCCATCCTTATATTCCTCTCCAACATCCATTGGGGAAACATTAAAAGTATCTATTTAAGATAAATAAGATTCTTATCAAAGAATAATGATGTTTATATATGAGTATACATGTGGAAGTATAGTATAAATTTGAATTCAAACCTCTCTTTCTAGTTAGGATATGTTTGGTCAAAATTTCTATGCTCTTTCGATGCTTGATCTGGTGTGGTGGGGTATCTAATCTTGTTCATGGAGGATAACGACATGTATGTGGGAAGTGGTAAAATAGGTTTAGTTTATCCACCACATCCACCACCCTTTCAATGGGTTAAATATCGCCTTCTTTAGAATTGTTTGATTATATGGAACCTATTAGAGTGCCATTTGAGGTTTATTCTAAATATGGAACATGCACACTCATTGTCCCTGTTCACTATAGGGAAGATCCAAGTGCATAGTTTATAAGAGGCTTGAAAGCTAATGAAAATATTCTTAAAGTAAAACCATGGACTTATATCCTTATGTTTGATGAATTCATCCAATTCATCGTCCTACGATTAGTTTATAACTCCCTTGGTGGTACCCTAGTGTCTAATTTCTTGAAAATTCATGGAGGTGGGGACCTCTTTGTCGGTAGTAAAGACAAAAATCACAAAATCTTTATTATGTTGATTGAATTAAATGGGGTTTACCTTAGGGTTTAATTCCAAAGGTTCCTTCACATTACCAATATAGGGAGAATATACACCATCTTGAATAGAAATCCATAATTCGGAAGATCCTATAGCAGCAAGACAACTATCTCAAAATCAAGTGGCCTTAGAATATATATAATCCAAGGGAAAAATAGTTATAGCCTTCCTGATTCTCTATTAAGACATGGGTTAATTTAAATTTATCTGATTCCATGACCATTTTTCATTAGTAAGAGAAATTCTTTAATATGGATGGTTCAACAAACTTAACTCAAGCACATATTATTCTGGCTCTTCGACATTGAGTTGTTTTTTAAGCCTATTGGAACGGTTGGTCTAAAGGTCTAGATGACTAACTAGTTATTCCCTAATTATGTAGTTTCTTGGTTACCCTCCTCAATCGCTCTAAATCCTAGGATTCCAGAACTATGATGAAAATGGATTCAAGTATCACATTCGGGTATGGGGATTTCCAAGATCAGGAATATACCATGGTTAGCTTGATAAATAAATCCAATGAATTTTGACTAATATCAACCTAGGTTTTTTCTTGGGATATCATAGTTTCCTCACCAGCATTGGGTTCTATTTAACCTTGATGTTTGTTAGTGGCGCCACTACTTTTTTTCTTGATGCATCAAAATTTATGTACAAACAGATATGGTACATATGCTCACAGATAATTTCATAATTAATTATATCCACTAGGACATAGTCACATGGGGCTATATTATATGATGACACATAATACTCACTAAATCTATCATTTTTATCATATTATTGGGAAGTTCACTATAGAGAAATAATTTTAAAATAGAGTGTATACTTATATGTTTTAAGGCCTTCTATCCATTTAGTGGAAGGGGTATAATGACACAAAGTAAGAGGAAGCAGTTGGGCCCTTTCCCAAAAAATGGATATTCATAAACTTCATTGGATTTATCCAAATAACTAGACAAATAACACTACTAAATCTATGATACACGATCATTAAATATAATTTATAATTTGTTTTTAAATATTAATAATTACATCATGTTGGAATTATTTCTTTATTGATGAATCAAATGAACGATTCAAGTCATAAAATCAGTATGCAAGTGGATTCAATGGTTCAATATCTATAAAAACCTATAAAATATACAATATACATCATTAGCCAATACCATTGAAAATTATAATACTTAAGTCATTCATCATTCATTTCCACAAAAATCTCTTTGAGGTTTAATGGTTTCTTCTAGTTATCTATATAGTAAAGAGGATGGAAGATGAGGATCACTCTCTATTATTAATAGAGTTACAGAGAAATATATTTGTAGGTATTAAGAGGATTCTCTCAAGAATTCATTATTCACAATATTTATTAGGATTGAGAACTATATAATTGGGTTTACATAGAGACTGGGATATGGAAATAAATAATTTCACATGATCCATTATTATTCTTTTAATCCCAAACAAACCTCATTTTTGATAAATAATAGAAATAATAATATTATTTAATTGAAATGCACTAAAATCAAAGATAAATAAATATAATTTATTTAAAAATAAATTAATATTTAATATATCATTATCTAGTCAGAGCATAAACTCAGCTCATCCATCCTCCTCACTATTTATTGAAAATTGAATAAATACTAATTATTTAAATAAATAAATATCACTGCATTATTCACCAATAAATAAATAAATATTTTATTTAACAAAATAGAGAATTACTTTTTATTATATATTCAACTCATATATAGTTTATCAAATAACTTATGTTTGGATATTTTCAATCAACTAAACATGAATAATTATAAAATTACATATGAGAATAATAATTATTCAAAAATTTAAATTCATATGGAATATAACATAGGTCCTATATACACATAGTGTGTAACACTCTAGGCCCCTTTATTAGTGATATTTGGTTGAATGACCTAAATTCAAAGGCTAGAATCTTGAAATATGCTAAGGCACCCAAATAAAAATATGTTAATTTTACAATGAGATAAACCTATTATAAATGTAAATTGTATAATATAAGACCTCTGTCTCTATATATTATTCAAACAAGTTGAAACACTTGTGTCATTAACCTATATGATTGAATAATTTTTCTTTTCCTTTTATGAAATGAAAATGCCTCTATCACAATATGGACATATATTTATCAAACACTTCAATTTCAATCAAAGGTATAAGTAAATATAATTCCATTATATGGAAGGTAAAAATCGTTTCTTGAATTATTAATTAATACCATATCAATCATGAAACAACCAACATATCCTACCCCACATCAAGTATATTCATCATGGTTTTCATCAATACCAAAAAGTATGTGACCTATGATATGCATAAATAATAATATCAAGTTTAAGGACCATTACACATTTCCATCAAAAGAAATATCGAATTAAAAATAAAACATGTATAATTATTATTGGTAGGTATAATATCATACTATAACCTCTTGAGATCATCAAGGATGAACTACATGAGATGTAGTATCAATTTATTATGAACCTCAAAAACATGATATAAGATATCATATGTGGCCCATCAGATGATTCTATATAGCCATAGAATACGTAATTAA
Source organism: Viscum album (assembly GCA_963277665.1). NCBI lineage: Eukaryota > Viridiplantae > Streptophyta > Magnoliopsida > Santalales > Viscaceae > Viscum > Viscum album. The sequence goes on from OY728164.1 coordinate 212,887,059, forward strand.
TAATACTATCAAAGAACTTCATGATTCTCAAGATAGTAGAGAAATACCATGAACCTTTTGTGTGAAACATATCCTTACTACATTTATAATATTCAAATTTTTAGATCACATATGAATTGTATTTTGTTAATAAATTAGAAGACTTTTTATGTAATTTTTTTCAATAAAAATAACCATTACTTGTGTTTTATGGATTTACAGAAGGGTAAAATCCATTTTAATGTAACAACACTATTTTTTCCTTGTAACACTTTGGAATATTTTATGGAATATTTTTTGAGTTAATTTTAGTGTCAACATGGAATTTAGGGACCTGTAGAGCCTTACTGTTGATAAAATAAAAATAATAAATATATTATATTAAGTGTGCACAATTTTTCTAAAATAATGGGATATCTCTAGAACTATGTTTCAGATGGTAAATTTAAGACTTCCATTAAAATTTTAATGTGGGTTTTACCCTAGGAGTGAAATAATATCTGTGCACATCGTGTGTTTTTTTAATAACATAAACATGTGTGAGGGAAACATTTTACCCTTTTTCTTTAATATTTTTTTTCTCTACCTCCTAATTTCTCCACAATCCACTAAAACTCCCTTTTTCACATGACTTCAATCCATAAAACCACAAAATCATCCATTTTGACTTATTTACGTTTGCAACACCTTAATGCAATGAATTTAAACACTAAAAAAAAATCAATTTTTAGTTGAATAAAAAATTAAATAGGTGTTTTTACTTTTCAATTTAGGAAATGTGAAATTCATATGTAGTTTAGGTTTTAAAAAGATGAATCATTAAGATTATGGCGTTGGTTGATTCTGTTGAGTCATTGAGACCCTATATCTCCTTGCGTGAAATTGAGAAAGCTCTATAAAAAATGAATCTAGTTCTCTTTTCAAGCTCTAGGGGGAGTAACATGTTCTTCTTATTCTCTTATGCTCCGTGCCAAAGGGTTAAGAGGTTTTTTTATATTTTATCAATTTCCTTCCCTTTTCCCTCTTAACAAATTCTATAATTTTTTTTGAATTTAATATAGGATGATAAAATGTAAAATATTAAAAGATAATTCTTTAAGATATTATAAAAGGATAATTATGTGAAATTATCAAAACATAATATCAAAGAATTATCAAGGAATAATTCCAAAATTTATCCGATGATAATTACAAAAAAATAATTGTGAAATAATTATATTAATTTTCTAAATATAATTACACAAAATTATCAAGGATAATTTAAGAAAAATTATCATAAGATAATTATGAAAGGATAATAATATTTAATGATTAAAAGATAATACTGAAAAATTATCAAATGATAATTATATATAAATATTGGAGAATAATTATTAAAAACTATAGAATTTTTTCTTGGATTAATCTATAGATATATTAATTATCAAATTTGGTATTATAATTTATCTTGAGGAGAATATTTAAAACACATTCATTTTTCTAAATTTTTAATTTAGAGATTATCCATGAGAGAGGGAGTATCATCCCATGTGATATTGATTTATTTTTAAAATATAATAGGTGAATTTTTTTATAGGAACCCTCCGTAATCCTTGAGCATTGGTGTGTCAACAAATGTGATAATAATATCCTAGAGGAGGTGATTATAATTACAGGGGTTTCCACTCTAGATTTTTAACCACAAAAGGTGGTTTATACTTGATGTTGACATTGAAGAGTTTAATGTTTGAAATTACTTTCCTTTTTAGGGATCTCGTTTACCCATGTTTCCAGGTTATATTTTTTAGGTTGGAATAACTAACTACTGTACGTTATTATGACCACATGTGGGAGTGTATAACCCATGATAACCATTGTGATATTTATTTCCATGATAATTACTATAGTAAATTTTATTATTTTTTATGATGATTCATGTGTTATTATGGGATGTTGTTATCATTCTATTTATGTCATGATATATTAGTTTTTCATGTAATATCTTGTCACATATTATATTTCCTTTTGGGGTTTGGTTCTTTATTCACATGATATGAGACCATCATGGTTTTTTTACCACTTGGGTGTGGGGGGGGGGGGGGGGGGTTACTTGAAATGATAAAGATGGTGGAGCGTGATAGCCTTGTGTCCTAGATGTGACTTGATGTCTTGAGGATTTTGAGGAACATGCTGCAACTTGTTTCCTTTTAGACATCAAGTAAATATTTACAAGATTCCTTGAGGATACTAAGTGACATGTGAAAACCATGTGGCTAGTCCTAATATTTACTAAACATCTGTTATCCTTCAGGTTGGGAACTGAAGAAGGTATGGATAAGGGTTTGTAGAAGCTTTGTTAGAACATGAACGCTCTGTTTTGGATAATATGATATTATGATTATTATGAATTTATTATATTAATGAAATAAAGATTTTATAATTGATCAAACTTGGTTAAGAATACCTTGGTGGTGCCCTACTAAGTCCTATAATCACACCATACTTGATCATTTCAGAGTGATTATAGATTTTATGAATTGAGAACTAGTGAAGGGAAAGGGTCTTGTGGAGGACAAATGAGAAGAAGAGAATAGAGTTTCTAGTAGACCAGGATAGACTATGTAGGACCATGTTGTTTACTTATTTGCTACCTGCTCTTATACACTGGTTTGGCTTTCCACTATGGGAGCCTATTTCCTTATCATTTGACATTTATTCCATATATTATTTCTATATGTTACTATAATTTTTTATTACTCCAATGGACCAAATGCCTTCATTTTTATTGATTTTTGATAATGCACCTTTAAAGGGGTGAGGTGGAACCCTTAAAAGGCTCATAGGTGTAAGTATTACATGGCCCATAGGCCTTAGAGGAATTCATTGCCTGTAGGCTTTAAATATAACATACAACCCAGACTAACTACTTGGAACTGCTCCTCCTTAGCATCTTCATCGTGAAATCAGCTCTCCACCGTCACATGGCTATTCGACTTGGCTTTCCTGTGTATGCATAGGCTTGTCCTGAGGGTAGGAGACATACCCTCTCATTCTAGAAGTCCATTTATCTTCTGCTATGGTGAAATATACTTCCTCTTCCTCTTTCTGATGCTTATTCATTGTAGGTTTTCTAGTTTGAATTTGCACTTATGGTGGCCTAAAGGCCTTGAGGTGCCCCAAAGGCCTTACTGACCCGAAGTCCTGGGTGGGCTGAAGGCCTTAAAGTAATCGGGGGGGGGGGGGACCAAATCGGTGGCCTGAAGGCCCAAACGAGAGAATATTCCCGACTGCTATAATGCCAAATAGTACTTGCTATAGTTCCCACTATAGTACCTGCTACAGTTCTGCATAGTTCCTACTACAGTACTGCTACAATACTCAGAAATTATCCTCTTCCTAGATATGATCCAGGGTCTCTTGGATGCACTTAAGGAGTCCTCACCAACTGGGCTGAGGCTCATGTGCCTATGATTGTTTATTATATTTTCTATTTATTACATGTACCATGAAATGATACCGAGGGTATAATATCCCCACTGATAGACTTATACCCTCAATACTAGTCGGTAGCCTCTTGCGTATGGAGAGGTGTACATGAGGTTATGTGATCCTACGGCTTGGACCCGATGGTTTGAGTTAAATCATTACAAAATTGTATCAAGAAATATTTTCTTCTTTATTTTTTGCTAAACTGAGAGATGGTATAAATGAGATAGCTCTATGGGACTCAGGTAGAGGATTTTCTATGTTCTTGACACAGACATGTTTAATAGACCTCTGAGTTATAAAATATATGATTAAAATTACTATTTTTATGAAACTTTGGGTGAATTAATGCATTATGATAAGGAATATAGGATTAAATACCATATATATATACTTTATGTTGATATGTATAGTATGTTTTTAATTAAATTCCATTATTTTTTCTATCTATTTGGATAGATTATATTCTATGTTATTTACCTTTATTACTATGTTTTTGTGAGATATATTTAATTAGTTTAACTAATAATGTTCTCATGTAATTATATATATGATGGATGTGAATAACATGAAAGGGAGATGATTTTGTTAGTATCAGGAGGGGTATACCTTGGGTCATGGTTAGAATCATGGGAGAAGCTTGTGCGATCCCATAGAGTAGTTAATTTCTATTTATATTCTTAATGTTCATTTTCTTACAAAATATATTGTCTCACATTCATTTGGTATTACAACCAACTATGTATGGTACTCCAAAGAATGTTCTCACACTAAATCTAGTGGTGAAGGTAGGGGGCTACCCTAATTGTGAGTCTTTCCACCAAGGTCCATGGTCTACTATGCTATAGGATTCTAGATTTAGCATACTCCAACCTTTCATGTCACTGGATTACCGAAGGAAACTAAGGAATAGGGGGAATTCATCAAGATACTGATAGAAAAGAAGGTAAAGCAAGCAATTCTTATGCTATAGGGACCCACAAAAAATTGGAGGGTAGTTACGGGAGTGGCTGATTGGCATGAGAAACACTGTTGATAGGCCTTCAAAAACCTATTTTTCTGGGAGTTTTTAACAATATGATAAAGCTTGAAAAAGCATAGTATTTTATAGAGTTACAACAGGGATCCATGACGGTGGCTACTTTCTCTATTCACTTCTATGAGATCCTTTGATTTAAACCACTTCTAGATGTAAATGAGTCTTAGAAGGCTATAGAATTCAAGATTGGTCTTCATCCCTACATCGACCATAAGTTTAGGAGCATCAAACTAACATCAAATTTGAATGTTCTGTAGAAGTCATTGAACATCGATAAGATCTTAGACGAGGGTCAAGTGGATGGTTTTCTTCGACCATTTAGTACTTAGAAGGGTTTAACTCCTACCACTATAGAGAGTAACTACTATTGTGTTTGGAAGACGAAGGGAAAATACATATAATAGATTACCCATATGCAGGTGGATTTTAGTTCAGCTTTATAGTCCCCCTTAGGAGGAGATCTATAATTCTCTATCTATTGAAATGTTGGAAACTATTGTATAGACTGTACCACACCTCAGAGCACATGTTGGTAATGCAAAAATCCTGGAAATTTACAATAGTTTTGATTTAGGGATTTTTGGTAGAGTTACCAAAAATATAGGGGATAGACATGGACATAGAACCAGGGATTCGATTGGGGTCCTCATTAGTGGCCAATATTATGAGTCAAGAAATTTATGGTAATGGAGTTGAAGCATGATACATCTATAAAGTAAATAAGACTCTAGTAGATGGTGGTGAGAGACCATCTACTGTTCAAGGTATAGTTCTGATCAACTCTACTTTATGCACTACCTTGTTTGATACCGATGCTTGATATTATTTTATACCTTCACAATTAGTTGTTGGAGTTGAATTTCCAGTCAAGTTATGCTCTGATTTACTCTCACTTGATACACTTTTGGACATTAAAGGAGACCATATTAAGTGAGGCCTATAGTGTCCTATAGTCATAGATGACTACAAAAACTTGTATGAATTTATGATTATAGAGACGATGAAATTTAGTGTGATTATTGGCATGGATTGGATGAATATATGATCACATATTAATTGATATCACAGATGGGTTTTGTTTACTTCCTTGAGGGGAGAGAGGTTCCCTATGATTAAAGAGTGGGAAATAGGAAAAGGTAGAGTTGGAATAGACTTGATTCAACTCAAGTTGATCATGATGTAGATGCAAGTCTTGGATCTTTCAAAAGGATCAGTGGAAACCCCTTCAACTCTTCATCCATAAATATATGTCTTTGAGGATGTATTTTTAAATGAATTCACAGGAATTCATCTCAGTAGAGGAGTTAACTTTGATATTGATATGACACTAAGTGTGTATACCATTTCAATACCCCCATATTATTTGATACTTGTCAAGCTAAAGGATCTCAAGGTGAAGCTTGATGAAATGGATTAGAAGGGATTTATTAGGTTTAGTACTTCACTGTGGGGTGAACCTATGTTGTTTTCAAAGAAGAAGGATGTTAGTATTTGACTGTATCTTGATTTCTGAAAGTTTCAACAGGTGAAAGTGAAGAAAAAATACCCACTTCTTTGGACCAAATATATTTTTGATCTATTATATGGATCTTTATAGTTTCTTAAGACTAATCTTCGATTGGGATACCACTAGCTATGAGTTAGAGTAGAGGAAATTATGAAGTTGATGTTTTGGAGGATGTATGGGCTGTACAAGTACTTGGTGATTCTGTTCAGACTGAGGAATCCTCTAGAAATAATCATGGCCCTCATTAAAATTATATTACACCCATATTTGGACTTTATCATTGTTGTGTTTTTAAAAAACATCCTCATTTACTCATCGACCCAAGAGCATAATTATAGACACCTCAACATAGTCTTGAGTATGATTCAAGGACATACGCTCTATTCCAAGCTGTCGAAGTGTGAATTTTCTATTTAGTAGGTTACGTTCCTTATACATGTGGGGTGTAAGACTTATATATCCATGTACCCATGAAAAATAGAGGTAGTGATTTCATGAAATTATCCCTAAAACATGTTTGATATCAAGAGATTTATAAGATTAGCAGGATACTAAAATCGCATTATCTAGGACTTAACTCAATTATCATCACCCATAAAGAAATTGAGAAAGAATGTAGTAAATTTCCAGTGGAAGTACTAGTTTTAGGATTCATTCCTTAAGATGAAGATGTGGTTCACTACAACTCTAGTACTAATACTTCTCGAGCCTAGGATCAAATATGTAGTATACTATGATGTATTATGAATCATTATAGGAGTGGTACTGATGAAGTGATAGAAGATAATTGATTATGGGTCACTTCATCTATGAATCAAGAAGATGAAATTCCATACTCAATACCTAGAGCTAGAAATGATGGTACATACTCTAAAGTTTGGAAAACACTATCCATTCGATAAGATGTTTTTAGTCTACACGTAACCATAAGAGCCTCTAGTATATCTTCACACAGTGGGACTTGAATCTAAAACATAGGTGCTGTGTTGAGTATTAATAGATGTTTGACTTAGATATAGTCTATGGACCATGGAAATTTTTCATTATTGAGGATGATATCATTTTTAAGAAATAGTTTGAGTAAGATCTTGGTGAGCAAACATCAATGGAGTAGTAGTTCTTGATGAGGTTGTTTGATGACTAGAGGTTGGAAGCTTCAGAGGATTATCGATTGACGAATCGTTCCCATTTAGTGATCACATCCTCACTTTTGAACTAGGGGAATAATGGTATAAAGTTTGACCTAGAGTGTGTTGTGATGAGAGAACAACTAGATAGAGGTGACCTGATACCCACATGATCAATGTACAATGATGATATGATCATGGTACTTATAACAGTATTAGTCTATCCTTATATCAGAGATGAGATTTTGATAGATTTATATACCTCTATATGGGTAGTACATCTTGGTGTGATGAAGATGTACCAAAACTTTAGGAGATAGTTCTAGTCACCAAGGATGAAGAGGGACATTGCAGGATTCATTTTCTGATGCCTTACTTGCTAGAGGGAAAAGGCTGAGCACTTTCATGTTGATGGGTTAATCCAGTTAATTCTAGTACCCATGTGTAATTTTAATGAAACCATGATGTACTATGTGATGGGGTTACCTAGGATCCTAAGGATTCATGATGTTTTCTGGGTGATTATCAATCAGCTAATGAATATTTCTCAGTTCTTACTGATATGAGAGAATTGATCTGTTCATAACATTTAAAGGCTATATATCCATGATATCATACAATTATATAGAGTTCCCTTGATATTTTATTTTGAAATATATTCGTGTTTTACATCACGCATTTGGAAGGGCATGAAAAAAAATACATAGGGACTTAGATGAGATTGGGAACAATGTACAATCCTTTGACAGATGGATAGTCTGAGTTGATGATATATATACTAACATATATTCATCAAGATTTAATCCAATAATTTGATGATGATTGAGATAAATGTCTTTCCTCTGTTGGGTTTTCTTAAAAAAATAATTACCAGGCCTTGATTTGGATGAATCTTTACAAGGATCTTTATAGGAGGCCATGTCGTTCACTGCTTTTTTGGCATGAGGTAGATGATGCAGTGATTTTGGGGTCCAATTTGGTTCAAAAGACCTCAGATATAGTTCATTTGATTTAGAATGTTTTAAACACTAATCATAATAGGCAAAGTTCATATGAAGATCACATGAGATGACATTTAGAGTTCATTATTGGAAATCAGGTTTTCTTTCTAGTGTCACCTTAGCTAGGGCATTATAATTTATGGAAATAGGGAATGGTGGAACCATAGATTGTTATTCCCTTTATGATAATTTAGTAGGTTGGGGCCATGGCATATTTTCTAGATATTTCTTCTCAATACGAAATTATTCATGATGTGTATCTGTGTCACAAATCTAGAGGTACATGAACGATCATACACATGTTATAAACTATGATGATGTAGAGTTAAAGAAAGATGAATCCTATGTGGATTTTATAGTGTATATTTAAAATTTAATCCTGAAAGTCCATCAAGGGAAGTTGGTACCACTTGTATAGATCCTATGGAGACATGGATGCATCCAGAAGGATATGTGGGAGAGAGAGTCTGATGCTCAACCATAGGGGGAGGTTGGTTCCACAATGGAATGTATTGTTCTAACAAGAGATCTAGAGTTACTTCATAGGTTTGAGAATTGGTCATAGTGGTGTAATAGTAATACTATCATTTTTAACTAACACTTAAACACTATTTTGTTTATAAATTAAAATTATTTTTATGTGAAAATTTATTTTTCAATAAAAATCATACGAAATTTTGTTTTATGGATTTATGTAAGGGTAAAATACCAATTAATGCAATGAATTTTTTTTCTTGTAACACATTGGAATATTTCATGGAATATTTCTGGATACGGGAATGGGGTTAGAATGAGATTCTGAGGCCCATAGATTCATGGTGTTGATATAATAAAATTTTGAAATATATTATATCACATGAGTTTTGTTTTTATAAAATAATGAAAAATATTCTGAATGATGTTTTAGAGGATAAATTTGAGAAATCTATTAGATATTTAATATAGGTTTTACCATAGGCATGACATAAACTTTATGTTCATTGGGTATTTTTCTAATGGAATCCTTTTGTGTAAGTGTAACACCCTGGCCCCTCTAGACTAGAGCCGGTGCATTACTTGTTATATTTTCATGGATAGAAGGAATGAAAATCCCAAAGGAATGATCAGTTTAGTATTCTTCAAGAAACTCAATACATAAATGCAACTCAAATTACATTGGGGAAGGTTACAAAATACAATACATAACAAAAACTAAAAACTGTATCCATAGGAACTCAATAAATGATCTCCTCTTCATCACCTCTTAAGAGTAGAAAATGAAAGGGGTGATCTCAAATACTCAGTAAGGGTTAAAAATAGAGGAAGCATGAATCAATTATAACTTAATTTTCAACAATTTGACATAATCAATAATATTAGGGTGAATAAATGAAAAACTCACGCCATTAATAAACTGAGAATGAAACTGCATCCATAGATTTTGTCATAGTGAAAACCTCATGGATAGTAATAACTGATAATGAATAAATAGAATGATTGTTAAACATATGTAATGTATCTGGCACATGATACCGTTGTACCATTACAATGGTTTAGTTCTGTGGGTAGAAACATGTCTGATTTTTGGAAACAAACATGAAGGGCTTGTTGCCAAATGATTTGTCTCATGAGACCTACCGATGCATCGAGGGGATATAGCGGGACCCACCCACCATTTAATGTCCAAATCATTATTTATAAATTGATTCAATACAAGAGAAATATTCATTTTCAATATCTATATAGAGTAGAGTATACATATTTATCAATATTTCCATAATTAAAATAACATTCCAAATAAACACCGTATATAAAATGGTATACGATTTAGAAAAGAAACATATCCATGACATGATATTATAGATATTTAATATAAATAGAACTTCAAATGAAAATTGATCTCAAATGGGAATTAGGTACACCACATAAGTATTATTAGGTGCCCCATAAAAAGTTAGTCACAACAAAACAGTAGTTGAGACAAAGTCTCTTACCACAATGTAATCGGTCAAATCATATGAACAGAACATAATAACCCTAAAATGAATCATTGAATAACATGAATATAAATATAATCATGTCATTATATATCAAATTTTAGTACACATACACCACATACAAGAAATAAGTGGTGAATAATGAAAATCTCACAGAAATGAAAGTGAGATGAGAAACCCCTTACCTTATGCTTGAGTGTGTTCTTAGTTTGTTTAAATGACCTAAATAATAAAACTTAACTTCATTAATTAACAACTAAATAACCTCCTTTACAGGAAATTGACTTATTATAACCCTATTAGGTTCATTAATGGCCCTTTCTATGTGGTTAAGAGGTTCAATTTTCTTATTTTGGACGCATTTTCTTCCTTAGTTTTCATGATTCATTTACTTGTTTTCATGAATGGAAGTTCATTTGAAATGTGGTTAAACATCCAGAATTGTTAATATATCTTATTAATGAAATTAAGAGGTTAAAAATGATTTTGGGTTATATACCATTACGATGATTCATTAGTTAAAAGTTTATTACAAATATTCAGATTAACTTGGCTGTTTTGTTCATAATGAACTTGTTTTGTATAACTATTTTATATTATGATTTTATAAGGATTAAAAAACATTAATGAGATTAGATACATATATAATTATCTAGTTCAACCATAAAAATGGTTTCATGACCATTAATTAAGGATAAAGTGAATAACGAAACTCCGTCGTCCACAATGGTTATAAATTGGAACGTAATGGACGTTAATTTTGTTTATAAAAATAAAAGGGAGGGGTATGGTTATTGATTATAGTTCTTCCATTAACATTATATAATTATAGTATATATATTATACTAGATTTTATCAGGGTCATTTGGATAGAGGAGGTGATATGAGAAAAATAAAATAGATGATCTTGAAAATAAAAGAAAAGGTGAGAGATCCCTTATAAAAATTCAGTAGCCTAACAACGTCGCTTAAAATTTTATAAAATAAAATGATGTGATAAAAATTGTATCTCATCATATTTAAGTAAAAATGACATTAATAAGAACACATAAAATCAAACCCCAACATATGGGAATGGAAAATCAAATAGATAACATAAAGGAAGTGTCGACTAAAAGAAGAGAATGAAGGATTCCCTTACCTTGTCGAGTAACTCCTAGATCTTGAAGGATGGGACCTTGGGGGATTAAGAAAACCTTTGGAGGACTCCTAAGGAGGTAATACCACCATATATTTTATGATTTAGATTTTTAATGAAATAAAACAAAGGGGGGTGAGTGGGTATTTATAGTAATTAAGAGGGAGTTTTTTTATTAATTAAAAGGGACACCTCGTTAGTGGTTTTCTCAAAACCATGGGATTTACCTTGGTATTTGATCATTGTTTAAGACACTTGAGAAAAATCATGTCACAATACACTGTAAAAAAGTCGATCATATTGTTATATTAATTATTACATCATTATTATGTCATTAAACTACCGAAAACTCATATCTGTATTTTTACTATTCACGAAAAATTCATGTATTTTAGAAAAATCCCAAAAATTCACCCTATCCATTTATTGAATTGTAGAATTCAAAAATAAAAACCATTTTTATAAAATAATTTTGTAAGTATTTTTAATTTAATTTTTAAATAAAATCAATGTTAATTTGAAAAATAAAATTTAAAGGTATAATTAGTTTTGTTTTACATTGACAAATCAATTAACTTATCATTATATTATTACCTTAAGAAAATAAAATATAATCATTATTTACTATTTATAAGGGTCATATTAATATTCATATTACTATTCAAAATGGAATGTTACTATTCATCAAAAAATCAAGTTGGTTCTATCAGAATCCAAATAACTTATTGGTTACAACTCTAGATGGCAGTTTTTCAAAATTCAAAACATAGAAGTAGAAAATTTATGTTTAATGGATAGCTTATAAATTTCTCTTATAATGTTTTGGTTCAAAAAATACTTAGTGCTTCATGCAATATATGCAATATAATGAATAGATAATATTTAATAGGAACATACAATAAAATGTTTGGGGTGTTATATTATTCCCTCCTTCAGAAATTTCGTCCTTAAAATTTAATATATAAATCCCGTAAAATAGATGTGGGTGGTTCTTCTTCATAAAATCCATTGGTTTCCATGTTTCTTCCTCCATATTTTGGTTTCTCCAAAGAATATTTACTAGGTGAGTTGTCCGATTTCTCAATTCCTGCTTCCTTGTGTCAAGAATCTCGATAGGGTTTTCACAGTAAGACAAATCAGGTTCCACTTCAATTTCTTCATATGTGATTACATGTGTTGGTTCTGGCATGTATTTCATTAACAATGACATGTGGAACACATCATGAACTCTAGAGAGATTTGGCGGTATCACTAAACAATAAGCTATAACTCCAATTATTTCTAGAATTTCAAATGGTCCGATGTACCCAGGGCATAGTTTCCCTTTCTTACTGAACCTTGATACACCCTTTCATGGAGATAATTTTAGAAATACATGATCTCCCACTATAAATTACAATTACTTTCATCGGTTTTCATTATAACTCTTCTTCCTACTTTGGCCTTCTTTAATATGGGTCTGTATTTTTTTCACCTTTTTGTGGTCTCTTCAATAAGTTGTGGGCCTATAAGTTTCCTCTCACCAACTTCATCCCAACAAGTTGGAGTTCCACATCTCTTTCCATATAATGCTTCATAGGGAGCCATTTGAATACTAGAATGAAAACTATTGTTTTAAGAAAATTACAAAAAGGGTATGTATTGATACCACATACCGTGGAAGTCAAGATAGCATGACTTCAACATGTATTCTAATGTTTGAATAGTCCTTTCAGACTATCCATCGGTTTGGGGGTGATAAGCAGTACTCATAAAAAGCTCAATATTCAAAGATTTCTGGAGACTTTTCCAGAATTTTGATGTAAACAAGGGATCTTGATCAGATAAAATCGATAGAGGTTCACCATGAAGTCTAACAATTTCATTAATATAAAGTCTTTCCAAGCACTGAAGTGGAAAATCCTCTCTTATAGGAATGAAATGTGCTGATTTTGTGAGAGGATCAATAATTACCCATATTTCATAATTCCTTCTAGGTTTCCTTGGGTTTTTAGTGATAAAATCCATTGTAATGTTATCCCAATTCCACATAGGAATAGGTAGAGGTTGCATCACTTCGTCTAGATGTTTTCTCTCTGTCTTCACTTGTTGACAAACTAGAAACCTTGTCACGTAGTCAGTAATTTCCCGCTTCATATTATCCCACCAAAAAGATTCCTTCAGATCTCTGTACATCTTGTTGCTACCTAGGTGTATAGAGAAATATGAGACATGGGAATCATCTAATAGTTCCCTTTTTAGCTCAGAAACTGATAAAACACATAAACTCTTCCCAAATTTCAGAACTCCTTATTCATACATGATGTCATCTAGTCTCACATCTTTGATAGCATTAATTTCCATATTCAGATTCTTATCTTCCGATTGAGAGCTTTTAATATTCTCTAATAAAGATGGTTTAGCAGTCATTTGAAAGTGGAAAGATGTTTCCATTTCATTAACAATTCCCATATCCATCTTTATTAGATAAAAAATATAGGATCTCTCTCAATCCTCATTTGGGTCAGAAGTCCATGATCTTTCTTGCTTAATGCATCTGCCACCTTATTTTCCTTTCCCGGGTGGTAGTGTATTAAAAAATCATAATCTTTGAGTAACTCAAGCCATCTCATTTGCCTTAGGTTGAGTTATTTTTGTGTGAAAATGTATTTCAAACTCTTCTGGTCTGTATAAATTTCACATCTTTCTTCATAGATATAATGCCTCAATATTTTCAAAGAAAAGATTACGGATGCTAACTCAAGATCATGAGTTGGATAATTTTTCTCATGAGTCTTCAACTGTCTTTATGCATAAGCAATAACTTTATCATTTTGCATAAGGACACACCCTAGTCCATTCTTTGATGCATCACTATATATTACAAATCCACCACTTCCGGATGGAAGAGTAAAAATTAGAGCATTGACCAATATTCTTTTCAATTTTTCATAGAATTCTGTACATTCTTTTTTCCATAGAAACTTAACTCTTTTACGTGTGAGCTTGGTTAGTGAGTGAGCCAGTCGGGAAAATTTTTGAACAAAACGCTGATAGTAACCTGCTAAGACAATAAAACTGCATACCTCAGTTATGTTTTTTGGCCATGGGACATTCTTGGATTACATTGTCTTTGTAAGATAAACTATAATTCCATCCTTAGAGACAATATGGCCTAGAAAAGAAACTGATTTAAGCTAGAATTTTCACTTACTAAACTTTCCATATAATTTATTTATTCGAAGAGTTTTTAGAATAATCTGCAAGTGATCCTCATGGTCTTCATTGCTTTTTGATTATACTAGGATATCATTGATGAATACCACACAAAATTTATCAAGATATTCCTTGAAAACTATGTTCATTAAATCTATGAAAACAGAGGGTGCATTGGTCTGTTCAAAAGGCATTACTGTAAACTCGTAATGCCCATACCTTGTCCGAAATGCTGTCTTAAGAATATCTTCCTTCCTCACACGCAACTGATGATATCCAGATCAAAGGTCAATCTTCAAAAAGTATTGATCTCCATGAAGTTGATCAAATAAATCATCAATACGGGGTAGAGGATACTTATTCTTTATTGTAATAGCATTGATTTCCCTGTAATCAGTGAAATGCCTCATGGATCCATCTTTCTTCTTGAAAAAGACGATAGGGGCTCCCCATGGAGAAACACTAGGTCGAATAAATCTTTTTTCACTGAAATTTTCTAGTATTTTATTTAGCTCTACTAATTACACAATGGACATTCTATAGGGAGTCTTTGATATAGGTCTTGCATCAGGAATTAAATCAATAGAGAACTCAACTTCCCACTCTAGAGGATGTCCAGGTAAATCCTCTAGAAATACATCAATGTACTTTTTCACTATGTGTACATCTCCCATTTGAAAATTTATTTCCTCACCCATAAATATTGATTTATCTTCCTCTCCAAGTATTGCATTTAGTAGAGCTACTGGGGGTGGTTCTAGATAAGAATCAGGTGGTGAAGTTTCTGCCCTAAATACAAGGGATTCTACAACATTTTAAAAAATTGTAACATCCTTCTTCTTACAATAAATCTTCACATCATAATTTGACATCGAATCCATACTGATAATTATATCAAATTCAGTCATTGGTATGATGATAAGGATACCATCTAAAGCACGTTTTGGTGTCTGGAGGGGGACTATTCGATATTCCTTTGTTTTAATGATAAATCCCATGGGAGTTTTTACTAACTCATTTACGAAATCAAATTGGAAATATCAGATTTTCTTGAAAAACTAGGAATATATAAATGAATGCGATGATCTAGAATCGAATAAAGTGTTGGCTAAGTTATAGGAAACTATTAAAGTACCTACCACCACATCATTAAGAATTTCAACCTCCGCAGTTCTAATCGCATAGGCTCTCCCTTATTCTCTTGTATTTTTCTGAGGCATGTTTCCTTGGGGCTTAGGAAAATCATTTTCATAGTGTCCCATATCTCTACAATTGTAGCATTGAATATCATTGAATTATTTCTTCCCCTTGCATTCATTAGATCGATGACCCTTTTCTCTGCAGTTATAGCAGACTTCCATGCCTTTCAAGAATTTCCCAAGATGATTCTTTACATAGTTCTCATATAATGGGAATATCTTTGTTCCATTTCTCTTCTTTGGTTCTTCTTCTTTTTCTTTGTTATCATAGTACCACTTCTTATCTTGGTTTCCTTTGAAAAGATTTGATCTAAAAAATTCCCTCTATATTTTGATGCCACTTGATATAATTTCATCATATAATGAAAATGATTGAGAAGCCAGTGACCTTAGAAGACTTGACATAAGAACTTTAATGAAATGATCAATCTTGTCTGTCGAGTCACATACGTAATCTATGGCATACCTGTCCAGCCTTGTGAAATTAGCCTCATACTTTCCCACACGTTCTTCTTCCCTTTGATTTAATATAAGTAATTTACTATTCATTTTAGTTCGTTTCCCATGAGGGAAATATTTTTTGAAGAATATTATCTTTAAAAGTCCTCCATTCCATATCTTCTATTTCTTCTTCCTCTGTGGTATACTGAATTAAGGACCACCATTGATTAGCGTTGCCCTTGAGACAATATACTGCCAGTACAACATTTTCATTTTCATTGCATCTTAATTCCATGAATATATTTTTAAGGGACTTTATCCATTGCTCAGAAACCACTGGGTTAGTAGTCCTATAAAAATATGGGGGCATCTACTACATGAAATGATCTAACACCGGTGTTGAATGGTTATTTATTACAACCTTAGAAAGTTGTCCCAATATGGTCATGATCTTATCTGCTCCAACATTGACTGTGTTGACTTGCTCAGTAGGGAGATCCCTATATTACCCACGAGTATTGATTCCCCTTCTTTCGTTAGATTCCATTTATATATAATGGGATATACTAGATTATTTTATGAAACTCAAATAGAAAATACTTCAACATAGATTGAAATTCTATGCATAGATAATCTTTTAAACATGTTTTCTCTGAGGAAAAATTTACATTAAACTCCTTCATAATGGATTTTAATGAAAATGTGAATTATCCTAAGCATATCCCCTGGGAGTGTTGTAACCAAGAGTGCAGAAAGGCCTGTTGTTGTGCACTAGTTTCCGTTCGAGTCTAGCTCAAAGAGGTGTTTTCGTGTTTTATCCCTAGATACATCTGTGCCAGAGCCGCCTCTACCTGATTATATCCAAACAAGGATATATTGCTTGAAATATCCACATAATCTATTCCTTTATAAAAAACCAGGATTTTCTTGTACATTCATCCTCAAATACTACCTTAGGGATTTGTTCCCTACAATACATTTCCTACTCTAGTTTCCAAGTTTCCTACTAAACTTCTTCTGATACCAACTGTAACACCCCGACCCCTCTAGACCGGAACCAGTTCATTACATGTTATATTGGCATGGTTAGAAAGAATGAAAATATGGAAGGAACAATTAGTTTTTCATTCTTGAAGAAACTAGATACATAAATGTAACTCAGATTACATTGGGGAAGGTTACAAAATTTAATACACAACAAAAACTAAAAACAGCATCCACAGGAACTCAATAAATGATCTCCTGTTCATCACCTGTTTAAGGTACACAATGATAGGGGTGAGCTCAAATGCTCAGTAAGGGTAACAAATAGCAGAAAAATGAATCAATAATAACTAAATTGTAAAAAATTTGACATAATCAATAAGGCATGGTGAATAAATGAACAAATCACGCCATTAATAAATTGAGAATGAAACTGCATCCATTGATTTTGTCATAGTGAACAACTGATGAATAACAATAACTGATAATGAATAAAGAGAATTACTATTAACATGATGTCAGTTATCTGGAACATGATACCATAGACCCTTTAAAACGGTTTAGTTCTATGGGTAGAAACCCTTCTGATTTTTGGAAACAAACTTGAAGGGTTTGTCGCCAACTGATTTGTCTCATGGGACCTACCGATGAATCAAGAGGCTATAGCAAGCCCCACCCACCACTTCATGTCCAAATAATTCTTTATACATTAATTCAATGCAATAGAAATATTCCTTTTGAATATCTGTAGAGTTTAGAGTATACGTATTTATCAATATTTTCATAATTAATATAACTTTCCAAATAAACACCGTATGTAAAATGGTATACGATTTAAACAAAAAACATATACATGACATGAGATTATGGATATTTAATATAAATATAACTTCAAATGAAAAGTGATCTCAAATGGGCAGTAGGTACACCACATAATGATTATTAGGTGCCCCATACAAAGTCATAAAAAAATAGTAGTTGGGACAAAGTCTCTTACCACAATGTAATTGGTCGAATCATATGACAAGAACTTAATAACCCTGAAATGAATCATTGAATAAAATGAATATAAATAGAATCATGTTATTATATATCAAATGGAAGTACACATATACCACATATAATAAATAACTGGTGACCAATGAAAATCTCACCAAAATTAAAGTGAGATGAGAAACCCCTTACCTAATGCTTGAGTGTGTTCTTAATTTGTTTTAATGACCTGAATAATAAAATTTAGCTTCATTAATTAATAAATCCAGAACCTACTATACATGAAATTGATTTAGTATAACCTTATTAGGTTTATTAATGGCCCTTTTTATGGGTTTAAGAGGTTCAATTTTATTGTTTTGGAAGCATTTTCTTCCTTAATTTTCATGATTCATTTATTTGTTTTCCGGAATGGAAGTTCATTTGAAATGTGGTTAAACATATATAATTGTTAATATATATTATTAATTAAATTAAAGAGATATAAATTATTTTTGGTTATATACCATGATGATGATTAATTAGTTAAAATTTTATTACAAATATTCAGATTAACTTGGCCTTTTTGTTCAGAATGAACTTGTTTTGTATTATTATTTTATATTATGAGTTTCTAAGGATTACAAGTCATTAATTAGATGAAATTTATATATTATTATCTGGTTCAACCGATAAAATTGTTTCATTATGATTAATGAAGGAGAAAGTGAAGAACGAAACTCCGTCGTCCACAAAGGTTATAAACTGGGACATCGTGGACGTTGATTTCGTTTATAAAAATAAAAGGGAGGGAGTAAGGATATTGATGATAGTTATTCTATTAACATGATATAATTCCATTATATATTTTATAATGAAGTTTATCATGGTCATTTGGATTGAGGTGGTGAGGAGAGAAAAAGAAAATAGATGAACTTGAAAACAAAAGAAAAGGTGAGAGATCCCTTATGAACATTTGGCAGCCTAACGACGTCGCTTAAAATTTAAAAAAATTAAATCGTGAGATCAAAAGGGTATCTCATAATATTTAAATCAAAAGTAAAGTAATAATAAAACATAAAAATCAAAAACCAAAATATGAGAATGGAAAATCAAATAGATAACATAAAGGAAGTGTCGACTAAAAGTAGAGAATGAATGATTCCCTTACCTTGTAGAGTAACTCATAGTTCTTGTAGGATGGGACCTTGGGGGATTAAGGAAACCTTGGGAGGAATCCAAGGGAGGTAATACAATAATATATTCGAGGATATTGAGTTTTTAATGAAATAAAATAAAGGGGGGTGAGTGGGTATTTATAGTAATTAAGAGAGAGTTTTTTATTAATTAAAAGGGACACCGCGTTAGTGGTTTTCGCAAAACCACGGGCTTTCCCATGGTATTTGCCCATATTTGAAGACACTTGGGACACCTCATGTCATAATACACTGTAAAAAAGTCAACCAACCTTTTATATTAATTATTACATCATTATTATGTCATTAAACTACCAAAAACGCAAATATGTATTTTTAATATTCACAAAAAATTTGAGTGTTTTAGAGAAATCCTCAAAATTCCCCATAACCATTTTTTGATGTGTAGAATTCAAAAAAGAACTCCATTTTTAGAAAATAATTTTGTAATTATTTTTAATTTAGTTTTTAAATAAAATCAAAGTCAATTTGAAAAAAAACAATTTAAAGGTATAATAAGTTTTTTATTACATTAAAAAATCAATTAACTTATCATTATCTTATTACCTTAAGAAAATAAAATATAATCATTATTTAATATTTATAAGGTTCATATTACTATTCATAAGGGAATTTTACTATTCATCAAAAAATCAAGTTGGTTCTATCAAACTCAAAATGAATTACAAGTTATAACTCTTGTTGGCTATTTTTCGAAATTCAAAACATAGAAGTTGAAAATTTATGTTTAATGGATAGCTTATAACTTTCTCCTAAAATGTTTTGGTTCAGAAAAGACTTATTTCCTCATGAAATATATGTTATCTAATGAATAGAAAGTATTTAAGAGGAACATACCATAAAATGTTTGGGGTGTTATAGTAAGGGTAACATTTTACCCTGTTTATATTATTTTTATATTTTTATTTTCATTATTCTACATCCACAAACCGTTGCAATACACTTTTTCACATTCCTTTGATAAAAAACCATAGAATCACTCGTTTGGAACCATTTAAATTATCAACATGTTAATGAGATGAAATTAAACACTCAATAATTAATTTTCAGTTGAATTACAAATTAAATAAATGATTTTGATTTATAGGGTTGTAAATTCTAAAATTATACACATTTTGGGATATAAATAGCTGTAACATTTAGGTTCTGGTGTTGGTTGATCTTTTTGAGTATAAGAGACCCAAGATCTCCTTATGTGTGATTAGGAAGCCTCCATAGAATTGATTTTGGTTCCCTTTTTAGGTTCTAGGCATGTTGACCTATTAATCTTCTCCCCTTTTTCACTACTCCTAAGGGTTAAGAGGTTTTTTTGTTGATTTTTATTTATTTTCTTCTTTTTTTTCCTTATTATAAAATTATGGAAAAATCGATAAATTTAATATAAATTGATAATACCTAAATTATAAAACAATAGTTCCTAAACAGATTTTCAAAGGATAATTATATGAAATTATTGGAAGATATTAATAAATAATTATTAAGAGATAATTTTAAAATTTTTTAAAGGGTAATTATGAAAAATTATTAGAAGATAAATATAATAATTATCAAATTAAATTTACACCAAATTATCGAATGATAATTTATGAGAAATTATCATAAGAAAATTATGAATGGATAATAACAACTAATTATTAAAAGATAATTTATAAAAATTATGAAATGGAAATCATAAAAAGTTATCAAAGGATAATTTTATAAAACTATCATAGAATAGTTATAAAGAGAAAACACATATGTTATCAATTTAATATTGGGATATATTTATTATTGAATGTGGTTTTATAATTACTCTTAAGGGGATGATTTCTAGAACTTGTTTTGGACTAAAATGATTATTTGAAAATTTTCCAGGGGAGAGAGAGAGTATAATTGCATGTGATATTTATTTATTTTGAAAATAAAATAGCTATATTTGGTTCTAACAACCCTTGAAGAACCATGAGCATTGGTGTGTTGAAAACTAATATAAAAAGTCCTAGGAGGACACAATATTAGTTTCAGAGGTTTCCATTACAAATTTTTCACTACATAGGGTGGTTTATCCTTGATGTCAACATCAATGAATTTGAGGTAAGAAGTTACTTACCTTCTTAGCGATCTCTTTTACACATTTTTTCATGTTATTGTTTTAGGAATAAATGACTAACATTCTTAATTATGACGACATGTGGGTGTGTGTATAGCCCTGGAGACCCATTTTGATAATTTTTCTATGAGAATTGATAGAATATATTTTACCATGTTTTATGTTGATTCACATGTAGTTGAATAATGATACTATATTTATAATGACGGTGTGCTATTTTTTATTCATTTTATACCTTTTTTGTATTATATTTCATTTTTAGGTTTGGTGATTTCTACATGTTATAGATGAAAATTGTGGTATGTTTACCCCTTGGGGGGTACGTCTAACTTGAAATGATGAATATGGTGGATCATGGTAGCCCTTTGGACATAAAGTGACTTGATACCTTCAGGATTCCAATGAACTTGCTGAAACTTGATTCCTTGTGGATATCGAGTTACAACTTCACTCAATTTCTTTAGGATACTAAGTTAAATTTATAAAATCATGTGACTAGTTTTGATATTTACAAATATCTCTGTTACCCTTTCGGAATGAAGATAATGTAGGTAAGGACATGGGTTTGTGGTAGCGTGGTTAGCGGATGACAACTTAGTTTTGGACTGTATGATGTTATTATTATTATGAATTTATTATATTCATGCAATAGATCTATTATACTTGATAAAAATTGGTTAAGGATTCATTGGTAGTGTCTTACTGAGTCTTGTACTCACACAGTACTTGGGAATTTCAGTGTGCTTGTAGATTTCCTAACTAGAGATCCAGTGAAGGGAAAGGGCCTTGTGGCTTATATATGAGTAGAGGATCATAAATCTGCTAGAAAACCATGATGGAATCTAAATAGGCCCTCTATTTATTTATTTATTATATGATTTAATACTATAGTTTGGATCACCACTTTGGGATCCCTTTTCCTTATCATATGAAATGTATACAATCTTTTATTTCTATATGTTACTCTAACTATTTATTATAGTGGTCATTTATTACTTATACCATGACATGATACTGAGGGTATAGTCTCCCCCTGATAGAATTGGGCCCTCTCTTCTAGTCAGTAGTGTCATATGTTTGAGGAGGTGCGCATGAGGTCATGTGATCCTCTCGATCAGACCTAGTGGTTTAGGTTAGGATGTTACACATTATCACATAGATTCCACCAAGAAAAACAATTATCATGATATAAAATATTAGTAAATATTCATGTAGATGAATATATTTTTAATCTTATGTTTAAAGTAGTTTGTTTTATGGAACCAACTTCAACTAGATCCCAATTACACTAGACCCAGCTGTTAACTAACCAACTAGTTAACATCACAAGATAAACATGATTCTTCTATGATATGGCTATAGTTTCTATTCACACCATGCTTACCATGACTATTCTTCTTACTATGACGCCGTATCTTTATGAAAATCCCTCATGAGATGATATCATTGAATATATATTTTTTTCCTCTATCATTTCTAACATCATTGATAATACTATAGTTAAAAGTCATCATTATATGATTGAATTTTAGTATTTAGGTATAACTCCAAAACAAAGATCAAATAATTTCTAAACTTTTTTCTTAATCCACATAAAAAACCACAACATAACTGGTCTAATATTGATATGATATATACTATCTGTAATAAGATTTACCCTTGTATATTAACATATCCTTATTATGATTCTATATTAAACTAATCTAAATAAGACAAGTTTTATACCATATTAAAACTAGTATTCCCATTTCACTAATTACCATGAACTCATCCTTTTTTATTTCTAAAGAACTATATAACAATTCTAACCAACAACCTAGGTAGTTCTCCTAGTCATATTTGGTATTTTTATTTTATTATTTACTCATATAAATGAACAAACCCAATTATATATCATGTAATGTGAGATATATTTCCAAATTACTCTTAGGAATATGAATTATATTCATCACAATAATACCATGTGACATTGTAAATTATTTAGGTAAATTTTTCCATTGTGTATTGTTCAATACCATGTCAATTATGTGTAATAACATGGATTAAGAAACCCATTTATCCAAGATAGTAGATCATGTTACCTAGAACTTGTATTTATATTTAATTTTTTTTACAAATTAACCTTACTATTAACATAAAACAAATTACATATTTTCCATATTTTGTCAAACATATCTTTCATGAAAATTATAGGAGTCCATATATCCTTTTATATAAATATAAATTTTTTTAATTTCAATTAAATATGCATTTAATATTGTTATTTTTTAAAACCATAAATAGAACCTTGAATTTTTCATTTCACACTTGGATTTATTTCATGTTTCCAATATTTTTGGTCATGTTATATAGGAATGTTCCATAATGTTACCTATATGAGATGTCTACTTGGAATTTGATGACCAAGATAATGATCATAATATATATGATATGTATAATTCAAATGGATTTAAGATTTATGAAATGGTATAACCATTCGATCCTTATTAGTACCTCACAACCCCTAACATATTTTCATCAACCACAAAAAAAAATAGAACAAGAGTTGGTATATGGAATCCATTTTAAATTAATATTAACTTGTTAGTCATATTTAGTAGTAACATAAAAATCTATTTAGGATTTATTGTTCTTATCGTATAATATATCACCCACCAAGGTGAGTATAAAACCGCCACTATGGTTCTAACCATCCCACATGGTATGTGGCACTGGAATAATTCCCCCCACTAACACTTGTGGAGTTTAATATTCTTATTCCAACTCGTGAATCCCGATATATGATTAAAATAAAGTCTCCCCACTATCTAGAAAGATATTTACACACTTTATAGAAATAAAATTGTTATGATTAATAAATTTTATATCCTAGGGATGTAAATGTCTTTAGTAGAAATAAATTAATTAACTAAGATGAACCTTTTTTTCATGATGTATATTTTAATTTTTCACAATATTTATAAATGGATCCCATTAAACACCTAATAATATGAAATAATGTACTTTATTTATATAATAACTTATATGATATCCATTAGTCAATATAGTTATATTATGGTGTAGTTTTTACACTAATCTGTTCAAAACATATCTAGAAATAAATAATAAAAGATTTCAATACATATATAAGACTCCTTATCGACCAACCTTATCCATAAGATGTTAATAAGGCTATCTGAGTTTTTGAAAAACTTTATTATACATTAAATTATCAATGAAAACATGGTTAATATACACTCCAACAAACTACCTTGGAGGATCCTATATCCTTTTACAAGTTCATCAATTACTTCATTGAGCATTCCTAAAATTTCATAAAATAATCTCAATGATTATATGAATTTTAACTCTAGATTCACCTTAGAATAGTTTAATCCACCATGATTAATATAACTACATAAGTTTTTTGGATTAACTTTATATCTAAAGGATTCTTAGTCTAAAACATAATTATGTCATATACCTATGTGTTTTATCAACAAGGAGTCTAAGCATCATAATAGGTATATAAATCCCAATTAATAGTTTTACTTAACTAATAATTATCTTTCCGCAATTGAGTATGAGTCTTATGAATTTATATTCAATATATTTTACCAATTTTAGATATCAATTATTTTTGTTTTACTAAACTATTAATTATGTTTGGGATTATATAAAAACATTATTTTGAAAAGAAATAATTTCCCATCCACCTAATATAATACTAAGAAAAATATCTGAGTAACAATTAACACAAATAATAATTCCATTCAAATCAATACACTAAGAAATTAGAATTTGTCTATTTCTCAATGTTGACATAGTAATCAACCTTTCTCAACCACTAAGAAAAATCATTATATTTCATAATTTAATATGCTTCACATTAATTACATTGCAATATACCTTCTTAGACACTAGGAAAATACACCTTACTTCTTAAAATGTTTCTATTTGCTTCTTACTACTGATATAAGAATCACCCTTTCTCGATTAATGGGAGAAAAAACCCTAATTATTGGTTTCTTGTATGAAAATGTATTATATACCCAATAAGTGAGATAGAAACTAACATTAATATATTCTTAAAGTTGATGAAACTTATTTCCTCCTCTTCTATTCATTTTAGTTTCTTTTTTAAATGAAATTTCTATTTATATGATAATTAAATAACCTCTTGTTCACCCTATTAGCTCTAAATATTTTTTAATTTAAAATAATTTGTAAAAAACCACTTTACTAGAATTGGTAATGATATGTTAAACCTTTCCATTTTGATATCATTCTCCATAAGGGTTATTGAACTGTGTTCCCTACAACTCTTTTTCATCTATTGAACACTTTTAAAATATTACCAAGCTATTCATCTATACTATTCATATCATAATTCTTGATGAATAAAGAGAACATGGAATATGATGATGATAGTATGAGACTAAAGGAAAATTTATTTTCTATATGAAAGACTAAATTTCTTAACTGATCAATTCACTTTAGTATGTTAAAGGCAAGATCAATAGTTAAATTTTCTCTTTTAGTTTACACTAGTATAGTTCAGTGAAAATATCATTTATCTAAAGAATATATTTTTACTTCTTAAGATATATGATATGAGATATAATTTTATAAAAATAAATGTAGTTACATTTTTTTATTATTTTTCTCGACATAACCGATATCTTGATGTAATAAATAGTATGACCATCTTAAGAGGGCACTTTTTGATCAATAAGGAATCACTGGGGGGGGGGGTTGAATCAGTGATTAAATTTCTTTGTATTTTTACTTCATGAAAGAACCCTATCAATTGGTAAAAAGTGAACCTTGATTTCTGTACAAAACAAAACTGAGGGGAAAATAATATTTACAAGGTTCAAATCATAAAATGAGATGCATATTCCTTGGTATGATCTAGATTCCATTGAGATTATACAACCCACTAGTTTAAAAATGAATGTAGAATGAGAAGGGTTTATCCTTAAAATAATTTTATAATAATTCTATAAACTATAATACTTCTTTTTGTACTATTAAAAAGACATATAACTTGGTATCAATAAGAATAAATCATTGCAGACATCTCCTTCATTTGTTGAAGAAGTATAACTATTCCTATTCTTCTTCAACCTGTAGAAAATTAGGTATGATATCTTCACTCTGTGAAAATTTCCATAAAAAAATATTCTTCCAAATCACTTACCCTATCTTATTTTATTTTTTTCTATATTTTTTATTCTTCTTACACACACCCCATACTTTCAAAAATAATAATAGAAAAGTATTGGAGACAATTTTAATTACCAAATTCAAATCTAAACAAATAAAATCTTCCAACCAAATCAACTAATAATAATTCATTTCAAGAAATTGAATATTTTTTGGTATTCTAGAGAACATTAATGCCTTAAAAATGGCCTCATATATTGAATTTGAGATCCATTGAGTTTAACAAGATTCCACATTATCAAAATTTCTCATAGGTGAATCAAACTCCACGAGACAGCTTCCACCACGATGTAGTGAAGAATAATTGGCCATTTTTTTCATTAAAAATGAATTATAATATTGTTTATATCCATATATATATGCTTTTTCCCATTAAATACCACCTATAAACCACAAATTTTTAGACCATGATCCAAGTGAGCTTTCTCATTTCACAAAGGTAGACATAAAGAGCACCACGAGGACCACCAAGATCATTTTTTCCTTGGTAGAATCACATATATACCCTTAAAGATGACCATGAGGACAACCATGAACATTTTGGACTTTTCTATTTCATATAGGTATAATGGAGGTCCTCTACGGGGACCACCACTAAAATTTTTCCCCTGGTTGTTTTGCACAAGAATGTCCCTAATGTACCACAACCATTAAAACACCCTTTTTAATGGGTGTGGCCATCCTAGAATCTTATATATCAATACAATGAACAATAATAGGAAATGTTCTTTACCATGTTTGGAAACGAATTTATAGAATTAACTACAACATGGTCATGTATTTTTCTTGATTCACTAGTCTTACAAGAGCCTCCAACACTTCTAGAAAATCATGAATCTGGATAAAACCATCATTATTGTAGAGACATGAAGCTTGAAGTACATGGACATTACATTAATTTTGCGGAATACTTAATAAATAACAAAAACAGACACACAAGGACTGTAATAGTTTAGTGTCTTTGGAAACTTGGAACGTAATCTTCTAATCGTGGTGGAAGATCCTCAACATCTCCCATAAATATCTTCCCCTTTTTTTTACCTAAAACCTTTCATTATATCCTGGGGAAAAGAAAACATAAAAAGGGTGAGCTCAAATTCTCAGTAAGGGTAAGCATGGATAAAATAAAACATACCATATACATTTAAACTTAAAAACATGAACATAATGTTTAAACATCAAAAGCTTGAGCAATGACATAAAACATGGAAGTACGTAAGGCATAAATCATAAAGAAACATTAAGCATGATAAAATATCATGGGAATACAACATGTAATTGTGGAAACCATTAAGCACATGATATGATTTCCATATTAGCCAAGGCATTGCTGCCAAGACCATCTTAGTGGACAAAGTCCCTTTCTGAATCGAGTTCACTCCTCGTTCCAGTCCTGTATTACTGAACCAGTTTAACTTTCCATTCCAGCCATGTCTATCTCATGAGATATAAATCTTTACCCAATTCATTGGAGGGAGATATAGGTCCCACCCATCTCATAATGAAATCATTATTCCTTGTGCCACAAAATAAACTTAAAACATTCATCATAACCCAAAGAATAAAATGGGTTTCATAAACATCATCCCATTATCTCATAATCCATATAAGAAAATGGAAATTTCATCATAAGAAAAGTGAAACCACGTAAATCATAGAGACATTAATCTTGAAACATAAACATATGAAATAATGTCTTCTTATATGGAAAATGGTTTTGATAAAACACTTGAAATGAGTTCTTGATAAAAATATCCTTTCTTCTTCAAAATCATTATCTTTCCACAAAATGTCATGCAATTTTAAAAGAAAAGGATTTTGTTGAAAATAATCTTGAAATATTTTGGAGGAATTTTCATGAAAATAAGGCTTCATAAAAACCGTAAAAATTCGTTCACGCCGTATAAGTTAAAAATAACATTTTCCTCGTACTTTTTTCGGAAATGTCCAAAAAAGTACCTCGTAACGTAAATAAAAGAATGATTCCTTACACAACATGTAGTAAAAGTAAAAAATGGGTAAAAAGGAATTTAAAAATACATGAAAAAACTTTTATTAAACATGGACATGATAGAAATAGCCCCAGAAAATACTTATGAATAAGCAATCTCGGATAAAAATGAGATTTGCAAAATTATCCCTTACCTTATGTCCGATATGATTCGTAAGTGTCCGAAACTCCTGTATAATGATTTAAATAATGTCATTGAATTATTACAGAATCATACTCATTGTTATGATATCATATATGGTTCACTTATGACTTTATATTACCCGTTCTTTTGTAAATTCCATGTTAAAGAGCGTTTTGGGTAAAATCGTTTCATTTATCGTCCGTGTTTTCACTTGTAATTATTCATATGATTACATAGATCATGATTAATTAATTCCAGAATATAAAACATGATTTATATATAATATATATTCAGAATATACATATATACAATATATCATTAAATGGAAAGAAATACACCGTTCATGGAGACGGTAGGCCGTACATACGCATGAACGCTGTTTTTGTTTCCTTATTGAGTTGAATGGAATTAAGTAGATGAAATAAATATATATACACATAAATATAGTATCATTATTATGTCATATATTTCATGATTACTTATTAAATATACTTTATAATAATTCATGAATGGTTAACGTGGAGAATGAATCTCATCGCGTCGTGGAGACGGTAGTCCGTACGTACGCACGAGCGATGATATCGTTCTCATGATCATGGAATTGTATTGGAGTGTATGTATACTATTTTAGAATAAATATCACTTTAAAATAATCATATATAGTTATTATGTACACCATTATACCCGTTCAAGTAAGGTGGTGGTGGAAAATAGATTACAC
The DNA here is from genome assembly GCA_963277665.1 of Viscum album. Lineage (NCBI taxonomy): Eukaryota > Viridiplantae > Streptophyta > Magnoliopsida > Santalales > Viscaceae > Viscum > Viscum album. Next base: position 212,916,452 of record OY728164.1, read on the forward strand.
CACGACGTGGAGACGGTATTCCGTACATACGCACGCGCGGTGATTTCATTTTCCGTAGGATGGATAGATGGTGAAATAGGGTTATTTAATAATTATAATAACATATCAGTATATTAGTGATACTGATGTTATTACTTCATAATGAAACAACTAAAGAAGAATAATTGGAAGAATAAATAAAGTTGAAAGAATCGGTAACTGACATTACCTCTTCTTTGAAGCGCCTCTTTGAGTCCTCCTATTAGGGCACTAAAATTGGTCTTTTAAGAAGACCAGGACCTATAGGATGTTTCTAGGGAAGTTTATAGGAGGAATTGGTATGGTTTGGACGATCTTGAAGGCTCATGGTGGTGTGAGGAAGAGAGGGAGGAGGTGCCCTTTTATAAGGGAGGAGAGGGGAACCTTTGGAATAACTAAAAACATTATTTTATTATAAAGACATATTCGGTTTTAAATAGATCCAAATTGATTTATTTCAAAGATAAGGTGGGGATGGGTCTAAGTCCTCTCATCCAATATAATTTAGACAAGTTTAGGTTCCTATTTTAACCTTATCATTTATATTTAACTTTAAGTTAGATAATTTTACTTTTACCGTGTCTTTTTTCGTTCTTACACTATAAGGTTAATAAACATACTATAACAAGCCAAAAGAACCCCAAGTTTTTTATTATTAATATATATAACCTTATATAAGTCATTTGGCCGAACCTTATATTTTTTGGAAAAATATCATATTTGTTTTAAAAACTATTTTATGTCAATTTTGACACTATTTAGTAATTGATTTTTGTGAAAATCATAATAGAATGATTAGTTAGAAGAAAGTTAATTAAATCAATAATAACATGTCATATTAACCTATAAAAGTAATGGAATTCATAAAAAGTCTCAAATTACATTTATTTGGGTATTTATAACATCAATTATGTCAATATTTCATTAATAAAATAATTACTGCATCATCATTATGTCATAAATAAATTAAATTATTTAATGTCTAAAAATTAAAAATTAAATATCATTATGTAGGAAATATTTTTATATTTCTAATGAATATTTATAGTCGAATTTATCTTATGTATAACCCTATATTAAAAATGATTTACTTATTAAACTTTGATTTTAACTATTTTAACCCTTCTTTAAATAAATTAATAATAAATGTCCTAATCTAATCCAAGTGGGCCTAAATGGTCATATTTTATTCATAAGGTTGTTTTTGTCGAATTAAACTTATCTAATAGAATTAGGACATGTGTTAGGGTAATAATAATATCATTTTTACCCTTAATTACCCTATTTACTTTTAACCGTCGTAAAAAAAGTAAAAAGTTACTATTCACCAAAAATTATTTTCATCTCATTGAACCAAATTTTAATTACTGACATCAACCATGTCTCTCAGAGTTTTGAAATTCCACTCACAGAAGCGGTAAAATTAAGTTTTATGAAAAATTCATTTTTTTAACTACCACTTAGTGGTTTCACTATTCATCAAAAAAAATGAAAGATTCCAGAAAAATACCAAAAATTATGCCTAAGCTATATTTGATATTATGAACTAAAAAATGATGTCTATTTTACCAAATTAAAAACATATGATTTTCATTAATTAATTTAAAAATTAATTCCCATCGTCAAAACAAATAGCTTGTTCTTTAGAGATAATAACTATCAAAAGATTGTCACTTGTTTATGTCTGGTTTAAATGTGAAATTACATCCAATGATCAAAATTGTATTAAATTGTAAAAATATATTCTAAATATACTTTAAAACCACTCAAATTAATAATTTATCACTATTAATTATTTCTATTATAAAGGTTGTTTTTAATTAAAATTTAGTAATATTCACTATTCATCAGAAAATGAAAGTTATCCAAAATGTACAAAATTTCACCCTAAGATAATTTTGATATTCCGAATCAAAAAAATGAAGTCCATTTTGAGAAATAAAATTTACAAAATTTCAAAAAGTGGTTATTACTATTCATAATAGCTAGTTTTAATAATATTTTAATAGCATATCGTTGTTTAGTGAAACTCGGTATTGCGTACTACACACGCTATCAAGGAAGGTCATGATTGCGTGTAATGAAAGGAAAGTCAAGGATGCGTGTTGTGCAAGCTCCTTTTGGTGTAGTGTACAACACAAGACATTAATGAAATTAAAAATAATATTTTTCATAAAATCTCGGGGTGTTACATTCTACCCACCTTAAAATGAATTTCACCCTCGAAATTCGTCGGGGTTATAAATGGTTTACTACTCGAAAGTTTCTTTAATAGAAACCCACATCATAAAAGGAATACCAAAACCAATCTTTAAAAACAAAAGTATGAAACGTAACGGTTACCCAAATAAACCAATCACTGGGTTTCCGCATAGGTGAAAATATGGATATGGAAGAGAAATCTAACCATCATGTTCTGATGGAGAGTGGTTGAGAACATGGCTATGGAAAAGCCAGAAATCACAAAGCCAGAAATTTGTGATGATCTAAGGTACCATATGATTTATCAGATATAAGAGCACTAGGACAACATTTTTGGTTTTCAAGATGATTTTCCTAAAGTTGATGAAATTGGAATTAGAAGAAATACTTTCGTGATTTTGGTATAGTCTCACCATTGGTCGTTATTTGGAAAATTTACACTTTATCTCTCAATGAAATGAAGTTGAAATTGTCATTCATGATGTGTTAGCAGATCATGTGATAGAATGATGGGTCATTCCATCTGTCTCAAACAAAAGTTTAGAAAAGTTATCAAAAAATACATAAGTCTATATATAGTGAGATTAATCATATATGGTTCCTAAAATGGAATTGTACTTCATATATCATACTACTTAATATAATAAAACTAATTTCTACTAAACATGTACTTCCTGTAGGCCAGTGGTAGGTGATAATGGCCAGTCGCACTTCGGTTGTGGGTTCGATTTCCATAGCCTTGTCCGACGCGATGGGCTATCGCCCGTCCTGCAAGTTTTCCTTTTTCTAAAACTACATTACTATAACATCCCATCAATAATATCAAAAAAAGTTATATCCTTAAACAATACTAACTTATTTCCAACATAATCCATTCCAATATTTAGGCTTATCTAAAATACTTCGGTCCAATCTCATAGTATAAAGAAAATGATTACTTGAAATTTCACATCACAATCACATGAATGCCATCATTTATCCCCCATATATCATAAGATATATCTTGTTGGTCAAATTAAAAACATGTGAATACCTTAATCATGTATTCTCTTGAAAAATGAATACCCATTTAACCTTAGTGAAAACATGAATGCTGTCAAAAGATAACTCTTCTCCACATACCAAAATCCAAAAAATTCTATATACTCAAACCATGATACCACTTAGTCCTTATATCAATCATGAGCTCATGAATACTATAAAACATATTATATCCTCTTTATCCCTTCATTATGTGCATATCATCTTCTTTCCAAAAATATTTCAATCACTTTTCATGGTTACCGATGCCATATTCTTATAGAAAATCACAATGGACCAATACATAGATATTCCATAAAAGTACCTCAATAACATTATTCTTGAATACCAATACATAAACACTTCAAACCATCATCTTAAATGATTGTCCTAGAATAAGTCCTTCCTTAATTTAGAAGTAACTTTTTAGGTCAGGGCATTGAGTTGGGTAATGCCCATGTTCTCCACAAATAAGACATTGAACTCTATAACAATCTGTCACTCTATGTCCCTTTTCTCCACACAGATAACATTTATCCCTCCATTTGAGGTATTCCTCAAGGTTCATCTTCCCTTCTTTAGAAATCTCAATCAATCTTTCTTTATGATCCTCAACATGCGAACATGCATAAAAGTCTATCTTCCTCTTATTTGATGAATTAGGCATACCACTAAATTTCACCTTGTTAATCATATATCGCGATGACTGATTTGGCATAATCACAATATCTATCTCTCCAGGCATTACGAATTTTTTTTCTCATAGTCACCAATTTGTCCATTGGATTCAATGCTAACCGGATTCTTTCTAGTTCCCTCCATTGACTAAAACAAAAAAAGAATTATGTGAGAGGCAAAAATCATACAAGGAAAATAACATAATCAAGGGGGAGTACCTTCAACATCTAACATCCTAGGTTTAATTCTAATATCGTTACCATAATTCTAGGACTATAACCTATACTTATACTTAACCTTAGGGACATCCCTAGACATACCTTAGAAATATCTCTAGGGATCTCACTAAAGTTCTCGCATCCTAGTTTCCAAAGGATGACTAAACATTTCCTCTAATACCAACTTTAGAGATCCGAAGCTTGACGTACATGGACATTACATTACTTTTTTGGAATACTTAATACATAAAAAAAATAGACACACAAGGACCGTAATAGTTTAGTGTCTTTGGAAACTTGGGACGTAATCTTCTAATCGTGGTGAAAGATCCTCAACATCTCCCATAAAGATCTTCCCCATTTTTTTCTTACCTAAAACCTTTCTTTATATCCTGGGGAAAAGAAAACATAAAAAGGTGAGCTCAAATGCTCAATAAGGGTAAGCATGGATAAAAGAAAACATACCATATACATTTGAACTTAAAAACATGAACATAATGTTTAAACATCAAAAGCTTGAGCAATGACATAAAACATGGAAGTACATAAGGCATAGATCATAAAGAAACATTAATAATGATAAAATAGCATGGGAATAAAACATGTAATTGTGGCAACCATTAAGCACATGATAAGATTTCCATATTAGCCAAGGCATTGCTGCCAATACCATCTTAGTGGACAAAGTCCCTTTCTGAATTGAGTTCACTCCTCATTCCAGTTCTGTATTACTGAACCGGTTTCACTTACCGTTCCATCCATGTCTATCTCATGAGATATAAATCTTTACCCAATTCCTTGGAGGGAGATATAGGTCCCACCCATCTCATAATGAAATCATACTTACTTGTGCCACAAAATAAACTAAAAACATTCATCATAACCCAAAGAATAAAATGGGTTTCATAAACATCATCCCATCATCTCATAATCCATATAAAAAATAGACATTTAATCATAAGAAATGTGAAACCATGTAAATCATAGAGACATTAAACTTGAAACATACACATATGAAATAATTTCATCTTAGATGGAAAATGGTTTTGATAAAACACTTGAAATGAGTTCTTGATAAAAATATCCTTTCTTCTTCAAAATCATTTTCTTTCCACAAAATGTCATGAAATTTTAAAAGAAAAGGATTTTGTTATAAATAATCTTGAAATCTTTTGGAGGAATTTTCATGAAAATAAGGCTTCATAAAAACCGTAAAAATCCGTTCACGCCGTACAAGATAAAAATAATATTTTCCTCGTACTTTTGTCGGAAAAGTCAAAAAAAGTACCTCGTAATGTAAATAAAAGAAATATTCCTTACATACCATGTAGTAAAAGTTAAAAATGGGTAAAAAGGAATTTAAAAATACATGAAAAAACTTTTATAAAACATGGACATGATAGAAATATCCCCAGTAAATACTTATGAATAAGCAATCTCGGAAAAAAATGAGATTTGCAAAATTATCCCTTAACTTATGTCCGATATGCTTTGTAAGTGTCCGAACCTCCAGTATAATGATTTAAATAATGTCATTGACTTATTACAGAATCATACTCATTGTTATGATATCATATATGGTTCACTTATGACTTTATATTACCCGTTCTTTTGTAAATTCCATGTTAAAGAGCGTTTTGGGTAAAATCGTTTCATTTGTCATCCGTGTTTTGACTTGTAATTATTCATATGATTACTTAGATCATGATTACTTAATTCCATAATATAAAACATGATTTATATATAATATATATTCAGAATATACATATATATAATAGATCATTAAATGGAATGAAATACACCGTTCATGGAGACGGTAGGCCGTACGTACGCATGAACGCTGTTTTCATTTCCTTATTGAGATGAATGGAATTAAGTAGATGAAATAAATATATATACACATAAATCCAGTATCAATATTTTGTTATATATTTCATTATTACTTATTATATATACTTTATAATCATTCATTAATGGTTAACATGGAGAATGAATCTCATCGCGTCGTGGAGACGGTAGTCCGTACGTACGCACGAGCGATGATATCATTCTCATGATCGTGGAATTGTATTGGAGTGTATGTATAATATTTCATAATCAATATCACTTTAAAATAATAATATATAGTTATTATTTACACCATTATACCCATCCAAGTAAGGTGGTGGTGGAAAATAGATTACACCACGGCGTGGAGACGGTATTCCGTACGTACGCACGCGCGGTGATTTCATTTTCCATAGGATGGAAAGATGGTGAAATAGGGTTGTTTCATACATATAATAACATATCAGTATATGAGTGATACTGATGTTATTAATTCATAATGAAACAATTAAATAAGAAGAATTGGAAGAATAAATAAAGTTGAAATAATCGGTAACGGACATTACCTCTTCTTTGAAGCGCCTCTTTGAGTCCTCCTCTTAGGGCACTAAAATTGGTCTTTGAAGAAGACCAAGACCTCTAGTATGTTTCTAGGGAAGTGGAGAGGAGAAATTGTCAGGGTTTGGCCGATCATGAAGGCTCAATGTTGTGTGAGGAAGAGAGGGAGGGGGTGCCCTTTTATAAGGGAGGAGAGGGGCACCTTTGGAATAACTAAAAATATTATTTTATTATAAAGTCATATTTGGTTTTAAATAGCTCCAAATTGATTTATTTTGAAGCTAAGGTGGGTATGGGTCGAAATCCTCTAATAAAATATAATTTAGAGAAGTTTAGGTTCTTATTTTAACCTTATCATTTATATTTAACTTTAAGTTAGATAATTTTACTTTTACCGAGTCTTTTTGTGTTCTTACACTATAAGGTTAATAAACTTACTATAACAAGACAAAAGAACCCCAAGTTGTTTATTATTAATATATATAACCTTATCTAAGTCATTTGGACTAACCTTAGATTTTTAGGAAAAATATAATATTTGTTTTATAAACTATTTTATGTCAATTTTGACACTATTTAGTAATTGATTTTTGTGAAAATCATAACAGAATGATTAGTTCGAACAAAGTTAATTAAATAAATAATAAAATGTCATATTAACCTATAAAATTAATGTAATTCATAAAAAGTCTCAAATTACATTTATTTGGGTATTTATATCATCAATTATGTAAATATTTCATTAACAAAATAATTACTGCATCGTCGTTGTGTCATACATAAATTAAATTATTTAATGTCTAAAAATTACTAATTAAATATCATTATGTATGAAATCTTCTTATATTTATAATGAATATTTATAGTTGAATTTATCTTATGTATAAACCTATATTAAAAATGATTTACTTATTAAACTTTGATTTTAACTATTTTAACCCTTCTTTAAATAAATTAATAATAAATGTCCTAATCTAATCCAAGTGGGCCTAAATGGTCATATTTTACTCCTAAGGTTTTTTTGGTCGAATTAAACTTATCCAATAGAATTAGGGCATGTGTTAGGGTAATAATAATATCATTTTTACCCTTAATTACACTATTTACTTTTAACCGTGGTAAAAAAAGTAAAACATTACTATTCACCAAAACTTATTTTCATCTCATTGAACCAAATTTTACTTACTGACATCAAACGTGTCTCTAGGATTTTTCAAATTCCACTCACAGAAGTGGTAAAATTATGTTTTATGAAAAATTATTTTTTTTAACTACCACTTAGTGGTTTCACTATTCATCAAAAAATGAAAGTTTCTAGAAAAATACCAAAAATTAGGCCTAAGATATAATTGATATTATGAACTCAAAAATGATGTATATTTTACCAAATTAAAAACATATCAGTTGCATTAATTAATTTAAAAATTAATTCCCGTTGTCAAAACAAATAGCGTGTTCTTAAGAGATAATAACTATCAAAAGATTGACACTTGTTTATGTCTGGTTTAAATGTGAAATTACATCCAATGAACAACATTGTATTAAATTTTAAAAATATATTCTAAATATAATTTAAAACCACTCAAATTAATAATTTATCACTATTAATTATTTTGATTAAAAAGGTTGTTTTTAATTAAAATTTAGTAATTTTCACCATTCATCAGAAAATGAAAGTTATCCAAAAAGTACCAAAATTTCACCCTAAGCTAATTTTGATATTCCGAATCCAAAAATGAAGTCCATTTTGAAAAATAAAATTTACAAAATTTCAAAAAGTGGTTATTTCTATTCATAACAGCTAGTTTTAATAATATTTTAATAGCATATCGTTGTTTAGTGAAACTCGATATTGCGTACTACACACACTATCGAGGAAGGTCGCGATTGTGTGTAATGCAAGGCAAGTCAAGGATGTGTGTTGTGTAAGCTCCTTTTGGTGTAGCGTACAACACAATACATTAATGAAATTAAAAAGAATATTTTTCATAAAATCTCAGGGTGTTACAATTATGTTTATAAACATTAAAATCATTTCACATAGAGTTTACTAATTTTAAACATAGAATATGATTTATGTTTTGAAGAAAATGTCAACACACTTAATCATATAATATTAAATAATTATTCAACATTACTAATCATAACAATAATCTCTGTATCTCGTAGGCTCAACAATCTCCCTCTCTAGATTTTATTATTAACCAAGGAACAGAAATCATTCTGAAATTATAAATATATAAAATGAATAATCATATAATAATACTAATCCTATGTGAGTTAACTAATTGTAGGAAAAAATATCATAAAATAAATAATACCATGTTCTCTATAAGATAGTGATCTATATATAGATTCCTTAGTACGAACTTTATAAATTTTAATCAGAACTTCATCAATATTTCAAAACTAAAAAGTTATACATCTACTAAAAATAAACTATTAAAATAGTTCATTCATATTTAAATAATTATTTAATCCTTTTAATTATTCTCTATAAATATATTCTTCCTTTAAAGAGATAATTCCCTCAAAGGTAACACATATTAATGGATACTCTCCTAACTTTATATATGCCCCATTTTAAAAAAAATTGTAAGATAAATATAATGGAAAGATATATTATTTTAATTTGTATAAAAATAATATCCCAGTAAAATATGATAGAGGTAAAAAATGAAATATACATTATCCATGTAAAGATTAAGGTTTAACACCTAACTTCAACCTTGATTATAAAATTCTTTTTTTGATTTTGACTTAGTAAACACATATGTAGTCTGATCCCTTATAGGGAAAAATTCCAATTTTAACTCATTATACTCCACTAAATATTTTATGAAGTGATATTTAATATCAATGTTATTGTATCATTATTTTTTAAATAGATTATTTTAAATATTAATAGCACTTTTATTATCACATCCCAAAAGTAATGGTAACTTCACATCTATATTTAAATCATCTAGCTGAGTTTTCATCCACATATATATTTTTAAGGAATGGGTGGTAACCATTTATTTAGCCTCTATAGTAATAAAGTTAATTGAATTATATTTCTTTTAATTCTAATAAACAAATATTTTTTTCAATAAATAAATCCCCACCTGATGTATAATTCCTATCATCACGATTTCCTACCAAATATTCATTTGAATAAACAAACATATCATGATTCCCTTTTATATCATATTTCAATACATATTTTAAGTTCCTTTGATGTATCTATGTATTATCTTTCCATATATGAAATGAGAATCCTTTGGTTCACTTTGATACTGATCAAGATATTTATCAATATACATAATATTTGATACTGAATATGTCAAGTATAATAGAGTAATAGTAAGCTTCTTAAATTCCCTTGGATATATATAATTTACTTATTCACCATTAAATGATTTTGTTCCTACTAAAATTGGTTTAGAAAATATATTTTAATAACCCATACCAATATTTTCTACATTTCATTAGTATACTTCTCTTGATATAGGGAAATATCATTTTATTGAGATTTTTTAAGACAAGAAATTTTGTCATATCACTAAGCTTATACATTTCAAAAATACTCTTCATTAATTTAGAAAACTATTTAAAAATTACTTTATAATTTTTAAAAAATAATACCACATACATAAACAATAACAATTAGAAATACCTCATTATCATCTTTAATGTATAGATTACTATAAACTCTTCCTTTCATGAATTTAAATTTCTTTTAAAATGCATCAAGATTATAATGCCTATCTCTTAGGGATTATTTTAGATCATATAAATCCTTATTTAACCTAAAAAAATGAAATTTTCAAATTCACCAAGTAAGAAACCACAAGTTTATTATTGGTAAAAAATATCTCAAGGTAACATTGTAATGTTTCTTAGGTTGATTGTGTTTTTTGATAAAGAAGGTTGAGAAGGTTAGTTGTAGAGTTCCAACATGATTATTGACTAGGTATATTGGAAAATCCTAAAAAAATCATTAATAAATAGGTATGTAATCACTGTATGTCACATACAATGTTTTTCATACATGGTGGCCTCATTTTCCAGTGTTTTTTAATTTTTGAGGTCCAAAATTTATTGGAAGGAAAAAGGTGTTTTTAGAAAAGGAAGGGGTTTTTCATAAATGTAACAGTTATGTGAAATAGTGAATGGGTTTTAAAAAATTATGTGGAAGTGAATATTTGGGGCAATCAAATAAAAATATGAAAAAGTCTAGTGTTTAGTGAAAATTTTGATACTTCATGAAGTTGGAGTTTCACAAAACATGGATAGTTGCATAAACCCATGAAATAGATATGTAGTTATGAAGAAGTGGTGAGTTTTGTGCTAAAAGTGATTTCAAATAATTTAAGTTTAGTAACCAAAGAAAGTTGTGCACACAGGCAAAGTAACCAAAGTTAGTTAAACAAATGTTTACTCGTATATATATAAAGGCATCTACACATATCATTTGAGGAGCTGAACCCTTAGAAAATATTAGGGCTCTAAACCATGAATGATTTGTGTGAATAAGTTCTTTGCATGAAGACATCAGTTTCATGTATAAAAGTACATGAGTTTATATTACCAAGGTAATCATGAAAAAAATAAAAAGTTGGGTAAAAGGTTATGACTCATGACAAACTATAAATTTGTGAAAATGTCAGTAGAAGTTACACTCAAGTTATGAAATGGTTTCATGAAAGTGAAATTTGTATTAACCCAAAAAGGTTTTCAAAGAAATTATATTTTAATGAGGTATTCATTCAGTGGATGAAAGTGGAATTTATCGATGAAAAAAATAAGGTGTAAAAAATATTGATTGAAGTAATCAAATAAAGAATATTCTGAAGGAGGAGTGAATAAACTTCCGTTAATAGAGCAGTTAGCTTTCAAATTATTATTGGTTGTGAACTAGGAGGGACAATGAGTCTTCTTAGAAGATTGTAATAGTAGTGTGCCTTAGTGTATTTGGTACATAAAAACATTTCCTTTATATTCTACTTGAATGTATCCTAATGTAGCTGAACTAATGAAAGTTTATATGTCTTGTTCATGCTTCCATTTTCTCATACATTACCATGGGAAAGGGAGAGAAGAGTGTTTTGTTTAATGATGAAAAAAGATCTGATGGGGTAGTATTTTTAATTTTTCATAAATCTATTCACCCCTTATTAGGTTATTTAACCAATTGGGGCTAAAAATTCAAATTAGAGGAAAGGTTAATTTCATTTTTTTCTCTCCCAGTGGTTTTAATGGAGTTATTAATAATAAATGGATTCTAATATTCAATGGAAAAAATTTTTAGTTGTAGAAGAATTAGATGCAGTACTACTTCAGATAATTAAATATGGATACCTTTATAACAGTGATGTATGGTATCTCTAAAAGTGTGGATAGTGGGGTTATTTCAGAATAAAAATTAAGGAAATTGGATGATGATTCCAATGGAATAAATTCTTTAGGAGGAGATTTATATAACAAAATATACACAATCGTGATGTCATGTAAGTCTACACATTCTATGAGGGAAAATCTGTTAAGTATATATAAAGGTTATTCAAAATTTAGAGTAGTAACAATAAAATTTCTATAGAAAAAATATTGGGAAATTAGAATACACCCCAATGAGTCTTCAAATTCATTCTTTGAAAGAGTTAATGTTATTGTGGAAGGAATATGTGGTCTTAGAGAAATTAATAAATATGTAAAGATCATCAAGCATATATTGAGAAGAATTCCACCCCAGTTCAATCCAAATGTTTTTTTACTGGAAGATACTGATCCAAAAGAGATAACTTTGGATAGTTTACATAGTACACTTATTGAATATGAGATGAGAATTGTTGATAACAAGTATTTGATAAAAGTTAAGTCCAAAGGGATGAAATCAAAGTATATTAAAAAGTAAAATATTGAATACATCTAGGAAGAATAAAAGATGGGTGATATCATATCATTCCTTTACTAAAATCAATGAAGATGAAACAGAAATTTCAGGGAGAAATATCCTTTAGCATGATTTCGATTTGGAAAGGATAGACATATTATAGCAAGGATCCCAAATAAACTAAAAGATAATGATGAGGATGAAGTTGATATTCCCATGAATGATTCTTCATCCTATGTTAAAGGCAAGAAAAATGTGAAGTACAATTTATTTAAGAAAAAGAACCTACTTTTAAAGGATAATGACTGGCTTAAATAATCTAAGGTAGAAGAGATGGAGGGTATAAGGATCATAGAGAAAATTCTACAGTGGCAGTTATAGGTAACTCTTAGAAAAGGGATGAAAGTGACAATTATGGAGGAAAAATAGAAGGAAGGAATGATCTATAGGCTAAATTTTAATCCAATCATGAGGATATATATGTTCGGAGAGAAAAAATGAAATAATATAATATAGTGGTTTAAGATACTAAAATATATATGAAATAGTAGGAAGAAGATAAGTCTGGGCTAAAGGATATAATTGAAAAAACATAAGTCTTCATTTATAGAGAACATAGAAAAGTTCATTGATTAAAAGAACAAAGATTAAGAATAGAAAATAGTGATAATTTTTTTTATTAACATAGAAAAATATAAAATCAAACCTATCAAAGAACATGAAAAAGAAATTTTTCAACATGAAATGAAAATTATAACATCAAGAGAGACTCTTGACTCCTAGTATGACATCAAAAAGGATATCATTAGGAGATAGAAAATATGAAAGAGGAATATATAGATATACAAAAACAAAAACAAAAGTCACAAAAAATGACAAGGTAAGTGTGGGGATGACCAAAAATAGAAATCTATGTTGATTTATGTCAGATCTCAAGTTCCCACTCCAATGTTAACGATTTATTTTGGTTTTAATCAGATTCAGAATATTTAGAGATCCCAGTGTATGACCAGTGTTTCACTAATGATTTACATTAATATACTTCATTTTATGTGTTATTGTTTTGGAAATATGGTACCTTCCAAAAATGTATGTCCCATAGCCAAAATGCACCATAGAGAAAAAGATAAATAAAGGCAACTGCATAGAGTTCAATATTACAAGAATGAATGTTATGTCTACTTTTTTTGGTGTGAGAAATTAAGACACATTGTCATATATTAATCATCAACAATTCATAAAAATGTGATGAAGAAGAACCAATGTGTTTGTAATACATAGATTAATGAAACATTGAATGAGTTGAAAATGAAAAATCAATTTTCAATTCTACAAGATAAAGTAGTTCCATTATATTTTTAAAAAGATCAAGAATATTATTCCACAACAAGTATAAAATCTATTACATGGATAAGAAATAAATGATTTTAGATGAAAAAGTTATAAATATTTCGCTTAAATAATCATATTGTGCTAGTATATGGATCCTTGATAGTGGATGCACATACCATATGATGGGAAATAAAATATCTTGTTAAAATAAAAAAATAACAATGAAGGAGTTGTATAAATTTGAAAATGATGATGTTCTGAAGATTATTGATTGAGGAAAATCCAAATTTGGGGGAAAAGATATGAAACATGCTAATATTTTAGTTTTAAAAGGAATCAGTCACAACGTGATAAGTGTTAGTCAATTGTATGAATCAGGTTTTTCTATAATCTTTACCATGAATTTTTATAGTGAGTGGATAAGATGATATGTACTTTCTATCTAAATAGTAAGAAAATTGGTTGTTCCATAAATGGATTATCCATCAATGCTAACCATCCCTAGATGATCTATTTAAATGTTATGTTTCTCAAGATCCCCCTAAGCTATCATGTAATCATAATGACACCTGAAATACTGATAAAAAGGGAATATTATTAGAAAACTTTATATGGAAAAAGAATAGAAGTCTACTAGAGTGCTAGAATTGGTGCATACAGATGTTTATAAACCTATCTCAACAATAGATATTAACAAGAATAGGTATTATGTTCTATTTATTTATGATTGCATAATAATGGAATATATATTTTTTATTTCCCATAAGTCTGATGTGTTTATCTTTATTACACAATATTAGATGAAAGTAGAAAGGATGATTGAATAGAAGATTCAATAGTTTAGAACTAATTATGGTATGGAATTCACAAACAACCAAGTGGATGATTATCTTGAGAAACACAGCATAAGGAAACGTGTTTTGGTAGTGATAAATCCTTAACAAATTGGAGTGTTTAAGAGGAGAAATAAAATCCCAATTTAAATGGCCATAAAAATGCTTATTGAAAAAGACATACAAGAGAAACTCTGGAAGGAAATAGTCTTGATGTAATTATACATATCCAATAGGTCTTTGTTCTATCGAAAAGAAGAAAAGAAATTATATGAGTTGAGGTATGGATAAAATTAAATATTGAAATACTTTTGAATATTTGGAAGTAAGTGTTTTATTCTCAATAAGGAGAAACATATAATGTTTGAGTCTCATAGAGCTGAGGGGATATTACTTGGATAATAAAGGAAAAATAAATTAAAAAAATTATTCAAAAAGAGGCTGGTAAATGTGGTTGAAAGAAATGATATCACTATATCATAGAATTTATAGAATCTTCAACAACATAGTGAATAGTTACCTAATGATAGTGATGAGGAGGTAAGAAACTCAGGGGGAGTAGAATATTCAAATGAAAATTCATAATAAGATACAAATTATGAGAATGAGTAAATCAAATTGATATGTACATATAAGATAATGAGTTGAGCATAAATGGATAAGAAAAAAATAATTGGTGATTTGGAAGCACCAATTCAAACATAGAAAATGAATTCATTACAGTAAGAATCCTTCCTATCTCAGGTAGAGCCTTAGTGTTTTGAAGAAGTAGCCATAGAAGAGAACTGAGTTTAGGATATTAATGAAGAGGATGACCAAATTGAGAAGAATTATACAATGGATATTATTTTTACCTCGACAAATAAGAATGTCATCAGTAAATGGGTATTCCAGAAAAAAATAAATGTATATGGACTGATAATTTGAAATATAAAATGAATTGTGTGCAAGGGATATTCCTAGATTGTGGAAATAGATGTTGAAAAGATATTTCCACATGTTTCATGGATCAATTTTTTACCTATTCTTAGATATACCATTGAAATGAAAGTTTAGTGTTTTACAGATGGATTTCAAGTCAAAAATTTATGAATGGGGTTCTAGAAGAAGTGTATATCAAGAATCCATATGTATTTATTTTTCATAAATATGGGAAAAAAGTTTGTTGGTTGAGGAAGGTGCTATATGGGCTGAAGAAAGCACTGAGAGAATGGTATTCATGAATTGATCAATTTTTTAGAAATACTAGTTTTTAGTGTTGTGGAATTGATAAAAATATCCATGTCAATAATGATAGTAATCAAAGGATGATGGGTTTAGTGTATGTAGGAGACATAATATTTGGATGATTATATGAAACACAGTGAAAAAAGTTCATATAATTTATGAAAAGTGAGTTCAAAATATCAATAATTAGCGAAATAATGTTTTTCCCTGGTTTACATTTGATGAATGGAAGAAATGGAACATAAATTTATCAATAATAGTAAGGAAACATGGTTCTGAGAAGATTTTTAACAGATAATTCTAAGGAAATAAAAACCCTAGTGTCTACTCAAATGAAATTATCATGATATTATGAAGTCAAAGTGAATAATGTCATAGAATGTAGGCAAGTCACTGGAAGTCTATTTTATTTAACAATGACATGACCAAATATTTTTTCCCACATGCCAAGAAGTGTAATTTCAAAGAATTACTACAGAAATATACTTAATCATAATAAAAATAATAATACAGTATATCAAGGGGATGGTGAATTTAAATTTGATATACAGTGAGAAATACCAGTAAGAGTTGTTGTGATATACAAATGCATATTGTGCCAGTTTAGTAGTTGATATAAAATCAACATCATGTGGTGTATTCTATCTTAGAGTATTGTTTAATTCTTATCTAAACTAGAAGAAATATTTAATATCATTAATAACTGTATAAGATAAATATATTATGGATACTTAAGATTGAAATTAGTTTTTTTGAATGAAAAAACAACATTGTTATTTGGAATTTCAAGTGAACTCTATGATTGGATTCTGTTGTGGTAATTCAAGTTCTATAAATCTTAGAAAAAACCAATCCATCAATCATAGATGAAGCACATTGAAATCAAGTATCATTTTATCAAGGAGAAGGTGGATGATGGGCTTGTGAGGTTGGAGTTTGTTCATAGAGAACTATATATTGTAGATATTCTGATAAAGGGATTACCCAAAGAATAATTTGAATGACATAAAATGGATCTTGGGGTTCAGTTGACTCGCTACAGTTAAAAATTTTTAAACATTGGAACCCCTCTCCCAAAGGTATGGTGTGTTTTTTTCCTTATGTGTAAATATGTGTTCTTTACAATATTACATCCACAAATGATTAACCTTTTGTTTAATTGAAAAAGGGGAGTAAATATCATGATTAATATAGGGGGATAAATGAATCTAGGATATTTTTAAATCTAATGATGATAAATTTGATCAATAAAAGGTTATATATCATGACATATGAGGTTTATGATGAAATAAGTTTAGGTTTTATATAATTAAGTGATTCATTGATTAAATTTTCATGCTACTCTTATTTCTCATGATGAGAACATAATATGTGAGATCATAGTCTATGTTGGACAAATGTTTGATTGCTATATGAAATATCAAGAAGATAATTTTGATAGAATATTGAATGAGATTTAAAGTGGTATAAAATGGTGAAGATTATAAAAAAAAACCCAAAGGGGGAAATTTTTGGCTAAAAATCACTCAAGGAAACTTTTTTGTGATTTTGGGTTGACTGTGTTTCATTAAAAAAAAGGTTGACAAGGTTAGTTGTGGAGTTCCATCAAGATTGTTGAATCGATATGTTTATTTTTTAAAATGTTTCAATACAGAGGTGTGGTAGCAATGGAAGTGGTATCTACTGTTTTCTCTACATGTAGTAATCATTTCCCAATGTTTTACAAATTTTTGGGGTCCAAAATTTGGAGGATGGAAAAAGGTGTTTTTAGTAACAGAAGGATTTTTACATTAATTTAAAAGTCCCACAAAAGGGTAAAGGTATTTTTAAAAATTGTAAATAATTGAATATTTTGGGCCATCACAACAAAATAAAACCAGGGGCGGTGTTTCATGTAAATTATAAAACTAAAAAGAGTGAGAATTGTAAAAAATAGGGATAGGTGAATGAGAAAAGGAAATAGAGATGCATTTGCATGAGGCAGTGTGTTTCACAAAAAAGGTGACATCAAATCAATGAAGTTTAGTGCACAAGGAAAGTTGTGGGAACATTAAAAGGAACAATTAGTAGTTTCATGAAGGGTTAGACACATATATAAATAGATATCTAACCCTATCATTTGAGGATATCAACCCCTAGATAATATCAGGGCTTTGAATCATGTAATATTTAGATGAAGTAATTTCTTGTGAAAATAAATCAGTTGTGCGATGAAAAGGACATGTGTTTTTAGGAACAATGGAAGTTCACACAAACCAAAAATTTGTCTAAAACATATGTTTCACAACAAACTATAAAGTTTCACTAATGTTTATAGAAGTTGTGTTCATGTGATGTAAAGTTTTTTTCAAAGTTAAATTCTGGTTAACCTGTAAGGGATTACAACGAAATTCCATGGTAAAGAGGTATTCATCAAGTGAATGAAATGGGAACTTAATGATGCACCATATAAGGTGTAAACAATATTTATTTGAGTGATCAAGAAAAAAATATTCTAAAAGAGAAGTGATCAAACTTTAGTTGACATAGTAGAGAGATTTCAAATTATGATTGGTTGTGAATGAGGAAGGACTATGAGCCCACTCTTTTGTTTGTAATAACAATGTGGTTTAGTGTATTTGGTACATATGAACCTTTCTTTTGTATGATCCTTGGACATAACCTAGTGTAGGTGAACAAGATAAGATTATTGTGTCTCATACATGTTTTTTTTTCATAAATTTTTATTAGAAAGGGAGATAAGAGTGATTTTATTTATGAAACAAGATCCAAATAGGGATTAGTTTTAATTTTTTATACCCCAATTCACCCACCTCCCAAGGTATTTAACCTAGTTGAGATAATAGTTATTTAATATACACTTCCTCTTATAATTCATCATTGAGGAAGGATGACTTGAAGTAATTTTGAAAGATACTATATTTTATTTATGAGACAATGAAAATAAAAATTATTATCATTTAAATTCATACTAATGGAGAAAAATTATCATCAATGTAAACTCCTTTGACATGTGTATAGACTTCACACACCAATATTTCTTTATATCTCACAACTTCACCATTTTCATTCATATTATTTCAAAAAAAAACTCGGTTTCAATAATGTTTTTCTCTATGGTCTTGGATACCAACTCCCAAGTCTCTTTATTTTCTATTTGATCCAACTCTTTATTCACTCGTATAATTAACTATGAATGTTTCATTGCTTCACATATATCTCTTGGTTCAACTTGATTGAACAATGAGAGATGCAAGGCTTTACTCAAAGATCTTCTAGTATGAATCAATTTTCTATGCTTTCCCATTATATTTTGAAACAAAACTAACTTTTTATCCTTGTATGATGTGAAAAATATTTTTCTTAATCCGTTACATATATTGAATCAACTTCTTCAACTTGATAATCTTCATAATTTTAACCATTTTTTGAACCCTTACCTTACTGTTTCACAAAAACAGATTCATCATTATCTCTTTTGGAGATTTATTCTTCAATATAGTTCATTTTAATTGTGTGTTATTTCACATTAACATCAACAAATTTAAAAATATTTCATATTTATTTTTTGTAATGATGATATCCTCTTCAATTTAGTAGATATCCTAGGAAGATACCATCAACACATATTCTTTAAAATTTGAAAATATTTTCACCTTTATCTTTTAAAATGAAAGGGATTCCAAATAGACTTAGATAATTCAAACTTAACTATTTCTATTAAATAAATCTCATATGATGACATATTAGAATTTTTTCTATAAATACAATGATTTTGGATACGAACCACTGCATCAATATCTTTTCTCTAGTAATAATGGTATGTGTCATGATCAAACAACATAGTTTGATCCATATCCACAAGAATTATATTCTTTTTTTAGAAACACCCTTTGGTTGAGGTGTGTATGATAAACTGAGTTCACGATAGATACCATATTTTTTAGGATGAGATTCAAATCATACACTGGTATATTCAACACCATTATTTATTGAAATATTCTTTAAAGATTGAGTAAACTCTTTCTCTACACTAAAACCAAAAACATTGAAACTTTTTTGATCCTATAATTTCTACATCATAAAAATAATACATATAATTATATTAGAGTCATTAATAAAGGAAATAAAATAATTATCTTTATTTTTCATCACTTTCTCATATGCCTACAAATTTTAGAGAGAATTAAGTCAACAGGATGAGTATATTGTATTTATAACTTCTTGTGTAGAGTATTCACAATATTTTACGTTTGAAAATTAGAACCCGTTGAACTATTTTCAAATTTAAACTTAGAAACATAATGAAAATTGCCTCCACTGATAATATTACACATATTATTTTATCTAATATGTCCAAGTATTCAATGTGAAAGATGATTTTATTCTTCCATTCTTAAATAATAATAATTTCTAGCTTCACTAATTAGAAATAAATTACAAATTTTCTACTTCCGCTTTTCATGATATATCAATCCTTAATTCCTATCATAAGAAACCCATATTTAAGAGAAACCAATTTGTTTACATTGAGAAATAACTAATTCACAGTAATAAGATTTTGTTTCAGTACTTAAATATACATTGTGCTCTTGGATTTCAATTGCTGTATACCAATAAATTCCAATACAACACCTTTAATTTTGAGTGACCCATAATTTCCAAACATCATCAAGAATTATTTTCATTTTTCAACATCCTTTATTAGATTCATATCCTCTATCATATGTCACTAATGAATGCTATCCAAGATCTATAAAAATTATTAATAGAATATTTATTAGGAAACTTCATAGACTATAACCATATGTTTATCCTTATAATTTCTTTTATATGACTTCTAAACAATATATATTGAGCACATTTGGAATGGTAGCATAACAATAAACCATTTTTCAAGATAGACATGTTTCTTACATTATTTAACAATATCCTTCAATGTTTGAAATCTATTTTTAAATTTTAATCCAAATTTATTAGGTTTTCTCTGAATATTTTTCCATTATAGAGTGAATCATACTTAATTTACATCTTTTATACCATGTTCTTTTCAAAAACACATTTATTTAGTATATAAACATCTTTTTTCAACATTAATATCTATAAAATATGAATTGATTTATTTCCCTTAAAAGATTGATTTTCTTTCTTCATATTTTTATTCCATTTTCTAACATAAATATATTTAAGATACACTCCTTGAGTTTTTCTATTAATAATAATTCCATACCAGTTTCTCTATTTTCCACAACTTCACTAAAACTTTCACTAGTGAATTCTTATTCATTAAATTTAGCAATGAGATTTTTTCATGAATATATTTTGAAATTTATATTTCCTCATATTAATAACTGTTATCACTACTTTCACATTTAGATAATAACTTTCCCTTCAGGAATTTTGAGATATCATTTGTAGTTCCTTTCATATAATCCCCTTGTTTTTATACATCAATGATATATTCATAAATAATGTTCTTCATACTTTTAATTATTTATGTCTCACTCCATATTTTTTTAACATAGGATAATTTGTAGTAAATTTTCTAAATGATCTTCACTAAAATAATTTTAGTGTAAGATTACATTAAATCCTTA
Organism: Viscum album; assembly: GCA_963277665.1. NCBI lineage: Eukaryota > Viridiplantae > Streptophyta > Magnoliopsida > Santalales > Viscaceae > Viscum > Viscum album. The sequence continues at coordinate 212,937,837 of OY728164.1, forward strand.
TATTTCCTATTATCACATTTATTAATATTAGAGTCATCATTTTCACAAAATTATGATTCAAATTAGAATCAGAATTTAAATGACCAGATTTTTCATTAATAATAACTTTCTTCTTTAGATTTTATAACTTTTTTCCTTTAAATGATATTTCTTTTTAAGAGTTTAAATTCTTCTTGATATCAATTTTTCCTCATTTTATAAGATATTAGAACACTATGAAAATCATAAATATAGATATCACTTGGATATTTTTATTCAAAAGTAGGGAAATTAGAATCAATATTATTAGGTAAGATATATAAACTATTTTTAATAATTTTATCATCTTCTAATTTCTCACCATAGACTCTGATTTTCTTACCACTTCATTCACCCCAGAAAATAAAAAATAAATAGATTCATTATCATGAATTTGGATATATTCATACTTAAGTATTCATAACTTAAATTATGATTTCTTTATATTGTCTTTTCCTTCATATACATTCTGAATTTAATCCTAGATATATTTAGTGTCCTTAAGTCCTTTTACTTTAAAAAAGTCAATTTTTGAGAGTTATGATAGAATATCATTTTTTATGACTATCATTTTGAAAATCCCCCTTATATACTATTGTCATTATAAATCATTAATATTGAGGAAAAAACAATTGGTTGTGGCTTATAATACATCATAAAAGATATATAACATGTATGAAATCATATTATAATTCTATATGTGATATATGTTTCAATAAAATAGAGTAATATCCTTGTTATTCACTGAATTTTTATTTTCCATGACATGGACCAAATACTCAATGAAAAACACTTTGAATATAGAGAAAAACTTTCTTAACTAGAAAATCACCAACAAGGAAAACTTATTCTCAAAAACCACTTTATGAGGCACCTTATAGATCAATAAGAAATCACTAGGGGAGGGTGAATTAGTGATTAAATTTATTTTTTTAGTTTATTTGATAAAATAAATCTCATTACCAAATAAATTGAATCTCTATTTCTTTACAACACACACACAAAGGGAAAAGTAGTTTTAAAAATTTCACCTCTCAAAACAAGAAGTCCAGTCCTTGGCATAATCCCTATTTTATTGAGATCATATAAGCTACTAGTTTCAATATGTAGGTACAATGATCAAGGTTTATCCTAGAACGGATGTTATAAAACTTCTCCCAGTTGTGATAGTTCTTCTTGTATTGCTATAAAAATAAAGAAATTGGTATAAATAAGAATAAATACTTCTAAACACAGCCTTAATTTGTTGATATAGTGATATTATGATTATTATTCTTCAACCTATAGAAAATCATGTAAGGTATCTATACTCTATACTATTTTTCATGACCCCTTATTTTTCTACTTCATTTCTTATTTTACTCAACTTTTCTCTAATTCCTCTATCTTAATTTATTCTTCTTCTCCTTTTTTTTCTTCTTATGAACACCCTTATACTTTTCCCAGTATTAATGTAAAATTATAAGAGCCAATTAAAATTTTAAATTCAAATTCAAACCAATAACTTCCTTCAACCAAATAAACTACTACCACTTCATTTTTATTCAATTGATCTGGTTGGATCTTTTAGATACCATTTATACATCAAACAATTACCTCATAGATGAAATTTGGGATCTTTTGAGTCAACCAAGATTCTATATCATCAAAACTTATAATTACTAAATAAAACTCCCCAACACAACTTTCAACATAGGTAGTAAAGAAAGATTGTACATTTTTACTCAAATAAACTTTCACCACGGGTGTAATCATTCCAGATCTTGTATTTTTTCTTTGAAACACTACCTATCAACCATGAATTGTTAGATTATGTGAATAGTGAACTTTCCTGTTTTAACCATGTAGATTCAACGAGCCTTATAGGGACCTCCACAATAATTTTTTCCTTCTATGTTTCACATATATAGCCTTGAATATCACAATAGGGACCACCATACCTAATTTTTCCTTGGTAAGTTTTCACAGGTAAAATGGAAGTCCACCACAGAGACCACTATGACCATTTTGGCCTATGATTTTTTTCAAAAAAAACATAAAAAATACACAATAAACCTCAAAACACACTTTTTAATGGGAATGGACTTCCTAGAATACTCTCCATGTTCACTATAAAACGAGTAGGGTTTGTCTTTCCATTGTTAGAAAGTTATATCCCAAAACTCCCTCCACCATGGGTGTGGCCTTAGATCGATTCACTAATATTCCAAGTTCCTTAAATACTTCATGAAATGCCTGAACCATGATGATCCAGTCGTAATGTTTATAAACATTAAGATCATTTCATATGGTATTTTATAATTTTATACTTATAATATTATGTTTGTATTGAAAACAAAATCCAACACACATAATCATATTTTCTTTACCAAATATTCAACCTCACTAATCACAACAATCATCTCTGCACCCTCAAGGATCAACACATCCCAATATACCTCATGTAATAATCCTTCTCTCCTTAAAATTCCATGTGAGGTAGCTGAATAGGTATAGGGAATTCCATCACATAATATAAATGTTTCTATAGAAGTTCTGTTTATAAAACAACTACACCACCCTTGAAAATATTTATCGACGAGGACATGGTATGTTTCCCAAAAGAACACATTATAATGATAATTTTATTTTCCATACTCTACATTAACTAAAAATTATTTTAGCTTTTATCTATATTACCAAATATGTGATTTAGTAAATATTATTTATTAATCTCCCATTATTTTATCAAAACACAATATACCACACTATTGGTTTTGGAATATATTATTACATAGAAATTAGTGGAAAATATCTATGTCACCCTTCCCATTACCTCGACGAGGTCTTGGAAATCTATTTAAAGTTATTTATGTATTAATAACATTATGACTATATTAATTCATAAATCCTTGATTTATTGAAGGGAATTCATAATCCTAAAATCCGAGACATGGATTTCCTCAATACATGCCTATTAGTTTCACTAATTCTCATGTATGTGGTCAACCCTTAATGTATACTAGGTTAATTCAAATTAAAACTCATGTTATAAATTGACAAATAATTCAAATAATTCCATTATAGTTTGGTCAAGCACTTTTAACTATGGTTTGATTTCAAACCAAGTAGTGGATGTAAATTTTTCATAATATTTGATTTAAAGGATTTTTAACTTTATGAAGAAATTGTAAATTTTATCTTATTATATTTTTGTTAATATTAAGTGGATTTTAATTAAGTGATTCACCATTTTACATAAAATTTACACATAATAAAATTTTATTTTAAGTCTATATTTTAATATATTTAATTAATTAATTTGAAAATAAAGAATATATAAATAATTAACCATGAAACTGATAAAAATAAAATAAATAAATGAGTATGTGTAACACCCCAATATTTTTTGGTATTTCTCTTTTTAAAATTTAACTTCTTTGATAGCTTACGATCTTAAACAAATGATTAAATGTTATTAGTGTGATGTAGCTGTTGGAATGATGGGAATAAAACAGATTAAATAAATTATGAAAATATAGTTTAACCATGTTTATAATATGAATTTACTAGTTACCAATTAACTATAAATGAAAATAAAAACAAATTAAACATAAATAATGAGTTTTTATAAAAAAATATATTTATGATCACAATGGAATTTTATATTAAATTAATTAATATTATTGAAATATATTAACTAATTTTATATATTATATAATTAAATAAATATTTTAAAATTAAATCAATAATTTTGATAACATTAATTATAAATAAATCAAATTTAAGCATAAAAATAAATATTTTCTAAAAGGCAATTTTACCACCTTTAAATGGGGCATATATTTAAAAACTAAATTTTGAATAATTTAGGAATTCCATTTAAAAAACAAAACTAATTTTTAAATGTGTAATGTCAAAATTATATTGTGGTCAAATTTTGTTATTATTTCTAAAAAATTTATTTTCTAGTGAAGAGTGAAAATTATGAATTTTGTAGAACTGTCATTTTCATTATGATATAAATAGTAACCCCAACTATGAAAGTATAAATAAAATTTAGGTATATTATGAATGAGAATATATAATATTTATATCATGAAATAAGTAAATATTTTTTTAAAAAATGATAAATTAATTATCATTATTTTTGTAAAATATTAATGTTAATTTACAATTTTATAAATAAATTACTTTCTTAAAATAAAATTTATTATCATGAAATAGATTCTTAAATTAATATTTTGTTTTCTAATTATTATAATATAATATTATGAGACATTAATTAATTTTTAAAAAGTGTTATAAACTAAGTTATAATTTTAAAAGGAGTATTTTTTGAATAAATGATGATTTTAATTTAAAGTTTTTTTATCATATTTGTAATTTTTTTTGGAAAATGAATTAAATTTTTGAATAATACACATAAAAAAATGTTAAGGGTGAATTTTTGGGAATTTTCAAAAATAGTGGAATTTTTGCTGAATAGTAAAATATAGAAATTTACGATATATATACATTATATGTTAAATACACTATTCCTTGAGTCATAACTGATTTAAGAACCATAATATATAGATTAAATTCTCTCTTTACTACATTTATTCATTTAATAATAACTATTTTTTATCTTGAGCTGAAATAATAAACTAAAGAATAAAATATTAAAAAAACACCCATCTCCTCCACTATAAATACCACCCCTCACCACATATTATTCTCACACCTCAAAACCTTCATGATTGTAAAATTACAACCCACACCCTTCCGAATTATCTCCTACACATCTATGATCCTTCGGACTCAATAAAATACCAAAACAAAAGTGTCTTTAGAAGGCTCTCAAGGAGAATTACTCAAGAGGTAAAACTCTTAATCCTTCTCTTTCAATCTCTTTCAATTTAATTTATTTTATTATAATTTACTTACCTAATCTATCCAAACATTCATGATAGATATAATATCTTATATATTATGTAATTTTATTATGTTAATGTAATATCAAGAATTAATTCTCTTCTCTCCCACTTTTTTTTACTAAAAATGAAAATATTGTCTGTGAGGGGCTGATTTACCGCCTTCTTGGATGATGAATTTTTGTTATTCAATTAATCCATCAAGACTGGTCATAAAACCATTTTTATGGTAAAAATATACATTAATTTATGTAATAAAACTTATTTATTGTTCTTGAAGTAGTATATATAAATAATACTAATTCATAAGACAATATTGGTTCGTGATTATCCAAAAAACACCAAAATAATGTAAATGGTTATCATTAATGCTTAATCTAATGAATCAACTTCATATATAGAAATAAAATTTTATTTAAAACTATTAAATATCTTCTAAATTCATAAATAACATATAATTTCAATTCTTTATAACTATTTCCATTTAAAATTGATCTTCCATATAGGTATACAAGTGAACCAATCATAAAAATAAGGAAATGAACACTCCCAAATGACAAAATTGAATATCATAACTCATCAAAAAATGGTCATAGATGAAATAAATAAAATTATAATAAATAAAATTAATATTTAATAGGTTATAAATTAAATTATTAATGAATCTATTTTCATTATCTAGGACATTAAGCACAAGTTCATAACACTTTCATACATAAGGTATGAGTTTTCTCATTTCACTTTTATTTCCATGAAATATGCCTTATTCACAACTATTTATTGTGTTTGTTTCATTTATACTACCCATTTCTATTTCATATCATTAATATATTTATTTTTATGTTATTAAATATCTTATTTTATTATCATTAATTTTATGGGTTATATGGTTAAACTAATTACAATGTGGTAAGGGTTTCTTCTAGATTCTCCATTTTTCCTTCAGGTTATGCATTCTCTCTCTTTATCCCAATGTAATTATTCTTTATTTTAACATACATATTAGAAATTCTATATATATTTTCCAAACCCATGTACCTAGATCATTTTATCTTTTTTATGGGAGAATACATGTTTTATAAGGTTTCATTTTAAATTCCTCCCGTTAAGCAAGCTCGGTTAATGGGAGCTTCCCAATTTATTACCCATTTTCAAGTAAAATCCACAATCTTTTTTAAGAAACCAATATTTTTATATAATCACTATTTTAATCATGAAAAAATATATTATCTATTTTCTCGTTTTATGTAAACAATTAATCCTTCTCTACTTTAAAGACTCCTTTATAGTTTCTCTTAAATCGCACTGAAGTGGACCATTTCTAAAGTTTCTAAAACAAACTTACATGTTTTAACTTCAATTAGATATAATTTATGACTCAAACATAATTTAATTTTACTTAACTTTTCTTTTCTAGTATATATATGTTTACAGTATGTTTTTAATGACAAATAAAAATGATTTTCCAAAATTACTATTCTTTTCAAATAAAATGGAATTTCTCTCAAGAAGTTATCAATGATTTTATTGGAGTACTTTCATTTATGATTATGATTAAAATATTTCAAAGTGGTATGAGATACTTTTATTTAAAGATATATTTTCATTGGAAATATTATGAATGCATTGGACTTATTAAGTGACGGGCAAGGCCCATAATAGCCCCTCGATGCACCGGTAAGTCTCATGGGACAAAACAGATATTGACATAGTTGAGGCCTTGCCCATTTATTTTCAGATATGGATTTGGATGAGTCTATAAAAATTTAGTTTTAGATTTCTTTTTTGATGCCTCTATGGTATGTTTCAGATGTCTGTCATTATGTATTCTTTCATTAAGATATTAATAATTAAAATCTATGTTATTATTCGACTAATAGAATATTTGTGGTTAAGTTTTATTGTAATATGATATTTATATGGAACTAATTAATAATATTTTATTCCTATTATATTATGATCAACATTGTGTTTTAATAGAACATGTTTCTAGTTATTCACCTTTACTTATGTTTATTTATGAAAGCTCATGTTGTATTGTTTAACCTTACTGAGCATCTGAGATCACCAATTTCTTGTGTTGTATTTTTACCCAGGATACAAAGATGTATATTATGAATGAATTTCAAGGATAATATAGGTGTTTATAGATGTTTACAATTGGTTTTATATGTTTTTTCAAGTATCTATGTAACAATTATGTTTGTATTTGGTTTTCCAAAGAAACTAAACTACAGGTCCTTCGGGATGCAACTTCCTTGTTTATTATAACAATGTAATAAAGTATGGAAATGAATTTGGGATACTGGGGGTGGGGTGTTTATAGTTGGTATTATAAGAATATTAGTATATACTTTGAAAACTAGATTTAGAAAACATATTTTAGGGAAAAACCCTAATATAGACTTTGAGGACATGAATAGAAGAAAATACTAAAATCTTGGTAAGGTAGAGATTATGTGGTTCTTCATAAAATACATCCCAATATGAATATTACAAGTGGACACAGATCTTGAACAAATGTACCTAGGGGTAATAACTCTAAAAAGGTGTGTCAATCCTGGATCAATGTAACCTGGTAAATAAAAATAGGACTTACTCTGCACCGTGTTTGACACTCCTAGTGGATATTATTAGGATAATTCCCATTTTCATTACAAACCATTATGAGGAATTTAAAATTAAAAATATCCCCAAATAAACCATGTTTATAAAATTAGCCACGCATGAATTTTTTAATTAAAATTAATTACTTAAATAATTTTGGGATTATATATTATGTTTAATAATTATATGATTTAATCTAGTGTATGTCACCATTTATAATTGACACCTCTCAAAAGGAATGTGAACCTCACCAAAGCACATGATCCAAAGAGTAAGGAGGATCAAATCAATTGTGGTTTTATGATAATATTTATAAGGGAAAAAGTTCCCCAAACATTATCATCATATGAGTACATAGACTCATGTGCTAATGAGAAAAAGAATAAATTATCTAATTATTATGTATTTAATGGGATGCATAAGAAAAAGAGTATAGTGTGGAAAATTTTGGATAAAGGAAGAGAAAACTTATTTTCTCACATGTGATAATTGGGGAAAGAAACACCCTGATACTTTCTTAAAAGGAATGGGTGTTTGTTACAAGTGTTGAGAGATAATCCAGTATGATTTTGATTTCAATGGTATGAAAAATGTATTCAATGTACAATGATTCAAATCCAAGGATATTAGAAACTAAGAAAATCAATTTCTCATGTTTCAAACGAATATACCCCAAAAAAGTATAATGGATCATGGTGAAGATTATTCTACAACCACAAATGAAGAGGAATGATCAATATACCAATATTTGGATTAAATAATTATGTTATTTGAGTAGTTTATAAATAATTCTCTTTTTATAAGAATCATGAGATGTATAAGGATTGTACTACGATACTTTTTCAAATAATTGGATGCATGTGATGAATAAAACCAACAAATAAATAGAATTGATTCTATTTTAATTTTATCTTCTTAAAAACAAATTAATTGGGAAATATAACCCTAATTATGTTCTTGATGTTTATATAATAAAAAATATATGTTTATTGGATATTATTGGTGACCATGAATGTCGTTAGTGATCCGATGGTTTATGTTATGCCGAAATTATTAGTTGTTTGGATCTAAGAACAACCTGAGATTATACTCCTGAAGGAATGCATGTTTCATAATGGTTTAAAAGATATTAACGTATTCATATATTTTGTTTGTGAAAATAATAGATACATTACTTTAGGAATCACAATTTATGTTGATTTTGGAAGTTTAATAACCTTCCTTCTAAAAGTTTGGTCTTTGAATTTGAAAAAAAATATTTTTTATGAGTCTAAATTTTAACAACTTATGGAATAGATTAAAGATATTTTTGGTTAAGATTAATTTATGGATAACCTGTTCTAAACATCTGGGTTTTAGTAAATATTTAAAAGATAAAGGAATGTCTTGTTGATCTTATGATTCATAAAAGTGTTTCAGGAATAAAAAATTGGTCTTGAATATTTATCCCCATATTTGTGAAATAAAGTGGAGATAGATCTATGAACAACCATATTATGAGATTATGACATGGAAATGAATTAGGTAAGTTTATTTTATCAAGTGATTTTCTGGATAGTAAAAAAAACCCTCAAATCTTGGAAAATGATTTTAGTATACAAATTTCATCCATTTACTTTTCCTTAAAGAAACAAATGGTCCTTTAACTGATAAAAAATTTGTGATTTTGTTATGGTATAATATCTAACAACCATGTTTTCTAACACTATGAATCAGAAATTCATAGTAATATTTCTCTTCCATTTTGTATTTTCACTAATGCTACCTTATTTTGGAATATTAGTCTTTTTGGTGACCTTCACATTCCTCTTTCTCTATTTTAAGAGGAATTTTTATAAACCCTTTTTACTATGTGGGATTTCCAAAAAGGAATTTTCACGTATGAGACCTTAATTTTTGAAGTGAAATTTCTAATAGTGATGAACCAATTTATTAATGGTGGAAAAAACGTAACACCCAAATATTTTACGGTATGTCTCTTTTTAAAATTTAACTTCTTTGATAGCTTACAAGCTTAAAAGATGATTAAATATTATTGTTTTAACCTAGCGGTTGGAATGGAGGGAATAAAAGGGATTAATTAAATTATGGAAATATGTTTTACTCTTACTTATTAAATTAATTCACTTATTACCAATTAATTATAAATGAAAATAAAAACCAATTGTACATAAATGAGGTGTTATTATAAAAAAATATATTTATGACCACAATGGAATTTTATATTTAATTAATCTCTATTATTGAAATATACTAATGAAATTTATATATTAAATATTCAATGAAATATTGTTAAATTCAATCAATAAGTTTTATAGGATTAAGAAAATAGTAAATGCAATTTTAACCATAAAAAGATAAATTTTCTAAAAGGAAATTTTACATCCTTTTAATAGTGAATATGTATAAAAACTAAAATTTGACAATTTTATGAATTATATTGAAAAAATAAACAATATTTTTAAAATATTAATGTTTGAATTAACATAGGGTGATTTTTTTATTTATTGTGAAAATATTTATTTTATAATGAATAGTGAAAAATCATGATTTTTATAAAACTATCCTTTTCATTTTATCAATAGTCTATTTAAGATTTGAATATTAAACTAAACTGTTAAAGTATAAGTTTAATTTATGTATCTTTTGAATGAGAATATAATATATTTATATCATGAAATAAGTAAATAAATGTTTTAAAAGTGATAAATTAAGTATTTGTATTTGTGTGAAATATAAATATTTATTCACAGTTTTATAATAAAAAATTATATTTTAATGGAAATATATTATCCCTGAAATTGATTGAAAATTTAATATTTTTTTCTTTTAATTTTATGATAATTTTGTGAGACTTAACTAATTTTTTAATTTTCAAAAAATCCGTTATAATTTTAAAATCAGTATTTTCCAAATAAATGATGGTTAAATTTTAAAAAAAATAAATTTATCATATTTATAAAATTATTTTAATAAAATTGAGTCTATTTTTTAATTCTACAAGTCAAAAATTGGTTTGGGTGGATTTTTGGGATTTTTCTAAAATAGTTGAACTTTTGGTGAATCGTAAAATACTATAATTTACAGTATATATACATTATAAATTAATTACACTATTCTTGAGTCATTGATGATTTATGCACCATAATATTTAACTATCCTTCTCTATTTACTATATTTTTTTATGGAATCATCTTTATTTATTTTTTAACCAAAACTAACAAATTAATGAGTAAAATATTCAACAAACACCCTCTCCTCCACTATAAATACAACCCCTCACCACCTATTATTCTCACACATCAGAAACCTTAAACCTTGTCCTATTCTTACACAATTCTATTCCTAAGAATCTATCCCATGTAAAAGATCATTTTTTAATAAAAGTCTAAAACCCAAGTGCCTTAAGGAGGTTCTCATGGAGAATAATTCAAGACATAAAACCATTAATCTTTCCCTTTCAATTTCTTTCAATTTCATTTATTTTATTATCCTTTTCATATCTACTATATTCAAACATGCATGAAAAATCCAGTATCTTATATATACTAGAATTATATTATGTTAATTTAATATCAACAATTAATTCTATTAACTTCCCCTTTTTATTGTTAAAATGAAAACATTTTCCGTGAGGTGCCAATTTACTGCCTTCGTGGATGACGAGTTTTTGTTTTTCAATTATGACTTCAAGGCTGGTCATAAAACAATTTTTATTCTTAAAAAACATTAATATATGGATTAAAACATATTTATTATTCTAGAACTCGTATATATAAATAATATTAATTCATAAGACAAAACTAGTTCGTGATGATTGAAAAAACACCACAACAATCAAAATGATTTTCATTAACGATTTATCTAATGAATCATCCTCATATCTAGAAACACAATTAAATATAATACCATTAAATAAAATTTATGTTCATTAATAACTTAATATATTAATTATTTATAACAATTCTCATTTCCCATGATCTTTCTTACATGTATACAAGTAAAACAATCATAAAAACAAAGGATACCAACACTGCAGAATGATGAAATCAAATCGCGCAACTTATCAAAAAGTAGAAATTAAAAATCATAAAATTATAATAAATAAAATTCATATTGAATATTTTCTAAATTATATTATTATTGAATCTAATTTCAATATCCCGGACATTAAGCACTAGTGAAAAACACTTTCAGACATATGGTAAGGGTTTTCTCATCTCACATTTAATTTCTGTGAGATATTCCTTATTCACCAATATTTCATGTGTGTGGTGTATTTATACTATACATTGATGTTTCATATCATTATTATCATTATTTTAATGGTATTAAATGTTTTATTTTTTTATCATTAATTTTCTAGGGTATATGGGTTGAATATTTTCAATGTGGTAGTGGTTTCTACCTTATTCTACATTTTTTCCATTAGGTTGTGTTTTATCTCAATTTACCCCAATTTAATTTCTATTTATTTTTTTACCTATTATATATTATATTTATATGTTTCATAAACTATTATCTATATCATTTCATCTTTCTTTTTTGGGAAAATACATGTTTTATAAGGTTTCCTTTTAAATTCCTCCGAAAAAGAAAGTCCTGTTAAAGGGAAATTTCCAAATTCTTTCACGATTTCAAGTACATTCCATAATCTGTTTTAAGATTTTTTTTTTAAAATTCAATATTTTCATCATGAAAGAATATCATATATCTTCTCAAGTTTTCTGTAAATAATTAGGGCATGTCCGCTTTAAATACTCTTTTATATTTTCTCTTAAACCACACTAAAGTGGCCCATTTGTAAAGTACAAGAAAAACTATTTTTAATTATTTAAACTTAAGTTTGCAATAATTTATTCCTAAAACATAATATTATTGCCCTAAAATTTTATTTTTTTGGGACATAAATGTTTACAATATTAATTTTATGAAAAATACAAATGACTTTCCAAAAGAATTCTTCTTTTCAAAGAAAACGGGGAATTCACTCAAGAAATTATGGATGATTTTATTAGAGTACATTCATCTATGATTTTGATTCTAATATTTCAAAATCGTATTCTAAAATTTGATTTAAAGATATATTTTTATTCTACATATGAGGAATGCATTAGAATTAGTATGTGATGGGCGGGGCCTGCTATAGCCCCTTTATACATTGATTGGTATCATGAGACAAAAAGGATATGGACTTGGTGAGGCCTTACCCATTTAATTTCATATATGAATTTGTTCGGGGACTTAGCCATTTATTTTTAGATTTCTTGGATGAGGCCTTGACGATATGTTTTAAATTTCCATAATTATTTATTTTATAATTATGATATTAGAAATTGAAAATCCATGTGATTATTAGACTAGTAGAATATCCAGAGTTAGGTCCATTTTCATATGATTATTTATATGGAAAAAATAAATTAGGTTTTATTCTTACCATATTATGATCAATATTATGTTTTAATGGAATTTATTTTTAGTTATTCACCTTGCCTTGTATTTATTTATGTTAGCTTCCACTATATTGTTTACCCTTATTGAGTATATGAGCTCACCCCTATCTTATGTTTTATTCTTCACCGGGATGAAAAGATGTATATTATAAATGAATTTGATGGATAATATAAGAGTTTATGGATTTTTATAATGGGGTTTCTATGTTGTTTTTCCTTACAAGTTGTAATGTACTAATTATGTTTTTAGCTAGTTTTCCCATGCTACTAAACTACTCAGTTATTTGGGATGTGAATTCCATGTTTATTATAACAATTTAATAAAGTAAGGCACCAACTCTGGGCTATTAGGGTTGGGGTATTTATAACATGATTTTAATTTTTTATAATGGTTATTTTATTTATAGTATAATAAACCGTCCCTTGATCATATGTAAATAAATTATGAAACTATTCATATTTTATGTTGAAACAATCCACTCATGCTCCCGTGTACCTCCTATGTGGACTTCACATTTGCTCTAAATTTTGACTACCTCTACTTAGATGATAATTACATCCTTTAAATATGATTTTATTAACATATAGATGGTGGGAAATAAATTAATAGTTAAATTGGGTTTATATAAAATAAATCATAGTCACATGGGTCCTATATATTATAGAGGAGAGGATGGTACATATGATATAATTATAGTTCAAAAATAATCAATACAAAACATATGAAAGAATAATTAAATTAAAATGAACCACCCACACACATAGTCCAGCTAAACTAATGATCATCCACACATGTCATAAATACAATAATCTAAACTAGAAAACATTCACTTCAATTCTTTCTTTATTAGTAATATAAACCCCATTTAAATAATTAAATCAATTAATTAACTATTTTATCTTAATGTCTATCTGGATTTTCATAGATATTATCATTATCTAGGGAAACATGGAAAGTAAATGGATTCACAAATATTTTCATACAATTAAATGAAATTAATGAATCATTTATTAATTACGATAAACTTTTTCAATTGTATTCACACAAGATTCTATCCATGTAATTTGTTTTTAATTATATAATATACTATTTTATGTAATTTAATTCTGTTAATTACTTGGTGACTACATGACATGTACAAACAAGATAAATTATATGTTTATTTATTATCATGGGTCTTAGATATATTTCTAGGGACTCATTATGTATCTTGGGTTAGATATATGGGATGTAGTATCAAGATACATGCCATGTGTAACTCTTTTCATGTGTCCAAAAAATAATCATATGGGACCAATGTGTATATTTGGATGTAGAAACATATGTGGTGCACACCATTTATGTCAGCTATATGGTGTGTAACCTCCATGTTTCTTATTTCATAGTCCTAAATCTCATTTTTAATACATTACAAACATTTAACCACATAGATCCTTCTGCATTCATTACAAAAACTTATATACTGCACAAAGTGTATGCTATCTACACACTGTGTAGTATAAAAAATAGTGTTCTAGTATGGCCAGTTAAAATATGGTTTATAATTACCATAGTGACCCCAACATCACTTAAATAATTATTAAATTATGTTACATGAATATTCATTACATATCATTTTGATCTAAGAAATAACTATAGAGGTTTAGTGCCTTTGGAATCTAGGATGCATAAAAATATGGCACATAATAGATCTAAATCATCTCTAACTTAGTTCTTCACAACTATAAACCTTCTTAAATATATCATACTTAAAACCTTTCTTTATATGTTGAGGGTAAAGAAAAAATTATAAAGGGTGAGATCAAATTTCCAGTAAGGATAAACATTAGAGATATCATTCAATGATAATTTATAAGAATAACATGACCATAAGGTTATGATAAAATGATCATAACATAATAAAATAATATCTAAAAATTCATATATCATAATCATGAGTCATGTGGTAATGCTTAGTATTTCATAAGACAAAAATCATAAGAGAATAAAAATTCTTGAGCCTTGAGAAAATATAAAAAGCATATGATCATGTCATAAAAGAGTGGCATAAAGTGTGAAATAATAATAATCATAGAAATAATTTGTCAAGGTTCACTACTAGGACCATCATTTATTAGTGGTTTTTAACTCATTATGTAAAATCCTATCCACTCAATTCTAATATTCTCTTAGGAGTAACTTCCACCTAGTAAACTCCGTCATCATTTTCCAATGCATTATAGGGATATATAATTTTTTTCCCAACCATCAAATATTTATAATAAATTCATATGTACTAAATAATATCATAAAACATTCATTATCATTACATATCCCATGGAAAATAAACAGGTTTCATAAACATCTCATCATCGCAATAATAAAAATATTCATCATGACTTAAATGACCTGTGGGTAGAAAATGGATTTCATGTCAATTCCAATATCATAATAAACCATGAAGAGAAATAATATAGATGTTATTATAATAACATGTACCCATTAGATCATAGGAATCTTCAAATGATTTTGAATTAGATGAAAAATTCATTTAAAAAGAACATTTAAAACATTTCTTTGAAAATATATAAAATAACATTTTATTTTGATATCTTTAAAACAAAACTTTCACATAATATTGAGAAAATAATTTTCTTGGAAAATAATGATGGAAATTTGTAAAGGAAACATTAAAGTAATGAAATTTCATAATATATGAGAATATGAACTAGCTATGTATGTTAAATACATTCTTTTCGCATTTTTGTAAAAAGTTAAAAAACAACTCCTTTAGAAAATGATAAGAAGATTCATTTTAAACATTTTGAAAAAAGTAAAAAATAGATAAAAATTCCATTAAACAGTCATCAAAACATATAAATTACCTTTCTTTAAAATATTATATAAAATATTGACATGAATGAAAAATATTCCAAACCACAAGGAGAAATAAAGTTGGTTTCCTTAAATACATTTTTGAGGTTCTCTTTGAGTACGAAATAGAGTAAAATGAGAATAAAACATGAAAAAATCATAATTACCTATATGAGAAGAAAATATATTGGATTTTAGCAGAATGAAAATATAAAATTCCCCTCTAATGTAAATTTAAGTATAAATGATCCAAATTCAAAGTGAGATAAAAAATGAACCCTTACCACTTTGGTGAATTTTGAATAATAAGACCCATGTAAGAATAACTTCAAATTAAACTCTAAATATCATGATAATAAAGATATTTATAATATAACATGTCAATGGGGAAGTATTTACACCTTGTAAAAGAAGTTTGGTATGTAACATATGTACCAAATAAAATGATTTGAGATGATAAGCCCCTTCCAATTTGTAAAATTCTGAACCAAAACCTCTTGGATGAAATAATAACAATTTTAACATTAAATAAAATGAATACAAAAGTATACATGATATAATACATCAAAATGATTGCATTTACACCACATAAAAGAAGATTAATGCATAACATCTAGTATGTATAAATGAAGCAATATTTTGATGATAAAACCTTACCTCACATATGACTTGATTTGTGAGCCCTCTAAATATAGATCCTTGGCCTACGATCCACCTAAAAATAGTGATCTGGGATAATGTACCACTGGGCCTTAGGTTCACATCCCCATATTCCAAAGGTTGTTGACTAGCAGTAAGGGTTTAAAGAGATCGTAGTGGGGAGACTATACCCTTTGGTGGTGATAATAATAATAGTCTATGTATATAAAATAGTAAAAGAAAGACCACGAAATAGTAGAATAAATAATAAGTAATAGAAGAAGCATTTAAAATTATTAGTAGTAATAACCAACATGCCCAATCATACCATTTTCAGCTAAAATAAAATGTTCCATATCATATCAGGCCATACAGGTATTAGATAAATAATAGAGTTGCAAGTGGACGACCATCAGTACACACTTATAATAAGCATACCGATACAAAAAATAAACATCAGCTGATACCAAAACCTCTAGGTCCCCTTGAATCCATCCCATGAGAAAGTTACTACCTAGTCACTAAGTTCTAGATCCTAATCTTGATCCCTTACTTGATCTTACAGATATAAAGTATACATGTGTCCCAAAGGGCTTATATAGGGTGTGAGAATAAATCTTAGTAGGCCACCACCAACATGTACCTGTCTTACATCCATGATAATAAAAATGTATTAAAATATAAATAAACAAAACTTATGTATCATATAAATAACCTGCTTCACATGTTCTCAATGACCACAAGGAAGAAATCACCTGCTTCAGCCATCTCCATTATACCATGTGCCCCAAATTATATATATTGCATACAATTATATGAATCCATATATATAACTGTAGTGGTGAGGATCCTTAGCATAAAACCCAAGGCATCCCCTAATGAATAAGAAGCTGGAAAGCCCTCATAAACCTCCTGAAAAATTATCACTGGAACATTGTTCCAATTGACACATCCTGTGTCATGATAAGATAAACAGTGTCTTGAAGGCACACCAAAAAATATACCCGGTCTCTCAAAAATCAGCTCAAAAAATCATATTCGGATCAAAATTTTCATTCATTGAATAATGATGTATGTCCTCTAAATAATAATCATTGTGAGCTCAATAGCTAACGTCCCGAGGAATGGTGATATAAATCCTCTCAATTAATCCCATACAAAATACCTCAATATATAGAAAGCCTTTTCCCCCAAATGACACTCTCAACACCATCAAATGAGGGCCCATTATCATCCAATTAGGTTTTTACTACAAGCACATACAACCTCACTAATTGTTAACACCATCATAAGCCGCAAATAACGGAGGTATCTACCTACATGAGTGTTCAACAACACCTCATTATCTGAGTCCAATATGTGTGCACATGACTCCAGTAGAACATCATCCAATCACGCTGAATAGTAATAAACCAACATATCCTAAACCACATCATCTCAGAACCTTGTACCCTTACAACAGTGTCACTCAACCTGATGGTCAACCCCATATCAAAGTCCCAGGCCATAACCTTTATCGTTACTTTCTCTTAGCCTCAAATTTATGACCACATCACCCAACCAGTGATCAATATCACTCATATAACCCAGGATTTTTTTGAACCAGATGAACCACATCACCTCATATATATGGTTAATAACATATCAATCTAAGGGCTAACTATTCAAATTCCCATGGAACTATCATAAGCAAGGTAAATAATTTATCTTAATTCAATTTATACGCTCATCCTAAACAGCCCAAGCTGGTCCAAGCCCCTTACCCACATTGACCATATAAAAAAGTTATAGGGAATACATAATGACATCCCATTAATTCCATTCATTAATTTAAAATAGTTCATTATTGAGGATCCCACTCGGTCAACCCACATGGTGCATATTGAGAGCACCCCTAAACCACGAGAAAAATCAAAGAGAAAGATAGGAACCACCTTCCTCATACTGGTAGATGCTCTCTCATTTGGATATCAACCTTTAACTCAATAAAAATTAGATGAAATAAAAATTTTCGATGAACTTCTTAAAAATATGGTCAAATGAATCACACTAATTTAGTGCACCTCATTGTGTGAACAAAGAATAAAAGAGGTTAGTGGATCAAATTCCACATAGAGATGAATCCGTAGCCACCAATAGATCAGATATCATATATCAGATGGTGGAGATATCAAAAACCCTATGAGAGGGGTAGAGACCCACTATGAGACCTCACAGGATCCCTATACCTTTGAGCATGAAGGCTAAAAGGAATAGGGGGTATGAGACCCCGTGGCTCTTTAAAAAAACATTTCCCTCAACTTACATGGTGTGTAAACAATATACGTCATGTATTATTTTCTTGAAATGTAACCTATTTATACATTTTGAATTAATTTTTTCATACCCCCAAGCCTCCATGTCCTACTGCACATCATGTAAATTCCCTACACATCATATAAGTGTTACAAGATGTGTACTTCTGGTTGGAACTGTTTTCTATAGCCTAGGTCTTCCAATATTCATATCATCTTTTCCTGAACATTTGAGTCATCCACCGAAACATATACCACTCCTAAAATAAGGTACTGGGTCAAAAAACTCACAAAATGTGGTTTTTAATATCATAAAAAATGGTTGGTCTGACTACGAACTCAAAATTTCAAATTTACCTGAAAAAAGACCCGTTTTAAAACATAGAACATTATAATCTCCCACCATATCATTGTTCTTCCATGATATATCAAGATTTACGAAGAGATGGGCTAAACATACCCATGTCATCTATATCATCCCAGTCTACCCTAATTATAAATTCACTCGTCAAATATCTCAAGGTTCTCCCTAACTTAGGATTTACCTACCTCGATCGCTTCCCGATCAAAAACTCAAAATTTCATTGGTACATTGACCATAATTGGAATCAAAATTCATCCCATGACAAATTTTTACTCCTGTACCTCATTAGGTGCTCAAATAATTCCCACATCATATATAACACCTATCAAGTCCCACATTTTCTCAGATACCCACCTTGTTCCCATGTCACACATGGGTCCTATGTCCACCCTCATCTCATCATATTCCCAAAATCCTACATCTCCAAAGATGGTCACAATATCCCACATCATATACAAATATTCATGCACACAAAAAGCATCCAAATACCTATTCACATCTTATAATCCACACAACCATTGATGTTAATTATAAATCCTAGTGCCAAAAACCTCATATATATATATATCATGCATCCATGCCAATACGAAACTATCAAACAGTTTTTGTTCAGTCTAAAAACATCTAGTTCACCTCGTGCACTCAAAACTTGAAATTCCATCAAATGGATCCATGCCAAAATAAAAAGATACTTGGGCATGCTTATAATCAATACATACCTCTAACCGTAGTTGGATCCCTATCCTACAATGAACCTGGAAGCTTCACTACATGCATCTTTCTTGAATCCTGGCTTCCCAAGGCTTGGCCGACCTATGGAGCTATACTAGCTATGAGACACTAAACCCATGGATGAGTCCCACTGTCTCTGCCATGACCTCTGTGTGCAGCTGAATCCTAGATACTAGCTTTTGGTATTTCTCATTGTACTACCTTATATTCTTAAGTTTTTATTGGTCTCTAGCTCTCCGATATCAAAAAAGGCTTCTTGTAAAACCTCTCAAGATTCCCTACATAGATTCAGGATCGACACTCCTTCGGTGCCCAATAACACTATGCCCACACATGTCCTGACTTCACTGACTCGAACCACATCATCAAATACCCAATACTCGATATTCTTCTCAAGTGTCTGGACTGAATACATAGTTACGACTCCACAATGTCTTAGTTCTTTATATTTAAATCATTGCAACTGACATCACCTGATTCCATCTCTTGGATTGAGTATGATTAGCTCATCGAATTTCCCTCACTTATCAGATCCTGATTGAATACCTCCTAGAATCAAAATAACCTGAATATGTTTACATAATCTTTAATGGTGTTCCATAAACCATCTTGGAAACACATAACCATCAAGATGTCAACATCCACCATAATAGATGTGAAACCAGACATGTTTGTGAAGGTAGCTGCATAGTACATGATGAACATGACTCCATGTTGAAGGTTCAAGAACTCATGATCTCTCTATGGCCTCAACGTCTCTAGGAATAAATATGTGAAGAAACTATCCCCAAATCCCTTCCAAGATTGTCCCTTATTTATGATTTCCTATACCTATACATCAAACCTGTGATTTTCCTCCCCCCTAAGCATGTATGCTTCCATATTAACCCTCTGTCTTGGGGGTGTCTCGAGTTGGTGAAAGATTATATGAACTACCTTGATCTAGTTCTTAGACGCCTAAGATCCATCCCCACCCTGAAATAGTGGTGGGTGATATGATTAAAACTCTCGATTTATGTATTACATAGATGAAATAACTCCCTAATCTACCTTTTTGATACCCTATATAACCCAAACCATGCTTTATCTAAGCTGATCTTCTATCCATGGATGAAAAGCTACCATATTATATGGTTGTGCTGCCTGTACCTGAGCCCGTACCTATGCATGAACTTATGACTCATGATCAACCCGAACCTCCAAGGTCTCATACCAACCCTTATGGTCCTCATACTATATATGCTCATATGAAATTACATCACCTCCCTCCCAATGATCCACCAGAGCTCGTCTAGGTGTAATCCCACTAAATACTAAAACAATTTCTATACAATTATAATAATCTATATATAAATAACATTAATAGGGAAATATGTAACAATAAGAACAATCTCATGACCCTTATACTCCCCCATCTCAACCATATCACATGACATCTAGTATCATGACCCCTTACCCATCCATATCATATCTAGGTATCAAATATAAATTTGGACTCATGACCCCTCATCTTCCCATAATATATTTAGGTGTCACATGTAAATCTGAGGTAATTGAGTAGAATGCCACTAAAAAGGATATACAAGAACACTATTTGTCTTCTTTATTGACACATTAAACAACTCACCCCTATCATCTTTCCATCTTACTAATACTAGAGTTAGGACCATATATCACATGAATGTAACATCACATAACATTACATTCAAATATCATTAGAACCACATGCCTGGGTTGGATGTGTTGAATCCCACCGAAGAGAGGCTATGCAGGGAAAAATTGTTTAGCTTCCCTTGATAAGAATTAAAAAGCCAACCCCTCTTTGAACAATACAGGTTCCCAATGGAAATAAATC
The DNA here is from genome assembly GCA_963277665.1 of Viscum album. Lineage (NCBI taxonomy): Eukaryota > Viridiplantae > Streptophyta > Magnoliopsida > Santalales > Viscaceae > Viscum > Viscum album. Next base: position 212,959,548 of record OY728164.1, read on the forward strand.
ATAGGAATATATATATATATATATTATCCAATGTGCACACAAAAAAGTATAAATAATCATCCTTTTCTATATCAGGACAAGGGTCCATATCTCGTCACTTTATATCTCAGGAAAAGGTTCACATATCATAAAGGATAATAATCATACCCAAGTGCACCATGCTAGGTGGAAATCCTACCAACTATAAAAAAGAAAAGAAAAACACAAATTTACCCCCTCTGAAAACTTGGTATGTCCCCTATATATGGGGTTGATGGCACCCAAATATGAGTTCAATACCCAGTTTTAAGAATATCCCAGTCTCTAGTTAACCATAAACCAAATAGTAAGACCCAAAATAGGTAAAAGATACACCTCTGATACAACTTTTAGTGACCCCACTCAAAATCCCATTAAAAACTATTCTCTATACTAGAGTACCACTAGGCCTTCGACTCACATCCCCATATGCCAAAGGCTGAAAACTAAGAGTGAGTGTAAAGAGGGGGTGGTGGGGATTCTATACCTTCTCTTATTGATAATAATATTGGTTTATGTAGATACAACAATAGAGGAAATGCAATAACACGATATATAAAATAACATGAAATAGAGGATTCGTAAACAGAAAATGTAAGTACTAAAAAACATACCCAAACATTCCAATTGCAGCTAAAACAAAACATTCCGTATCATATCAGGTCATAAAAAAATTAGATAAATAGTAGGGTCACCCATGGATGACCATCAATACAAACATATTATAAGAATGTTAATAACAGAAACAAAATACAACTGATGCAATATCTTCCAAGGTCCCTTTCTATCAATCCCATGAAAAAGTTACTACTTGGTCACTAAGTTCCAACTATTGAGCTTCATCCCTTTCCTAATCACATAGACATAAATTCTATACACATATTGAAGTTCCCAGGTAGGGTGTGAGAATAAAATTCATTAGGATACCACCAACGTGTTACTATCTTACATCCATGATAATTTAGGTGTATCTAAATATAAATAGACAAAATTTCATATAAATAACTAGTTTCTCTTGTTCTCAACAACCACAAGGAAGAAATCACCTACTTCAAACATAACTACTATACCACGTTCCCCCATTTATATATATGGAATAAAATAATATGACTATATATATATAACTATAGTGGTGAGGATCCTTAGTATAAATCCCAAGGCATACCTTGATGTATACAAATCTCGAGGGCCCTTAAGAACCTCTTATAAAAGTATCAATAAAAACAAATGCCAACCAACACATCCCATGTCAAGATTAGATAAATAGAATCTTGAAGGAATGACTAAATAAGTACCTGGTCTCTCATACCTCTTATCTAAAAATCCCCATCAGATCAAATCCCAAAATTTGAGGTACAATGATGTATGTCCTCCAAATAATGAACATCATCGACACAACATCCAACATCCTCAGGAATGACAATATCCACCCTCCTAATTAATCTCAAACCAAAGGCCATAATATATGGTGAGACTTATCCCCCAACAAACAGTCTCAACACCATCAAATGATGGTCCATCACAATCTATATGGATTTATATGGAAATCACCACCAATCTCACAAATGGTCAACACCATCCTAGGCCACAACTAGTGTAGGAATCTACCAACATGAGTGGTCAACACCACCTCATAGTTTAAGTCCTATATGTGTGAAAAAAACTATAAATATGATTTGAAAAATCATGATGAGTGGAAATCACCAAACATAGTACCTAATCTACATCATCCCGACACCTCATTCCCCAATGACCATGTCTCTCAACTTGATGGTGAACACTATCTCAAAGTATTTTTCCATTACATCAATCATTACAACATCATAATCTCAAAAAGACAACCACATCACCCAAAATGTGATCAATATCCTTGATATAACTCATGCCTTGACCAACCTGACGAACCATGTCACCTTATCCATATGGTAAATAACATCTCAATCCTTGAGCCTAACCGATCATGTTCTCATGGAACCATTTGAATCATGGTAAACAATTTAATTCAATTCAATTCATACCCTCTAACTCAACTTCCTAAGCCGGTCCAAGACCCTTACCCAGCTTGAACATGTGAAAAAAGTATTTGGAATACCCAATGACATCACATGGAATTTATTCATTAATTTAAAACAAGTATTTAATTATTTAGGGTTTTGATCGGTCAACCCACAAGGAACATATAAATAAAACCCTCAAAACCAGAGAAAAATTAAAGATAAATCTATGCACCACCAACCTCATACTTGTAGATGGTCTCTCATATGATATCAACCTCTAAATGAAGCCTAATTTGAAGAAATTAATGTTTTGGATGAATTCCTAAAAAATTGGGAAAAAAACTTTCATAGATTTAAAACACCCTATAGAGAGAACATAGAAGAAAAGTTTCTATTGGATCAAATATCTTATCGAGATAAATCCATAGCCACCAACATATCGAAGATCAGAGCTCAAATTAAGGATAAATCATGAACCCTAGTATAGGGGGAGAGGCATGCTATGAGAAATTCTAGGATCCCTCTTCCTTTGAACATAAAGGGGAATAAAATAAAAGAGGTCCAATCCTCCTGTCTTTCTTAAAGAAACATTTATCATAAGAGAAATAAAATTTAAATAATACATATCATTTATTATGTTCATGATGTGTAATCGAGCTATATTTTTTGAATTCCACAATTTGGAAACTCAAGACTGCATGCCCTCATGAATGTCATGTAAACACCTTACACATTGTGTAAGTGTTACATAACATGTATTTCTGGATAGAGTTGTTTTTAATGGCCCATTCCATATGATATTCCCCTGGTGTTTTTTGAACATCCGAGACATATACTATAACATATAACACTTTTGAAACAAGGTATTGGTTAAAAAAACTCACGTAATTAGGTTCCAAATATCAAGAAAAATGGTTGGCCCGACCACCAACTAAAAAGTTAAAATTTACTTGAAAAAAACCAATTCAAATACCAGGGAAGTTACATTAATATCATGTTCAAAAAGCATAAATTTATTATAATTATTTAAAATAACCATATATATAATTATAATATCATATATGTTCTAATCATATCATTTAAGCACCCATTTACAAATAATTTTTTTAAAACCGTCATTTCTAGGTGTTAACTGTTTAATTTTTCATGTAAGTTTCAGTTAGAAAGTTCCAGTAATGACATCATGATAATGGTTCCATCATATTAAGATTGTTAATTATAATATAAATATCATATATATTTTTCATATAAATATTTTTAACCATCTATAAAATTTAGATACTTTAAAATGAATTACACCATTCATGGAGATGGTAGTATGTATGTATACAAGAAACCTGTTTTCAATTTCAAAAAAAAGAAGAAAAGGATAATAAATAAAATTTCACCATTCCAGAATATTAATTAAATTATAAATATCAAATATTTTTATTAAATTTATCAATATATATTACCATTTATGGAAGTGATAGAAATGAATCCTATTACTTTTTGGAGGTGGTAGTCCACATGTACGCACGAGCGATACTTTAATTTCCCATTTGACAGAAAAAAGAGATGAGTAGTTTTAAACCATTAACATAATAACATCTCAATATATTTGAGATAACTATTTTTTTATATTTGAATTATTGGGATAGAATTTAAGGATGTATAAAAAGAAGTAAAATGAAAATTCATAGTTAAATTGATTACCTTTTCTTTCAAGAACCTCCTTTATATCTCTCTGTAATGACCCTAAGGATGGTATTTTTAGAATACCAGAACCTCTATAATGTATCTTAATAAGTTAATAACATGTTTTTTATGCTTTAACACATCCATAACATACTATATTTATAAAAAAAACATGTAACACCCTGACTAATCCAAAAAATATTACTTTGTATGTTTTTAAAATAATTTACTTGAATTCTCTAGTGTATATACAACCACTTTGTCGATGTTTCATAATAAGTTATGGTAATTATTCCATCACTATGAATTATAAAGAAATTAATTTTATTAAAAAAATACATTTATATTTTAAGTAACAATTTATGACAAATAATAACTAATTTTTATCCTTAAGAAATAATATTATAGATATTAAAACAAAGAGAGTGACATATTTTATTTATTCTTTACTTAAAATAATTTTAATATCATTGTACAAGAAAATTGGAACCAATTTACATAATTTATAATATTATATGATTATGGTTGGAATAAACTCATAATATATAAATAATACATTTTTAGAAATATTTTTAATGTATTGTGACATTATTCTTTACCATGATTACATAATTTATTCTTACTAAGGTGAACTTTTTTTACCACAGTTAATATTCATTAGGAATAAAAATAGATTTCAAATATTTAACAAATTTGGAAATTATGATTAAAAAAGTAAAATCAATTTTATAAAATTAAATCACTATAAGTGGAATAAATTACTTTTAAATATAAACCCACAAAATGCGATGAAAAAAAGTTTCCACAAAAAATGCATTTTTAAGTATAAAAATGTTTTTATACCAAACATATGGATAATTTTGATTACAATGAAATTAATTGGATTATGTTTTATAAAAAAACCTATGAAATTCTAAAACTAATTAAAAAAAATGGGACTCTATAAATACATACAAATAAAATATAGTTTTACATAAAATAATCATTATTCACTATTCATTGAAAAATCAATCTTTTCAGAAAAATATCAAAATTTCACCATAATTTAATTTTTATATGATAATTTAAAAAATTATATCATTTTTATAAAATATATTTTCAAAAATGGTAATAAATTAATTATAATATTTTCCCTCAAATATAAATAAAAACAATTTTAAAGAAAACATATTTTCAAAGAAAACATATTTTTAATGAATGAAATGACCTTACGGAAAATTGGGTACTTATTTTTTTAATAATTAATCAATAAATTTTATATTTAGTAGGACCATTATATATATATATTCCATAATGTGGTTACTCATATTCATACTCACTAATTCAATGACTAGGTTATAAAAATCACATTTAAATAATAATATTTCTAGAGAATATCACAATTCACTTAAAGCTTCTCCTCTAATTAAATTGCATCATATTAGTTTGTATCTTTGTAGTCATAGGTTCAATATTTGAAAATAAAAATATTGAAAACACACATCATACAATGGGATAAAAAAAATTCATTAAAATAGGGGAAGTGGGAAACATAACGTATTCCAAAAATAACACATAATCAGGTTTCCAAATAAGAAGAAAATTAATGAGAAGTTAAAATATGAACATATAGGATAAAATAAATGACCACAAAATAATATACAGAGATAAATAAAATGGTCATTAGAAAGATAATTAACACAAAACCATAAATCTATGAGGGGTGTATATACTACCAACTAATTATAAATTAAGGTAAAATAATAACATTTTTATTTCAATATCCTTTTCCTAGAGACGAGGGATTCTTTTACTATCAAGATAGAGAAGACTAGTAAATAAACATACATGATTTATTTAAATTTAAGAAGAACAATTTTATCATTTGGTTTTGTTTAAATCATTTTCCACTTTATCTCTTAATCTTAGAAATTAATATTCATGATATATTTTTCATGCCTAAAGAACTAAAATTAACATTTAATAGGCAATAAGATCCATAAAATAATGACAAGACATTCCTACTATCTCTAGATATTTACTAAAATCTAAATGTTTATCAATGTTACCCATTACGGATAAATCTTCATATGATGAAATAATAAATTAATCACTAAAACATTAACAATAACACCCAAATTTCAAATTAAACCATTCCATAAGTAGTTAACCTTAAGGGTCCTCTGGAATATGTCTAACCAAATCCAAAACCCCAAAACTGGAAAGATATGATTGCATAACTTTTTCTAAGATTAACTTTAACATTTATCTCCAAATAAAAAAGTATCTCATAATGTCACATACCAAACACATGAATACCATGATCATATATTATATTAATACATGCTAATCCTTTCCCAAAATAACCCAAATAACCATAAAACCTCAATAAAAACATAAATACTTGAAAAAATAAACTCTATCATTAATCCTTAAAAAAATCACAGACTATTGAATATATTCCATAAATAAAAAATAGTAAACTTCATAAATGCTAATATGAAGCACCTTTTACTCAAATCATTAATCAATTCCAAGTTCATTAATACTTTATAATTTACTTTATATACATATCAATAATATCTTTATCCCAAATAAACATTATTATCTCAACATTAGGTATATATTATGCTTTACTTATCCCACAATCACGTGTTTTCCAAAAATACCCCCTCACGAATAAATAATTTTTCTAGTTTATCAGTACCATTCCATATATAATTTCAGATACTTAATGAAAAATAATTTAAAATAATTATTATATGTTTCATGATTTTTATAGCCATAATATCATTAATAAAACCCTTATACAACATAATTATCAAATACCAATACATAAACACTTTAATAATTACACTTTAATGATCGGTATAACATATGAACTTACTTGGTCTAGGGGCTATCCCTTGGATTATGGAATTAAAGCAATAATGTCTATGTTCCCCACATAAAATAAAATAAACTATAAATGGTACTTTAGAATTTACTTTACTTACGTACACTAAACTATTCATTTTACCTAGGAAATTTTTTTCCTTTCGAATTTAATTTCCATGCAAAAAATATATTCTCATTTATTCTAGACATTCCATCGAGTGATTACTTCCACATTCTCAGTATGTAATAAATTGAATATTCTTTCCTCCATGGTCTTAATCAATTTAAATCCCATGAAACTTATTTTTCCTCTTGTTAGGTAGGATATGAAACTTACCCAAGTTGATATTGTTAATCATATAATAATATATCTGAGTAGTCATAATCATAAGGTTTAAAATTCTACCTCCTATTTCATATTTTTTATCATAAGGAAAATCATTCCATTATCTCTTACATACATTATTAACATGATTCCTCCTAGTTTCAGATTTAGACTAATACCAAAAAGTATAGTGTGTGAAATAATAATCATAGTGAGGAATCCCATAATCAAGAAAAATAAATTATAAAATGTTAAAATAATGTAACATTATTTTCACTAAATGCCTCTATAGTTTTAACCTAGTCCATCCATGGTAATTATCTATTCAAATCCTTCACAATGGTTCATAATGAAAATGTGAATTAACCAAAGCATATCCCACATGAGTGTCTAGAATTATATGTAGTATAAGTCTCACTCATATTACACAAGTGAAAGTCATGTCAATACCCAATATAATCCATTCAGAATTGTTACACCTAGGTTCATATATTCCACAATTGTATCCACTTTATAATATCCCAACATGGATGTATTTTCTTGGAAAATAGAACTTATTTCTATACTATAATTTAGGATGTTCTCATATAATTAGTTTATCTGAAGTTATCTTACTAAAGTTTCCTCATCCATGTTTCTAAAAACAACTAAACCATATCATGAAACCAAATATAACAAAAACAATTTATATACATAATTATCAAATATTATTAGATAAATATTAATGACATATCATTAAGATCCATGTAATAAGAATATATGTTTAGTGTCTTTAGAAATTTGGATAAATAAATAACTTGAACATAAAAGATCCAAATCATATTTCCCTATTTCTTTATAATAATTACCCTACGTAAACATATCATACTTAAAACCATTCTTCATATCATAGGAAAAATGAAACATATTAAATGGTGAGATCAGATTCTTAGTAAGGATAAACATGATAGATATTAGTTAAAAATAATATATTAGAACAATATGAGTGTAAGTGTATGATAATATGATCATAAAATAAGAAAATAATACTAAAAAATTCATTGATCATAATCCTGAGTCATATAATAATGATTAGTAGTTTATAAGTCATAAATCAAAAGAGAATAAAAATTCATGATCCATGAGAACATGTCACAATCATATGATCATGCCATAGAAGAGTGTTATAAAGAGTATAATAGTTACAATAATTGAAATAATATTTCAAGTATCACTTATAATACAATAATTTCCTAGGATATATAAACTCGTTATGGAAAAGTCATCCTAGCCAATTCCAACATTCACTTAGGAGTAACATCCAACTAGTTACCTCTGTCATCACTACCGAGTGCATTGCAAGGATATATAATTATGACCCCACCCATAACATAATCATAATCCATTCATATGTATTCTAAAGGATCATAAAATTTTCATCATATATTTATATCATACCCCATAGAAAATAAATATGTTTTAATGATATCTCATAATCATAATAATAAAAACATTCATCATGGCTTAATCGACCCATGGAATCAAAATGGATTTCATTTGAATTCCCACATCATCATAATCCATAGAAATAATACTGATGGTTTTATAATAACGTATCCATAGTGGATAATAATAATCATCAAAGTATGTTGACTCAACTGGAAAATTACTTTTAAATAAAATTTATAACATTTCATTGAAAACATGAAAAATATCCTTCTGATTACTTTAAAAATAAAAATTACTAGAATATTGAGAAAATTATTTTATTTTAAAAAAACCATAGAAACTTTAAAGGAATATTCAAATATAGTAAATTCCATGATGGTTGGAAAAAACACTCAATATGTCTATGTTATGAAACATTCTTTCTACACTTTATTAAAAAGTTAAAAAATGACTGATTTAGAAAATAAAAAAATATTATTTTTATAACTTTTTTAAAAGTACAGAATATCATAAAATGACTTTATGAAATCAATCTAGAATATAAAATAACATTATTTGAAATATTTTTGAAAATATGTACATGGATGAAAAAGATTACCAACCATATGGAGAAATAAAGCCAGTTTTCCTTAAAAACATTTTTCAGTTCACTTTGAGAACCAAAAAGAGGAAAATGTGAATAAAAAATTAAAACTTAATAATTAAACATATTATAATAAAATAAGTTGGATTTCATAATATTTAATTAATTCAATTCCACTAAATTAAATTTAAACACAAATGACCCAATTTGAATGTTAGATTGAAGACTTAACCCTTACAACTTTGTAACTTTCGAATTCTAAGCCCCATGAAAGAATAAATTCAAATTAATCTTTAAATATCCTAAAAATAATGAGATTAATTATATAAAATGTAAAATGGGACATATTTATGCCTCATAAAAGATTATAGTGGTATAGAATATGTCTCACAGAAGATGATTTGAGATGATAAATCCTTACCACTTTGGTAACTTATGAATCAAAAACCATTGGTTGAAATAATCTAAATTATAACTATAAATACCAAGAACTAATAATTATATATGATATAACATAGAAAAAGGTTATTATTTAAACCTCATAAAAGAAAATAGGTTCATAATATCAAGTATGTCCCAATGAAATAATATTGAGACAAAGAACCCTTACCTCACTTTTGAATTACTCTTTACCTACTCCATCTCTTGTATAATAAATTTAAATTAGAATTATTTCTATAATATAACCATATTGATACTTATAATAACATATATTATCCAATTATAAAACTTTTACACTCATTTATATATAATTATTTATTAAAAGTTTCATTTCTGGGTGTTAACAGTTTAACTTTTTATATAAGTTTCAGATTGGCAGTTCCTTTCCTTTCATATTTATCTTGGTTCCATCATCCCCAAAATATTAATTATAATATAAATATAATATATATTAATTATATAAATATTTATAAGCATCCATAAAATGTATAGATAGGGAAATTAATTAAAAATCTCATGGAGATGATAGTCCATATATACAAATGAATGCTATTTTCATTTTATAACAATAAGAATGAAATGATAATAAATAATATTTAATAATTAAATAATATAAATTAAGTTATAAATATCATATTTTTTTATTAAAATAAACATTATTAAAATCCATTTGAGTTGGTGATGGAAAATGAATTGCATTGCTTTGTGGAGGTGGTAGTTCACACATACACACAGGTGATACTTTCATTTCCCATTTGATGGAAAAAAGAGATGAATAAGGTTATAAAACTAAAATAATAACATATATGTAAATGGGAGACACTAATTTTATTATATAATAATGTATTGGATATAATATAAGGTGGTAAAGTAGAAAAGTAAAAATAAAATGACCTGTTAATACGACTACCTCCTCTTTGAAGAACCTCATTTGGATATCTCCTTAAAGACCTTAGGGATTGTATTTTAAGAATAATGGTAGCTCTATAATGTATATAATAATTTTAATAATATTTTTTAGGGTCTGGTTAAACTATTTTTCTCAAGAAGGGTGAAAAATAGTTGTGAGGTGGGGTCCTTATATAATAGAGGAGAGGGGCACCCTTTCAATTACTTAAAGTATTAGATTTATATAAATTTAATTTCTAGTTAAATTAACTCAAAATTGAGAAATTTATTATAAATTATATATATAATTATATATAATCGTATAAAATATTATTTATTCAAGTTTAGGTGATTTTTTAACCCTTATCTATTAGTTTTAACCCCCATTAAACAATTTGATGATTACCACGATATCAATGTTTTTACTCTTTATAGGTAAAGAATATTACTATAAAATTAATATTCAACTATAAGTGTATACTAATTGATATTAATGATCATATAACATTTAATTGGTTTAATATAATATTTTAATTAATTTAATTAATTTAATAAAATGTTATGTAAAATAATATTTCATTAAAGTCTTTTTCAAAAAAATTCACATTGTTGAATTTTTAAAATATCTAGAATGTAATTTAATTTGAATATAAAACATTAAATTATCCCTAATACATTGTAATTACTCAAATATTCGTGGAACACCATGAATCATCCAAAAAATATTACTTTTAGGTTTTTAAAATCATTCACTTGATTTTTCTAAAATTTGTACAAACACTATTTCAGTGTTGTGTAAGAATTAAAGGTAATTATTCAATCACTAAAAATTTAAAATAAAATAGAAAGATAAAACATTCATTAATACTTCAATTTAATTTACAATTTAACATAAATTATTTTCATACCTATGAAAAATATTGTATATATTAAAATAAACAAAGTTTCATTTGGTATTTATTTTTTACTTAAAATAATATCAAAATAATTATCCAAGGAAAATGCTACCAATTTTATATATATTAGAATATTTGATGATTATGTTTGAAATTATCTCATAATCAAGAAATAATTCAGGATTTAGATAGATTTATAAAGGCTCATATCATTATTTTAACCATAATTACTCAATTTAGCCTTACAGAGGTGATATATTTAGCACATGTACTATTCATTATGTAAAAAATGTAGTTAAACTATTTTAAAAATTTGTAAATAATTATTCCAATAATTGAATCAATTTTATCAAATTAATTTCTTATAAGTTTCAAAAATTACATTTAATATAAACCTATAAAATACTATGAAAAACAGTTTTCCAAAAAAATTAATTTTTAAGTGTAGACACGTTTCTTACTAAAATTATTCATAATATTGGTTATAATGAAATTAATTAGATTATTTTTATTAATATTTAACTAATAAAATTTTAAAAATAGTTTAAATAATAGGACTCTATAAATACATGAAAAGAAAAGAAAATATTTTAATAAAATCTAAAATTTTCACTATTCAATGAAAAATATACCTTTCTATAAAAACCACAAAATTTGAACATAAGATAATTTTGATATGATTATTTAAAAAATAATTTTATTTTTATAAAATATAATTTCTAAATGTGTAATAAATTCAATATTATATTTCCCACAAAAAATAATAAAAACTCTATTTGAAGAAAACATATTTTTGAAGCATAAAATGACTTCACTAAAAATTGAGAACTTATTTCCTTAGAATTAATCAATAAAATTGTATTGAGTAGAAAAAATACACACACACACCAAAAAATATTCTAATTTAGTTTCTCATATTCTTACCCACCAATTCAATGATTAGGTTATAATAGTTATAGTTAAATAATAATGTTTTCATAGTAATAGAAATTCAGTTAAAGATTGACCTTATGAGTTTTATAAATATTAAAATTATTATAATTTTAAACTAACTTCTAGGGTGTTACAATTAAAAACCTCATGATGATATATTTGGATATCTTTTTATACCACAACCTATCAGGATGTGGTGAACCTCAGTGACCTATAATTTTCAGCTACATGCCGTTTAACCATGTTAGTCAGATAGAATCTCCATCATATCCCAATGAAATATCTAAAAATTGTTTACATTTTATGGATACGTTTAAGATCATATAAAACGTAAATGAATAAAATTTAATAAAAAAACATGTTAATTGACTTACATATTAAATAAAAAATAAACCATATTAGAAAACTAATAAAAAATGTTTATAATCGATGAAAAAACAATAAAACTTTATAAATTATAATGTGATCACTATGATGAAACTTTAAGGGTTTTAAGCATAGAGTAAGTATTAATTCCCTTTAATAATAATAATTAAAATTCATCATATTATTTATATTTATATTTATAACTAGATGAATGAAAACCCTAGAATCCATGAGACAGAGTCATCACATATAATTTATAATTAATTTATATAGATTAATAATTACCCTATAAAGGAATTATTTCTTAATTGATGAATTTGATGTTAGATTCAAATCATACGATCATTGAATCAAAGTATTCATGGGTATAATATTTCTAGCATAAATCCACACTTGCACTTTGAACCATCATATTTCCCTGTAGAAATATTTGAGTGATTTCCTAGAAGGTTATAATAGTTATGTTGTTCATAATTGATTAGCATAATATTATCTTCAAGGTTTAAAGGATTATTTCTCTCTCCCTAGATTCAAGAAGATAGAGGAGGAGAATCGATCTTTTTTCTTGAGAGCATTATATTGGAAGTCATCTCTAGGGATTGAGATGACTCTCTCTAAAATTTATAGTGAACAACTTTTATTTTGGTTGATAATAATATAATCAAGTTTATATAGAGCCAATGATAGATAATAAATAATTTCATAGGTTCCCTTACTATTCTATTAATCCAAAGTGAACCCCATATCTAAATAATGATATATTTATTAATATTATTTAAATAAAAATCTCTAAAATCATTGATAAATAAATATCATTTATTAAATAAATTAATTAATATTTATTAAAATGATATTTAATATATTATTTTCTTGTTTAAATATCAAATCACCTTGTTCACCCTTAATATTTATCAAACATTGAATAAATAATTTATTTAAATGAATAAATATCACTACATTATTCTCTGATAAATATATAAATGTTAAATTCACTAAAATAGAGAATAAATATTTATTATATTTTTATCTCACATATATTATTTTGAATAATTTCTGGTTTAATATTTGTGATCAAACAAATATGAATAGTTATTCAAAAACATACGAGAATAATATATATTCACCATTTTGGGTATTTATTTCCCACTTCGAGACTCTCTTACAGATTTAAGATATGTTTTTGAATCTCCTCTTAATTCTGATACATGATTGGATGCCCTAAAAAATGATCAATTGTTGAATATTTCACATGTAATAGAATGATACCATCATTATGTATCTGAGTTTATTCAATGCTTTTCCATTATTTCAAAGAAATGGGAAGGTGTTTATATTTTTGAAGCCATATAACTTGAAAATATGTAGTTTATTACCATCTAGAGAGGTTATTGATGTATTGAGATTGATATTGAACCATTATAAGGCATTCTATATATCCTATTTATGTTATGAATCAAAAACCACTTAGTTTTTTTGAGCTGTATAGTTTAAAATCATGCCTAAAGGGAATATATGAGGGAACTTAGGGACCAATAATTGATCTTGAGCCTCATGGAGGTTTCCTACATATCCTTTTTGTAACATAAATAAGAGTCAATATAATTCAACCATTCCTTCATGACTTACCCCATGGTGGATGAAATTGTATGGGGTAATTCATATCATGCCTTAAAACGGGGTATGTACATTAATGTAGCCCAGTTTGGTGAGATTCATTATGAAAATGATATGATCATTTTAATCCCTAAGCTCATGTGATCCATGATTAGTGTGAAAGATAAGAGATATAAAATGATCAGTCTCATTACATAAGGATGCATGACATATGCACTGAGGCATCCCTATTGGATGTTTGATATGGGGATCAGGCCTTAAGATGGAACCCTAAGTATCATGGTATTTACAAAAACAAATATCTTTTTATTTTAGTTAGATCCTTGATCCACTGATGAATGAGGAATGGTGATAGACCCATAAGTGAAATTATGTCCCAAGGATTAGTGTATTGGAGACCTGGAGGGGATTACACCAAGATGGATCCCCATTAGAGCCTGGACCATAAGGAGGCATTGTACATATCCTATTTGGAAATGAATCATAGTTCTCTTAGTTTATATAACTTCTCAATCCATGGATGGATGAGGAAGAATGGCATACCCATAGGTGGAGTTTTGTATCCCACATGTCAAAGTGTCGTAGACATTGAGGGGTTTACAACAAGGTGGGTGCACATTCGATCTTGAGCATTAGGGAGGCTTCCTATGTATTCTATTTCTAGATGGATTAGAGTTATCATATTTAATTGGGAGTGGGGGAGGTGTATGCCCGAATATGTCCAATGGATAAATTTAACATGACCTAGGACTTCTGCTTGACATGTCCTAATTTTATATGGTACATTCTTAAAGAAAATCACATGATACAATTGAATTTTCTAGAGGTGATTGCATGATTTAGATATAATGTATAGGATTATATCATATGATAAAGTCTAACATGTCTAGAGGGTTCCACATGATCATGTATGACATGTCTAGAGGGTGTCGCATGAACTGGATGACATTTTTGGAGGGTATAGAAAGGCTTGGATGACATGTTTAGAAGACATATCAAGACCTAAGCAACATGTCAAAAAGCCTCCGTGAGACTTGAGTGACATGTCTTGATACTGCCGCATGATTTAGGAGACATGTATGGAAGAATTCATAAGACTTGGTTGTCATGCCTTGAGGACTTCAAAAGATTTGGTTGAAATGTTTGGAGGACATCACAAGATCTAGATGGTAAGCCTGAAAATGATTTCAAGACATAGGTGTCATGCCCTGGTGCCACCACATGACATTATTGAAATTCTTAAATGGTGTTACATTAATTTATTGATATTTAAAAGGTACATCACATGATCCAAATGGCACGTGTGGAGGGTGTCTAATGACTGGGGTGACATGACCTAGTCTTTTCACATGATTTGGGTTGGTCATGAGAAGCACATGAAGATTAGTGAAACTATATTCACATAATACCTCCAATTTTCTTTGTTTTTCTAGTATTTATATAATATTCTCCTTATGATTTTCAAGAATTATCTTATTTTATGTTTCTCGTGACCTAGTTCACATATTGGGACCCCTTCTCATAATCTGAGTGGCATATCGAGAGTCCTTCACATTATCTATAGAGTGATCAAACAAAGAACATATTAATGCCACGTGACCTCTTAGGTTGTTCACCAAATTTTACCTACTGTAATAATTTTTTGATCACATGAAATTACATTCCTAGAAGTCTTCTCCTGCACTTCCAAGTAGAAATCACCATAATTTGTGTTTTTTTGTGTTTAGGGGGAGGGATTTATAAGCCTTTCCACCGTAGTTATATGCTTCCTTTCATGAATCATATCTTAGAAATATTATCTAGATTAAGTGGAAGGATTTTTTCATCACAAGATTTGTATGTTGCTACCATGGTTCATCCATGGCTTCAAATGATAAGAATTTACCACAAGAATATTCTTTCATCACCGTGTTTATTATACCATGACCAATCAAAGGGATTTCACACAACAATGATGACATGTCAAAGATACTTTATAAGGTCATAAAGACATGTATGATATCCTTCATGAGATTAAGATATTTTTGTAAATCCTCTCTGATGATTGAATAAGACTTTTATGGGTTTTCTTCAAATGGTCATGATGACTTCTCATGGGCTTCTTGTGAAACCAAGATGGATTGTTAGTAGCCTCTCATGATATTACACTTGATTTTCGAGGAGTATTTTCTTGGAAAATGTTGATAACTTAATGTATGTAACCCCTTTCATGTTAATACCCATGCATCGTACTTTTATGATATTCTTCCTCCAATTACCCTTTTACTTCCTTATTTTACAAATATATGAGATCTCATGGCGTTGTGCGAGTATTATCGGGGAAAATTAATCTGCTTATTTTTTGATGCATCACATGATCAATCATGGATCTTAAGATGATGTGTAGGAATTTTCACAGACATTCCATCCATTTTCCAGAGGATCCAAAGGGGCATCACATAATTTAATGTACATGTCTGAGATCCTTCATCTAATGAAGGTGGCATGCCAACACACTCTTGCACAATGAGGTTGATATATAACTTGGCGATTGTGAGGTCTTAAGGATCACATGAGAACATTTAATATAGATCAACATAACTATCCTTCACACAAGGATTCCACCATTATCTAACTTTATTTTATAAGGGAGTTTGGATGTTTTTCAAGCGTCTGAGAATTAATAATTCGTATGATCGAAAGAGCTCATTTGAAAACCATTGTATGATCATCATCTATTGTCAGGATACCTTCTCAAGAATACAAGAAATTTTCAAAGGGTATATTCATGATCACTGTTAAACCATGCACAACACATGATATATTCTCATGACCTTGTGAAGTCCATTCTATCATGTGTACTTCTAGGGGATACATGATATGTGTGATTCGACCTCCTTATCTTCCATTACTTTGTAGATAAAATAATACACATTTTTTTTAGTATTTCTTTAGTTATAGATTTTACGATACTTATTTAGAGGGAATTAAAAAAATACCCCCCTTATGAGTGACATCCCTATGGATATAGGCTCGACGCATAGGGAAGTAATTTCCCACCTACATCTTTGGGGCTGCCACCAATCAATGTCTCAGGATACATTTGGTCTCGCAGGTAACCTTTGGAATTCTATAGAGTGCCTAATTAGTGGTTGAGGGGAGAATAATTTCACTAGTTATCTATAATCTACAAATATCATATTATTTATTCTATTACGTGATCACTTTTCAAGACCTTATAATAACATCTAGTTCGCAAGATCTCTTTAAGAGAACTGATCGAGGGACCTGTTCAATAAGACTATTTTAGGAGAATTGTATGAAATAATGTTATGTTACTAGCACTTGTTAAAATGAATCAAAAATAAATTCTCATTAGGTCCTTAGATGTATTAATTTCATAAAGGCTACATATTATTTTCTCTCTTGATCGCGTGATTACTTAGTCATTATGTAGTTCACATGACCATCTTCAGGGCCACGTGAACATAAGTCTTATGATAGATCATGCAACCATGAGATAATTTATTGTTTATGAAATTTTCAATACCTTGGTGGGTCATGTGATTTTATAGGTTCTATGTGGGTCAAGTTATTTTCAAGACCCATATTAGGTCATGGGATTATAAATCACATTATGGTTTATGTGATTACTCTGATGCTATCAAAGTCATTCATCAACTTCCTTTTGAATGAATTTAGTCTATTAGATGATGATGCCATTCCCTCACTGGACTACAATATTTGATGTTACTGGATTTATTATTCCATTTATTATGTTTAAATGATGATTTCCAAAGGAATTAAATTAGTAATGGTATAGTCTCATAGGTGTCTTACTTGTTGGAGAAATCACCTCATGGATCAGACAGTTGTGATTTTTCCCATCATCCCATTTCTCAATGTTATTCTATCATATTGAACTCCAACCTGAACAATCTGAGAAGAATATAGATATTTAAATTCAATATATGACCTAATAGAAATTTTTATGATGGATGGGAATGACATTTTTGAGTTAGGTAGAGATGCTCATAATTTTCTGATCAGCTACATGCTATTCACCTTTATGAGTAAGTATTGATTTCTCAGTTCATCATCTATATTTAGTCAGAACTTATTAAATAAATGATTATTCATTGGTTCCCTTCCAATAATTCCTTCCATATGTCCCACAATGAGGTAGATATTATACTATGGGATATTTATCAACTTATAGGGATATCTCCACTTGGAGAGATATATGATGAGTTTCTTCCAGCAATGTATTTTTGGGACGATGCTACAAAAACTGATAAATTAGAAAGGGGCATTCTTATAATTTTGAAATATAAGTTAAGTAAAGAGAAAAACCAATGCTCACTCATCTAATTTAAGGATTGGATCATCATTTTTCTCTACCATAACGTGGTTCAACCAACTACTATACGGTCTCACCGATGCCATTCCTAAAAGGTTCATGATAGTGTGGAATATTATTAATAAATTCTAGAGGATGGAGAGTATAACATATAAAAGTTCCAGGTTAGACCAAATATATCCCTGAGCCTTAGGCAATAGGTATTCTTAGCCATTTTTTTGAACACATGGATTTTCCCAAATGAGGATGCTCACCTGGGAATTCAAGTGAGAATGAAGGTGATGGAATCTAAATTAGTATAGGGGGTGACCTCTTAATCTATCCATGATGACTATTTCTCACCTCTACCAACTCTTGGTCGATACCCAAAAAGGAAAACACCCCTTACAGGATTGGTGGACCTTTATAGTTCTTATTTTCCTAGATAAGAGAGAATTTATACTACTACTACTAATATCATAAAACTATTGGGATCCATAATGATTCATTTTTTTCTCAAGTTATTAAATGATTTTGGGGTTGTGGAGATACCTTTAGGCACTGATGAGGTCATTGAAATGATCATCCAATCTCATCATTTCAACATTATGAATTATCCCACATCGACTAAGACAATTGTTATGAATAGAGATGGATCTAAAGATGAACATTCATAGAAAATATCTCTTCAGGATAGGGTTATCACATCCAGTTTTCAGCCATATTCCTCATATTTTCTCTCTCTCAAGTTTGGTCTCATACAAAGGGTTTCTCATCTCCCTTTAGATAGCGTATTGGGAGAAAAAAATCCCAGTCTTATCCTCCAATTTTGGATAATATTAGCATGTAAGGACACAAACTACAAGATAATTCTCCAACCTATTGGTACCCATGTCTTCATATATTATGATTATTCCTAGTCTAGGGTTGATGCCTACTAGGATGATGTGCTAAATAGATTGGCCCGTCAGCTGAAAAAACCATATACTTCACCAACCCCCTTACAGGTAGGAATAATGGATTTGATTAATGATTTAGGTGATCCATTTAGGAAGCATCCTCATCCTAGTGAAAAAATACCATTAGTGGGGAAGATTTTTTTGAGGAGGTGAGTCCTTCAATATGAGTGACATACGTTTCATATCTTGAGAGAAGAGAACACCTGACTTCTTCTCTTGCTTCTTCATCAGCTCATCCAATCATTCCCCACTATGAAATAAATACCCTAATAGTTTCATATAACCAATCATGATGTAGGATAATATGGTAGTAGATTGAAACTGCGATCACTAAGTCTCCCTTGGAAACATTTGGTGACTAAGAGGAGTGCCTTCACCAACTCTTTCATGATTTGGTGGAAGGAATCATTAACCATATAACATTGTATGATATCAATCTAGAAACCCTCTTGACCCATAAAAAAATATTTAATATTGAGAAGGGCTAGAATTACTTTGATGATGAAGGTTATATAACCCAATCACTAATGGAAGCGTATGAGGATCTTGAGCATATATACCACATGAACTTTTATCTATGTTCTTAAATGGACCTCTTGACTACAAAATTAATAGAATATGAATCACCCATAGTTTTTTCCAAACCCCATATTCTAACATTATAATCTTTACTACATAATTTTCATAAGGGAGATGAAGAGTTATCTTATATTATTAATACTCTTCATCCTAAGGCGATGGAGGAGGATGCAGAGCAAAAAAACTGAAACATTTCATTTAAAATTTTCACCAAACTCTAGCTGATTTGGAAAGTTAGGTAGATCAAATATTACCATAGTATGATACCCAATGTTTATGTCTTTATTGAATTAATAGAGAGGTTATAAAATGTGATGATTCCAAATTTTTGTGCATCTTATCAATGAATTAATTTTTTGAACATTAAATTTCATTGTACATATTTGTGCAAGGAATTTTATTAATATAATGTTTTATAGACCCATACTTTTTATAATATTAATTAATCCTAAACACCTATATTTTAATGTTTTAATCATAAAATATTTATCTTGAAAAATACTCATCAATACCTACCGACATGAGATTCCTCATTGATGTACCTACTCCACTATTCTTGATATACCTGATTTATAAGGATATTTTGGGTAAAATATATTTCATAGAGGGAGAATGCTATAACTTATGACAAATTCAATGGAATTATAGATCATATATTCTTTTCCTTCTAGGGACAGAGAATGGTCACTACAAGTATTGTATCTTCTATGTATATATTTCCATAATTTTTTCCTAAGATTTATATAAGAGAATTATTAGTACGTGCAGACTCAGATCATTCTCAGGCCACACTCTTACAGGTTTTTTTTTCTAAATAGGTTTTGTGCCTTTTCTATTTTATGAGTGATCAATATTTCTTAGAGAATTAAAAGTGCTCATCCAATGAGTAGAGCATTGAATTTTTATAGGATTACCTTTTCAGGTTTTTAACTTGGAGAGAATTGTGTCTTTTTTAATTGGATATTTTAAGGTCTTGAAAAATTAGACCAATACTATTATATTTTTTAGGGCCTTCCATCATGAATCTGTAGCTGATGTTGTAGTTTAGGGTCTTTTACAAAGGACCTTATATTGTTTTAGTTTAGGTTATTTTTTCTAAAACCTTATATTTGTAAAGTTTAGGGTCTTTAGGCTTAGATATTTTATTGATGTGTTTTAGGGTCCCTGATATTAGACCACATATTTTTTGGAATAAGTCCTTTTAGATCATACCTTATGTTTCTCTAGTTTAGGTTCTTTTATCTTGGAACTTAAGTTGCTATAATTTAGGCTCTTTTAGATCAGACCTTCAGATTCCATGCAGATAAATTTCTTTCCTCAATGACTTGAATGATGAATATGAAATAGGACAGAAATATAAAGGATTAAGAAAATCACCCTAAGGTGCTATGTTTTTCCATAGTTTTTCCATGTCTCACAAGGATTGGAGTTACTTTCTTATAATGAAGATAAGTCTCTAGTTGGTAGGCCAAATCCCTTATTCATCAATAGAATGGTAAAAAAAAGGTGTCCCCACTCTTTTCCACGGGACATTAAATATTTTAGGGTCAGTAATGGTGGATGATAAAATATTATGGAAGAAAATATGACCTAGAAAGTTGTAATATGGATTGTGTTAGCTATAATACAATTTTTTGAATTGCTTAATATGGAATGGGTTGACATGCTGGGGACAACTAAAAACACCCTAAGGTGTTGAGTTCATGCATGATGTTACCAGGGATCATAGGGATTAAATTTTATTACTTGAAAGGAAGACATTCCTCTAGTTGGTTGGTAAAAGTCCCTTATGTATGATTCCACAAGGATTATATGCATGGTCAAGTAAAGGGGATCCCCACTCTTTTCCGAGGGCCATAAAAGATTTGTGAAGACTCAAAATTTGGGTTAATGAAGTGGGGTATAATGAAAAGAACAATTTAGAAAGGGTTAAAGAACCCTAGTGAAGTATTTATTTTTGGTGTGGGGTCTAGGTCCCTACACTATGTGGTTTTGAGTCACGTGGTGTGGGCTATTAAAAGGATTATTAATTGAGCGTCTCATTCATACTTCAAGAAAAGGTAAAATATATAGTGAAGTAATGTTGAGGATGTTGAATCTACTTGAATTTTTTGGTTACAAGGATTGTAAATCATGGTCCAATGTTTTTATGTCATGAGGATGGTATTGTAAAATCATTATAGGGATGGCCCAGAACACCCTAAGGTGTTGAGTTCTACCATGGTGATGTCAGATTCACAAGGATCAGAAATCCCTTCTAGTAGGGATAAGATACCTCTAGTTGGTAGGTCAAAGAAGTATGAATTGTTATCATGGTCAAATAGAGATATATATTTTCCTTTCCAAGGACCATTGAAGGTTATGTAAACTAAAGGTGCTCAAAACATGAAGCATGATTTATGAAAAATGTAATATTTTGGAATGTTTTGAGAACCCTAGAAGTTAAATTTCCACCCAGTGAACATGTTATCATAAAGAGGATATGTAAATAATATTTACACTATCTTTTTCATAGACTAGGGGGTCTACTAAGAATGTGTTTTCTTTTACTAGAGCCACAAAGTGGGCCTTATGAGCTTTATAAATCATTCATTTATGATCCAACTTTTTCCTAAACTATGGAGATGAACAGTTTAGAGAGCAGAGTCTTGAATTTTTCTTAGGATTCTATTTGCAGGTTTTCAACCTGACAAGTTTTATGTCTCTTTTCTTAGAAGTTTTATTTTAAGAAAAGGATAATGTTTATGGTCAAATAACTTTTACCAAAGTGCACATAGTTTAAGGTATTAACAAACATGGACCAAGTATGAGGGTAATGTTATAGAAAAGACTAATTAGGATACCCAGGGTCAAGAGTAATCCAAAATCCTTATGAGATGGAGATAAAAATTTTGTAAATCATGTCTTTATCTTATAATTCCATGAGTAATGATATTCAAAAATCATATAAGGAAGACCCAAAATAACCTCAGGTGCTGATTCCTTCCATGGGGATGCCAGACTAACAAGGATTAGAAATACCTTCTTACATGCATAATATGTCTGTATTTGTTAGTTCAAAGCCCTTATGCATCACTATAAAGGTCAAACAGAGAGATATATTTTCATTTAAAAGTGCCATGTAAGGTTTTCAGCAACACGAGGAACTCAATTCATGAATTGTGATTTATGGGCTGAGGGTCTTAAAATATAAAAAATAACCCTAAAATTTGGTTGAATAGGGTTAGGATTATATGGTCCTTTGATAAGGTATGATAATGGGTGATGGGTTATAAATTTTAACTTCATGTAGTGGAGACGTATCTATCATGATGTTTTTCATAAAGTCATAAGGATGTATACCTGAGGTTTAATGTCACATGATGATGATCTGGGAACCAATGTGAAATTTATGAAATATATCCTTGGGAAAAATTTTCACTAGTCGTGGAATTAATATGTTGGGATTATATTTTATCCGTTAGTAGGATTATTGGAATGTTACCATATACTTCATCTCTTTTTGTGAAAATTTAACATGTTTCCAAGTAAGCCGTATGTAGATCTGATCCATGTGTAGGTAGAATGATCTTGTATGACTCATACATCTTTAAAAAGAGGTATATGATGATTTTATGGGATGTTCAATGTGAATAAATTTTGTCATTAAATTTAACATCATGTTACTAGGACATAGATCTTAATATTAGGTGTTTCTTCCTCCCATATGCTAGAGTGAATTTCCATGTTCCCAAATCTCACATGATCCATGCTTGGCATAAAAAACAAGGGACAACTAGGCAGTCGACTGAGCCATTCAAGAGTGGGTCTTAGATATATCTTTTCATAGGTTTATCCCATATGTAGTTAGGGGTTTATTTTTATCATTTTAAATATTGCGGATGAACCCATGATTCGAGGTCTAGGAATAACTATGTATACTATCATGTTAGGAATGAAGCCACACATAGTTCTTACATGAAAGATCCTTGCATAGGTCTAACTTGTACAAATAGATAGGGGAAACATATTTCTTTTATATTGAGGAAGAACCCATTATTAGAGATATGGGTGTCAATACATATATTTTGATGAAAGGAACCAAGCCACACATTGTTTTTAAATTGAATGATATCCATGTAGGTCTGAACCATATGTAGAGGGGGGGGGGGTATTGTTCTTATTTATTATCGCATCTAGAACCATGAGTTGAGATACATGTGTTACTACGTATCCTATGATAACATGAATCCTGAAAAAACATAGTTATTGAATGGGAAACTATCTTTATAGGTCTAACCCATACACAAATGGGGGAATTTTTCCCAAATATTATTGAGGTCGGACCTAGGATTGGAGATCCATGCATCAATATGTATCCTACGATAACAAGAATAAAGAAAAACATAGTTATTGAATGGGAAACACTCCATGCAGGTCTAACACATATGCAGAGGCATGAATTATTTATCTTGATTGTTGTAGTTGGATCTTGGATTGGGGATATGGGTGTCACTAAGTATCCTATGATGATAAGAATCAAAACACACATAGTTATTGAATGAGAAGAATCTCCATGCAGGTCTGAACCTTACATATAGAGGGACATTATTCTCATTGATCATTGTAGTTGGACCCAGGATTGGGGATCCAGAAATCTCTACATATTCAGTGAATATAGTAATCAAGCCACACGTAGTTCTTGAATGGGGGGTGTGGTGGGTTAACAACACCAAGTGTAGTGGTCCTCTTGGGTAGGTCTATAATAATTCATAGTTTTATGTCATTAAAGAGACATAAACCTTATAGTTTAATGTCATGTGGTAAAGACTTATGGTGTTCCTTTTAAGGTATTGTATCTAAGAATATGCTAACCCTATCGTCAACTGATATTTATTGATCATGTGGGGAATATCTTACCAAAATTTCTAATACCATGTGTTATATTCTTGATATGTGAGAAAAGGAATGAGAATGGTCTTTTTCATGAAATAAGGGATATTAGAGAGAGTAAAAGGGAATTTTCTATCACGTGGTGATTGATAAAAGATATAGGATGTAACAACCCAAAGTTTCATTAATGGAAATCCCTCTTGATCTAATTAAATGTCTATTTATGTTTATATAAAATTTCAACTTCATTGGTTTTATTTTAAGAATTTTTATCGTTGCTAATATAGCCGTTGAACAGTGATCACATGATTAGTATAAATATAGGGCTTTAACAAATCCAATTTACTCAGACAAAAGAAGCGATGGCCTCATCCAGTAGAATTGCTCAATACGAAGCCCATTTGTCAGAGTTCGGAAAAGAGGTGGCATCCTTGGGCTTCCCTCTTGACCAAGCCCAAGATGAGCTTCATCATGTCAAGCTCGAACGAGACCGTCTACAAGAAAAGTGGAAGTTGGTAGAGATTACCACTCGAGCAATGTTATTCGATCCACCCCAAGAGTCTGTCACCATTGCACGCCTTACCCTTAGGTCTTATGTGGCTCTTTTAAGGTGTTATTTAACTAATAAATAGTATTATGTTCATGTACGTTATTTTTTTATATAATAACGAATATAATTTCTTATCATTATTGATACATTGTAAATAGTTTTTAAAGTACAAATGGTGTTTTTAGTTATTATTTAATTAGAAAATCTATTTTATTAAATTAAGGGATTTTTGAATTAAATAATATTTTAATAAAAATATTATTATCATTATTATTAGATTAATTTTATTATATATAAATGATCATATAATTTTATGAATGCAATTATAATTTTTATTAAGGTTTGAAATCCTTTTTTGTCAAAACCCATGAATTTTCGATAAATGTCGGTTTTTATTTTAAAAGTGAAAATTATCATATTTAGAAAACTATTTAGATAAAATAAATGTTATTTTTCAAATCAGGACGTCGAAATTATCAAACGGTGAATTTTTCATAATTTTCTGAGACAGTGAAATTTTTGAGTAAAAATTAAATACCGTTTAAATATATAACGTGTTTTATGACATCATAATGACCCAATAGTGATGTAATAAAATAATATAATCTTAATTTTCGGCCAATATATGTTTTACCATTAAAATAATGTGATTTTGGGTTTTTTTGGATTACTTTTCAAAGCAATAATGGACCCCTCAAGACTTATTAAACACCTTGTCTTTTTAAATTAATTTCCATGGGAGTATGACTCACCTCCACATAAGAAACCGTATTATTTTAAAACGTTAGGACTTTGTAATAATAAAATATTGTTGTACTCTTCCCTTTTCAAAAAACATGGGCAAAAACCATGGCATGGTTTTTGGTTTGGATTAATTTAATGTAAGGGGACCCAAACCTAAATAATAAAGAATTCCCTCACCTTTCCTATATAAACCCACCCAAGCTCCCACTTCCTCCTCACTCAAAGCCTTTGGAGTTCGTCCAACCTCTTCCCTACTCTCTCTAGAATCCTCCCAAGGTTCCCCAAGCTCCCAAGAAGCCTCTCACAAGCCTCTCTCTATCCTTTGGAAGCACACCTCCATGTAAGGGTTTTTCTTCCTTTCACATTTTGACCAATTTTATTCATATTGTTATGCCATTTTAATTTCAATTATAAATGCTGGGGTATGGTTTCTCACCTCCCACATACTACCCAATTATTGTTCTAATTATGGGATACCCCTTTCTCTCTCATTAAATGCCTCCCATATACACCCGTTACTATTCCGAAATTCCGAAAGGATCTTCTCTCTCCTCTTTTACATTCAAGAAATAATTTTGTATCATGAATCTAAATTCCATTAAAATTGTTGGGAAATGTATCTATATGAACTCCTTACTATCCATTACATGTAAATATGATAAGGAATCCCTTTCTCTCACATCAACCATTTCTATTAATTTTTATGTCACACCGTTACGCTGCCGAAATCGAACCGATTTTCTAAGATAATTCCATTGTGTAGTGAATACCATGCCCATTTCTCCATCAAGGGTATTCACCTTTATGAACATTTACTTATTGATTATAATGTTTCATGTATTAATTCCACATTCCTTTATCATGGAATAAATGATTATGTTTTATGAATCCATGTTTTATGATCCATGTGGCACACTTATGCATGAAATGAAATGTTTAAGAAGGGTGCACCCTTATAGCGCTCCAATGCATTGGGTAAAGTATAGTATCTTGATACGTCATGTGAAATGAGTGTTGAATCATGCTAATTCAATTGCGACGAGGGTTTACTCGCACTTTATGTTCAATGAGGATTTACTCATGCTTTATATGCAATGAGCCTTGGCTCATGCTAATTCCATGTTAAGTG
Source organism: Viscum album (assembly GCA_963277665.1). NCBI lineage: Eukaryota > Viridiplantae > Streptophyta > Magnoliopsida > Santalales > Viscaceae > Viscum > Viscum album. The sequence goes on from OY728164.1 coordinate 212,986,721, forward strand.
TTGTTGCCACATTTACATGTTATGATTATCATGCTTTATCATGCCATTATGTTCATGTTTCGATTATGCTCAATTTATATGCATATTTACTAACATGTATTGTACTCCTCATGATATTCCATGTGTACTCCCTTACTGGTCTTTATAGCTCACCCTTTTCTTATTCATGTCCTCAGGTTATCCCATGCAATGTTAAGCATGAGGGAATGTAGTGGTCATGTAAAAAATGTTTTCAATAAAGATGTTTTATTTAATGTTGTAAGTTTTTATGTAATGATCCTAAGCCCCAAAGACACTAAATATCTCAATATTCATTGTTTTATCATGTGAATTCTTATGTAATAAATCATGTTTAAGTTTGTAATAAAATCAGGGTTGTCATATAGGATCTGCGAATTTCTACATATCTCATTATAGTGAGAATAATTCCATACATAGTTTTGGAAAACTGTGTAGTTTAAATTCAGGAGGAAACAATTTTAGCCATGTATTTTAACTTCTTGTGGTAAAAAAAAATGTTTCCCAATGAACATGATAGATATATTGTGGATGGACCCAATATTTGGGATCTAGGCATCAATACATATCATGTAATGGTAGGAATAAATACATACATAGTTATTAGAACGGGATATTCCCTATGTGTATTTGAATCTCACATAGGTACGACATCACTTCATTTATCTTTCATGAATATTTAGATCATGTGTGTTTAACAGTTGATGAGACGACGACCTCCATGCAGTTTAGAATCATGCTATGAGGATTTATTTTGTGTAGTTTTACATCATGTGGAAAGAACATATCATGTAGTTTAATGTCATACGATTTAGAAGAATGAAACTGTGCAGTTTAAAGTCTTGTTTCTAGGAATTCTTCCATAAAATTTAACATCACGTGGTCAATAAATAAGAGTCTTAAATGGAAGTTTACAATGTATTTCTTGAGAAACGCTACATTGGTGGGGGTGGTACATATTCCCCATCCATTGTTTCCAATGTGTAATCTCCATCGGAATATACCTTCTGTATGATGTTAGAATCTTACCCTATAGGTTCCATCTCTGGAGGCTTCTTTCATAGTATCAATGGATTATTAAGAGCTAATAACATTTCTCCTTTAATGAATGAATACAGGAGAACATTTTTATTTAAGGCCCATGTGGTCATATTCTGTTGGACTTTGAGGTTATACTATGTGTACAACCTTTTCTCATCAAGTAGTTCTGATTCATCCAAACATTTTTTTTAATTTCTCATCATCTGATATTTTTCCAATGATATATATTTATAGCGAGGTCAACTAGAATTTTATAGGATACACTTCTTTTGTTTTGTACACTAACGAATACAAAGTTTCTTCTCCAATTGTGCATGTGGTGGTAAAATAATCCCATTAAGAATGAATGAGTTTCTATGGATAAGACTTATTATCCTTATTATCTATATTATAGAGTATATTTGAAAGAGTTTTATTAAAGTAATCTATTTTTCCATTTTATTCTACATGATAATGAGATGAATAGTTTCACTCTATATTTTACTCCTCATAAAAGTTTTTCAACTATGTAGAACAAAATTTGGTGCCATTGTCTATCAATATAATACAAGGGAATTCAAATATGGTGAGGATGTTGGACTTCAGAAAGGTATTATAATTATTTATTCCAAATTTCTTCAAGGGTATTAAATCAACCCATTTGGAAAATAATTTGGTATTAGTAAGTATGTACTTAAATTAATTATCCTTGGATGAGGGATATATCCCCACAACACTTATCCTCTATACTATAAACATCTAGGAATATTTAGTTTTATGTTGTAATTATAGTGGTTTATGGATGATGATTTCATGAATTTATCATGCATGAATTTTTTTAGTAAACTCAACATATTCTTGTATCATTGTTTTCTGGTATTATCAAATCCTTTTTTTGATGGGTTATCGTATTCCCAGACCGATGAGTGCTACATGATCCTGTATGGAATTATTCCATCATGATAGGAATCTATATTTCTTCTATTAGTGTAAAGAATATTCCATTTAAGTTTCTTTTGTAGATGGATTTTTTACATTTGGACCACCCTAAAGGGTAAAATTCATTGCTCGATGTTGAGACTCTTCCCATCTAGTTTGGTCTTTTAGGAGAGTCCCATTTTAGTGATAATAAACTATTGTCTTCATCCATCCTGGTTTGGATATGGGTTCATCATGATATGAGGTGATATTGATTTAATTGATTTCTTACATGTCATAAATGCTGACCAATGATATTATCCTTGGGTGTGTGACATGAAAGACCAATTAGTCCAGATTAGGGTCATCCAGAACTTTGGCATCACTATCTAGTGCATCATCATGAGCATTTTATGATTGGGGGACATGATGTAATGTGGTTTCAAAGGGTAACTTTGACATCAATCCTCTGACATAGCTGATGAGAGGGGCCAATTCTTAATTTTTGATGGAATATGCTCTGTTGATCTACTTTATCACTAGCTCCGGATCCCCTTTGATGTCCATGTAGTTTATCTAAGACATTATGGATATTTTTAAGAAATATATGAGGGATTGGTATTCATACTCTTTATTAGTGAATCCTTCTTCCATTGATAAAGAGTAGGGAATTTTTTTCCTATATAAACAAATACAGTTCCTATACTAACCTGATTAAACATCATATTTTCTAGCCTCTTGCCAATAAGACTTATGAAGGTGACAAAAAATATATATATTTCCATGTTTGGGGAGTTTCATGGGTATAGAAAACCTATTATTCTAGAAGTTCTTTGTCCAATAGTGTATTCTCTAGGGTGGGATGTGCTGCAATGAAATCAACAAGGGCATGCCCTTTCACTACCTTCTATGAAATGAACTGGATGTCATAATTTTTTAGAATAATATTCCATCAAGAAAAATGCCCAGTCAATATAAGAAAACCAAGGATATAACTTAGTGGGTAGATATAAGAGACAAGGTGGACTTTGTGGTACTATAATTAATGCCTCATATTTTTCAATAGAAAAATGAGTGAGAGGAAATTATTCTTGACATCTGAATATCAATTCATTATACCGAGCATCATTTGATAGAGGTAGTAGATAATGTTATCATTCCACACATCATTATTCCATGTAATGAGAAATCCAATTTATCTTTCCAGGGAGGCCACATATAATATGAGTTTTTTCCTTCCACTAGTGGTATCATGATTGATGGGTGTAGTAGGTACTTCTTAAGAATTTCAATGGATTCTTGACAGTTCTCATCCCATTGGTTGGAGACTCCATTCTTAATTAACTTGGTAGAGGGGAGGTATTTTCTAGCCAGGTTAGATATAAAATGATGAATATAAGTGAGGATCCCTTGGATCCCCCTCATCTGTTTAAGATTACATGGGGGTGAAATTTCTAGGATTTCCCTAGTCTTTGCCTTTTCAACCTCATTACTAAAGTGGTGTAAAAAAAATACAAGTAATTTCCCTAATGTCACCCTGAAAGCACACTTCTGTGGGATTATATTCAAACTATAATGCAACAAATTTTCAAAGATTATTTAAAGATCTGTGAGGTGATCACATTTTTATTGATACTTGAATACCCGGTCACCAACATAAAATTATTCTATTCATACCAAAAGGTCTTACAAACATGATTCATGGTGCCTTGATAAGTAGTGCCAACATTCAATAATTGAAATGGGATGAATTTGAAGAAAAAGACCCTATTGGGTGCTCTAAAGGTGGTGGATTTGTAATCTTTAGTGGCCATTTAATCTAATTTTATCAATAATACCCATCATTAATGGAAATCTATTGGAATCTAGTAGTTGTATCAATCTAGAGTTCTATACTCAATAATACAAAATTTTCCTTCAGACAATGTTGATTAAGGTCTCTAAAATTGATGAAAACCCTAATCACCACACTCTTTTTTCTTGTAGGGGTGATATTGGAAAGACATATTTGATATTTCACTTCCCAGACAAAAATGGATTTGATCATTTTTTCCACATATGATTCTATGTTAGTATCATGGGAGGGGTGCATCCTCTTGGAACTTTTCTTAATACCTCAATAGTCATCAGGTAATCCTAGAAGGTTCATGGACACATAACGGTTTAGTTCTAAGATTTACATATAATTACAACAATAACATATCAATGTTTCTATAGAAATGAAATAATTTTTTTTGGTCCCTAAGAGCCATGGATTCACTAATCAATGTGGTATGTGTGTCTTCTCTTATTTGATGTTTTACATGCTTGAGCACATCGATGGTGGTGGTGTTTCCATCCTCAAATGTAGGAGGGGAATTCCTATGGTCATACTCCTCTTCTTTCACATTTCTATCCATAGAGTCATTTTCAGTCATGGTAGATAATCTAAGAGAATCCCTATCACAATGAAGATGAGATATTTCATGGGAAAGGACGTTTTCATTCCATACTCCCAGAGTCAATGTAGATAGATTCTAGATTTTATTTTCGTTCATATCATCATTGGGTACTATAGGATCTTGTACCAAAGGGATTAAGTCTACTACCTCAATCAGGTTTAAGGGTAAAACATAGTCACTACTGAGAATACCCCATTTTTTTAGGGGTGATCCCCAAGCCATTGGGGGATATAAACTCTATTTTTTATCCACCATTGGTTGTTTTCCCTCCCATTTATAGAAACCCTCCTCAGCATACATGGCTTCATAAGACTCGAAGTGGGTATTATCCCGAAGTATTATGTTGGCCATCCAATTAATGGGGTATTTCAAGAATTAATGAAATGTTAAAGGAACCATGAACTGGCTATAAAACCAAGGAATTATGAGTAGGAAATTATGTGCAGTGTCTTTCATGATCACCATGAACTTAACATTAGATATTTGTTCCCTAAACTGAGCGTTGAGCTTGATATTCCCAAGAGGTCTTTTCATGCTCTTATCATAACCTTGAAAGTTTATCATTATATAAGATAAATCTTCCCATATACATCCCAAATGTATAAGGGTTTGAATTCGGATTAGGTTGATCCCGAAATCATTTTCAATCAAATCCATTCATATGTCAACATCATTGAGTTTTCCCAAAACGAAAAGGGTCTACTATATCCCTAGATGACCTCTTCCCGATACTTCTCCGTAAATGAGATTTCAACATGAAATTCTAATGTCATAGTCGCTACATGATATACCTTGTATAAATTGACTTCTTTTACAAATTCTTGTGGAATCTAGAGGTATTTGATGAGTGCATATCTGAGTTATTTTTATTGATGGAGAGAATATTGGATTGAGAGTTTGGATTGGAAATTTTACAACTATTTTATATTTTCATAATTTTTAGAAAATGGTGAATGATTCCCAATGTGGGGTTTCTCCATATTACATGGTTTATAAGTTGAGGTATTTGAGTTATAAGGGCCTAGTTCTTATACAGTGGTCGAAGGAGCATCTTCTACCAGTGGTGTAGGTCACACAAGCTTTATCCATTGATTGGGATGACAAGATAATCAAACCCCTTCTAGAAGGTCATGTTGGATGACTGGGCTTGGATGACTGTTAGATGGTTCAGGGGATCCTTAGTGTGTCTATTGGGAAATATGGAGTAATTTTTGATGGGTCTCAGATACATATATTTTTTCTTTGGGTATGATACTGAGATATTCAGTCTGACCATGTATGTGTTGTCCCCTATATCCTCGACTCCTGCACCTAGTCTACAGCTCCCCATCCAAGTATGAAAAAATAATACTAAGAGAATTATTCATCATTAGATAAGGTGTATTAAAAGTGTATTTTTTTTAACCTATCTAAAGATGAAACCTTCATCTGATGAGGATTCCATTTAGGTGGGCAGTTCCAATGCTATGAAATTTTTGGAATGAAGATTCTAATATTGCGTAGGTGCTGAATATGACTCTTAATATTCTATATATTCCTATTTATAATTATTAAGTCCACATAGGTGGAGTTTTTTTGATTTCTCCACCCTAGGTGATAGAATAATTATGGTTTTGAAAGCATATTCCATTAGGGTCTCATGAGCTCAGTTGACTATCTTTTTAGTTATCTAGTTTTAAAATTCTACCCATTCCTAACCAAAACTTCTTTGAAATCACAAAATTTTTCTAATTGGGTGATTTTTACAAAAGTCCCCAATGCTAAGTAATTTTCTAGAATCACAATTCCAGAATTTACCATTCTTATGAGGTTGTATTTAAAGACAAAACAATCATATTTGGTGTGACCCAGCCTCCTATGAAAAAGGAAATAGTTGGGATGATCAGTGAGGTTGGCCTTATGTGGTTTTCAAGGTTGTGTTAGCCTGAGTAGGTTATTTCCCATGGTTATGAAGAAAGAAATTGAGACGTAATTATTACATAAGTAGTATGTTTTATTCATTCATTACTCAAATCCCAAGTGACCTTGATCTATTTTTTCTACTTATCTATGGTGATTTTTTATTGTTTCCACTCAACAGGATGAGTTAGATGATTTAGCACCTCCCTAGGTGATTGAATGGGAACTTCTACTAGTTTGAGGGAAACATCAACAATCTATTCCTTTTCAAGTCTTTTACCCTATGAAAAGGTAATGTACCAAGATTTATCTTAGGTATTTTGATTGGAATCTTCCAAATGTTTATCAGTTTAGACAAATTCAAGGAATCTTGCAAGATATTTCATTAGGATCAGGGGTGTCTACAACTCGTCCTGGATATTTTTATAATAAATTTAAAAAAATTTCTCATGTGAGAGATTTATACAAAGTATATAGGTTAAACCATTCCATCTGACAATGAAGTCAGACACCTTACCATTTTTATGCTTCTTGTAGTTTGTTAGGAGAATTTTTTTCATTTTACTTAGCATATAGTTGAATGGATAATGGAATGGATGAATAATGTCTTTCCATATTACAATAAATCCTAATAGAAGGATTGTGTACCAAACAAAGGCTAGCCCTATTAGTTTCTATAAAAAACACCATAGTTTTTTCACCTCTTCATGATCTCGAGGGTCCATCATCATACCACACCAGGACATGAAGTACATGATATATTTTTCTGGATCTCCCATGTCATCAAAGTTTGAGAAGGTAGGATTTCAGAATTTTATTGGCGGAAAAGAGTCATCTTCTCATTCAGAATATGGATTCATCTCAAGATGAACAGGTACACATTTCCAATCCATTAATTCTAGTCGATTAACTAGGGACTCAATGGCATTGAGTAGTTCTAGAAGAACTACTATCTAGGACACCTCCCATCTATAGGGAATGGGTTATTCTTGAAGAGGATACCCATTTTAATATCCTTAATATTATCGATCTATTCTAAGACTGAATGATTTCCTTATAAGGGGAGAGGATTTTACTTTAATGGATGAAATTCATGGTCATTTTAAACTTCCTTATTTATGTACACCGGATGCTTAGATATAGATCCTACTTGATTCTTAGATACCTATCTTGTATAAAGATGGTATCTTTCCTAATATCTGGGTGGAGGGATATTTATCTCATTCCGATGATGATACCTAGTGGTATTGTTTCCCCTATGTAGATACTTATTGAGTTTCATAAGAACTTGTATCTAATCCTCATATTGTGAAAACTACTCCTCCATGGAAGTAACTTCGTCTCTTCTAGGTGATTAGTTGGATATAACCACTTCTTTCCCTTTATTCATTAAATTCTTCCATAATAGAGGTTAAAAATAAATATTTTAAGGTTTTTTTTAGGTTTTGGATTATCATCTGTTTATGTGTATGTGTAGCCTTAGTTGGTGCATCCAAATAGCACTCCTCTCAAGGTATGTTTTCTATATTGTATCCCTTTGTGTTTTCATCTTGATCCACACTTTCTATCATGTTTATGGTGATGAAATTCACAATGGTTCATTGGGTAATGGTAGTTGTCTCATTAATTTCAACACAATAGGGAAATATGGTACTAATTACAACCGGATTTTCTTTCCTACCCTTGTTTATATTGAATTTTTTTAGATTATTCCCCCTATGGATTTTTATTTCCTTCACCATAAATTCTTCCCATATTGGTATGTAAGTTGTGACCCAGATGGAGTTTTTGTTCATACTTTTTGAATGGGCCCCAAATAATAAAGATTCATTTTGCAGTAGGAGGAACATATAGAATATTGACTGTAAATATTTACCTCCCAACCTGTAGAAGACTAATTCCATCTGTAGTAATCATGATGATAAAAAATCCCTGATCCTTATGTGTTAGGAAATATTCAAGACCACCATCAGCACTTGTTGATCTTAATGATGTGGATTTTATGATTCCAATTGAGTATTTTATGAATCCTAGGATAGGAATTGAGATAAAGATGCCACATTCCAATAGGATGGGGTTGATCTAGACTAGATGCTAATTTCTCTACCACTCTCCTGGGATGTGATGATCCTTATGATAAAGATTGAGATAAAAATCCCCCATCCCTATAGGTTGGGGATAGTTTGCTAATGTCATTTATATGACTTATATCTTATTGGGTATTGATGATCCATGGGGTGGAGGTGGTGTTAGATATTCCCTTGGCTCGATGGGATAGGATTTCTTCTGGATGGATATTAGGGAAGCCATTATTGTGACACATTTGATTTGGCATAAGTGTTCTAATGCATGAGTTGAGTGAAATAGAAGCCCATGATGGGAGTCATTTTTATGGGAAATTGTCAGGTTGACCGCAACTTCAAATTATGTGTTTGAAATGAATTTTTTTTTGAGGGCTTAGTTTGAATGTATGTTGGTAGTTCTATCCCTATGTTAATTATGTATTTTCATCTATAAAGTGGGGGTATTTCTTTGTAGTGAAAAGCTAACTCATGAATTACTCGATCCACTGATCTTTACAGAGTCTATGATATTATAGGATTCCATTTCTGGGAGTATTTTTGGTTTTAGAGACACAATGAAGTTAAATTCTACATATTTCTCCCATCTTAATATATGTAAATATGATGGGGCTTTGGAAATCAGTTGATGAAGAGTTTTAATGATATAGAGACAAAAACTTCATAAGAATTTGTTATGATGTTCCATCCCTGATTTCTAGGCTACTAAGAAATTTTCCATATCCAGATGAAAATAGAGTGTATTGATGGTCTGAAGGTGACCCTATTATCTGGGATAAGAGATGTTTCTATCATTTAATCACTAATGAGTTTCCCACTTGTTTTGGAATATGTAAGGCATGAACACATTCTATAGATCATCTAGCATCTCATAGTTAGACGTAATGAGAGGCCATGACATTATTTGGTGTATTTTCTAGCTAAATCTATCCATATATCAATGTCTGATTCCTATTCATTAGACTTACATGCCTCCACCTGGTCATACAACAAAGGTGGATTCTCTAGGTCATTTTCTATCCATGATGAAGTATTTTTAGTAATTTATGGGGAAGTATATACAGTTGAACCTGGTGATTTGAGAACCTATCTATATAAATGTGTATAAGTTTTGAGAACCTCTATATACATAGGTTTCTAAGAAATGGGAGTATTTCCTTGTTTGAGGGTGATATCATTGTGGGGAAGCTATCCATGGAATATGTTAGGTGTATATTCCCTACGATCCATCTTCACACTACCATGAGGAGAAATATTGAGGCAATGATCATATTATTATTTGGTTCAAGTGTTGATAGACCCCTGAGGTGTTGTAGATATTCATTGAATATCCTCAAGGACACTCTAATTTAGTATCCTAGGGATATGAGCCCCAGTCTATATTTTTTGTTGAATATATCGACCCAACTGTTGGGGTTTTTCATGGGTATGAGCCTATTGTATGATGAATACTGGAATATATTGAAATTTTTTTGGTGCTGTGGGAATATGGGAATTCTATTGAGAAGTTTTTGGAGTATTCTAGTGAGCTTCTATATTTTCAGCAGGTGTATGATCCTACATATGGGTGGTTTTAAGAATATTCCGGTCAAGCTTGGATGAAGTAAGGATTAGAGACAAATCCAAATATGAATTCCCTATTAGAATATCTGATAGACCTATATAATGGTAGAATGGATATAATCTTTCTCCTGTGTAGCCACTGAAGGATACTGATGCATTCACTCATCGACATAAGTAGGGATATGAGCCAGGATTCTATGAGCTGGAAGAATATACCATGTTGCTCCACCGAGAGAAATATAATCCTATATTGAGGCATGGTCCACTATCACCTAACGATCTTCGATTGGACCGGGGATATAATCCTGATCATATGCCTTTGGAATATGTTTTTGGCCTTTTTTATAAGAATTTGAGTTTTTCCCGAGGCATGTCTTTCTCTCACTTGGTGAGACATAGTTAGAATGATAATATGAGCCCGTTTTAGTGCCTTTGGAGTATTCATATAGTACTATTTTATAGAAATGTGTTCTTTTCCTAATAAATGTGAATCTATCACTTGGTGAGACATAGTTGAAATGGGAAAATAAGCCTAGTCGGGTGCCTTATATTTTACAATAACATGTCGATAATCCTCTTAGATAGAATAAGAACGTGTACTTTCAATTGAACAACCACTTGTTCATAATGATTAGAGCTTTTTTCTTCCCTTGCTACTAGGATATGAATATGTGTCTATCCTTATATTTTTACTAGCATCATAATATTCAAGTAGATTTCTTTAGCTACTACCATAATGTAGTGACATCTTAGCAAAGTATGAATTGGAATGTATACCTACACATTTTCTATGAAGAGTATTTATTGTGAGATATATTCAATTGAAGTAATGTTGTTATCCCAGTTTTATCCTCTTTGTTCCATCAAAATATGAAGATGAAATACACGCACAAGGGAAGTGATATGAACCTCCCCTAGGATTTCTTCAAGAATATACATGTATACTTGATCTAAGTGAGCAGGGATATTATCCTACTCATTGAATATCACTAGATTATATTGGTGGGATTCATCAACAACATTGTGGATAGGATAATACTCCTAATTTTCATAGCTTTCTACACACTATGTGACTTCCTTTATGCTCATGCATGAGAATCTAAGATGGAAATGTGTTAGGTGGTTCCCCCATCTGGTGACTAAGGGGAACCAGTGGGATGGTGCTGGTGAAAGAGGTTGACATGATCACCCCTTGGTGGCTTCTGAACTGGAATGGAGTCGTAGTTGACTCTTTTATTAGTAGTGGAAACGAGTACCACTAGTTTCACAACATATTTCTTTAAATGATAAAGAATCATCTACTTCATCATATAGAGACCATTTCATGAAGCCTCAATGTTCATGATTGTTTCATTTTGATGGTATTACCCATCCATTGCATTCTCTACCCAATGATGATGGTTTTAGGTGGGTGAGGTCATTTTGTGACCTATATGGGTTTCATCCATAACTTATGTTATAGAAAAATAACTAGATAAAGACATGATCTTGGGTTGGGTGTTGTTTGTGAGATAATTACCCAAATTCAAGAATATTACAAGAAATAAGGCCATCGATCAATTCATATTTATAGGAATGATACGCAATCAATCCCATATGCATGGGTAAAACATTTTTTGTAACACCCCAAAATTTTATGAGAATTAATCTTTTTAATTTCTTTGATGCCTTTTATTGTACACTTCACCAAGATTAGCTTGTTCTATATGCAACACAAAAGTATTATTTCCCAACATGCAACCTTGACATGGCTTGAATTACACACAAGAAAGACCTTCCTCAATAGCGTGTGTTGTACACAATACCGAGTTTCACTAAACAAAGATATATTGTAATATTATTATTATGAACTAGCCGATATGAATAATATTAACTGAATTTTGAATATTATAAAATTATAATTCATCTTACACATTTTCTAGAATGAGGTATGAGAACAAAATCAATTTTTCAGATAAAAGAAGTATTTTTCAAAAAATGTAGTTTTGCTGTATTTTGGTGGCACACCCATTTTAAATCTAATTTTTGAAAAGTTTATAAGTTAAATTTTACAAAATAAACATCCTCTTTTGAATTAGGATATAAAAATTTACATTGGATAAAGTTGTGATATTTTTCTAACAACGTTCTTATTTTGATGAATAGTAAAAACACGCTAAATCTTACATAAAAACAACTTTTTTCATCGAGTTAATTTATATGGTTAAATTAATATAGTAAATTGTTTTAAAGTTTAAATAGAATATATTTTTACCAATTAATATAATGTATTTCATTAGCATTAATTTTATATCACTACTGGAAATACAGTCTTTCCCAATGGTTCTGAACTGTTGGGAAGGGCTGCAGAACCATTGGTATATGTTATACCAATGGTTCTGCAAATTGTAGGGAAGTAAGACGTTGGGAAATCTTTTCCCAACAATTTACTGTGAACCTTTGGTATAGGGTGGGGAAAGCATAACCTATCCCAACGGTTGTGCCAAACCGTTGGGATAGTTTTTTCCAACGGTTTGGCTTGAACCGTTGGGAAATCCCAAGGATTCTCCTCTTTCCCAATGGTTTAGAAACCGTTGGGAAAGGTTTTTTACCAACGGTTCATTGAACCATTGGTAAAAAAAGCATCAGAGATGCTATTCCAACAGTTTGAAACCGTTGGCATAGCCTATGCTATGCAAATTGCACAGCAGCATGCAATTTGCATAGCAGCTCTGCAATTTGGACAGCATGCCTCATTTTGTGCATTCCCTCCCATTTTCAATCCAATTATTGTATCTATAATAAACTGACACATAAATATAAAATTATTTTACCTGCAATAAGCATTTAACACATACATATAGAGAACAAATTCATACACATTTAACATATAATGCATCCTGGAACTATACACATCCATAATTAAATTAGAATTCATAACATAATTATAAACATACATAATTCATTTAGAATTCAATTTAAAATTTAGATGAAAATTATATGTGGAATCCAGAATTCAATTCATTATTTGATCGGTTTTTTGTATACCATATATTTTTACCTGAAATGGTGTCCATTTTAAACAAAATACATACAGATGGAGTGATACCGGCCACACCAAGCCTCATATTGAGGTGAGGTTAACTTGTACACGTCACAAATGACCCATCAATCGTTGTGCTAAAGTATCAACATATTTCGAAAGTGTTTGCTCAGTTTTCCGTATGTCAGTTGATGTTTTTCACTTAAAATGATGTCATTTTGAAACAAAAGACCGACACGTTGAGAGGTTTTGGCCACACCGCGTCTCAGATTGAGGCGGGGTTGATTCATAAACATCACATATGACCCATGGATTGTTCTCCTAATGATTCAATGGAAACCGAAAACGTCTGGTCAGTTTTCCGTATGTACTTAAAATGTTTTCAATTTTAAACAAAAGAGATACAATTAGACTGATCCCGGCCACACCGCGAAATGGATTGAGCCCGGGTTGGCTCATACAGGTCACATTTGACCCATGAATCATTGTGACAAATTATCAAAAGATTCTGAATGTGTTTGGTCGGTTTTCCGTATGCCAGTTGTTCTTTTCACTTATAATCATGTCCATTTTAATCAAAAGAGACACAGTTAGAGTGGTGTCAGCCACACTGTGCCTTTTATTGAGGTAGGTTTTACTCCTACACGTCACATATTTCCCATAGATCATTGTGCTAAAGTATCGACACAATACGAATGCGTTTGGTCGGTTTTCCGTATGCCAGTTGATGTTTTTCACTTTAAATGACGTCCTTTTAAAACAAAAGATAAACACTTTGAGTGGTGGAAGACACACCGCGCCTCGGATTGAGGCGATGTTGACCCATACACATCACATATGTACCATGGATTGTTCTCCTAATGTTTCAATGGAAACTGAATGCGTTTGGTCGGTTTTCTGTATGTACTTAAAATGTTGTCCATTTTATACAATAGGGAGCCACTTAGAGTGATCCCGGCCACACCGTGCCTCGAATTGAGCCCGTGTTGACTCTTACACATCACATATGACCCATGGATCATTTACCTAAAGCATCAACACAATCTGAATGCATTTGGTTGGTTTTTCGTATGTCAGTTGTTCTTTTCACTTATAATCTTGTCAATTTTAAACAAAAGAGAGACACTGTGAATGGTGTCGGCCACACCGCGCCTCGGATTGAGGTAGGGTTAACTCGTACACGTCACATATGACCCAGGGATCGTTTTCCTAAACCATCAACATATTTCGAATGTGTTTGGTCGGTTTATCGTATGCCAGTTGATCTTTTCACTTATAATCATGTCCATTTTAAACAAAAGAGAGTCACTATGAATGGTGTTGGCCACACCACGCCTCAGATTGAGGCAGGGTTGACTCGTACACGTCACATATGACCCATGGATTGTTGTGCTAAAGTATCAACACAATCAGAATCCATTTGGTCGGTTTTCCATATGTACTTAAAATGTTGTCCATTTTAAACAAAAGAGAGGCACTTAGAGTGATTCCGGCCACACTATGCCTCATTTTAAGGTGGGGTTGACTCGTACACGTCACATATGACCCATGGATAATTTTCATAAAGAATAAACACATTTAGAATGCATTTGGTCAGTTTTCCGTATGTCATTTGTTCTTTTCACTTATAATCGAGTCCATTTTAATCAGAATACATACACAGGGAGTGATCCTGCCACACCGTGCCTCATATTGAGGCGATGTTAACTTGTACACGTCACAAATGACCCATCGATCATTTTCCTAAAGTATCAATATATTCCGAAATCATTTTCTCAGTTTTCCGTATGCCAGTTGATGTTTTTCAATTGAAATTACATCCTTTTGAAACAAAAGAAAAAACTTTGAGTGGTGTCGGCCACACCACTTCTTAGATTGAGGGATGTTTGATTCGTACATGTCACATATGACCCATGGATCATTCTCTTAACGTTTCAATGGAACCAGAATGTGTTTGTTCGGTTTTCCATATGTACTTAAAATGGTGTCCATTTTAAACAAAAGAGAGACACATAGACTGATCTCGGGCACACCGCGACTCAGATTGAGCCTAGGTTGGATCGTACAGGTCACATATGACCCATGGATCGTTCTCCTAATGTTTCAATGGAAACCGAATGCGTTTGTTTGGTTTACTGTATTTACTTAAAATGATGTCCATTTTAAACAAAAGAGTGCCACTTAGAGTGATTCTGACAACACTGTGCCTCAGATTAAGGTGGGGTTGACTCATACACGTCACATATGACCCATGGATCATTTTCCTAAAGCATAAACTCATTTCAAATACATTTGGTCGGTTTTGCGTATGTCGGTTGTTCTTTTCACTTATAATCCTGTCCATTTTAAACAAAAGAGATGCACTGTGAATGGTGTTAGCCACACCGCACCTCGGATTGAGGAGAAGATGACTCGTATACGTTACATATGACCCATGGATCTTTTTTCTAAGTATCGACGCAATATGAATGCGTTTGGTTGGTTTTCTGTACGCCAGTTGATGTTTTTCACTTAAAATGACGTCCTTTTGAAACAAAAGACAGAAAATTTGAGTTGTGGCGGCCACACCATACCTCAAATTGAGGCGGGGTTGACTCGTACACGTCACATATGACCCATGGATAGTTGTGCTAAATTATCGACACAATCCGAATGCGTTTGGTCGGTTTTCTGTATGCCATTTGATGTTTTTAAATTAAAATGACGTCCTTTTGAAATAGAAGACAGAAACTTTGAGTGTTGGCGGCCACACCATGCCTCTGATTGATGTGGGGTTGAATCTTACACATCACATATGACCCATGGATCATTGTGCTAAATATTGACATAATCCGAATGCATTTGATCGGGTTTCCGTATGCCAGTTGATGTTTTTTCAATTAAAATGACGTCCTTTTGAAACAAAAGACCAACACTTTGAGTGGTTCTAGCCACACCACATCTCAGATTTAGGCGGGGTTGATTCGTACATGTCACATATGACCCATGAATCGATCTCGTAAAATTTCAATGGAAACAGAATGCGTTTGGTCGGTTTTCCATATGTACTTAAAATGTTGTCCATTTTAAACAAAAGAGAGCCACTTAGAGTGATTCCAGCCACAATGTGCCTCAGATTAAGGCGGGGTTGACTCGTACACGTCACATATTACCCATGGATCGTTTTACTAAAGTATCGACACAATTAGAATGCGTTTGGTCAGTTTTCCATATGCCAGTTGATGTTTTTCACTTAAAATGACATCCTTTTGAAAGAGAAGAAAAAAACTTTGAGTGGTGGCGGACACACTACGACTCAGATTAAGGCGGTGTTGACTCTTACACATCACATATGACCCATGGATCATTTTTCTAACATATCGACATAATCCGAATGCGTTTGGTCAGTTTTCCGTATGCCAGTTGATGTTTTTCAATTAAAATGACGTCCTTTTGAAACAAAAGACAGACACTTTGAGTGGTTCCATCCACACCACGTCTCAGATTGATGTGGGGTTGATTTTTACACATCACATATGACCCATGAATTGTTCTCGTAAAGATTCAATGGAAACCGAATGCGTTTGGTTGTTTTTCTGTATGTACTTAAAATGTTGTCCATTTTAAACAAAAGAGAGACACTTAGAGTGATTCCGACCACACTGTGCCTCATATTAAGGAGAGTTTAACTCTTACACATCACATATGACCCATGGATCGTTTTGATAATGTATTGACACAATATGAATGCGTTTGGTCGGTTTTCCGTATGCCAGTTGATGTTTTTGACTTAAAATGTCATCCTTTTGAAACAAAAGACAGACACTTTGAGTGGTGGAGGCCCCACCGCATCTCGGATTGAGGCGGGGTTGACTCGTACACATCACTTATGACCCATGGGTCGTTTTTCTAAAGTATCGACGCATTCCGAATTTGTTTGGTTAGTTTTTCGTATATCAGTTGATGTTTTCCAATTAAAATGACGTCCTTTTGAAACAAAACACAGATACTTTGAGTGGTGCCGGCCACACTGCATCTCATATTGAGGCGGGGTTGATTCGTACACGTCACATATGACCCATGAATAGTTATCCTAAAGTTTTAACGTAAACCGAATGCGTTTGGTTGGTTTTCCGTATGTACTTATAATGTTGTCCATTTTAAACAAAAAAGAGCCACTTAGAGTGATTCCAGACACAACTTGCCTCAGATTAAGGCAGGGTTGACTCGTACACATCACATATGACCCATGGATCATTGTTATAAAGTATAGACACAATCCAAATGCGTTTGGTTGGTTTTCCGTATTCCATTTGATGTTTTTCACTTAAAATGACGTCCTTTTGAAACAAAAGACAGACACTTTGAGTGGTCACAACCACACCGTGCCTTGGATTGAGGCAGGGTTGCCTCGTACATGTCACATATGACCCATGGATCATTTTTCTAAAGTATCGACACAATCCGAATGTGTTTGGTCTGTTTTCCATATGCTAGTTGATGTTTTTCAATTAAAATAATGTCCTTTTGAAACAGAAGACAAACACTTTGAGTGGTGGCAGCCACACTGTTCCTCGAATTGAGGTGGGGTTGACTCATACACATGAAATATGACCCATGGATCACTGTTCTAAAGTATCAATACAATTCAAATGCATTTGGTCAGTTTTCCATATTCCATTTGATGTTTTCCAATTAAAATTGCGTCCTTTTGAAACAGAAGACAGACACTTTGAGTGGTGTCGGCCACACTGCGTATCATATTGAGGCAGGGTTGATTCATACACATCACATATGACCCATGAATCGTTATCTTAAAGTATCAATGGATACCGAATGCTTTTGGTCGTTTTTCTGTATGTACTTAAAATGTTGTCCATTTTAGACAAAAGACAGACACTTTGAGTGGTGGCGGCCACACCGCACCTCATATTAAAGTGGGGTTGACTCATACATGTCACATATGACCCGTGGATCGTTGTGTTGATGTATTGACACTATCTGAATGCGTTTGGTCGATTTTCCGTATGCCAATTGATGTTTTTCACATAAAATGACATCCTTTTGAAACAGAAGACAGGCACTTTGAGTGGTACTAGACACACCGCGTCTCAAATTGAGGCGGGGTTGACTCGTAAACATCACATATAACCCATGAAAAGTTATCCTAAAGTTTCAATGGAAACCGAATGCGTTAGGTCGGTTTTCCGTATGCCAGTTGATGTTTTTCAATTAAAATGACATCCTTTTGAAACAGAAGAGAGACACTTAGAGTGGTGCCAGCCACACCACATCTCAGATTGAGGCGGGGTTGATTTTTATACGTCACATATGACCCATGGATCGTTCTCCGAAAGTTTCGATGGAAACCGAATGCGTTTGGTCAGTTTTCCTTATGTACTTAAAATGATGTCCATTTTATGAGAATCATCATGTGTCTATTAGTGGAATGGTATTTACATAAAATCTTGTGCACATTAATATAAAATATTTCTATATCACTCTTATTATGGATTAGATTTTAGTTTATCATGCTATGAAACATTTCGAAGCTATCAATGTCATGCCCAATGAATACTTCTCTTTTATAACATACCAAGAATCTATGATATTGATTAGATGTGTAAATGTGATTTACATTGATTATCATGATGAAAATAAATAAAATATATATTATAGATTTTCTAGTATTAGATGAAATCAAGGAGGGTGGGGGGCTGTCCAGCGGGGCTGTCCGGTGGGTGTCCGGGGGGCTGTCCGGGGACCAAGGAGGAGGGTGGGGGGGGGGGGGGGCTGTCCGGGGGGTGTTCGGGGGGTTGTCTGGGGTCAAAGGAGGAGGGTGGGGGGGGGGGGCTGTCTGGGGGAGGCTGTCCGGGGGGCTGTCTGGGGTCCAGGGAGGAGGGTGGGAGGGCTGTCCGGGGGGGGGGAGGCTGTTCGGGGGGCTGTCCGGGGCTGTTTGCGGGGTGTTCGGGGGGTTGTCTGGGGTCCAAGGAAGAGGGTGGGGGGGCTGTCCACAGGGCTGTCTTGGGGGCAGTCTGTGGGGCTATCCGTGGTCCAGGGAGGAGGGTGGGGGTGGGGGGGGGGGGCTGTCCGGGGTCCAAGGAGGATGCTGGGGGGTTGTCCAGGGTCCAGGAAGGAGGGGGGTTCCAAAACACACAACCACTAAAAGACAATAACATCCATAAAAACATATAATATATAAAAATAACTCAACTCCAATACTATAATATGAGTATAGATGAAACCAACAACTATAATAGATTAAATATCAAACCTTAGTAATAGTAGTCAAAAATGTAATGGATCAATTTCTCCCACATCACCATCACCATCATCACCCTCGTCCTTATCCCCATCATCGTCCTCACCCTCCTCAGTGACCTCCTCCTCTCCTTCACCCTCTCCACCCACCTCACCCTCCTCCTCTCCCTCCTATTCCATATCAGACTCCTCGCAATCATCATCATCAAGATGGAAATCGTCCTGACCACCACTAGAACTGCCACCTGGTGCACCATATATAGAATGTATCGATGACACATATTCATCAAAAGCTGGAATGACCTCTACTGGAAGTGTTGGAAATAGAACATCAATAAATTTCATAAAAACACTGTTTTCCCTAGCAGACTATTATATTGTCTCTGTGGCACTTTTTTCAGCCTGTTCTTCCTGTTCCCTAACATGATGAAGCTCTGTGTCTCTACAACTCGTACTTGAGGAGGGCCATTACCTCATTAGGTCTATCCTAGGTCGGCATTGTACTCTTCCAGAATGCTCCTCTCCCAATACCTGATGTAAGTGATCTGTTGGCCCAAAATTGTCTGGTTCTTGGGAATCGAGGGCCTCTAAAGCAGCCTGTTACAAATATAAATATATCATTAAGTTACAAAATAGATATTAAAATATAAATTCAACAGATTAAAACTTACAATCTACTGCTGAGTTGCTTCGTTGACGACACTTCCATCCTTTTTCCGTCTACTCGAGCAAAACAGTTTTTCTAGAGGCACACGTCCTTCAATATTTTCTATTTTCATCTACAATGACATTGAAAACTAAAGTTATATGAAAACTTTATCAAAGTATTAAATAATTGAGGAAATAAAAGAAAGTGTAAGTTGTAAAGAAAACTTATAAACAATTGTAATACCTGCTTCCTCTCATGATCATGCATCGTAGTGTGTCCCAGTGTGTGGAGGTATTTTCTTGCATCAGTGTTCTTTTTATTTTTCCAGATGATTCCTAAATAAAATTTGAAAATTCAACAGATAGTATTAATGAAAAACATGAATGTTATTATTTAAATACCTCAAATGTTATTAATACCTTAAACTAGGTACTCGTCCAATGAGTAATCATCTAACGATACTGCTCTATAAGACAATCATCCACCACTGGTACCCCTCTAACTCAGTGCCAAATATAGAAACCCAACCAATATACAACTCATGCTTGTAGGATCTATAATGCTCGCCTAAATCCTTTAGACATTTTAGTCATGCACCCTCACCATCAGGAAAATTAAATCGAATCTGACATCAAAATATTAATTCATATAAATACAAAAATAATTCATGGAATTAAATAGAACAGTTTTTTACCCATATCTCTACCCAAGCTCTATCCTCGACCTCATGTGACAAATGTCTCCACG
Source organism: Viscum album (assembly GCA_963277665.1). Classification (NCBI taxonomy): domain Eukaryota; kingdom Viridiplantae; phylum Streptophyta; class Magnoliopsida; order Santalales; family Viscaceae; genus Viscum; species Viscum album. The sequence goes on from OY728164.1 coordinate 213,007,319, forward strand.
ATAGTGGGCTGACGAGAATGATGTCGGAGTATTTGGCAAGTATCGCCAAAAAACTCCAACAATGCTGCCCTGTTTTCTCAACCATTTGGTTGTCTCTATTATAATCCACCATAACCTGTGTGCGGCGGTTTCACAACGAAAGCATGCGTGCATGCCCTCGCCCACACCTCCTATCACTATATGTATCTGTCATTAAAGAAAAACAAATATTTTATCAAAACATGTTATAATGAAAATAAATATTGATATAAAACATTGTTAGGGTTCTATAAATATACCTATTCCGGCATGATCTATTAGTGCTTCTAGATCCACATAAACTGATGGAACACCCTGTGGTGGAACAGGAGTCAAAGACGATGGAATATAGAAGCTTTGAGAGATAGAAGTAGAAGGAAAAGAAGATGGGACAACTGTCTGACCAGATGCTGACTGGGGAGTGGGAATCATCATTGGATGTGAAAATGATGGGCCAGAAGATGCATAAGGTAGAAAAAACATGGGAGGCCTAAATATCCCGTGTGGCCTTAACGACACACCGGGATCAGAATCTGGGAAGGATGACATGTCACTGGGAGGGGCAGGGTCTAGTCGGGTACGCGCAGCTGCTCATCCACCTCTGGTACGAACCCTCCTCGTACCACTAGCCAGAGTACTAGGACCATTACTAGGATCCTCGTCGAATAACTGTCGACGTATAGGTGGATCCTACCAAAATTTTTACAAAAAAATTAATCACATAACATTATATATTCTTTAAATATATCAATTTGAAAGCACTAATGATGGATTTCCCAAATCAGTCATTCGACGATTGTTCTCCATCATTTTTTTCCTTCGTCTCTCTTCAATTGGATTTATTTCCTGCTTTTGAAAACAAATATGTAATTAATTAGAAAAATGAATCTAATGTGTAACCCAAAAAACTTAATATATGAGGGAATAGGGGGATTCATTGGTAATTTAGCTGTCAATTGTTTTAGAAGAGCTTGAATGGATTTAATAAATCATAAAAGTTGTAATGTTCACCATGTTAGAAATATTGTTTGACTATGTTTGAATACAGTTCAATTCCAAATTAGAAAATGAAATTCAAATAAAACTACAACCAATAAACTTTGAAAATTCACATAATGGTCATGTTAGCTGTCAATTGTTTTAGAATAGCTTGAATGGATTTAATAAATCATACAAGTTGTAATGTTCACCAAGTTAAAAATATTGTTTGACTATGTTTGAATAAAATTCAATTCCAAATTAGAAAATACAATTCAAATAAAACTTCAACCAATAAACATTGAAAATTCACATAATGGTCAAGTCAGCTATCAATTGTTTTAGAAGATCTTGAATAGATTTAATAAATAATACAATTTTTAATGTTTACCAAGTTAGAAATATTGTTTGACTATGTTTGAATACACTTCAATTCCAAATTATAAAATGCAATTCAAATAAAACTGAAACCAACCTTAACAACCCAACTCGAGGTAAACCAAAAGAATTGAGAACACGGATGAATGATTCTATATATTTTCAACCACAACTTCAGGTTCACAATCAAATCTGACAATTGAGCTATTGGAGTCATCAAAATAAATAAATAGATTGGTTCCAATGGCACTAGGGACAGTGTCAATTCCATCATCACCATCATCAAAAATATTTCTTGGAATTACTTCAACTATGACATCAAATTCAGGTCGAAGTTGGTCTTTGACATAAAAAACTTGTTTAGCCATTGATACCAACACATATGGTTCTTCGGTAGCAAGAGTGCGGGTCATATTAATTACTCGAAATCCACAATCATTAATAAATATGCCATGTCTCGTCATCGAATCAAACCAATGGAATTTCATCATTGTGACTCATCCATGAGAGTAATAATATAATATTATTATTTTCTCAACAAGTCCATAATAACCCACATTTTCAATTCACGGACTACTATCTGATGCACTGGCATAACAATATGTTGTGGCAGTAACCATAACACCATCATGTTGTGTTCTCATGTTCTTCGCTCATTCAGTGATAATAAATTTTTACCCCTTGATAACAATTGATTTACAGTCACGAACCATGGTATTAGGACCAAAAGACAAAGATCTTATTTCAACAGAGATAGAGTCAGCAGAAACACTCAATGCATGTAATATACATGACTATTAAACTTAATTAAATATTTATATTATTATTTTAAGCATTAATTTTTTTACCTTCAATTTTAACCAAGCGGAAAACTCTTTGATATGAAAAGTCTCCCTCCTTCTAAAAGATAAAGAACAATGCTACCTATTTATCATTGTTTTATGTTCCCGGTAGATAAAAAAATGAATAGTTTAATAGATATATATGTAAAATATACATAATCAATTTAGTTACCTAATTTAGTCATCGAACAAATCACAGTTGAACAAAACTGTGCGATGTGCCATCTCCGGCTCTTCATGGATTAATGTCTTCAATGTATATGATCTAGGAATTCCTCCTGTTCGAAGAAGTGATGGAAAACTGGGTTCAATTTTCTCATACTATTCTTCTGCATTTCTCATTGGTTTATTCAATCTTGTAGTAAGATCAGACAAATACATCGAGCAAAAATCCATACATTCTTGAGCCAAGTAACCATTCATGATAGAAACTTCGGGTTGATTTCTGTTTCAGACATAAGACTTTAATGTGAACATATTTATTTCAGTTGGATACATCAAACGAAAAGAAACAGGTCCTATGATAAGTATTTCAGTGGGAATATGGATAGTCAGATACAACATGCATGTGAAAAATGATTGAGGAAATATTTTCTCCAACTCACACAAAATTAATGGGGCATCTGTCAACATTTTTTTCAAGAAAGACTTGGACAACTTCTTAGCACAAAGATCTCTAAAAAAATGGCACAAATGAATAACATCCACCCTTATATTATCGGACAAAAGATGACAGATTTCAATTGGAAGCAACTCATGCAGTAGAATGTGATAATCATGAGTCTTCAAGGATTTTAGCTTCAAATCTCTTTTGTTGACCCGTTTAGATATGTTGCTTGAATAACCATCAGGAACTCTAATAGTCTCTAATACTTCCAGAAATTGTTTTTTTTACGTAGGTGTCATCACATAATAAGCACATGAAAGTTTCCATTTATTTTCACTGATACGCACATGATGTGATTCTGGTCTGATGCCCCAATCCACCAAGTCACGTCGAGATCATAAATCATCTTTTGTCTTCCCCTTGACATTTAGAAGAACCGAAAGCAACATTTCACATATATTCTTTTCAATATGCATTACTTTTAAGCAATGACGTAACAAATTGGTTGACCAATAAGGTAAATCAAAAAATATAATCCTCTTCCACCAATTGTAACAGGCTTCAGTGTAAACATTCTTTCTCTTTCCAGATTTCATTTGACCATTCCCAAATGAAAAACTGAAATCTTTCAATTCATTAAGCACATCAGTTCTAGACATACGCTAAGGTGGATCATTGGTCTTTATGGTATTATCAAATCTTCGACAATTCATTCTATATGGATGATCCTTTGGCAAGAATCGTCGATGTCCCATAAAACGGAAACTACAATGATGTTTCAATCTTCTCGATCGTGTATTCTTCATACAAACTGGACATGACAATTTTTCCTTTGTGCTCTATCCAGACATAATTGCATAAGCCGTAAAATCATTGATCATCCACATAAGCGCATCACACATCTGAAATATGTCTTTCGAACATGCATCGTATGTGCGCACACCCACATCCCAAAGAAGTTTCAACTCTTTTATTAAAGGTTGCATGTAGACATCAATATCAATGTCAGGATCAGAAGGACCAGATATGAGTATACTCATGAAAGTGAAAGGTTTTTTCATACGAAACAATGGAGGAAGATTATAAATGTGTATAAAAATTTGCCATGTGCTGTGCGAAGTAAGTATCTGCCCAAACAGATTAAAACCGTCGCATGAAAGTCCCAACATCACATTAAGCATGTCAGCTGCAAAATCAGGATATCGAGCATCAAATCTATGCCATGAAAATCCATTTGTAGGATGAACCAACTCATTATTAGTCTTCTTTCTCTCGGTATCATGCCATATAATTTTTATTGATATGTCATCAGAAATAAAAATATTCTGGAGTCTGGGGATCAATGGAAAGTGCCACATTACTTTCTGTGGAACACGGGATGGTGTTCCATAAGATTTTGACTTCCAGCGGGATTTGCCACATTTTATACAATCATTTCGTTCAATGGTTTCCTCCCAAAATAAACTGCAATCTTTCAGGCAAGCATGAATTTTGTTTCTTGAAAATCCTTGTTCCCCAACTAACTTCCATACCATATAGTGGTTTGAGGGAATATCTGAATCATTTGGAAGTAAATACCTTAAGAGGGTAAGAATGTAATCGATTTCTGTATTAGAAATCCCAAACATAGTATTCCCATGAAACAATCGGATTAAAAATTCCAGCCTTTTCATTTTATCTCATTGTCGATATACTGAAGTCGTGGAAGCATCATTCAATTTTTTCACCCTATCAATATCATAATTTTCACTAGATGCATTAGCTGTCCTCATATCGAAGTCTTCTTGAGTCGAAATCCTTTCTTTTTCATGATGACGAATAAACGGAAATCGATCATCTAGCAAATTATCCATTCCAGTCCTTTCATTTCAATCATCACCAATTTGAGATTTTATTTTCTCCCCATTGTGATACCACATAAAGTAGTTTGCTTGAAAACCATTGTTGGTTATGTGGTAGCTGACTTCTTCACGACTCAACCAAGGTCTACTAACACAATTAGAACATGGGCAGTGTATGCGACCACTATCTAAAGCTTTGTGAAATGAAAAATCTATAAAGCTCTCCAAATTGTTTTGAAAATCTCTTGAGATCCGATCAGTTTCATACATCCAAATTCTGTCCATTCTGTAAAAAGAATTTATATAAGCCATTTTTTCATAAACAATTCAATAGGATTGAACTTTAATAGAAAATATCATTCGAAATCCATTTTAAATAATAAAATCCCTTTGATCATTTTTAACAAATATTTGGAGCATTCTCAAGGCACCCCCATTTAGAAAAGTCACATTAAATTCCCAATTTCCACGCCAAACCATGGAAAAAAATTAACATGAGACAATAATCGACCACAAATAACTTAATTGGAAATTAAAAAAACAGAAAACAAATGTGATATAGAATTTAATGTTAAGTTAGGAGGAATGATATTAAATAGAGACAACAACATCATGAATGGTTCCAACATCATATCTTTTGATTAAAACCACCCATAATAGGAATGGGAATGCCTCATACACCTAATACTTAATAAAACAAACCAAATATCCAATTAAAACATTGAATTTAGGGTTTGCACCCCACTTGGACAGCCCTACCCCCACCTCACTTGGACAACCCAGCACCCCCCCACCCCATGTGGATAGCCCTACCCCCACCCCACATGGAAAACCCAGCCCCCTCACCATACCTGGACACCCATACCCCCACAATCCACTAGGAAAAAGCAGTCACCCCCACCCCACCTAGACAACCCTATTATCACCCCACTTGGACAACCCATCCCTCCCACCCTACCTAGACAGCCCCTCCCCCAACCCACCTGCACAACCTCCCCACCCCACTTGGAAAACCCTGCCTGGGCACCCTCCCCCACCCAACCTACACACCCTCCCCCACCCCAAACAGCCCTACCCTCACCCCATTTGGACAACCCAGCCCCCTCCCCGCCCTAACTAGACAGCCCCCTCCCCCACCCTACCTCGATATCCCCCTCCCCCACCCTACCTAGACATCCCCTCCCCCACCCCAAACAGCGCAACCCCCACCCCATTTGGACAACCCAACACCCTCCCCCACCCTACCTAGAAAACCCACTCCCCACCCTACCTAGACATCCCCTCCCCTACCCAAAACAGCCCTACCCCCACCCCATTTGGACAACGCAGCCCCCTCCCCCACCCTACCTAGACAACCCCCTCCCCCACCCTACCTAGACAGCCCCTCCCCGACTCCAAACAGCCCGACCCCCACCCCATTTGGACAACACATCCCCCTCCCCCACCCTACCTAGATAGCCCCCTCCCCCACCCTACATAGACAGCCCCTCCCCCACCCCAATCAGCCCTACCCCCACCCCATTTGTACAACCCATCCCCCTCCCCCACCCTACCTAGACAGCCCCTCCCCCACCCTACCTAGAAAGCCCCTCCCCCACCCCAAACAGACCTACCCCCACACCATTTGGATAACCCAGCCCCCTCCCCCACCCTACCTAGAGAGCCCCCTCCCCCACCCTACCTAGACATCCCCTCCCCCACCCCAAACAGCCCTACCCCCACCCCATTTGGACAACCCATCCCCCTCCCCCACCCTACCTAGACAACCCCCTCCCCCACCCTACCTAGACCGGCCCCCCACCCCAAACAGCCCTACCCCCACCCCATTTGGACAACCTAGCCCCCTCCCCCAACCTACCTAGACAACCCCCTCCCCCACCGTACCTAGACATCCCCTCCCCCACCCAAAACAGCCCTACCCCCACCCCATTTGGACAACCCAGCCCCCTCCCCCACCCTACCTAGACAGCCCCCTCCCCCACCCTACCTAGACAGCCCCTTTCCCACCCCAAACAACCCTACCCCCACCCTATTTAGACAACCTAGCCCCCTCCCCCACCCTACCTAGACAACCCCCTCCCCCACCCTACCTAGACAGCCCCTCCCCCACCCCAAACAGACCTACCCCCACACCATTTGGACAACCCATCCCCCTCCCCCACCGTACCTAGATATCAGCCTCCCCCACCCTTCCTAGACCGCCCCTCCCCCACCCCAAACAGCCCTACCCCACTCCATTTGGACAACCCAGCGCCCTCCCCACCCTACCTAGACATCCCCACCCCCACCCCACTTGGATAGCCCTCTACATCCTCCCCCACCCCATCTACACACCCTCTCCCACCTCAAATTGAAACATAAATTCATCCAAATCAAAATACAATTTTCAACTAAAATAAATTCCACCAAAAGTACCATATCACCACACTAACCAAACCCTTTACCATATTTGAAGTGTAGAAAAAAAAACATAAAACAAATACAAGGGTACTGTAGACAGCAACCCTAATTTAGCCTAAATCGAAACATCAAACACCAAAAAAATAAAGAAATAACTCTAAAATTAAGGTAACACTTACTAATTTGAAGTGTGAAAAAAGGTTTTGTTTGAATGAAGATGGATCTTGGGTGGAAAGAGTTTCGCGGGCGAGAAGAATTCATGAGCTCGATTAGGTTTTGTCTGCAATCGGGCTGGGTGGCGGTTCGGCTGCTCTGTATTTGGGGGAAATCTTTCCAACGGTTTTTAAAAACCGTTAAGAAAGATAGATTTTTCCCAATAGTTTCATTAAAACTTTGGGAAAACTAATTTTTCCCATCTTTTCCAACGGTTTGATGAATCCGTTGGGAAAACTAATTTTCCTCCAATCTTTCCCAACGGTTTCATCAAAGCGTTGGGAAAAATCAATTTTTCTAGATCAATACCAACGGTTAATGGAAACCGTTTGTCAAGGTCACCCATACCAACAGTTCAAAAGAACCGTTGGTATACAACTGTTGGGGAAACCATGATTTCCATTAGTGCATTGAATTCTTAGGTAAAATAAATTCAATATTTTGCAATGTTTTAAACAAAAACCCATTTTTTCGACAACGAGATTAATTTGAAATTAATTACTGTAACTTCTATGTTTTGAATTTGAAAAAATGGATTACATATTTGGAATAATTAGGTCCAAATTATTTTAATAGGATATTTTTTATTTTTGGGCATTATGAATAGTAAATACGGTAAATTTTATTTTCCACAGTTAAAGGTAAATTAGGTAATTATGGGTAAAAATAATATTATAAAATTATCCTAAGACTTGTATTAAAATAATTGGAAGATAATATTTCTTCCTAAAATATAATTGGGTCGAAATGGTATCTATTAGAACCCACTTGAATGTGATTAATACCTTTAATTTATTTTATTTAAATGAAAGCGAAATATTTCTCAGTCAAACTTTAATAATTAAATTATTTTTAATATAGGGTTATAAAGAATAAAAGTTTGGTTATAAATACTCATTCGAAATATAAAATGGTTTTCTTTATCATGGTACTTTACTTGTAATTTTTAGGAAATATATATTTACTTTAATAGCTTATACATTAATGATGTAGAAATTATTTATTTAGTGAAAAATCAATAATATAGTTTTTATCAAACTAATAATATCCATTAAAGGCCCAAAAACCTGAAAAAAACTTATTGTTCCTGAACATATAAACCATAATCATTCAAAGACCGAATTGATGACCATTTGAAGAATTATAAAAGCGAATATGACACTTATATTATTTTATTTAAAATGATGTCAAAGTTATCACCTTCATAATTTAATATACATAACATTTTAAAAGTTGGGTGTTTTAGTAGATAAATTAGATTAAAAGTATTCTTACGAAATATATTAGATTTATCTTCATCATAATATTTTATTTATAATTATTATGAAACAAATTATTATAATAAATAATTTTACAAAAAAATTTTCATAGTTATTTTATTAAGAAAAAAATCAAATAAATGGTTTTAAAATTATTAAAATAAATATTATATGAACCAATTAATATTCTCCACGAATTTTATAGAATAATATGATATGTTAGGAACCTATTATATATTTTGGTTATAATATATTCTCTGCGTGTATTTTATTTAAATTCAAATAAATGAATAGTGTCAAAATTTATACTATTGGTATTTTAAAAAAAAACGTATTATTAAATTATTTAAAAATCACAAAAATATTTACAAATTATAAATTGAAAATTATATGGTTGAAAAAGGTTATAAAGTATCCATCTATGGGACATTGAAAACATATAAGTATGTATTTATAACAATTTAAAATTTAGAATATTATTACCACAAATAAAATTAAATAGATTAAATAAGGATAAATCAAAATGATAAGGTTTAAAATAAACATAAAACATGTCTAAATGTTATTGGTTGATGAGATTACAAACCTATGTCATCTCATTTTAGAATTGGATCATTTTGGGAGGTTTTTAAGTGGGTTTTGAATTTATTATAAATTAATATTATTTAGGTTTCCAAAGGTGCCCCTCTCCTCCCTTATAAAAGGGAACCTCCTCCCTCTCCCCTTCACAACAATTTTGAGCTTTAAAATTCATCCAAAACCTGCCCATTTCACTTCTACACTTCCTTAGAAACCGACTAGAGGTCCTGGTCTTCTTCAAAGTCCAACTTTAGTGCCCTAAGAGTAGTTTAAGAGGAGGCGCGTTGAAGAAGAGGTAATATCCTTTAACGATTCTTTCAAAATTATTTCTTCTCCTACTTCCTCTATATGAGTTGTTTCATTATTAATTAATAACTCCAGTATAAGTTTTATACTGATATGTTATTATTAATATTAAACAACCATATTCTCTCTTCTATCCATCCTATGAAAAAATGAAATCACCACGTGTGTGTACATATGGATTACCGTCTCCACCCTGTGGTGAAATCTTTTATTTCATCACTAATATACTTGGACGAGTATAAGGATGGAAGAAATAACTATATATGATTATTTTAATGTGTTGACCTCACCTGTTTCAATAATCTCAGTTATGTTTTAATATGATTTGATAATCCTATCTATATATTAAATTATGTCATCCTACTATTGAATTTACAAAAATATCAAAATAATAATTAGAGTATGTTAATTCATGTTTATCTATGTTTATACATGTTTTGAAATAATACTAACTCAATCTAGATGTTATTTTCATAAGACATATATGTATTAAGTGTTTGAGTCACTGGTATTGACCTACCAATACATAGTCACCGATACAGATATAGTCTACTGATAAGCAAATATCACCGATAGACAGAGTCCACTGTTATAATCAAGTCTACCGATACAAACAGATAGCTACTGATATAATGTCTACCAATAAACAGACATACCTACCGATACAAGTTTATCTTTATGGAAAAGGTCACCAGTATGCATACATTTACCGTTACAACTGAGCTACTGATAGAATAAGTCTACCGGTATGCACAAGTCGACCGATACAGAGAGACCACCACCATTATGAAGTACACCGTTACAAGACCACCGGTTCAGTGAAACAGGACTGAAACGAGGGTTACTCGATTCAGAAAGGGACTTTGTCCACTAAGATAGTCTTGGCAATTAGTCTTGACTAACAAGAAATGATTCTCTATGATTATGTGTGTATGCCACAAAGTTTCATGTTTTAAGTTATGATTATTGGGATTACTTTTTCACTGCCATGATTTATCCCATGATTATGAAATTATGCTCTCTTTTGCAGGTTATGATTTCCAAAATGCTACGTTCTTATGAATATGATGTGATTGATATTTATTTTGTTTACCCTTACTGAGCATTTGAGCTCACCCTTTTATGTTTTCTTTTCCCCAGGATATAAAGAAAGGTTTTAGGTAAAAAAAAAGGAGGACGATCTTTATGGGAGATTTTGAAGATCTTTCACCACGATTAGAAGATTATAGTCCGAGTTTCCAAAGACACTAAACTATTACGGTCCTTGTGTGTGTGTTTTTGTAATGTACTAAGTATTCCGCAAAAGTAATGTAATGTCAATGTACGTCAAGATACGGGTCTCTACAGTTGGTATCAGAGGCAAAGGAGGTAGGAATGTATCCGATCCTTGGGAACTCTCACATGTGAGCGTTGGACGAAGCATGGCTCTCCGCCCAAGGGCTTCATGAGGAAATGGCTGCCACAGGGGATGGTGGTGTGTCCCGCCCATGGGGTGTAGCCACCCATGGAGTGCCCTGATAGGTATCAATTATAGTCCACTGGATGTAATTCCAGACCGTTACAGTAGGTATCAGAGGAAAGGTTTAGTCAACCTTTGGAAACTAGGATGCGAAAACGTTAGTGAGATCCCTAGAGATATTTCTAAGGTATGTCTAGGGATGTCTCTAAGGTTAAGTATATGTATAGGTTATAGTCCTAGAATTTCTCTAACGATCTTATAATTTAACCTAAGATGTTAGATATTGAGGGTACTACCCCTTTATTATGTTGTTTTCCCTAGCATGATTTTTGCCTCTCACACTATTCTTTTGGGATTTTAGACGATGGCTGGAACCCGAAGGAACCGTGTTGATCAATGCAATGGACAATGCAATGATTTTCCCCCTGAGCAACCAAACGATATGGGAGCTGGAATGAAAAATCTTGTAGCCATGCTCACACAACTTTCTCAAGCTATGAATCATGCAGGACTTCCAAACGAGCAAAGGAAGGAGCAACATTCTGTTGAATCCTTCATGAGGCAGCGTCCGCCTTCTTTCAGTGGGTCTACTGATCCATTAGTTGCTGAACAATGGATTAGTACTACTGAAAAGATATTTTCAGTTCTTCAATGTTCTGAACATGATAAAGTCATCTTAGCAGTATATCGTTTGGAAGGTGAAGCTGATCAATGGTGGAATCTTATCAAGAATACGAGGCAAAGAGATGAAATTGATTCCATGGAATGGGACGAGTTCAAGAACTTGTTTTTCAGTAAGTACTTCCATCGTATTCTTCGAACAAAGATGGAGAAGGAGTTTCTTGAACTAAAGCAAAAGGATGATGAATCTGTTGGTATATACGAAGCGAATTTTACAAGACTTGCAAGGTATGCATCTGGCATTATCATCCAACCTGAAAGTAAAGTTGATCGATTTTTCAGTGGCTTAAAACCAAGTCTTCGAAGGGCATTAGCTATAAGAGACTTCAGTAGCTATGAAGAAATTGTGCGTTGTGCTATCAAGGTAGAAATGGAAGTTGGTGTTACATATCCATCTCATGGTTTTGACAAGAAACGAAAGATGGAGTTCAAGGAGAAATCTCAGAATAATGGTGAAAAGAAGATGAATGTTTCCTTATGCACAAAGTGTGGAAAGAAGCATGGTGGAGATTGTCTTAAAGGGACTAGAAAATGTTTTAAGTGTGGAAAAGAAGGTCATCGAGCAGCTGAGTGTCGAAGTAATGGAAAAAGGGATTCTAATGAAGTGAATAAAGCAAACACTGCAGAGAACGCACAACCAACACTTCAATGCTTCAAGTGCAAGGAGATGGGACATTATGCCAATAAATGCCCTAATCCAAGGGTTAGTGATGATCGACATGAGCAACCGCTTAAGGCAAAGGACAAAGGGAAGTCACATGCGATCACCATTGGCAATGTTGAATATGACAACGATGTGGTGGAATGATTAAGTTTTTATGTAATGGGATTCCAAAATAATGTTGTATCATGGAATATTGGAATATTTATGTATTGGTCTAATGTGGTATTCAAAGTGATTGAGATATTATGCGCATAATGAAGGGAAAATGAGAAAATGAAATGTTTAACAGTATTCATGAGCTCATGATTGATATAAGGACTAAGTGATATCATGGTTTGAGTATATAGAATTTTGAGGATTTTGGTATGTGGAAAGTGTTAACTTTTAACTGCATTCAATTTTTCACTAAGGTTCAATGGGTATTCAAGAGAGTACAAGATTAAGGCCTTTGAATGTTTGGAATGTGTCCAACAAGATATATCTTATGATATATGGGGATCAACGATGGTATTAAATCTCTGGTAATCGTTTTCACTATGTTATGAGAATGGACTGCATTATTATGGATAGGACTAAAGATTGGAATGGATTATGTTGGACATAAGTTAGTATTGTTTAAGGATAGAAGTTTTTTCGATATTATTTATGGGATGTTATAGTAATATAGTTTTAGAAAAAGGACAACCTGCAGGACGGGCGACAACCCATCGTTTTGGACAAGGCTGTGGGAATCGAACCCACAACCGAAGTGCGACCGGCCTTTATCGCCTACCACTGGCCTACAGGAAGTCCCTGTTTAGTAGAAACTAGTTTTAAAGTATAATTCCACTTTAGGAACTATATATGATTAATCTCACTATAGATCTACTTATGTATATAATTTTTGCTAACCTTTTGTTTGAGACAGATGGAATGACCCGTCATTCTATCACATGATCTGCTAACACTTCACGAATAACAAATTCAACTTCATTTAAGAGATGAAGTGGAAATTTTTCTAGGCACGAACAATAGTGAGATTGTACCAAAATAAAGAAAGTATTTATTCCAATTCAAATTTTCAACTTTAGGGAAATGATCTTGAAAACCAAAAATGTTGTCCTAAGTGATCTTATACCTGATGAATCGGATGGTACCTTAGATCGTCACAAATTTATGGATTTGTGATTATTGGCTTTTCCATAGCCATGTTCTCTACCACTCTCCATCAGAACATGATGGTTAGATTTCTCTTCCATATCCATATTTTCACCTATGTGGAAACCCAATGATTAGTTTATTTGGGTAACCGTTACGTTTCATACTTTTGTTTTTAAAGATTGGTTTTGATATTCCTTTTTACGATGTGGGTTTCTATTAAAGAAACTTTCAAATAGTAAACCATTTATAACCCTGACGAATTTCGAGGGCGAAATTCATTTTAAGGGGGGTAGAATGAAACAGCCCAAGATTTTATATAAAATATTCTTTTTAATTTTATTAATGTCTTGTGTTGTATGCTACACCAAAAGGAGCTTGCACAACACGCATCCTTGACTTGCCTTGCATTACACGCAATCGCGACCTTCCTCGATAGCGTGTGTAGTACGCAATAACGAGTTTCACTAAACAGCGATATGCTATTAAAATGTTATTAAAACTAGCCATTATGAATAGTAATAACCACTTTTTAAGATTCTGTAAATCTTATTTTTCAAAATGAACTTCATTTTTGGATTCGGAGTATCGAATTTAGCCTAAGGTGAAATTTTGGTACATTTCGGATAACTTTCATATTCTGATGAAAAGTGAAAATTACTAAATTATAATTAAAAAACAACTTTTTTAATCGAAATAATTAATAGTGATAAATAATTAATTGGAGTTGTTTTAAAGTATATTTAGAATATATTTTTACAATTTAATACAATGTTGGTCATTGGATGTAATTGCACATTTAAACAAGACATAAACAAGTGTCAATCTTTTGATAGATATTGTTTCTTAAAAACACGCTATTTGTTTTAACAACGAGATTTAATTATAAAATTAATTAATGAAACTTCTATGTTATGAATTTGGTAAAATAGACTTCATTTTTGAATTCGGAATATGAAATATAGCTTAGAATGAAATTTTGGCATTTTTCTGAAAACCTTCATTTTTTGATGAATAGTGAAACTACCAAGTGGTAGTTAAAAAAACTGAATTTTTCATAAAACTTAATTTTACCGCTTCTGTGAATGGAATTTCAAAAATCCGAGAGACACGGTTGATGTCAGTAAGTAAAATGTGGTTCAATGAGATGAAAATAATTTTTGGTGAATAGTAACTTTTTACTTTTATTTACCACGGTTAAAAGTAAATAGGGTAATTAAGGGTAAGAATGATATTAATATTACCCTAACAAATGTCCTAATTCTATTGGACAAGTGTATCTCGACCAAAAACAACCTTAAGTGTAAAATATTATCATTTAGGCCCACTTGGATTAGATTAGGACATTTATTATTATTTAATTCAAAGAAGAGTTAAAAGAGTTAAAATCAATGTTTATTCACTAAAACATTTTTAATATGGGGTTATACATAAGATAAATTCGACTATAAATATTAATTAGAAAGCTAAAGAGATTTCCTACATAATGATATTTTATTTATAATTTTTAGACTTTAAATAAATTAATTTATTTATGACACAACGATGATGCAGTAATTACCCTTTTAAGGAAATATTAACATAATTGATGTTATAAATACTCAAATGAATGTAATTTGAGACTTTTTATGAATTACACTAATTTTATAGGTTACTATGATATATTAGTGTTGATTTAATCAACTTGGTTCGAACATATAATTCTGTTATGACTTTCACAAAAATCATATATCAAATAGTGTCAAAATTGACACAAAATAGTTTTTAAATCAAATATTATATTATTAATTGTTATTTTATTCCTAAAAATCTAAGGTTCGGCCAAATGACTTAGATAAGGATATATATATTAATAATAAACAATTTGGGGTTCTTTTGGCATGTTATAGTAAGTGTATTAACCATATAGTGAAAGAAAACAAAAAGACACGGTAAAAGTTAAATTAATTAACTTAGAGTTAAATCTAATTGATAAGGTTAAAATAATACCCTAAACTTGTCTAAATCCTATTGGTTGATAGGATTTCGACCCATACCCACTTTAGCTTCGAAATAAGACCCTTTGGAACCATTATAAACCGATTTTGACTTTAATATAAAATAATATTTTGAGATATTCCTAAGGTGCCCCTCTCCTCCCTTATAAAAGGGCACCTCCTCCCCCTCCTCCTCACACCAATTTGGGCACTAAAGCTCGGCCAAACCCTGCCATGTTCTCCTCTCCACTTCCCTATAATAATCCTAGAGGTCCTGGTCTTCTCCAAAGACCAATCTTAGTTCCTTAAGTGGAGGATTCAAAGAGGCGTTCCAAAGAAGAGGTAATATCCATTACCGATCTTTTCAATTTCTTTCTTCTTCAACTTCTTCTTCTTTAGTTGTTTCATGATAAAGTAATAACATCAGTATTACTTACATACTGATATGTTATTATAAATATGAAACAACCCTAATTCATCTTCTATCCATCCTACGGAAAAATGAAATCACCGCGCGTGCGTACGTACGGAATACCGTCTCCACGCCGTGGTGTAATCTATTTTCCACCATCACCTTACAAGGATGGGTATAATGGTGTAATGAGTAACTATATATGATTATTATGAAGTAATATTGATACTGAAATAATATATATATACTCCAATACAATTCCACGATCATAGGAACGATATCATCACTCGTGCGTACGTACGGAATACCGTCTCCACGATGTGATGCGACTCGTTCTACATGATCTTCATTTCATAATGATTATATAAATGAATTGAATGAATGAATATGGTATATAATACACTAATACCATTCTGTAAATGAATTATCTATAACCTAAAGATAAGAATAAGAATTTATTCGACAAAACACGCATAAGAACAAAAAGTTATAAAGACCCGAGTAACAAGTAACAATGAAATATTACTAACAAGAAGCTAATAATATGACCATATATGATATAATAACAATGAATATGATTCTGGAATAAGTCAATAACATGATTTAAATCATTATACAGGAGGTTCGGACACTTACAAAGCAAGTCGGACATAAGGTAAGGGAAATATCACAATCTCATTTTTATCCGAGATTGTTTATTCGTAAGTATTTACTGGGGTGTATTTTATCATCCACATCCATGTTTACTCAATATGTAATATTATTTCCATCCACCTAAAATTGTTTAAATCCATTTTTACCCTTCGGTGAGTTTTTAGTAATACGTATGAAAGGAATCTTTTGTCGTTTTTCGTATGAGGTACTTTTTGACTTTTCCGACAAAAGTACGAAGAATGTTTTTTTAACTTATACGGCACGAACGGATTTCTACTGTTTTATAAAGCCTTATTTTCATGAAGCTTCCTCGAAAAGATTTCATGACTATTTTCAATAAAATCTCTTTCTTTTAAAATTGCATGATGTTTTGTGAAAAGAAATTGATTTTGAAGAAGAAAGGATATTTTCCTCAAGAAATCAATTCAAGTGTTTTATCAAAATTATTTTCCATCTAAGATAATAAAGGGTTCTGTTTCTATCCATATTTTTACATTGATTTGACTATGTTGTGATGGAATTATGTTTATGAATTCCTTTATCTTATATGAATTGATTTATGATGTCATGATGTTTCAAGAATCCCATTTTTGTTACATGTGTTATGCGATGATGTATGTTTTATGATTATGTGGCACACATAAGAAAGGATTCATTATAAGATGGGTGGGACCTATATCTCCCTCCAATGCATTGGGTAAAGATTTTATATCTCATGAGATAGACAGGGCTGGAACGGTAGGTTATACCGGTTCAGTGAAACAGGACTGAAATGAGGGTTACTCGATTCAGAAAGGGACTTTGTCCACTAAGATAGTCTTGGCAATTAGTCTTGACTAACAAGAAATGATTCTCTATGATTATGTGTGTATGCCACAATGTTTCATGTTTTAAGTTATGATTATTGGGATTACTTTTTCACTGCCATGATTTATCCCATGATTATGAAATTATGCTCTCTTTTGCAGGTTATGATTTCCAAAATGCTATGTTCTTATGAATATGATGTGATTGATATTTATTTTGTTTACCCTTACTGAGCATTTGAGCTCACCCTTTTATGTTTTCTTTTCCCCAGGATATAAAGAAAGGTTTTAGGTAAAAAAAAGGAGGAAGATCTTTATGGGAGATTTTGAAGATCTTTCACCACGATTAGAAGATTATAGTCCGAGTTTCCAAAGACACTAAACTATTACGGTCCTTGTGTGTGTGTTTTTGTAATGTACTAAGTATTCCGCAAAAGTAATGTAATGTCAATGTTCAAGATACGGGTCTCTACAAAGGTTCCTTTACCAATTTGGGAAACTTTCGAAACGTGCACCCCATGAAAGAAGGGTCATACAATGAAGATGTAAATACCCATAAATGAGAGTATATTATACAAATAGTAAAATAATGGGAATTACATACACCACACAAAAGGAAATAGTGGCCAATGTAGCATGAATCTCACAGGAATAAAAAGTGAGATAAAACCCCCTTATGAAAATTCGGCAGCCAAACGACGCCACATAAAACTTCCAAAAATGGATTGATGAGATAAAATTGGGTCTCTAATCATATTAACATAAAATTTACAGAAATAGGACAAAAAAATAACTTCCCCCAACATAATAATGAGGAGATTAAAGTAAGTTACATAAAAAGAGTGCTTAAAAATAAAGAGAGAGGTAGGATCCCTTACCTTGGGTTCGACTTGACTCGATCGTTCTTTAACGTCATTAATAATAAACTTGAGTTAATTTATAATTGATTAATAACTCTTTTTCACATTAATTATTCCTTTTATATCACTTATTACCATGTTATGAATACTATGTAATAATTTAAGTTAATAATCATCGTTTTGTCGATCATTGCTACTTGAGTCAAAAATAAACTCTTTATAATTACAAGTTTGTTCATGGGGAAAAATATCCATTATATCCAGAATTATATTCATTATTTAAGTATAATATATATCATATATTTCCATTATATAAATGAATTTATAATATTACATAACATTTAGAGGTATGAAATGAAATGCACCGTTCATTGAGACGGTAGTCTGTACGTACGCATGAACACTACTTCCATTTATATTTCATATTTAATAGAATTAAAACATAATGATACATAATATTATTATAATTAAAGTATGGAATTATATATAATATCATTAAATCTATCCTTTATACGTACCACATATGGTATTAACGAATCAAATCACTTTGAGGGGGCGGTAGTCCGCACTTCCTAAAATGAAGATATCGCGTTTACCCATAATGGAAGATATAAAGGAATTCCATAAATGAAAAATACAGAATATTAAGGAAAAAATAAACATATTATATATAATATATAAATATAGTGACATCTTAATGGCCACCTTTTAAGGTGTTATAATAATATTGAACAATCATCGTTTCGAGATGCAGAAATTCACTATCCACAGAAACAACATGTTTCATTAACCATTAGATGTAGGTGTGTGTAATTGTAGCTCGAATACATCTTATAACAACATCATAGTATATTGACGATACTAGAGTTGTTACAAAAGAAATTAATAAAAATATTTTAGGGGGTTGGAGAAGCAAAATAAAACAAAAGAACAAAAGTGAAAACATTACTTTAAAATCGGGTAACTCCATTTGGTTTGAACCAAAAAGGGTTTCTTGAAGAGCTTCCTTCCTAAGGTAAGGATTATAGGATGAGGAGAGGGATTTGGAGAGATTATTTGGGCATGGGTTGGCCTAGCCAAAGTCTTGAGAGGTGTGGGTATGTTGGTAGAGGTGGGGCCTTTTTTAAGAGAAGAGGAGGGGCACTCTTGGAAAGTTATAAAATGATACTTTATTTTCAAACTGAGTTTCAGATTTTAAAGGTCCCACATTGATTTATTTTGAGTATAAGGTGATAAGGGTTCTAAATATACTCATCTAATAGGTTTTTGACATGTGTAGGTCATAAATTTTACATTATCTTTTCATTTTATTTAAATCGTTAAATAATGAGGTAATCGCTGCATCATCATGATGTCATAAATAATTTAACGTATTTAATTTCTAAAAATTAAAAAAAATACTATTATGTAGGAAATATTTTTATATTTTCAATGAATATTTATAGTAAATAATATGACTTTTATAATACCATGTAAAAATTGTTTTGGTAAAACAATACATGTTTGTGTCATTTTTACTTTTACTTTAAAAAAAGGCATTAATGTCATTATTTTACCCAAGTGGCTCCATGGGTTCCCAAAAATCGACCCATTGGTTGTATTGGTCGGACATGACACATAAAATAATGGTAGAACTTGTTTCAAGGTCATTTCATATTATTAAAACATTATTTTTACCTTAAACTACACTAATTACCTCTAATCGTGATTAAAAACATAAAAGTTACTATTCACCAAAAAATTATTTTAATACCATTGAACAAAATTTTAATTCATAATTACAACCATGTATGTCGGATTTTTGAAATTCAAAACATAGAGGTGGTAAAATTTCATTTAAACGAAAAATCAGTTTTTTAAGTACCACTTAGTGGTTTCACTATTCATCAAAAATTGAAGTTTTCCAGAAAAATACCAAAACTTCACCCTAAGCTATATTTGATATTCATAATTCAAAAATGATGTCTATTTTAAAAAATTAAAAACATATAATCTACAATAATTAATTTAATAATTAATTTCTGTTGTCAGAATAAATAGCATGTTTTTAAGAAACAATATCTATCAAAAGATTAACACTCGTTTATGTCCAATCTCAAAGTGATATTAATTACAATGACCTCCATTGGATTAAATGGAAAAAATATATTCTAATTTAACTTTAAAACCAATTAAAAATATAATCTAACTATATAAATAAATTATATTAAAAAGAGGTTTTGAATTAAAATACAACACTTTTCACTATTCATTAAAAAAATGAACATTATCAAAAAAATACCAGAAATTTATCCAAAGTAAATTTCAATGTCTCAATAATAAAGAATAAGTTTATTTTGACAAATATATCTTATAAAATTGTCAAAATATAGATTTAAAAATGGTTCTCCATCAAAAGGCGGTAAAACAATCTTTTAAAAATATTAGAGTATTTATTCTTAAAATCGGATTCATTTGGATTTTAATCCACTAACTTTTATTAGATAAATGTAAAAATATTTAACAAACATATATAATCATTTTGTAGTTATTTCTGTTCATTTCCTCCATTACAACGCCTAGGCGTTAACTATTATAATATTATTATATTATTAGTGTGCAACGTAAGATTTCAAAGAAACTCGTTGTTGTGTATTGGGTACGCCATCGAGCATAGCATTCCCTTAATAGTAGTATTAACATTTTATTCACAAATATTGATAAAAATTAAAATGTAATGTTATTTATTTACTTGGGATGTTACAGATTTCCTTGTATGGTGTAGTCATATCATGACATTGAATGAAGATTGTACACTGAGGTTTCCTAGGATATGGAGATTCATGATTCAAATGATATGATCATTGTGAATCCCTAAGCCTGTGTGAGTCATACCTGCTATGAAAAACAAGGTATAGAAAATAAACAGTTTCATTGCATATATATGTAGAACTTATGAACTGAGGAAGACATATGGGATGTTTGATATAAAGATCAGGGCCTAGGAAGGCCTCCAATGTATCCTGGTTATAAAATGAATCAAAGTATTCATATAGTTGGACCCCTAACTCAATAATGAATGAGGAAGGATGATAAATAAATGGGAGAAATTGGTAACAAAGGTTTAGAGTGTAAGATACATTGAGGGGATTAAACCAAGGTGTGTTCCCATTAGAGATTAAGCCTTAGGGAGGTGTCATATATATCCTATCTAGATAGAAATCAGTGTTATCATAGTTCTGTTAACTTCTCAATATAATGATGGATGAGGAAAAATAGATTACCTATAGGGGGTGTTTTGGATCCCACATATTAAAGTCTCAGAGACATAGAGGGGCTTACACCATGGTGGGTGCCCATTGATGCTCAGGCCTTAGGGAGGAATCATATGTATCCTATTTGGACAGAAATCAGAGTTCCCACAGTTATGTGGGGGGGGGGATGCCCAAATATGTCAATTAGACAAGGTTATCATGTCCCTAGATGTTTTCCAGAAAAGTCTTGACTGTCTAGCAGATATTCATAAAGATAATCGAGTGATCTAGTTGACTTTTCTAGAAGACAACAGATTATTTAAATGGTATTATTGGGAGGCTATCACATGGTCATGGATGAATTTTATAGATGGTGGAACATGATCAAGTTTGACTTATCTGGAGTGTTTCATGTAACCTAGCTAACATTTCTAGAGGGTTTCATAAGATTTGGCTGACATATCTGGAGGATGTCACAATACTTGAGCAACAATTCAAAAGGACTCTGTGAGGCTTGGGTGACATGTATTGATACGACCACATGACTTATGTGAAGTTACTTTAATACTCTATAAGAACTAGTTTACATTTCTAGAGGACTTTATAAGACTTGGTTGACATGTTTAGAAGGCATTACAAGATTTGGATGGCAATCTTAGAAGACTTCACAAGACTCAGGTGACATGCTCTGGTGCCCCCACATAATAAGGTTGATATTCCTATAAGGCATCACATGAATTTATTAACTTGTTCAAGGTAAATTGTGGGATCAAAATGGTATGTATAGAGGGTATTACATGACTGGGGCTATATGACCTCTTTTTTTTGCATGATCTGGGTTGGTCATGGGAAGAACAAGTGAATTACATGAAGAATAGCGTATCTGTCTTCACATAAGGCTTCCTTAATATTTAGTATTTTTTAGAATTTATTTCATATATTCCTTAAGGTTTGGTATGAATTATATTATTTAAGGTTTTGCGTGACACAATAGACATGAGGGAACTCCTTCACATAATCTGGATGTCACACCATAAGCCTTTTGTGTAATCTATAGAGTGATTAGACAAAGCATATATTCATTCCACATGTTCCCTTACATCAATCCCTGAATTTTACCAAACATAATACCTTTTTAACAGCATTAATTGATGATCTAATAACTATTCTTATACACTACTATGTAGTAGTTACCACCATGTGTGGTTTTCATGTGGAGGGGGAGGGATTTATATTCCTCAACTCCCTAGTTATATGATTCTTTGAATGGTGCGTATCTATTAAATATTTGATGGAGATGGTGGAGGGATTTTTGTATCATGAGATTCACATGATCCTTCCATGGGTCATCCATAACATCGAATGGTAAGAAGAAGCCACACGAATTTTCATCAATCTCCAGGTTTATTAGAACTCATTTGATCAAAGGGATTCACATAATCATGCTGACATTTAGAAGAGCCTTTACAATGTTAGGAAAACATGTCTGATAGCCTTCACAAGATCTAGATTCCAATGGAAAGGATCCTTCATGATTCGAGAATACATTTCTAGGTCCCTTCATGAATTCAAGGTGGCCTTTCATGGGATTATC
Source organism: Viscum album (assembly GCA_963277665.1). Classification (NCBI taxonomy): domain Eukaryota; kingdom Viridiplantae; phylum Streptophyta; class Magnoliopsida; order Santalales; family Viscaceae; genus Viscum; species Viscum album. The sequence goes on from OY728164.1 coordinate 213,030,216, forward strand.
ATGAATCCAAGATGACTTTTTAGGGGCCTCTCATAAGATCATGAAGGAATTTTAAGGAGTTTTTTCAAGCTCAAGTTGGCTTGTCAAAGGACCTTCACGCGATCAATGGTGATAACATGAGGTAAATAATTCCTTTTACTTGAATATCTACACATCGTAAATTTAAAAGTGGTTTTTAACTTTTACCATTTCATTGATTATTTTATAAGGATAGGAGATCTCATGATCTTGTGCAATTGTTGTCTAGGACAATCACTCTACTTCATTATGATGCGTCACATGATCAATGATGGATCTCACAATGATGTGTGAGAATTATCAGGGAAAATACATCCATTTAATTTTGGTTATATAGGGGAATAAGAAAATTGATGGTCCATGTACAAGGTCATTATCATAATATTGGTATCATTCCAATAATCTCTCACGTGACAAGGTAAACATATCTCTAGGGAATTCACAATGTATTTCAGATCACATGAGCACGTCACATAAATGTCAATGTAAATATACTTCACAAGAAACTTCTTACCCTCTCTGCAATTATTCTATAATGGGTTTTGGATGATTTTTAGGCATATGTCGAATGAAAATTCATACGATTAAAAGAGCTTGTATGACACCCTTTGTATGATCATTAGATCTTTTCATGATTACATTGTAAGAACATGAGTTATTATCAAGGGGATTCACATTATCATTGGTAGACCATGCACGATACATGATCCATTCAATTGACCTTCCAAAGGTCATGAAATCACATATACTTCAGAAATATATATGGCCTCTGTGATTCAAACACCTTCTCTTCCTTTGTTTTTCAGATAAAACAATACCCATGCTTCAAGTATTTATTCACTTTATGGTTTTTATATTCTCATTTTGATGGAATAAATAGTATTATCATTATATTATTAGCCACATACCCTATATATCCAATATCATATGTTTCTCATCATATGATTTTATACGGCCATAGAACATGTATTTAATAATACTTTTATTTAACTTCAAGGTTCTCATCATACTAGGGAACCATCAATACCTTTTAGTGTAATAAGTACCATTAGAACACTATCAAATAGATGTCACATAGATGAAAAATTATTATGTGATAATATATAAATAAATATTCAATTTAAAAAATATAATAATGATCTAATAAACAAATTAGTTAGTTTTATGGTACCAACTTCATCTTTTTTCTCACTATGATTGAGTGTTGTTCCACCCTGATATCTATTAGTGGAGCCAATAATTTGTTTTGGATGAACCTGAATTGATACAAAAACTGATATGGTGTGTATTAATAATGGACAATTTCACAACTAATCCAATCAATAAGAATATAGTCCCTTAAGGATATCTTATATGATGACATGTTTTACTCACAATTTTCTACATCTGTGATCATGCTAGTGGGAGGGTTTCTGTAGGGAAAAAATTTGAACACAAAAAGTACACTCAAAATCATCAAGGACATTACACCCTATGTTTTAGGGTACTAATGTAAAAAATTAATTAAATTAATTACCTAAATATGAATTATTTAATCCACAAATTTATACGGAGCTTGTACATGTTGAAGTGTGCGGTAATCCAGCGCCATAATACATAGAATGTCCTTAAAAATTGAAAGAGGGAATTACTTTTATAAATGTGAAACAAGAGCCCATATAGATCTACTAATATTGGTACTACCTAACCTATAAGATTCCATTATTATATTTGGGTTTTCACCATATATGTGATTGTATATACTTCATTGTGCGAGTCATATATTGGGAAAAAATACCCAATTTTCCAAATTATAAAAATCTTACCAATTGAGTTTGAGGGGGTATAAAATGTTTGATTTCATAACTCTATTCTTTGTATTGGACCTTCTGTGGATATAGAAAATAAATACCAAAATATCCCCTTTTCATTATATAAGTACATCTATTGGGTTAAATGAAGTTGGCCCATCCCTACCTGGGATTATGAATATGTTCACCGAGGTTTCAAAACTGATGTCTATATATTGGAAAGTTTACTTCTCTACGGAATTAATGGGATACCTTTATAAATCATGACCACTAATATTGTTCACTAAGGGTAAAAAATGAGGTCTTTTTAATGAAAAAATCAACATACAAATCCCAAATAATGAGAGCTCTAGAGACTCTAAATATATCCCAAACATTAATTCCCACATATCTGTGGATGAGGTGGAATGTGTTTATCTGTGTGCCCCAGTGATAATGAATTTTTTAGATTATATGAGTGTTAGTGTAGACATAAGTCAGGGAAATATAGATGGTCAAGTATATTTCCAAATACTTTAGATACAATTTTATCTCAACCCAAGAATGGTGGACCCAGTATACCCACATCCATTCTAGATTTTCATTTCCTCCATAGAATAAGTGATATATAATATCCTAGTGTTCTCATACATGGATATTGTATCTTTTTATATTAATATTCATTAAATTACATTAAAAATTTCCTTAAGACCACAATATTTTTTTTCATTTAGAAACATGGAACACATTCTTCTAATTTTGTGAAATATCATTAACATCTCATGTAAAGATCTACCCCTTTATTATTAATACCAAAAACCTTTAATTATAACATGGGGAAAGGAAACATACAAAATGGTGAGATTAGATGCATAATATGGGTAAAAATGGGAGATACATAAGAATACCATAATGATATGAGAACATAAGAATAACTTTTGGAGATATTACCATTCATGTTAAATATCTTATAAATGAGTGATGGAATGAATATTGATTGTTCAGGAGACAGGAATCCTAAAGGAATCAAAGAACATAATCCAAGAGATCATAACATTTACATAAGACATGAAGTTGTGTCATACACATAAACTTGTAACTTTGTGAACATTTAAAAATAGAAACATGTTCACTCATTAAGTTAAGGACATGAAATCAGGCCCATTCATAAGTATATATACATTACAACCTTGTCTACACATAAAATTATGGACATGAAAACTAGGTCCATGCATAAAATTGTAAGCATGAAATCAAGTTCATGTAAAACATATATACCTCATGAGTTATCCATCCTTAGATAATTCATTATATGGAGATATAGGTCCCATCCGTCACATAATGAAATCATACATATATGTTCCACAACATCATAAATCATTCATCCCCTCAGAAATCATGAAAGGAAATGGTTTTTGTAACCATTTCTTCATAGCACATCTCATTGAAAAGATATAAGATTTATAAAAATAATTAAAACAAAACATAAAACATTCAACTAAATAATACGAATGCTATCCTTGGATCATATTCATAGTATAGAATGAGAAACACCAACAAATTTTATCTTATGTGGAAAATAATTTGAATGATTTTTTAAAAACATTTCTTGAGGAAAACAACCTTTCCTCTTTGAAAAATAATTTTTAAATAATGAAAAATTTAAGAAATTTTATTTCATTTAAAATAACATATAAAACTTATAAACTATTATTTTAAAAACATTTTAATAATCTTAGAAGTCCTTTTCCTTTTGAATTCTTAAAATACCATTTCAAGAAATTCTTTAAAACATTTTTAGAAAACATGTTTTTTGAATAAGAATAATTTCTAGTTGAGGATAGAATAAAATTACATGAAACTTATAATACCATGAAAGTAACTAGATTAATGATTCAATATGTCAAAGGGAATTATATACACCTTGTAAAATAATACACATTCCTAAGATAATATGTGTCTTAAAGAAGAAAAAATGAGAAAAAATTACCTTATCTATATGGAATATTTTAAATTGTAAACCACATGAAAGAGAGATTATTAAATGGTTATGTAAATACCCATAAATTTAAGAATATGTATGATAGATTACTTTAATATGTTGTATATACACCACACAAAAGAAACAAGTAGTGTATAAGTCATGTGTCCCACAGAAATAAAAGTGAGACAAAAATATCTTACCTCAAGTCTTGAATTAATTCATATACATTAAAAAAATTAATATATATATAAGTTTATTATAAATATAAAACAAAAAATTTTTCATACATATAAAACCATATATGATTTAATTATGACTCTATATTACTCTCTTATTAACATTTCCATGATTACGTTATGTTTCACGTAATAACAGCTTTGTTTTGCGTACATGTTCGGACTTGTTATTCTTTGTCTATTTACTTAGATCATGATTTCATACTATTCCGAATGATAGAAATTATCTAAATATTATATATATTAATTATATATGTATTTATGGTGATTCATAAAAGATATACATAGAAAATAAAATACAAAATTCATGAAAATGGTAGGTCGTACGTACAAATGAACACTATTTTCATTTTATTGTTATATTAAACAAATAAAAGTATATGATATATTATAAATAAATAATAATTTTTATTTCTCATATATCAATTTTTTAATAAAATTTTCCTTAATACATTCCATATAAAGCGTGAAAAAATCACACTGCTTCGCGAGGTGGTAGTTTGTCGTACACAGAAACGATGTTATCGTATTCCCACAAAATGGTAAATATGAAGGTATTTGTGATATAAAAATTAAAAAATCATAATAACATAATAAAAATAATATATGTCACATATTTAACAAACATAATACATAAAAATCATTATTTACAACCATTAAGGTGGTAATGGAAGAATTAATGACATCAGAATGCGAGATGGTAGTCTGCCTTACACACGAACGAGGATTATGTATCTCAATAAATGGATTTTTGTGAAGTTGTAGGTTACAACCATAATATCAAAAAATATAATTATATTAAATATACTGATGTTAGGATATAAAAATTAAATAACAATAATTTAAGGGGTTTAAGGATGAAATAAAACAAAAAAGTTTGTTGATGAACATTACCTCTTCTTTGGATATCTTCTTTTTTTTCACTAAAGGGATTTCTTTGGTTAGATTTCTTCCCAAATTAAGGCTTACAGGATGAATTTAGAAATGTTTTAAGAATAATTTTATGGGTTATTCGATGATAAATATGTTTTTAAGTGTGAATAAAATAGAAGAAGATGTTTTCTTTTATAAGAAAGGGGAGGGGCACTTTTGGAATTTCAAAAAAGTTTAATTTATAATAAATTCAATATAAATAGAATTACCTAAAAAATAACATTTATGAGATTATAAAATATTATAAGTTATTAATATCATCAACAATATATATTAGACATGTTTTTTTATTGTAAAATATTATAATTTTGATGAACCCTTAGTAAACCATTTTAATCTTCACTATAGTAACAATGTTTTCAATATTAAGAGGATAAAATTTTTACTTATAAAGTTTAAATTGGATCATAATTATCCTATTTATGATATTTGTGATCATATATCTTCCCAATGTACCTATTTAATATTTTTATTATTTTTAAATAATTTAATAAAATATTGTTTTTCTAAAATATCATTATTTTCAGTTTTGACACTATTCATTACTTTGACATTAATAAAATCAATATGATAAGATATATTAGAACCATATCATTTAATAAAACTATAAAACATCAGAATCACATATAAAATTCATGGATAACCTTAAGTATGTAAAATTATATTTCTTTTAATATTTATAATATCATTAAATTCATTTCTTCCTTAATTGAATAATTACTACCAAATCATTGTGTAAGTATTTATGATAATTATATCCTCCTAAAAAATTAAAAAGTATATTTTAATTATTTATATAAATTTTTTAGATTTTAAATTACTATTTATATTAAAAAATATACCCTATATAACCCAATATTAAAATTATTCACTGATTAAAAACAAGAATATACAAAGTTTGACTTTTCTTTGAATATAATATTATAAAGTTTATAATATAATAAAAATGACCATAAAAGGTCAAGTAAAATATGAAAGAATTATTATTGAAAAAAATTCATCCAATAAAATTTGGACAAGTTTCAGGGTCATTTTCTAATATTTATAATATTATTTGTACCCTTAATTACCCGATTTACCCTTAACCATTGTAATACAAATTACGAAGTTTACTATTCATATTTTACATAAATTAAAGGGATATATTTAATAAATTTGGTCCATATTATTAAAAATATGGAATCCACATTTAAAAATTCAAAGCATATAAGTGGCTAAAATTAATTAAAAATTTGTCTTGTATACGAGGTGAGAAAGCGAGTTTTTTAAGTGAAAATGTTCAAATGTTTGAAAATTTTTTATATCCAAATTTAATATGTAAATGATTAAAATGACCTAAATTGGATTAATTGATATATAATTGATCTATTTTTTACATTTAATATAATTCAAAATATAATTTTACATTATGTATTATTTATACGAAACATCAATTTTAAATTAAAATGTTGTATTTTTTTCACTATTTATCAAAAAATAAAACATGCCAGAAAAAACCGAAAATTCACCATAAGATAAATTTGATATTATTTTTTTAAAAAATAATTTTTTTTTCAAAAAATATTTTCAAAAGTGTCAAAAGTTAGTTTAAAAACAAGTATTCTCTTAAAACACGGCAAAACCGCCTTTTAAAAAAATACTCATTTTTTTCTTAAAAATGGAGTTATTCATATTTTATGAATTTAAAAAAATTGGACGAATTTGAAAACATTTAATTGAATATAATATATATATTTCATTAATATCATTCACCAATAGATTTTAATTAAATTTCTTAAGATAAAACACCTTTGTGGGAATAATAGTTTTTCATAAAAATGAATCCATTATATTCAATTGGATTTTTTATATTCATTTCTATGTACTTGGTAAACAATGAATTAATTTAATAATTAATTTAATCCTATTAGTTACGTAAATTAAAATAGCTAGGTGATAACTATCATAATAAATAGTATATTTTTTCTCGTAAAACTCAATCTTACGTGTAACATAAGCTAACGAAAGAACGCGTTGCTTTGTTTAACACAAGAAAAAATTAGTCTTGCATGTACCCCAAGTTAAACTATGTGTTTCATGTAGAAAAATATTTTGTATAACGAAAAATTTACTTGTTTTATCTTGAAATATAATCCATCAAATAATTTTACGTTATTTGAAAAAAAATAATCCATAAAAACTCTTGGTGTTACATTCTACCCACCTTAAAATGAATTTTAACTCTGAAATTCATTTGTTTTATCATTATTTTAATATATTAGAGTTACTTTTATATACTACAATAAATTAATTTTTTAAAATTAAAGTTGTAATCTTAATGGTTACCAAAAGTAACTCAATACGAGGTTTTCACACATGAGAACATAAGTGGCAAGTGAAAACATGGACATAGAATAGAAAACTGACTATTAAGTTATGATGGAGAGTGATAGAAAAAATGTTCAAGATAATTTTAATGAACATAAAACCATAGACCAAATATGTGTATAAAAGTTCATTGATACCATAAAAAATGATGATAATAAGAAAAAATTTTATTTCAAAATCCTTGGAGAAGATATAATTAATTGATTTCATATCATAAGTAAAATATCACTCTATGGATTTTAATTGATAAATTTCATCTTCATATCTTACTCCAAGAAAAAATGAAGTTTAAATTTTAATTCTTGAAGAACTAGTAAATAATAAGATCCATAATGGGAAGATAATTCATTCCTTTTGTCTCTATTTATCATCACAAAAAAATTGTTAACACAGGTTATCCAATATGAATAAATCTTCATATGGTGAAGTAATACACTAATATTTAATATATCATCCAAAATTCAACTTAAAAAATAAATGTTTACCCTTATTAACCATCCAAAATATTAAAATCCAAATTTTTTGAAAGAATGTCACCAAATTCCAAAAATTAACTTATCATTTATCTCCTAAACATTATGATGTAGCTCTTAATTATCACAGACCAAGCATGTGAAAAAAATATCACGAATTCCTTTAAAACATGGTAATAACCTGAATTACCATATAACCTTAGTGAAAACAAGAGTTCTTTTAAAATTTTACTATTTACTCATAACATAAATAAAAAAACTCTATAAACTCAATCCATGATATCATAAACCACCTTTTCATCATAACACTAATTGGTTCCAAGGACATCCATACTATCCCAATTTTTTATCACAATCAAACATATCGTTATCTCATTATCCCAACATCATTCACATATCAAGGGTTATCCTTAACTTAACCATGTGTTCTCCAAAAACACCACCTTAATCACATTCCATGGTTACCATTACTGTTCAACATATTCTTTCAAATACTTAGGAAAAAACTATACTGAAAAAATAACTAAATGTTTCATTATTCCATAATACCATTAAAGTACTTCTAAAACATTATTTTTAAATTCCAAAAATATAAATACTTTAATCCTTATACTTCAATTATTGGAATGGAATAATTCCTTCATTTATCTAAAAGAAAATTCTTGGGTTAGGGAATTGTTTTGGATAATTCCAATGTTCGCCACACCGAAGACATTGAACTCCTGAAAAATTTGTCACTATGTGACTTTACAACAAAGATAGAATCTTACCCTCTATTTTAGATATTCTTCCAGGTTGTTATTCCAACCTTCTTGACAAGTAAGAAGCGAAATATTCATTCCTCTATGATTATAACCTCATAAAAGTTCATTACAATATATTTTACTATTATTCTATTTTTTATGAATCTCACTAAAGTTTATGTTGTTAATCATATATCATGATAGATGAACAGGAATAATCACAACATCCTTAACTTCAGTCATAATTCCATTTTACTTATCATCTGAAAATTTAATATCACACCTATCATTAACATGGTCCCTTTTGATTCCAGTTATAGACTAAAACCAAAAGAATAGTTTGATAATCACTAATCATACTGGGGAAACACATAATCATGAAAAATACCTTATAGTAAGTATAAATAATGACACATTAATCCTTGTTATTTACTCTATGAAAGATTAGTTTTATCTGATGTCATTCATAACTGTAATCTATTTGTGTCATTCGTGATGGTGGTAAAGACGTTGTGAATTTATAAAGCATATCCACTAGGAATGACAAACTAGGTATACTGGAAGGCCCATTGTTGTGCACTGTTTCCTAATTGAATATATATCAATGCATTGTTTTTAGAGTTGTTACTACTAGGTTCATCTGTTCTAGAGCTATATCTATAGGTGCTATCCAAATTGGGATATATTTCTAGGAAACTAGTAAATCTATTATTTACAAAATTTCTTGGTCATTTTCCTATACATTGACTCATCCTTATAATTATCCCTAGAGACATCCCTAGAAATATACATAGAAATATCTATATGGATCTCACTTAATTTTTGTCATCCTATTTACCAATGTTTGACTACAACTTTCCTCTTATAACAACTATAACAACTAAGAGTTTTCATTTATGGATAATACATTTTTTTAGATGTATATTCATTACATTAAAAAATAACATGACAAAAGACCATAATAGTTTAGTGCCTTTGGAAACATAGAACACTTTATTCTAATTTGGTGAAATATCTTCAACATCTTTCATTAAGATCTTACCCTTTAGTATTCCTTCTTAAAACCTTTCTTCATAACCTGAGGAAAGGAAACATAAGAAAGGGTGAGACCAGATTATTCATAAGGGTAAACATGGGAGATACCTAAACATAACATAATGGTATGATAACATAATCATAGACTTCAGATATCATAACATCCAAGTCAAATATCATACACAAGAGTCATGGCATAAAGACTGTCATTTCATAAGACATGAATCATAATGGAATCAAAGAACATAATCCATGAGATCCTAACATTGACATAAGACATGAAACCGTGTCATATACATTAAATTTTAACATTTTGAACATGTATAAATAGAAATAGGTTCACTAATTAAGTTATGTACAACAAATCTGACCCTTCCATAAACATATGGACATGAAAACCAGGTCCCCAAATAAAATTATGGACATGAAAACTAGGTTCACACATATAATTGTTAAAATGAAATCAGGTTCATGCCTAACATATATAACTAATGGGTTATACACACTTACCCAATGAATTTTAGAAAGATATAGGTCCCACCCATCACATAATGAAATCATACATATATGTTCCAAAAGATCACAAATCATTGATCACATTATAAATCATGAAAAGAATTGGTTTTCCTAAACATTTCATCATAGAATATATCATTGTAAAGTAACGGGATTAAAAAAATCATTACATAAAAACATAAACAATTAAATTAAAGAATATTAATGGTATCCAAGGATTATATCCCCTGTGAGATAAGAGTAACACCAACTAATGTCATCATAGATGGAAAATAATTTTGAAAGATCTTTTTAAAAAATTACTTGAGGAAAGTATTTTTTTCTCTTTGAAAAACACTTCTTAAATAAAAAACTTTTCTTATAACATTTTAATTTAAACTAACCTTGAAAAATTATAAATTTTTATTTCAAAACCATTTTAAACTTCTTTTAAATTCTTTTCTTTTAAAATTCATAAAAGATCATTTAAAAACATTCTTGAAAATATTTTTAGAAAACATGGTTTGGTGAATAAGAAAATTTTCAAATGAAGAGAGAATAACATTACATGAATCATATAATATCATGAAAAAGGATATTCAAGATACAACATGTTAAATTTAATTATATACACCACGTAAAAGAATATAGGTGCACTGTATAACACATTTCTCAAAGAATGAAAATTGAGGAAAAATTACCTTACTGATTTGGTATCTTTTAAACCATAAAACCCATGAATGAGATATCATAAAATGGATAAGTAAATACCCATAAATTTAAGGATAACAATCATAGGTTACATTCATGGGTAGTATATACACCACATAAAGGAAATAAGTAGTGTATAAGGCCTGGGTCCCATAGAAATTAAATTGAGACATAAATCCCTTACTTTAAGTATAGACTTCCTTTATAAACGCCCAAACCTCCTATATAATAAATATAATTTAATTATAAATATAATAAAGATCATTATTAATATATATAATACCATATATTATTTACTTATGAATTTATATTACTAACTATTAACATTTCCATGTTAAAGTTATGTTTAGGTTAATAAAAGATTTGTTTCGCAAAAATGTTTTGACTTGTTATACTTGGGACTAATAATTATATAATGATATAATAATATTTAGAATTATAAATATTTTATTAATATATTATATATTCAGTATATATGTATTTATTTTGATTCATAAAATTAATAGGTAAGAAATTAAAATACAACGTTCATGATAATGATAGGACATACGTATGCATTAATTCTATTTTAATTTTCTTGTGGGATTAAATAAAGAAAATCATATGATATATTATCATTAAAGAATAATTTTTGGTCATATATATGACAAATTTTTGTTTGAAAAATCTTTAATGTATTCCTTGTAAAGCGTGAACAAATCACATCGCTTCGCAAGGCGGTACTCCATTGTATACATGAACAATGTTGTTTTATTCCAACATAATGGAAAGCATGAAGGTATTTGTGATATAAAAATTAAGAATTTATAATAAAATCATAAAATTTATATATATATTAAATAAAATATAAATAAATCATTATAATTAACCATTAAATGTGGTAGTGGAATAACAAACGACATCGGTTTGCGTTGCGGTAGCCCTCCATACACACAAATGATGATTGCGTATCCTATTTGATGAAAATGTGTGATGTTTTAGAATTAAAATTAACTAAAATAAATATCAATATATTTAAGATAAGGAGGTTATTATATAAATATGAAATAAAAATAATTGAAGGGGTTTATGGAATAAATGAAACAAAATTGTTCATTGATGAACGTTACATATTCTTCAGATATCCCCTTTTGATTTGCAACGAGTGAATTAATTGGTTTGATTTATTCCCAAATTAGGGATTCTAAGATTAAGTTCGGGAAGTTGGGAGGATATTTTTATAGGGTTTTTCTGAGACAATTTGGTGTCTATGTGTTAATAAAATATTACAAAATGTTCCCTTTTATAAGGGAGGGGAGGGGCACTTTTAACATTTCTCAAAATATTAATCTATAATAAATTCAATATAAATAAAAATATCTCCTAATGGAAATTTATTCAAAGATAATATATGATAAGGTTTTAATCTCATCAACCGATATATTTTAAATACTTTTTCGTGTTATTTTAAACCTTATCATTTTGATTAACTCTTAGATAAACCATTTTAATTTTAATTACAATAACAATGTTTTCAATATTAAGACAGTTTAATTTTAATTTATAAAGTGTGAAAAATAAAATAAATGGAAAATTTATGATATTTTAGACTAAATCTAATCCACTTATTCTTATTAAATATTTTTATGTTTTTCAAATAAATTAATAAAATATTATTTTTAATTTTAGAACTATTAATTACATTGATTTTAATAAATTAATTAAAATAATATATATTTGAAACAAACTATTTTATACACCCATAACATGTCATATTCATGTATAAAATTCATGGATCACCTTAGTTAATTAAAATTACATTTCTTTTAATATTTCTAATATCATTTAATTGATTTTCTCATTAATTGAATAATTACTACCTCAGCATGGTGTAATTATTTATGATAATTATTTATTCACTAAAACTTAAAAATAAAATTCAATTATCTAGATAAATGTTTTATAATTAAAATGACTATTTATATTCTAACATATCCCATAGATAACCCCATATTAAAAATATTTCACTTGTTGAAAACATCCGTATGTTAAGTTTGTATTTTCTTTGAATAAAATATTATAAATGTTATAATCTCATCCAGATGGCCATAAGTGGTCACATAAAATATCCATTAATGATTAATGGCTAAAAATAATCATCGAATAAAATTGGGGTAAGTTTTAGTGTAACATTACACCCCTACTCATTGGATAGATTCAAGGAGGAATTGCTCTTTGGATATAATAAATATCCTAAAGACTGGAAATAAATGAAAAGGGCTTCAATACAATTGGGTGATGATTTTACCTTAAAAAAACAATATAACCATAACTAAAAACTATTATATGATTCATGGAAATAATGTAATACAACTCAAGGTATCAAAAACCAAACCAAACTATATGAGAGTACCAAGAGGAAATTAAGACCAACATCAAAATACAATGGAAGAAAAAACCAAAAAAACTCAAAGTCTCCAAAAACACAATCATAAAAACTCCTAACATGATTTAAGATCCATCTCCACAATCCATTCCCATGTATAAAGATGAATCACTAAATAAAAGATATTCTTTTACTATAATTGTGTCTTGATAAACAATATCTTCAAACACACTAAAGTTCCCAAGTAGGGGGTGTCTAAATAAACTTAGTAGGTTTTTAAAAAATGACTTCCAGACTCACACCACTAGAATATAACATGTTATGAAATTCATATAAAACAATTTATGTAAAAAAATTTACAACATTTTATATCAAAGAAAAATAGTTTTCTAAACAAATCCAATTTTTTTACAAGGAATTTAACCAAATAAATCTTTAAAACCATTTCTCAAATCCCCTTTTGGAATAACCTATTCCTTTACAGATATCCACACTTCAAAAAATTCATGAAACAATATAACTCTATATACTATCAAGTGGTGAGTCATCCTTTCACCAAGATATCACTTAGTGAACCATTTTGATGAGGGAATGATCATACCCTTATCCATAACACTTTTGATGGGGGAAACTTCATACCCTTATCTGTCCTGGATGTACATGAACATACACCTACCATTATTACAAAACCCATTTCCAAATCAACCATTTCAATCCATTTCAATAAAAAATTCTTATTATGGAAACATTACCATCAATCCATTTCTATGAATCAAAACATGTTCTAATTTTAAAATCATTATTTTAAAGTCCATAAATAATGCACTTTGCATAAAAAGAAAGGTTAATAATTACAAAAACCATCACTAAAGAGGGATTCCACCAATATTTGAATATAAATTTAAAAATTCAAAAAAATAATTAAACCAATTTGTATTTAAGAATTATATTTTTAATAAAATAGTAGAGAGTGTATCCAACTACCATAGAAACTATGATGAAAATGAAGAATGACACAAATTCTTCAACAAAACTGGGCTAAAACTCCAAAAACTCGCCTTATATTTCATTACCTAACATCAAAACAACCAAATAAAATCTATATTGTCATAAAATATAATAGATCTATCCACAATGGACTAATTTGAAAAATCTAACATAGGGTAGAAGAAGATATCTAAGAAAAAACACCAAGAATAAAGAATTACCAAGAAATCCAGCCAGCAACACACCAAGATTTGACAATGGATTGTTCCTGGATTAAATGGAAGAGTATCAACACCCATTGGGAGGAGAGGAAACCAAGTTAGTGTCATACTAGTGGAAACAAGATGGGTTAATGGGATAAACTAAGTTAGATCCACAATTTTTTGATTTAAATTTTTGATGTTCGCTGTTAACTCGTACAGTTAGGAAAACCATGTGCTAACCATACCCATGCCTATGCCTCAAGAAGAACATCACAAAAATTGACAAAATGTGTGACAAACATGAATAATACATCTATCCAAAATTTGACAATTTCTCTTGGGTGGACACATGGTTTGGAAAAACCATGTTCCTAATTGTACTCCTACTGAGATCCCACTACCTTTCTTTTCATGATTTTCTATATAAGATTCAGGTTTTGTACTAACTATTCTCAAAATGTGAACCTTTATAAAATCCCAATAAATACTTTAAAATTCTTCCAAAACCTCCAATAATTAACCCAAACACTTTAAAGATTTAAAATACATGAAGAAAGGGTTAATTACAAGAAATCCGGGGTGGTACATTTTCCCCACCATTTCCATTCTTGTCCCCAAAGGTGGAAAACCAACAGTTCCTTGAAAGAGTTCATGACATATCTAGACCATTTCCTTCTCTCAATGTTTCTTCTAGATTGTTACCATGTTTCCATAAAATCCAAACTAGACTAATGATTTTCCCATGAAAAAATTTCTCTTGCCTATACAAAATTCTCACCAGCATATGAACTAACGAAGCATCTAGGTCCAGATCAATGTGATCCCATATAATCACAAGATCAGGATCAAGCTATTACTCTTTAAACTAGGATACATGAAACACATTGTGCACTACACTAAACTGTCGTGGTAAAGACAACCGATATTCCACCTCCCCAACCCATTCAAGTATCTGATATGGGCCAATGTATAGAGGAAATAACCTACCCTACATTCCAAGATGTCGATGCCCAAGCCTTAGAGTGATTATAAAGAATACATAATCATTCACCTCAAATAAAAATGGCCATCAATAACGACCTTCATATTATTTCTGATGAATATGGGTTGTATCCATCAGTTTTATGATCAATTAAATCTTCTATGTTGTGTCTTAGACAAGGTTGATCCCAACCAGTGAAGCCTCGCCTATTTCCGCCCAAAAAATTTAGAGAAAGGAAATTATTCCCGTACAATTTTTCAAAAAGGACCCATATATATAGAGGCATTGTAACTGTTGATATATGATAACTCCACTAATGGTATGTTCTCATCCCACGAGCCACCAAAATCTATTACACATGTCTGAATGATGTACTCCATAGTTTGTATCATCTATTTAGTTTGTCCATCCATCTAAGAATGATACACCACACTCATAGTAAATTGAGTTTTAAGGGATTTCTATAAGTATTTCCAAAAATTAGATGCAAACATATATCTCTATCTACTACTATCAAAACAGTTTTTTCAATCCTCTTTATTACCTCTTAGATATATATTTTAGACAAGTCCTCCACTATTTGATACTTACAAATAACAATTAAATGAGCATACTTTTCATGGAGATCCACTATAACCCATATGACATCTTGTTTTTGAACCATTCTAGGGAGACCTATCAAAAAATCCATGGAAAGTGTCTCCCATTTATAAATAGGAGTAAGTAAATACTGCAACATACTCTCTAGCCAATGGTTCTCTTCCTTAACCTGCTGATAGGTGAGGCATATCATAACGAGCTCAATGACTTTTCTTTTCATTCCAACCCACCAAAATTTTGATTTTAGTTCCTTATATGACTTATATATTCCTAGATGAATAGCCCATATCGAATGGTGGTATGTATGAAGAAGTTTTTCATGAAAAGACAAAGGAATGACCATTCGATCTCTAAACCAAAACACTAAACTCTTGTCTAGATTTCATCCCCCAACGGTCTTCCAACGATTGTGTTTACATTATAAATCCGATATCTATACCTCTTTAACTATCTCCAAAAAATTAGGAGGAAAATAAATTGGGAAGAAAACCGCTGAACTGCCTTGGTCTTTACAATAAAAGTGCATTTTTACTATCAATGACATCAACTACCACTAATATAATTCATTTTTTCAAAAAAATCACATGAATTTATACTTAATGCTTCTTTTGCTGCTTTTTATTTCACTAATATGTACTTCACATCAAATTAAAAATTTTAGAGATACCTTATTCATATTATTTCTCTCAAATTAAAATCCATTTGTGAGAAAATATGCTTCATGATCTTAATATCCATAAACACCATGAATTTCTCACCAAATAGGTAATGTTTCCATGTATTAAAAGCACGTAATATAGAAGATAACTAAAAATCTTGTTTTGGGTAGTTATTATCATGAAACAGTGGATTACATGAGCCGTAAGAAATCTCAGGATCTCCCTGCATGACAACACATCCCAAACCTATTACTGAAGCATAACAATACACAAGCCACTCTTGTCATGATTCTGGAAAAATCTTGATTGGTGCTGCTGTAAGGTGAAAATTAAACCCCTAAAAGGATTTATGAAATTCCTCATTTTATTGGGATGAAACATTTGTCCTTGTCAAAGATGTCATTAGTGGGTCCAATTGTAAAAAATCCTGAAGAAATCATCTCTAATAAAAAGATAAAACAAGGAAACATTATATCTTAGAGACATTATTTGGTGTATTACATGAGCTAACAAATTATATCTTTTTTGGATCTTTATAAACAGATTTTTCAGAGATTACATGGCCATTGAAATGTACATCTTGTATCAAAAAGTCACAGTTTGATAATTTTTAATATAGATGATGATCCCATAAGATGCCCAATACTATCACCAAGTTTTTCTCATTCATAGTTGTTGTCCTTGAATACACCGGTATTTCATCCACAAACACCACTAGAAAAGAATCTAGATACCTTTGAATTATCTAATTCATCAATGCCATAAAGACCATCTGTGAATTCATATGACTGAAAGGTATAACCACATACTTTTAATAGATATATCTACTTCTAAAATCTATATTTGGAATATCCTCCTTTTGAACCCACAATCGGTGATATCCTAATTGTAAGAAAATTTTAGAGAACCAATGGTCTCCCCTAAATCGATCTAACATATCATCAATGTATAGAAGCAGATATTGATTCTATATCATAACTTGGTAAATATTACAATATTCAACACATATCCTTAGAGTTCTATCCATATTTTTCACAACCAATACTGGTACCTCCCACAGTGATGTTCTAGGCCGAATGAACCCTTTTGTTTCCATCTCATCCAACTGAACATTCAATTGCATTAATTATATTGGTGGCACCTGGTAAGACGAAAGGGAAATAGGAATGGTCCCTAGGGGTAGATCAATCATAAACTCTACTTCTATTGTGGGTGAAAACATTGTTAAATTTTGAGGAAAAATATCTAGAAATGGATCAACAATTGCTGAAAAGATTTTATTCTCAATCTTGTCTACCGATTCCAAATTCAAAGATTATAATTGATATGGAATCGATCTAACCACTGGTGCCAAAAAACCTATTGCACCTACCTTTACATTATGGTCTTTAATAGAGTGATTCCTAACACCATCATTGTCATAAAACTAACCCTTCTAGTATAACAATCAATGTGAGCCTTAAAAATAGTTAACTAATCTATACCTAGGTTTATGTCATAGAAATTTATGCCAAGAAAAGATAAATACCATATATAATTTACTCCATAAATAGTTTTAGAACATACTCTAAACACAATTGATTTATTTTATCTTTGAACAGGAGGAGTTTGAAGTTTCAAAATAGAAGGTATCATCTCAACTTTTAAACGTAGAAGATCCATAAAATGAAAAGTAATAAATGAATGGTATGAACCCATATCAAACAAAGATTTCATAAGTTTATAATTAAAAATAATCATACATCTCACCATAAATGGTTAATATTGATAATCTAAAATAATTTTCTTATCTCCATAAGATTTCTTACTCATTACACTTTGTTCTTTATTTTCTTGTTGAGATTGCACTGCCTAAGGGGTCATGGTATTCCTAGAATCACCATGGCTAGCTTAGTTTTCCTAATGAGAATTATATTTATGAACTTTTCCCATTGAAGAAACAATGTTTAAGAATCATGATATGTGTCTCTAACACCTTAAAATGGAGAACTATGATAATAAAACTGAATATGTCCCATATGATTGCGATTGTAGCATGATCTAGGTCATTCTATACAATCTGGCTTCATGTAATCGAAAGATCCACACTGAAAAAATCTTGGATTACTCTAGTGTTTTGGAGGAAGATTAACTAATATAGTTTTATAGTTCTGAGTCATCCCACTCAATTGGAAATATATGTTCCTCTTCCTGTTATTCCTAGCATTAGAGTTTCCACTATTTCCTCTAGACATCATTATGATTCACCAGACCATAGATCTTGAGATGTCCCTTTCTTCCACCATCTCTATATTTAACATCTCCATATAATATGTTATCAAAATCTTGAAAATATTTGATTGAATCACTTTCCTCGATCCCAATTATAAAATTCATGCCTTCAAGGATTAAATTGCATCAACATCCAGTGAAAAGTAAATTCACAAATTTATCCGCATACTCTATCACCATTTGATTCTCCAACATTAAGCTAAAAAATTTCTTCGTTTTAGAAATCCTGAACATGTGAGGATAAAATTATTTATTTAACTATTCTTCAAAATCATTCCATGAAATTACTTGGTCTAATTTTGACTGAACTACTAAATCCCACCACTGGAGTGCAATATCTTCCAGAATTTAATTTTCTAACTTAACTTTCAGATCTACAAGTGTGCCTAAGAAATCAATGATTCGATTCATCCCATTCAACCATACCTGTATTTTATATGGTTCAAAATCACCTAAAAATATGGGTGGGTTAGGCTTCTAAAACTAAATGAAATGATCCACTTGGCTTGGTTCATCCCTCATCTTTCCTCTATCAATATACAGAGAAGATTTTCCAATTCTCTAAACCAGTTATTGGTTCACCTGGGGATCATGTGCTATGAAATTCTCAACTAATTCTTCTAGTGGGTTTCTATGTTGAATACTAAGTTTTATTTTCTATATATACAAGAATAACCATAAATATCACTCTCTAGAAACTAAAGGGTTAGCCATTAAAATTGACTACATCACAACTATCGCAATAAGGATTTCCAAAATTCAACACTTTCTATTTTCAACCCATATTTAAAAATTTATCCACAATTATTAAAATCAACATATTTTCAAAATACCCATATCACGTCTTTTCAAAATATAACATTTGAAATCAATTATAATTCCATTTCAAAAATATTTTTTTTCACCAAATCATAAATCATTCCAAAAAATGAAAAAAGAAGTCCAAGTGAGAATTCATTTCTACAATTCAGGCCGTGATATTATCCTTGGATGCACCCATGTAAATGAGGAAACCACTCATATAAGTGTCTCAACAGACTTATGTAACCAACTTTATGGTAATTTTAGGTTCAACAAAAATATGTAAGCTACTCCTTTTTATTCTCTACATTTCATATTCTGACCATCCTACTCATTTCTACCTTACGAACTCATAGAATAAACCATATAGATTTCCAACTCCAAGACTAACAAAAATGAAACCCAAGGATAGAAAAAATGATACCACTTGTAAAATCATACCCCTCATCATTGGCATGAGTCATGAATGAATTGATGATTGGACCTAGAAGATATTCCCAAAATTCTAAAGGTTGAAAGTAAATCTTAAGGGCATCAATACAATTGGTGGGCAATTTTACATTTGAAACATAAACCGAACAATCCAAGATAACCATACCCAACAACCACTATACAATTCATTAAAAAATTTAACACAACTCAATGTATTAAAAAAACTATATTAGATTAACAAATGGAAACTAAAATAAAAAATATAATATAATGGATGAAAAATCTACCAAAACTCAAATTCTAAAAATACACCAACACAACTACTCCCAACAAGCTCCAAGCTCCAACTCCACAACACAATTCCAAGTATCATGAAGCATCACTAAGAAAAATAGATATATTTTTAACCTATGCATCAAAAAATAATATCTTTAAAGTGACCAAAGTTCCTATGCAAGGGGTGAGTAATGAAACTCAGTAAGTTTCCCCTAAATAAATTCCCTACCCATCTCACTAGGATTGAAAATGTGATCATATTTATATAAAACAATTTATATAAAAAAATTTACAATCGTTTATATCAAAGAAAAACCATTTTCAAAACCAATATATTTCTTCAAAGTAAAGAAACCAAATAAAATTTTAAAACCATTTATCAAATTCAATTTTGGAATAACAGATTACATTCTAGGTTTCCACACCTCCAACTATGCATGTAACCATGGACCTACCTAAACCTGTGAGTGGTGATTAATCCTTTCACCAATCCATAACATGGTGAATAATTTTTATTGGGTAAATTTAATATAGTTATCCATCCCACTTTTTATGGAGGAAAATTCATACCTTTATTTGTCACGAATGAACATGAACAAAAACAAACAATTATCCCAAAAATCGATGCCAAATCAACCATTTCAATCCATTTTAATAAAAAATTTCTTTTATTGAAAAATTACTTTAAAACATTTACATGAATAAAAGCATGTTTTCATTTTAAAATAATCATTTTAAATCCATAAAAAATTAACTTTTCACAACAACCAATTTTCACAATTCTACAAACCATTACTAAAGAGGGTTTTTACTAAGATTTTCATATCAATTTCACAATTTTAAACCACAGTTAAACCAATTTTAAATTAACACTTCTATTTATAATATTAAGAGCTTATAGTGAAGAAAACTGCCTTGGAAAATATGGAGAAAATGAAGAAGGAAAAAAATCAACAAAATTGGGTTGAAACTCCAAAAAACCGCATTAGATATCATAACCTAACATAAAAATAACCAAAACCGTCATGATTGGTATCAACTATCATAGATATATCCCCAAAAAACTAGATATATGAATCCATGAGAGGGAATAAGAAGATATATAAGACAAACCACCAAGAAAAAATACTTTCCAAGTAATCCAGCTATTAATGTACCACGATTTGATAACGAATCACTCCCAGATCAATGTTAAGAGTCTCCAAAACCTTTGGGAGTAGAGAAAATTGAGTTAGGGTCATACTAAAGGAAAAAAGAGTGGTTAATGGGATAAAATGAGTTAGATCCCTAATTTTAAAATATAAATTTTTCCATGAATGGTTATCTTGCATAGTTAGCAAAATCATGGACTAATCGAGCATAAGCCTTTTCCTCAAGAAGCAACTTATAAGGTTGGCTTGCACGGCTAGGAAAACCATGCGCCAAACATGTAGAAACCATCAATACCAAAAGCATAGTTTATCCTAGGTGGACACATAGATTTTCCAAACCATGAACCAACCCATATCCCATTTCCTCACTTTAAAAGTTTTTCTATAGGATTTTCATGGTTTGTAATAACCATGTTCGAATCACGCACCTCAAAAAATCCCCAAAAATAGTTTAAAAGTCCTCTAAACCCTCCCAAACTTCACCCAAACACTTTAAATACATAAAATAAATAAAGAAAAGGATAATTATTTTAAACTAAGGTTTCTAAAATTATTGTAATGTTATAATATTTATAATATTATTTATAACCTTAATTACCTAATTTACTCGTAACAGTGGTAATAAAAATTACTAAGTTTACTATTCATATTAAACATAAATTAAATGGAACTATTTAATAATTTTTAAAATTATGAATCCAAAAATAGAATCCATTTTTTAAAATTCATAACAAATAAGGTTAAAAAATTAATTTAAAATTAAACCCATAAATCGGGTGAGAAAGTGGATTTTTAAATTGAAAATGTTCTAAATTTGAGCTTTTTTATAACCAAATTTAACATGAAAAATATTAAAATAAAACAAATTGTATTAATTGATATATAATTTAAATATTTTTACATTAAAAACAATTCAATATAAAATTTATCATTATATATTATCTATATGAAGAGTTAGTTTTCAATTAAAATGCAATATTTTTTCACTATTCATCAAAAATTGAATATTTTTTGAAAAATACTAAAAATTCAAACTAAGATAATTTTAGATTATGATTTCAAAAAAATATTTTATTTTATCATATTAACTATATAAATATATCAAAATTTTATTTTAAAAAAAGTCTTCCATTAAAAGGCAGAAAACCCACCTTTTAGAAAAATACAACTTTTTGTTCTTAAAAATAGATTTTCTTTTATTTCCGGCTTTTAAAAAATATTGAGTGAATTTAAAAACATTTAATTGAATATATTAAATATAAATATCAATAATATTATTCATTAATATGGATTAATTTAATTTATTAAGATAAATTTCCATTATGGGAATAAAAATAGTTTTTATAAAAACACTTACTTTATTTTCAATTGGATTTTTTTTTCAATTTATAATTAATTGGTAACCCCAGAATTATTTTCATGATCTAGTTAATGATATTAATTCCCTTTATTACAATAACTATGTTATAACTATTATGATAAATAGTATATTTTTGTGTGGTAAAAATCAATCTTGCATGTAACACAAGCTATCAATGGAACTCGTTATTGTGTGTAACATAAGACAAAAGATAGTCTTGTGTGCACAGTAAGAAAAAATATTTATTGCGTGTAGCATAAAATTTCAAATAAAGAAATATTTTCCAGTTGTATTATGCAATGAAAACCATAAAATAATTTTAATTTATTTGAAAAAATAATTTATAAAAATTTGTGGTCTTACATCATTGTTTTAAACCAATACTTTGAGTTAGTCCATGGATGAATGATTAATGACATAAGAATAATACTACATTATGGGATTCAATTCATAATAGTGGTGATCTGAGATAACATTGGTATGGTGGAGTATATATGTAGGGGATCCCTCCACCTCATTGATAAACATCCACTTATGGATATATTTGAACCCCTATGTTGGTGTATATTACAATCTAGGAGTTACGAGGATTATAGAAAGGACTCATGACATACAAACTTTTTAAGAAAATTTGACTTCTAAGTAGAGGAAAATATGATTCTAGATACTCCTGATGGTTCAACCAAAAGTATTATTCCAGGGAAGACATATATAGGGTTCACTAAAGATTATTTCCATGCCCAATATCCTCAGTAATTGATAAAATATATTTTTCATGAATCCGAACTAAATATTTTCTTATTTTCCTAGGCATGCAACACAGTTTACAAAGAGGGTTGATCTCTCATGTAGGACCCTCACACAAACTAAATTTCTATTTTCCTTATTATATTAATCTACAATATACTACAATAAAGGTTTTTATAAAATTAATGTGATATATAAATATATATATTCAAATGAAAAAAATGAAAAAACATATATAATCAAGTGAGAAGAAGATGCTTTTCTAAAGAGTTCCAAATTATGCAATCACTTATCTTTAAATGGTAATTCAAGATATCATTTTCAATTTAGTGATAGAGACCCACCACACTACACCCTAATTATTTTAATTTTCATTATCCCATACTGATAATTATATATATGGAATGATACCATTCAAAAAGTTATATTGGACACCTCTTCACTGACCATCACTATCTAAGACAAACTTCCGAATATGAATGACTTAAATAATGACAGTAAGGGAATTTTATAAATAAGGAAAAACACAACTGTAATGAAATGGGGTAAAATATAACCGTAATTTTTTAACCTATATTGAAATTATTATAATAGATAAAATTATGGCATGAATGTGTGAGAACATAGGAATAGACCCCTACTTTACATTAAAACCCTTTAATTTAGTTCTCCATTTGTATGGAGATTAAAACACATAGTGGGAGAAAAGGATAAAAAATATATAATTATAAATAATAATACTCTTATAAGTTAAAAATTTATATTTTTAGGCACAAAAACTATATATAGATAATTAAAATTGCTATCTTCTTTAAAGGGAAGTGTAATAAAAAATGTATAATGGTGAGGGGTGACTCATTTACACTCAAAATTAATATTACAAAAGTTTGTGTGTGTCTGGTCTATTAAATTTTTTAATCCTGGAAAGTGGTATTAATATTAGTTTTTCATATATTTCTTTTGTATTTTTTTCACAAATAATTATCTTAATCGGACATGTGTATCAAAAATAATAGTTGCATCACTCTAGAAAACTTTTTTGGATTTGAAGGATGTATGAATTCAAACGATTCAATTAAAAATTAATTTATGACCTTTAAATAAGAGGAATATTGAGTATCCATGGATAATAAAATATTATTTGTGCTCTTAAATATCTCACCTTATAATTTCATATTTTTTACCATTCTTTTCTAAGATATTGAATCATCATCAAAATTCATCCAATCCATACACAGATTCCTAAGGACAACTTATAAGCTTCATTTAGTCCTTATATTCTTGGATTAAGGATTTGGTACTCTTTAATAAAATATATCTCAATGTTTATTTATTAAAAAAAAATTAAATTTTAAATTTTGATCTGTATAGAAAAATTGATGACTGAAATATAATAATAAATAAAAAAGCGTAAAATTAAAATATTAATCATTTTCAAAATTAAAACCAGATTACTCAAAAAACCTAAATTTTTTACAAATACACATAAAAAAAAAAATTAGTGGGATTAAAAAATTGATATTATAATATATAATTTATGAAAATAAGATCTTTATAAATCCCATAATTAAACATTGCACTCTAGAGAAATTATCTATATCATAGTCAAACAAAAATTCTCAAGGGAAAAATGTATCAAACACTCAATTATCACTCCAATATAAAATATCATTCCTCAAACATGGATAAAAATTTCCCAACAACTCTAGAATTATAAAATTATATTTAGTTTTTTATTATTCATAAAGTTCATATCATACCTACTTCCATAGTAATATATTTCTCTCTTCACTCAATAATTATAGAATGAATATTTTTCCATTATAAAAAATATGTGTGATCTCCACAGTCTTGTTAAAATTATAATTTATCCACACCGTATGACATAAAAGTATTTCAATCATGAGTATTTTTTCCAATGATTTAGTGGCTATGGTTTTGTTTGTAAATCATTTAAAAATAAAAAATCTTGAACGAGGAGGTTGAACTCTTAAGTATAATACAAGTATATTCAATTGGATATATTGGAAATATAGGTCACTCAATTACCCTTACAAATGTAAAACACCACACCCCATTTTTGAATGGGATGAGACATGAGTTATATAATAAATGAAATAAAATATTTTATCATAATTATCCATTTTTTATTTATTTTTAATTTTTCTTTATTTAATGGAGGATAAGGTGAAAATTCAATACAATGAATGAATGAAAATTCACTCCCTTGATTTTTAAAATAAACATGATTCATTAATGTAGGAATAACGAAATATTCAATTTCATCTACATTTTTTTATTTTTTATTTTATTTTTTCAATTTTATTCATTTTATAGAAAAAATATTACATGAATAGAGTTTGATTAACAATTAAACTTTACTATTTATGTACCTCCACTAACATGAAAAGTGACTCACACCTCACACCAATATCAAATGAGTTTCTTCCTAAATAACACCCATGGGAGGCCCTTTTCCCCATTCTAAAACTTGAAATATGCATGAAAAAATATCATGAGTGTAGGTAGGTAGTAAAAAATCATCTTGTAACTTTCTTAAACATATAAAGAAAATTCATGTCTTCTTAGGGATAAAAAGGTGCTTGTAAAGGTAGGACTCAAGTTAAATTATGACTAGAAAAAAATGCCTCAATCACATTAAGATCATTCTATGAACTAAAAATATTTAAAATAGAAATATCAAATGTTTTAGATCACACAACATAACTCACGAATCTTAAAAAAGATAAATGTGAAAAAGACGTAAGAAATGTTTAGAAAACCCTTGAGTTTGGTATAATATTCATTTTGGGAAGTACTAGTTCACATGGGTTTCACATTATATAATATTTTCTTAATGAAAATATTTTAAAATAATAATAATCATCATTTTATTAATCATTTAAATCCTTAAATGTTCTACTTATACAAATATTAAAAAAATACCAAAATGGTTTGAATTTTTAAAATTATTCAATTTAGATCAAGAATCCTAAAAAAAGTACAAAAATTTAAAACAAAAGGGGTAAACCTCTAGGAATAAAAAGAATTTTTTTTCCTCAAATAGGTTGAAATAACTAAAAAATAATCAAAAGAAAAGGGAATAAAAACCAAAGGGAATGAAAGATAAAACATGAGTTTATTTTTTCTATGATAGCCTTGAGTTAAAATATTATAAACTATAACAATAAAAGTAAAAGAAAAAAATAAAAAAATAAAAAATTAATTTGAAAAAATAAATAAAAATAAATAGAAAAGGAAACTAGGATACATCTTGAGTAAAACCTCATAGAGAGGTGCAATAATATTACTGCCCCTAGTCAGGAAATGATAACATTTTTCCCCAATACAATAGTGTGATGGGCTTCTTTTAGATGAAACCTGACATGTGAAATTTTCCAGTGTCTATTAATAGTCACTAAGAATAGAGACCTCCAAATGAAAAAGAATCAAACCCATTAACTAGAATTTATGGAGAAAAGTGACATAAGTTTAGAGGGTAAAGTATGAATCAATGATCCTAGTTTTATTTAGTTGAAGGAGTGTCCCATCCATGATTTTTCTTTTAGGAATTCTTTTGTTTATTATCCCATTTATCAACAAGTTTCCACTAGAGTTTTTTTGGTGAAAATAAATATTTTTTGCTGAAAACGGTTGGTTCACGACTATCGCACTTTTATGGGGAACTATCTTCCCTTGCCTAAAAAAATGTGAAACGAATGATCATTTTTTCCAATGGTGAATGCATAGTTTTTTCATGGTTTTTCAAACTGTGTGGTATACATCTTGTCCCAATTTAACTATTAGGGATGCATGGTTTCCATATGGTTTGGAAAACTATGTGGGCTAACTGTGTGACCTTTCCAGGCCATTAAAAAGATAAACTTCACGCTTTTTCCACATCTATTTTAACCCAATTCCCTCCCCTTTTTCCCCATTAGAGACTATTCACCCTAGGAACCTCATCCCCTTCTCCTTGATCCCTTGGACTTTCGATTTCATATTTTATTTGGTCTGTTTTCTTCTAGAATCTTCAAGAAAGTTCCCTTCTCCATTGGTTTCTACCCCTTTCTAGGATTCTTCTTCCCATCATAGGGTTTCTTTTTCCAGTGGGGTTTTTGAACTATATAGGGTTCAATAATTTTTTGGGGAGATATTGATTTTTTTTGATCGATATTTATTTTATAGGGTCTTGCAGTGGTTCATTTGGGGGTTTCAATTAGTTTTTGGAAGTTTCAAAGTTTTAGGTAGGTGGTTACATGATTTTACATTGTTATATGTGTTTAACTTACTTTCTTGATTGTTTAAATGTGTTATAATGATTTTTTGTGTGGTGAGAAATATGTTTTGGAAAGGTTTTGAGATGCACATGTGATGAAAATGAGTTTTCTAAAAGTAAGTGGTTATGTTTCATGTGTACTTCATTGTGGTGATTACAAAATATTTTTTATACATTTTCTAGAATGTTTGAAATATTTTTGTAAAGATATTTAAATGTGAAAATGTGTTGAAAGTGGATTTTCAAAGAGAAATGGGTTTTTGTGACATGTTGGATTATTTTTTATACCTTAATTGTGTCTTTGAATTGTGAAAGTGATGTAAAGAATGTGAAAGAGGGACCTGGGGTGCTGTATAGTTTCAAAGAAACAAAAAATAAAGGGTTGTAAAGACTACTCCTATCTCCCTTGGTCAGTGGAGACATGGTCTTCCAGAAAAGGTGGTAGACCAAAAGAACTCAAGGTTTAGAGAGTGGTAGACAAGGAGGTCCAACATGTCGGAGACCCTGGCTCTCTAGAGCAAGGAAAAGAGTTTTCTAAGGTAGATCATAGCTTCGATGTTTTGGTGAATCATCCGGGGGAGGAATTTTAGAGATTTGAGGTCCAGTTAGGGGAGACTCCACTACATATCGAAGTTGTGGTGTTGGAGAACGAGGTATTATTTCTTCATGAACAACAAGTCTAAGGGGAGTTATGGGAGGTTATCATCCATTCTAAGGAAGAGATATTAAATAAAGCAGTCCCGTTCAACACCTCGAAGGAGGATGGTGATAATATATCTAAAAGTGAACTTCGGGTGGCCACTAGTGAGGTGCATACAGAGTGGATTGATAAGAAATACCATATATTGGAAAGAAGAGTTAATGTAGGAAAGGTCAACACGGAAGAGTTCATACATACATGGGACAAATTCTCTTTCTTGTTTGAGGACCTCATCAAAGATGATCTAGATTTAGAGGTAAATGTAATTATTTGGAAACTACATAGGATTAATAAAACTCAAATTCTCAAACATAATTTCTATGCTTCATCTATCTCATTTGTGGTTTGATGCTGTGTTTTGGTACTGATATTGATTCTCACTTCCCCTCAAATGTTTTTGAAAAAAAAGTAACTTTTAGGATCATGATGTAAATAATGTTATAAAATGGATTTTATGTGAGAATGAATTTGAAAGGGGATTTTCCAATAAAATGGTTGGATTCCATTTTTTTCTACTTATTTTGTTAAGAAATGGGTTTCATAAGTTGTGTATTTGGTGTGAAATATATTTCCAAATGGTTTTCATGTTCATTTGAAATGAAAAGTGGTTTATTTATAGAAAATGGTCATTTCCATTTGGATTTTGATTTTAGATCAATGTTAAAATGTGAAACTAGTGATTTCATTATGTTCTTATGATAATTGGAATGTGTTTTGAAAATGACGGTTTGTGTGATATGTGAAATGGAATTGGAGAACAAATGGAATATGAGATATCTAGGTGGGTGGAGTAGAACTAGTATGCTTGTTGACTCGACAGTGGCATCACCCTGATTCATATAGCTGGATTGACACTAAAACTCTATCTAAACATGTGATATGATCAAAGACAACTAGATATTGGTAATATATCCTTTACAGTGTATTATGAATGAGAATACATTTGGTATTGGTATATAATTTGGGGACCACTAGAACTTGAGATGGTATCCACTCTAGTGGATCATGAACAAGAATGATGTCGGTAGTTGAGTTGATGGATTTTGATCGCCATGGTATAAGGTTTATAGGGTCCCACTAGTTGCAGTTACCTTTATGGATTTATGCATGGTGATCTCTTATGACATGATGCTAATGTGATGTGGTTATATCCATCATCATATAATATTATTTGAGTACATTTTTATTTCAAGGAAGCCTATTTGTGAAAATGGTTTTCTTTAAAATGTGTTTCGTAATAATGTTTTCCTTAAAATGTTTATTTGGAAACTATTCACATATTCTTATGGAAATGTGCATGTTTATTTGACTTCTCATGTTATAGAATGTAATCTTTATTTTGGGTAGCATACTAATAGTATATTTCTCACACCCAAAATACACCTATGGGTGTATGTAGACATTATTATATGTAAACCAGGTAAATGAAAGATGTATTGTAGTGGTGATTGTGGATCTAGTTTCTAGTGTGGTGTTTATGGTGGTGGCTTGAGGGTGATGTCCCTCATGTTTCATAGAGGTTTTTCTGATAGTTTAATTATTCCTATTCTATTATACTACCATTTTTTTTGGTTAATGTTGTAAACATTGAATCTAAAAATTATTGTACCTTTTTGGATGTGATTATCAGTTATATAATGTTTATTCTTGTTGATTTTTTATGGTTATTTAAATGGGTGAAATCATTCCCAATATTTATTTTTGATACCAAGGTACTAGTTTCTAACCCATGGGGATTGGGAATGCCATTTGGGCTGTATCCTGGGTTGAGTCAGGTGTTTGTTTAGATGGAATCCTAGATTGGTTTATAAAAAAATGGTATTAGATGAGGTTTCTCTCTTTTTTTATTTCAAGTCATTTGGGAAGAGTCTAGATAGATTGAATCATGGATTTTTGGTACATGCAGTTTTGGTTGAGAGTGAGGTATCAAACCAACACACCTCATGATAGGACTTGAGTCACTATGGGATATTGGGATTTATTGACTTCTCCTCAAGGTAATATATACAATCTATAGATTGTATAAGGACACATGGTGTGGCTTTAGTGGTTTGGTTTTCTATTTTTAATATGGGGGATGCCATTTTTTTAGTTTACTAAATTGTTTGAGATTTTTTGTTATTATATAAATGTTTCAAAATGTTGTGTTGATGGTTTTTTTGATGATTTTCCTTGTGTTTATTTAATATTATAGCAAAATACCTCCTCATATAATTCCTATGAAACCACAAGAAGACGTTAGAGAGAGTTAATCCTCACCATTCGATATGAGATTAGTGGAAGCCATGGTTTAGGTTTTCATGGATTTGGGTAAAGGAGCAGGCTCTAGTCCTACTTAGGTTAGGGAATCTGATCCTAGTCATAGAAAGGAAAAGTCTTAGGAATTCCTCAAGAAGAAGCATCATTATTTCTAGGGTATCATAGAACCTCAGGAAGAGGGGGAATGACTTGAGAATATTATATAATGTTTGAGTTTCTTGATACTACTAAGGCTTTTAGGGTGGAATGTGCTTCATTTATGTTGGAAGGTCCTAGTGGGAAGTAGTGGGACTCAGTGGCACAAGCTAGAAAGCATGAGAAGATGGTTTTTAAGGAATTAAATGCTATTTTTGATGAGTAGTATTGTATTGAGATTTTGGAATTCTCTATGTCCCAAGAGTTTTATGATCATATATATGGATGTCGAACCATGATAGAATACATTAACCAATTTGTAGAGTTAGTTTGGTACACACTAGAGATCATTTCCATTGAGAAGATAAAGGATTATAAGTCTGAGATGGTGTTGTTGAAAGAAATCTGATACAAGGTATTCTTGTTCAAGATGATGACTTTTGTTGAGGTGTTTGATCTTTCCATGATGGTTAATGAGATAATCATGAGAAGAAGGGGATGGTAGTTCAGGGTATCCATTCCATCCATCATCATCCTTGGATTCTGGTGCTAGGTTAGCCATGAGCCATTAGTGTGTAATGGAAGGGAACATGTGATATATATGATCATCACCACCCAAACCTTGCCATCAGTGTGGAACTTAGGGAAACATGTAGTTATTTTATTTGATGGCACATCCATATCTGAGTGGTTCAGGATCAATAGATCTTAAGGGGATGTTAGCTTGGTTGGAACCATCCAAGAATAAATGGTCTCAGTTTGGAGGTTGTGCTATAAGGGATGAATGTTCATTGAGAGAGAGTTATTTCAGGGAAGATCCACATTCCAGTAGGCGTTCTTAGGTTCAGGCTATTATGAGGCAACCCCATGGCATGGAACACGCACCAGTGGAATCAGATTCTGGGCCTACAACATTTTGTGGTACTGTTCTTATTGCATCATCATTATATTTTGTTTTGTTTAATACTGGTGCATATGTTTCTTTTATTTATACACATATTATGGATATTAAAAAGTTTCCAACTGATATTATATCTTATGTGATGTAGTTATTAGCATCACTTGGTATTAAGCGAGAGAAGGGTTTCATGTGTCCATCTTGTCCACTCACCATATCAGGGGCCAAATTGGAATGGGGTTTTCTAGCTTTGGAAATCGTTATCCTCAACGTGATCCATGGTATGGATTGGATGATGAGTTTTTAGGCACACATCTATTTTATAGGTGGTAAGTGAGTTTTGTGTCACCTAATGTAAGTACCCATGTTTTTCAAGGTGAATAGGATCCTCGATCGAGAAGTGATATATCTCCACTTTTAGAGTTGGGAAATCATGTTTATCATATCTGATCACTTGTGCTAGAGGAAAATGATGGTTCTCTTAAGGGTGGATTAACTAATGTGGTTTATGAGCTCCCATAGGGTCTTTCAAAGGATTTTTCAGGTTTACCCCTACAGTTGGATGTGAAGTTATCCAAAGATTTAGAATTAGAAAAATTGTTGATATCTCTTCCCTTGAACTGTATAGGACCCATTGAGTTGAGGGAATTAAATGTATAGCTGGAAAATTTGGAATAAAAAGGATTCGTTTTCATGAGTGTCTCACCTCGGGCCACCCCAGTTTTTTTCCAAGAAGGCTGATAGATATCTCTAGTTGTGTGTTAATTACCAGAAGCTGAATAAAGTAAATATTAATAAAAATTATACACCCATACTGATGATCTTTTAGATTAGTTTAAGGGTTAATGATGTTTTTAAAATATTGAATTTCATTATGGGTATCACCAAGTCAGAGTTAGAGAGGTGAATGTTTCAAGAATTGTGTTTCGAAGTAGGTATGATAATCTTGAGTATTTGTTCATGCCTTTCAGGTTAAAAAATCTTCAGTGGTATTTGTGGCACTAATTAATAGGTTGTTCTACTAGTATCTCAATTCCTTTTTCATGGTATCCATGGATGACATACCAGTCTATTCCAGGATCGAGGATATCCATGAGCAACATTTGAGAATTGTGTTGGGAACCCTTAGAAACCATCATCTCTATGTGAATTTTTCTAAGTTCACCTTCTGGATCAGGGAGGTGAAGTTTCTATTCCATCTCATCTTGAAAAATGGGGTTTTAGTGGACACCAAAAACATTAGTGCTATTATGTCATGAGAACAACTAAAAAATGTTTTTAAGATCAGGGGATTTTTGGGCCTGGCTGGGTATTACGTGCAGTTTTTTCTGAATTTATCTTGGCTTGCTTCATCTATGACAGTTCTTACCTGCAAAGGGGTAATGTTTAAATAGAGCCAAGAATGTCAAGAATCCTTTGAGGAGCTTAATAAGAGGTTGACCACTGGCCCTGATATTATCTTTACAAAATCTAGAATGGGATATAAGGTCTACTTTGATGCCTCATGTGTGGGTCTTGGGTTTGTGATGATGTAGGATAAACATTTTTTAGATTATGGTTTAGGCCAACTATGAACACATGAAAATAATTACCCAAACCATGATATGGAGTTAACGACGGTGATGCATGCCTTGAATACATGGTGTAATTATCTTTTTGGGAATTTTTTAGCTTATTCTGATCACAAGAGCTTGGCCTACATTTTCTCTTTAGAAATACCTGAATTTAAAGTAGTGCTATTAGGATGAGTACCTTTAGGCATTCAATTCTGATATCATGTAAACCCCATGAAAAGGTATTATGGTTACAAATTCTTTATGTAGGAAAGTTCCAGTGAAAAAGTTGAAAGAGTCCAGTGATGAGTGGACATTGATTATTATTTTTTCCCAATTACATCTCAAGATCAAGGAATATTGTGATGGTATCTTTTTGGATAGTTTTCAGTTGAAACCTTCTCTTCTAGAATAGATTTAACGGGATCATCCTCGTGATGAGTTGTTCCATAATTCTATATACATCCTAAATGGTGGGGAGGTTCCTTGTGAATGGTTTTTTTCTCTTAAGAGAGATTTTTTATTTAAAGGTCACTCTTTAGAATTGTTGTCATTGATAAATGTGGTGATGCAAGATAGCCACTAGTAATAGTGGCTTGCTCACCCTAGTTCCTCCAATTTATTTTATAATGTGCACTGGAATTTCTAGTGGCGAGGTATGAGGTGGGAAATAACTTACTATGTTTCACTGTGTTATACCTATCAAAAGGTTAATGTAGAGAAGCAAAGGTCCTCCGGGTTTCTTCAACCACTACCAATTCCTTCATGGATGTGGGATAAGATAACCATGGATTTTATTGTTGACATACCTCATACACATTAGGGATAGAACACTATTTTGGTAGTGATTGACCACCTAAACAAATCATCCCATTTCATTCCAATCAGGGATTCAAAAAAATTGGAAGAATTGGGTCAGTTATTTGTTAAAATATAGTTTGGTTTCATGGTGTGTCATTGGAAATTATTTCTGATAAAGAACCCCATTTTACCTCATAGTTTTGGTAAAGCCTTCTGAAGTTGATGGGGTCATAGGTAATGTGAATCGTGAAATACATACTTGATGTAGATGTTAAAACAGGGTGGGAAAATTAGATTCTTTAAGACATTTTGTAAGCGTTTTTAAAGGATTTTGAAAGATCGTGGGATAGTCATATGGTATTGGTTGAGTTTTCATATAAAAATAGTTACCAAACATTTATTCATGTGGCTCCCTTTGGGGTTCTTTATGATCAGTCATTTCAATCTCCTTTATGTCGGGATGAGGTATGTGATACCTCATTATTGGGATTGAGCCTTGTGCAAGAGACATCCGATAACATTAAGTTAATCAAGAAGCATTTGTTGATGGTAAAAAGTCATAATAATTATTATGAAGATCAAAGGAGTTGTTATTTTGAGTTTTATTTGGGTGACCTGGTCTTCCTGAATGTATCACCTCACTTGTGTCATTGTTGTTTGGGTAAGAAAGGGATGAAACATCCGATAACATTAAGTTAATAAAGAAGAATTTGTTGATGGTAAAAAGCCATCATAATTATTATGAAGATCAAAGGAGTTGTTATTTGGAGTTTTATTTGGGTGACTTGGTCTTCCTGAATATATCACCTCACTTGTGTCATCGTTGTTTGGGTAAGCAAGGGATGCTAACACTGAGGTATATCGAAACTTTTAAGATTACAGAGTGGATTGGTAAAGTGGAATATATGAAAAATTTTCTATCCCAGTTAACATTAATACATGATGTGTTACATGTGTCTCAACTAAAGTAGTATAATCAAGACATGTCCAATTTTTTGAATTGGGTGGAGTTAGAGTTGGAGACAAAATTGTTTGTGTTTGAGAGGCCAGTGTAGATGCTGGATTCTCAGGAGAACATAATTTTTGGAAATTATATTCTATGGGTACGAGTTATTTGGAAGCATGGTATTGATTATTATAATAAATGGTATTTTATGTCTTGGGTTTAAGAAAAGTATCCATTTTTGTTTTTTGATCAAACTTTTGAATGAATTTCTAGGGGTGGAATGTTCTCATAGTTGGGAGAATTGTTGCATTTAGATATTTTTTTGTATTGTTTTGATTATTTTTGGTATTGAATGTATGTTTGTGTTTTCCCTTAGGTTTTTGGTGAATAATAGATATTTTGGTCTTGAAAGTAGGTGGTATAATGGTTGGTTCATTGTTAGGGGGAACTATGATTCCTTTCCATGGAAACTATGAATCAAATGTTAATTTTGGGTAGTGGTGAGTGCATAGTTGTTGCATGGTTTTTCAGATCATACAGGATTACCATGTTCCTTGTTCCTCTTGGATAGTGGGGGACACATGTTTTTTTCATAGTTTGGAAAACCATTTAGGATAATTGTGAAACCTTTCTAAGACATTAAAAGGGAAAATTTACCCCTTTTACCTATTCTATTTTAATCCAATTTCATCCCCTCTCTCCCCCATTCTAAATTCTTCAACATTGTAACCTCCTCCCCTCTTACATAATCCTATAGAACTTCATTTTTAGAGTGTATTTGGTGTGGTTTCTTCAATAATCTTCAAGTAAGTTCCCTTGTCCCTTGATTTCTCCCCCTTTCTAGGGTTTTTTTGCCCTCCTTCATGGGGTCTCCTTCTCCAGTTAGGTTTTCACCATATGAGGATTAAATATTTTGTTCTTGGGGTAAATATTGATGTTTTTTTAAAAATATTTCCTTTATAGGGTCTTGTAGTGGTGTGTTTGTGCATTTTCATCAGTTTCGAGACGTTTCTATGTGTAAGGTAGGTGGTTCCGTGAGTTTACATTATTAAATGAATTTGAATTCCTTACTAGATTATTTAAACGCGTTCTATGGATTTTTAGTGTGGTGAAAAAATATGTTTTGGAATGGTTTTTAGATGCATATTTTATGAAAATGTGTTTTTAAAGGATATTGGTTGTGTTTCATGTGCAATTCATTGTAGTATTTCTCAAATATGTTTTATTCATTGAATTGAAAGTGAAAAATGTATATTTAAAGAGACTTAATGGTGAAACTGTGTTGAAATTATATTTTTCTAGAAAAATGGATTTTTGTGGCATGTTGTTTTATTAATTTTTGACCATAAATGTATCTTCAAATTGTGAAAGTAATGTAAAGCATGTTATAAAATGGATTTGATGTGATAATTAATTTGAAAGGGGATTTCCCCTGAAATCTTTGGATTCCATATGTGTTCTACATTTTGTGATTCCAAATGGGTTTCATAAATAATTCATGTGGTGTGAAATGTATTTGAAAATTGTTTTGGTGTGCGTTTCAAACGGAATGTGGTTGTCTTAGGGAAAATGGTGGTTTCCATGTGGATTTTTATTTTTTAATCAATGTGAAAATCTGAAAGTGGTGGTTTCATTATGTGGTTATAATGCATGGAATGTGTTGTGGAAATTATGATTTGTGTG
Source organism: Viscum album (assembly GCA_963277665.1). Taxonomy (NCBI): domain Eukaryota; kingdom Viridiplantae; phylum Streptophyta; class Magnoliopsida; order Santalales; family Viscaceae; genus Viscum; species Viscum album. The sequence continues at coordinate 213,067,068 of OY728164.1, forward strand.
ATATGTGAAATATAATTTGATCATAAAGGGAATCCTGGGTATCTAGGGTGGATGACTAGATCTATTATTCTAATTGACTTGGTGGTGGTGAGGCCCAAATTCTTCTTGTAGTATTGAAACCACAACACTAAATAAACATGTGATATTATTGGAGACCACAAGAACTTAGGATGAGATCCTAAATAGTGGTTCATGCATGAGAATACTTTTGGTATTGGTTTATGATTTTGTGTCCACTAGAACTTGGTATTGGATCCTCTGTACTATCTCATACATGAGAACTCAATTGGTAGTTGAGTTAGAGGATTTTGATCACTAAGGTACGGGGTTTATATAGTCCCACTAATGATAGATACCGTTATGGATGTACCAATGGTTCTCTGTTAGGACATGAGGCTAATGTTATTTGGTGATAGATATCGTCATATGGTACACCTTGTGTACATTTTTATTTTGAGAAAAAACATTTTTTTTAAAATGGTTTTCCTAAATAATTGTTTCTAGAAAAATTTTTCCTTAATTTTTTTCCATGAAATTTTTTTCACATTCTTATGGAACCGGGCATGTTGATTTATCTTCTAATGTTATTTCATGAAATAGTTATTTTCGGTGGGATACTAATGGGATTTAGATCACAAACTATATCTAACTCTGGATATATATAGACATTGATATGTATAACCCATGTAAAGGAAAGATGTACTATGGTGGTGGTGGTGGATCCAGTTGCTAGTGATATTCTTCTAAAAGGTGTCGATGGTGGTGGATCGATGGTGATATACCACTTGTATCATGTAATTTTTGGGATATTTTTGTTGTTCCCATTTCATTTTAGTACTTTTGGTTTTGGTTAAAGTTATAAACATTGAATCTAAAAATTATTGTACCTTGTTTGGTTGTGAATATCAGTTATGTAATGTTTGTTCATGTCGATTGATTATGATTATAGAAGTGGGTGAAATTTTTACCAAAGTGTATTGTTGACACCCAAGAACTAGTTTACAGCACATGGGGATCCTAAAGGCCCTTATTTCCTTGTCTTGGGCCGGGTCGACTGTCGGTTTGGATGGTATCCTAACGTGGTTCATGATAAGGAGTGGTTCCCAATGGCGGTGAAGATATTAGGGAAAGATTTGAATTATCTTATGGGTTGTGATCAATAATTGATTCAAGAATGACTCTCAGTTCCATGCCATTATCCTCATAAACATTAGTGTAAAACTAAACTATATTATATATTATATCTTAAAAATATACCACTTCTCCATCCTCTTTATCATCCTCCAAAGAAATCCATGTGTTAGAAGAATATGAAAAATCAATATAGTGGGTGGTAATATTAAATTAATTTTCATAAAAATAAAAATGAAATGAAATCATGAAAATATTATTTCCCTGAGTTAGCTTATATTTTAATTATTTCTCTTTACCTAGTACCTTTTGGTGTTGGTTTTTCATAGATGAGAGAAGGCAGTCAAACTACTCCATTTTTAAAAATTCAACCACTTAAGTGTCAAATTTTTCCCTAGTGATAGTGACATAGATATGTTATATTTTTAAATTTTAAAATACAAGATAATCACTAAATTTAAATATTCTTGAGACTCTAACTAATATTCATCCAAACCTTATTGATCTCTCACATGTACATAAACTTGCATGATTTCATTAATAGCCTCTTCTAGAAATATTTTAATGAGGTAAGATGATAGATATTAAGTTTTTTCCCTCTCATAAATGATTATCCACTGAAAGAGGATTATATTTATTGTTTATATTATAATTTTCATGCTATTTATTAATCATAAACACCATGTTTTTTTTTTCATTTTACACTTTGAACATTAATTCACATTATGATTGAAATTCCCTCTTAAAATGTACTATTGCATGGTACATTTTTTAACACCTCCTAAAATAAAAAATGTTCTTGATTTTATTTTCATTTTTTATTTTCAGGTATATCATGATATAATTAACAATTCATGGTTTTGGAGAACTTGTATACTTGCATTGGAAGACAACCAAAATGGGCTTTCCTTCCAACACATTCTGGACAGTGTAAACTCGATAGAATCCCAATAATGAGATTGTACCAGCCAATATCCAAGAATAATGATTATAAAAATTAAACTCAAGATAGAGGAAATCAAGGGGAATATTTAATTCAAAAGTGGACAAAGATAATTTGGATGTTTAAATTTAGTTCCAAGTGGCCTAAGTTGAAGAAGCAATATTGGGCCAGATTCTGGGTCCTAGAAAAACCACCCACAAACTTAATCATATCTCACAAATCAGAAACTATTTTGGACTAAAATATTATATTCTATCTAGGGACGTACGTATATTTTTTTTATATGTCCCACCAAAATTCATCCATATAGAGGCTTCTTTGAGCACATCTATCGAGTCATGCAAGTTAAATCGGATTGTTTGTCAATGGTGAAAAAACAAATCTCACTAAACTTTCCACCAACTTATGGACTAAAAAAATTAATTACGGAGACATAGACTATTGGAGGCTTGACTAAAGTCTTAAATAATTCTTATTTAATGTAGTGTTGTTGAAGGAGTATTAGGTCTTTGGTGATTTCTTTCAATATAATGTTATACTGTGATTTTGTTGCCTCAAGTTTTTCTTTCAAAAGTATGTTGTTCTAATTAATCTTAGTTTTTTAATAAAATTTATTCTTATACTATTATTATGATCTTCTCTATATAACATTGATATTTCTACCTGATGGTGTGAATTTATTCACACTAATCCTTGTGAAAATTTTCCCACAATGATAGACTAATTGTTTTCTTTTTATTGTTTTGATTTACTTCTTCAATTCCTCCCTCATGTGTTTACTTCCCACTTCCATTGAAACTATATCATGAATAGAGGTATAATACCATTATGGTTTGATATAAGGATGTATAAAGGGTTTGGATTGGATGTTATTTCTCTCACTATTAATTTATTATCAATTATTTTAATTGATAATTTCCTTTGAATATTTTAAAATTTCTTTGTACTTTTTGATTTTGAAGGCCACACACTTCAAATTCTAATACAATCATTTACCTTAGAGTTATCAAAAAATTAATACTCTTAGTGTATAAGTGATTAGTATTTGGGAATGTAGTTATTAAACCAGGAAGTGATGATGTTGTTGGATTTTATTAAATGACCCCATCTCAAATATAAGAAATTGAAATAGTTGAAAAAGGAATTCATCCAATCTACCCCAAGTGGTAACCTAGGATCAACTCATCTTTTTAATTTGAATTCAATTATATATATTAGTTTTAACCTAAACCTATATAATATAAACCCAAATATGTTCACTTAATATCCAAAAATAATCCATAGACTGTACGTGTCTATAAGTTTTTTCTTAGGACTACGAGGATTCAAAGCCAAAGATAAACTACAAGGGACCGCTCAAACATAAAATCTTTGGTAAATTGGGATGATCAAAAATTTTGGCTCCATTTTATAGGACCCAAGTAAGTCATACCAACACTAATTATATTCTACCACATTTCCTATTTTCACAAAAATTCTCTTATCTTTTCCCTTTCTCTCTTTTTTTCTTTTGGTGCATGTCTGCCTAAACCCATGATAACTCAAACAGATTAGTTATGGTGGAAAGTCATAGGGTTGGGGAGTCAAGAACACGTAGGGGGATTTTCCCATTAGATCCATATTTTCCTAATACCCTGGATTCAAAAATTGATTCAATTTCAATGGAGGTTTTTCCAAGAAATAAACTCACAAACCTAGGTCGGAACCAAAATGGAAATACAAATGAGGCAACCCCAAACTTGGCGAATGAAGTTGATAAAACTACGAATGACTATCTCAAAACATCCGGGGCCAATGCACTATCTTACATTAGGCATGATACCATATGAAAATCCAATTCTGTTTTCAAACCTCATGTCCCAAACCACCTTCCAACCATCCATGGGATGCGGTTAGAAATTACATACCTTCATGTCAAAGAGTTCAACGACATTGTTGAAACCATGTTCCCACCATATAAACTTGAGTCAGCTAAGATGATGCTCTTTCCCTTCTCATACATGGATCAAGTAGAGAATTGGTTAAAAAATCTAAGAGCAGAATTAATCCACTCCTAGGACCAATTAAAAAGATAATTCTACAAAAAATAATTCCCCCATCACAAAACAATACCACTTAAAAAGAGCACCCAAAACTTTTGTGAAAAAGAAGGGGAGTCATTTTATGAATCATGGGAAAGGTTCAAAGATACACTCAACATGGCACCTCACCATGGATTTTCATTCCCAATACATGTTTGAATTTTATATGAAGGGTTGGGTCTGGAAAACAAAACATTCATTAACATGATGTGTAATAGAAAATTTAAAAACAAAGCCCCAAATGATTCTTGTAAGTATCTAAAAGGACTAGAAGAAAAAAAAATGGGGGAAATCACCTTACTATGAGAAGCCACCCAAATATGGTGGAATTCACACACATAAGGAGGCGGGAATCCTTAGGGTGAAATTTGCTGCACACACTAGGAAGGTTGAGTAGATCGTTCTTAAGAAGGTCTATGATGTTCAAACTGATGACACTATTTTCACAATTTATGAAAAACATGGACAGAAGACCAAAAACTGCCCAACCATCCCTTCAATTAAAGATGTTATTCTAGGAGGATCACCAGTGGAGGTCAATTCTCTGAAATTTTAGAATCCATAGTACCAAAACACTTTTAATGCAATGTACAATGACCATCAATGATTCTATTGGAAAGATAACCCAAAACCCAACCAATAATCTAGTCAAACAGAAAGAAAAAACACTCCCCTTCACAAAATTTTCAAAACCATAACCAGTTCCCACCACAAAAAATATTTTACCAACACCCTACTATCAAATACCAATAACCCATCCATCAACCCATACAATAACCAATTCAACAACCAAAGTATCCTCTTGGGATAAACCAACCAGTATAAGCCCCTACTCAATATGTACCTCTTCCAATCCCTGAGAAGTTTTCCAAAAAATCGAGAAAATGAACATAGAAGTATTATCCCTTAAACTTGAACTACAAACCATTAAAATCAGGAAGGCAACCATTCCTACTCAGGTGATACCATACTAAACTATAATGGGAGAATCTAGTTACACACAAACCTTGCATGAACAACTCAAAGTGGTGACTATTTTAATAAGTTGGAAATCCATTGAGAAAATAGAAAAAGCCATTCAAGAACCATTAAATGATCCAATTATTCATGAAATTGATGAAGAACCACCCACAGATTCTGAAAAAGCCAATGAAAATGTGTAGTAACTACAACCACACCAAAAAATAAGACAACTTGATCCCTTACCTCAATACATGAGAGGAAAATATAAATGAGAACTGAATATAAATGTGAGGTAACTATTCTCTCAAAATAAGTTGAACATTCCACTTCTTGATGTAATCAAAACCATTCCAACCTAATCGAAGTACCTTAAGGGATTGTGAACTTTTAAAAGGAAATTTACAAAAAAAACCAAGTCATTTGGGATTCTAATGTGAGTACCACCATTCAAGGGACCATTCCTCTAATGTTGAAAGATCTAGAATGTCCATACATCAATGTTGAGTAATGTGAGAACAAAGATGTGAAATCCCTTTATGATATGGGATCCAGTGTGAACCTCATTCTTTATGCCATGTATTTTTAGTTAGGGATCGAATAATTTCAACCCACATCTGTCACTCTTAAATATGGTAATCATATTGTTTGAGTTTTAAGGGGATCTGAAACAATGTTTTGGTGAAAGATAAAATATTTATTTACCCAGATGACTTCATGTTCCTTAATAATCAGCCAATATTTAGTCCTAGGGAGAAAACCTCAATCATCCTTGGCCATCCATTCCTTCCAACAGTCATCTCTGTTATCCGAGTCCAAAATGGGAACATGACCATCACCTTTGGAAACATGAGTCTAGAATTGATCATTTACAACAATAACTCTCAAATTGTGGATGACGAAGATATCTATGAGGTAAATTGGATTGGTAGTGTTGATAGTGAACTCTGGGAACACTAGGAGATTACTAAAGGATGTTTAATTCAAGAAGATATTTATTTTCATTGTTCACATGAGGGAAATTTGTCTCCTACGATTGAATATCTTTCAGTTAGGTCTATTTATGATTTTATCAAATCACCAAGAAATGATACCATTGAAAAAATCAATAACATTGAGTCCATTCCCATTCATGACACTGATCTGGCCAATTTAGTGTATGAAAATTATGATCAAAAGGAACCAATTCTATTTAGAATTCTGAACAAAGAAACTAAGTTCAATAAAAGGTCCATTTCTTTCATGAAAAGTGATAAAAAAATATGATCTCGAATTTAAGGTCTTACCTTCATCACCCAAGTAAGAACTCTTAGGGGATGATCGTGCCTTCCCTATTTTCATTTATTCATATCTTGAATCCAATCAAGAGATGATGCTTTTGGATTTTCTAATAAAGTATAAGAAAGCAATTGGTTGAACCCTTTCTAATATTCATAGGACTATCCCAGTTATTGGAACTCATAGGATTGTTCTTGAATCTGAATCATAACCATGTCTTTAACCTTAGCGAAGAATCAAACCAAATATTATGGATGTGGTAAATAAAGAAATTCTTATGCTGTTGAAAGAGGGTATCATCTACCCTATTTCAGAGAGTGAGTGGGTAAGCCCAATTCAAGTTGTCCCAAAGAAATCTAGAATCTTTGTGATCACCATTGTGGATAGTGACCTTCTCCCCACAAGGGTTAGTAGTGGGTGCAGAGTCTGTATTGACCATAGGAAGCTCAACACTTATGCCAAGAAAGACCAATTCCCCTTTCCTTTTATTGATCAAGTCCTTGAGCTAGTGGTGGGTCATCAATTCTATTTCTTCCAAGATGGATTCCCAAGGAATAATAAAATCTAGGTCTCCTTAGAGGATCAAAGAAAAAAACATTCACTTTTCCATTCAAATATTTTTTATTCAAGCACATACTATTTGGGTTATTTAATGCCCTTGGTAGCTTCCAGCGATGCATGATGGGAATCTTCTTGAACATGGTGGGGGATTTTTTAGAAGTATTCATGGATGACTTATCAATTTTTGGGGACACTTTTGAGGGATTCCTTATGAATTTTGAAAGCAGTTTTTCAAGATTCTAGGATAAGAGTCTCATCCTAAATTTAGAAAAATTCCATTTCATGGTATATGAAGGACTTGTTATAGGATATCTGGTCCCTTTTGGAGGGATTGAAGTTGATAAAGCTAAGGCCGACTTCATTATTCACCTTCCCTCTCCTAAAACTGTTAAGGAAGTGAGGTCCTTCTTAGGACATACTGGTTTCTGTAGAAGGGTCGTTAGGAATTTCAGCTCTATATCTCGATCACTTTGTGCTCTATTGGTGAAAGATGCTCTATTTTTATGAACAGAAAGCTGTGAGGAATCATACTTGACACTCAATATAGCTCTTATATAACCTAATATCATTTAATATCCAAATTGGAAACTTCCATTTGATCTTATGTGTGATGTGAGTGACTTCACTGTAGGAGTAGTCTTAGGACAACAGGGTGAGAAAACTCCATGTGTCATTGCTTATGAAAGAAAATAGTTAATTGATGCACAAATAAACTACACCACTACTGAGAAAGAATTGATTTCTATTGTTATTTCCTTAGTTAAATTCAGGTCCTATCTCTTAGGATCACTAATCATTGTCTTCACTTACCATTCAGCCCTGAAATAGATTTTCAAAAAACAAGATGACAAGGATAGATTTATTAGGTTGGTCCTTCTTATTCAAGAGTTCGATTTAACTATTTAGGGTTAAAAGGGTGTTGAAAATGTTATAGCTGACCACCTCTCTAGGATGGAATTCAAAGACAAATCACATCACCTTTTTTGTGTCTGATTCATTTCATGATGAGCACCTCTATTCTCTGAGTGATTTTCCATGGTATGATGATATAGAAAACCATTTGGTGATAGGTGATATTCCAAAATTCTTAGGGTCCCAAGATAAGAGGAAATTACTTTCCAATGTCGAACACTATGTGTTTTATGATCCTCACCTCTTCATGTTCTGTCCTGGTAAAATAATTAAAAGAGGTTTCCTCGAGTATAATCAAGATTCCATTCTTATATTTTGTCATAGAGAGGCATGTGGAGGCCACTTTTCCACAAATAAAACCACTTCAAAGTTTCTCTAAAGTGGTTTCTACTAGGAAAACCTCACTAAGGATTACTTCCAAATCTTCAAAAGGTTTCCTTAGTGTGAAAAATTAGGATTCTTTACCAAAAGGAATAAAATTCCACTCACTCCCATTATAGTCATTGAATTCTTTGATTTTTGCGGAATTGATTTCATGGGACCCTTCCCAAACACTAGGGGATACCTCTATATCCTCTTGGTTGTTGATTATGTGTATAAATGGGTTGTTTCCATTCCAACCAATTCCAACGACCATCATGTTGTGATCTGATTTCTAAATATCACATAGTTTCTAAATTTGGAATTCCTAGGTCTATAATTAGTGATCAAGGAACCCATTTCTACAATCTCCCCTTATCTTCACTCATGTCTAAGTATGTTATCTCTCTGAAAGTATCCAATGTATACCATCCTCAAACCAATGGTCATGATGAGTTAGCAAATAGGGAGATTAATAAACTTCTTGAAACAATTGTCAATCCCTAGAGGAATGATTGGTTCGACAGACTCCTGGATTCTCTTTGGACATATGATACAACATTGAAAACCATCATAGTGATGTCACCATATAGTTTTGTTTAGAGAAAATCATGCTATTTACCTATTCAAATTTACCATTAGGCATTTCGGGAAATAAAAAAAATGAATTTCGAAATTTATTTGGCTGAAGAAAAGATGAAATTAGATCTTAATGAACTTGAGAAACTTAAGATGGAGGCTTATGCAAATTAATGGATAAATAAAGCTAGAGTTAATGTCTACCAATCTAAGAATATCAAATGTAAACAATTTGAACAAAGAAAATTTGTGCTATTCTACAGTTCAAAACATCATTTACAACTAAGAAAGTCAAGGTCTAGATGATTCAATACATTCATAGTGCATCAGGTGTATCCCCATGGGTTAGTATAGATTTAGGATCCCATAAGTGGTCACCATTTCAAGGTCAATGGTCATAGGTTAAAACCATTCATTGAATAATTAAATAAACAGGAAACATAGGTTGAGTTAACTGAACCAACCTTTGAACTAGAAAAAAATTGATAGATTTAGGATCCATGCCAGGCTAAAAAGGTTAAAAAAAGCACTACATGAGGGGAAACCCATGGTTTTCATGGTTCCAATTATTGGGAATCATCTTTATTTTATCAAATTGGATTAATAAAACAATTTTATATTTAAAAACAATACTTAATAAATCAACCCTGAATATGATATTCACTTAGATTTTTGACTTGTTCATCTATTATGGTTACGGATAGGTACGAAGGGGGAGCTCTGTATTCATTTGTGTCACGTGGTGTGATCCCTGAGTAATACCCTACCCAGAAATTGAAAAAGAATATAATGAATCATCGGTTTATTTTAATTTATTTTTATGTGTTCTTAAGTGAAAAGAAAAATTAAAAAAATATTAAAAGGATAGGTCATAGGTCGTGGGGAAAACCCCGTCACAATCGTTGAATCTGTGGGGACTTGATCCTAGGAATGAAGGGAGAAATAGGAGTGTGCCTACAACTAACCTAATGCTTACATTTTTTCCTTCTTCTATTTAATTTATACATATAATTATATTTTAAAATTTATATATCCACACACACACACAAATATATATATATATATATATATATATATTTAATTTTTACTTGTTCCTAGTATGGGTATTGGTATGATTAAATAAATAAGTGAGTTTTTTCCTTTTCTTTTATTTTTTTATTTAAAGGGGCATCCAGGGGTTTCTAGGGTGTTAAAATTGTGTTCGTGTTTAAGATTTAGTGGATGTTGAGATGATGGATTTTTTTTATAAAAATCACAGATATATAAACACAAACTATCATCATTGGCGATGGTTCTTTATGTGAAATGGATATCAAGGGATTAAAAGGGAGCAATAAGAACTTTAAGTTCAACAACCATGTGACTTTATTCCATGATCCTCATTTTTAATTTCCTTTTTGTACTGCTCTTATATGCCTCTACCCCTTCTAAATTTTTATTAAAACACTTGGGACAATGTTATTTTATGTCGGGGAGAGATGAAATAAATAATATTTCTTTGGTGTGAAAAAAATGATTTGAAAGAAAAGTGTGCCTTAATGGAAGAAAAAGTTACTTTAACCTTGAACATGTTAACACACATTACACATTTTGAAATTTAATATTAAATAATTTTTCATGCCTTTATTCTAATTTTAATGCATGTTTATGTTCATGTACATATATTTTAAAAAGTTCGATTGTCATATGTGATTTTTCACTATTTATATTTTCATCCATTTTGTGACAAAAGAAACACAATGCACATCCTCTGGATTTTGGGTTATTAGTTTGAGTTCATGAGGTCCCCCAAAAAAACTGCATAATTTATGTGATCATTTTAGTTTTAATATGTGTATTCAAGAAAAACAATAAATTTTCACGTAGAGCAATTAAATAACCTAATGTGTGGCTTTCGGCACTTGGGAATCATGACTCCATTGTCGTCTATCCTAGAGTTAGTAATTCTATCTCTATTTGTGGTAATTTGACAATGTTTTCAACTTAGTTAACTTGAGATGATGCCCAAGTATGTGGGATTTACTTAGGGCCCTATGGTCTTTGAGCCAAGGAGTCATCGACAAAGTCTCGCTACCTGGGTTGACTCTATTGAATGAAAATTCAATTACCATGAAAAAATTGAAAAAAAAACATAAAGAAAAAAAAATAATAATAAAAAATTAAAAAATTAATGATCATCTTAATATTGAAATATTATCCCACCTATCACTTCCATCATTTCCCCCTGAAAATAAGATAAACCCCATGTCTATTATAATACAAAACACATCATCATATTTAATATTGGATGAAATATAAGGATTAATTTGAACAAAAGAATGGGCTTGAGATTTGGATATTATTATGAAACTATCTTATATTAAAATATTTTTATGAGTTTCATTATTTTTGGGTATAAGAGTTTTCGGTGATAATTGGGTATTAAAATGTTTTGGAAAAGGGGAATTGAATTTCATATTTTTGAGATATATTTTTCTCGAGACTAGAAAAATTCAAGTTGGGGGCGTGATTATCCACTGATATAGGATAATATTCATTGCCTATATTATAATATTCATGTTATTTATTAATCACAAACACCATTTTTAGTTCATTTTACACTTTGAACATTAATTCACATTATGATTGTAATTCCCGCTTAAAATGCACTATTACATTGTACATTTTTGAAAACCTCATAATATAAAAATGGTCTTGATTTTATTTTCATATTTTATTTTCAGGTATATAATTATATATGTAACAATTCATAATTTTGGAGTTCTTGACGATTCCCATTGAAAGACAACCAAAATGGGATTTCATGCCAACACATTCTAGGCAATGTAAACTAGACAGAAGCCCAATAAATAGACTTTAAAGAAAAATATTCGAGCCAAATGACAATAAAAATTGAACTAAAGATATTGGATATCAATGGGAACATTTAATTTAACAGTGTACAAATATAATTTGAATATTTATATGGAATTTTAAGTATCCCATGTTGAAGATGCAATATTGGGATAGATTCTGCAGCCCATAAAAATAGACCACCAATTTAATCATATCTCGCAAACCATAAACTATTTGGGATAGAAATTTCCCAGGATATCATGGGATGAACTTATATTGATTTTTTTATTCTATGGTCCACCAAATTCTGCCATCTAAATTCTCATTTGAACACATATTTAGTGTCATGAATGTTGGCTCAGATTGTTTGTAAAGGATGGAAAAACCAACTCTCCCTCAACTTTCCACACACATAGGGCCTAACACAATTAACTTATGAGACTTTTTACAATTAGAGTCTCAACCCAAGGCTTAAAAATTTCTATTCAAGGTTGTTATGTTTAAGGAGTTGGGGATATTTAGTGATTCTTTCATCATAATGTTATGCTACGATTTTGTTGTCTCAAGTTTGTCTTTCACGTGGAAGTTATTCTAATTCATCTTAGTTTCTTAAAAAAAGGTTATTCTTATCATAATATTCTTTTATTCTACATATCACATTGATACTTTTTCCTCAATGTTTTAATTTATTCACACCAAACCTTCTGAAATTTTTCACACAATGGTGGAGTTATTGTTTTTTTATTGTATTTTTACTTCTTCAATTCCTCCCTCATGAGTCTACTTCCCGCCTCCATTATAAATATAGCATCAATGATGGGATAATCTCATTATGGTTCAATCCAATAGAGTATAAAGAGGATAGATTGGATGTTATTTCTAACTCTATTAATTTCTAATCAATTATTTTTATTGAAAATTTCATTTGATGATTTGAAAACTTCTTTTTCATTTTTGAATATTAAGGTCTCACACTTCAAATGCTAATATGAACCTTTACATTGGAGTGCTTAAAACATTCATCCTACAAGTGTATAGGTGATTAGTATTAGGTCATGTAGGTTTTAAACTATGAAGTGATGATGTTGTTTGATCTTATTAAAAGGACCCATCTCAAATATAAGAAACATAAATAGTAGAAAAAGGAATGCATCCAGTCCACCCCAAGTGATATCCTAGGATCAACTCATCCTTTTAAATTTAATTCACTTTATTCTATTAGTGTTCAGTTAAAAATATCTAAAACAAACCCAAATTTGGACACCTAATAGAAAAATAGTATATAGAATGCACGTGTCTATATGTTTCTTCTTAGGTCGTTGAGGATTTAATAACCCAAGTTAAACTAAAAGCGACCACTTAAACCTAAAATATTTGGTATATTAGGTCGAGATCAAGAATCCTTGGGTTATTCAATTAAAATTACCATATATATGGAATAAAATTTAATTATTCACCATATTTGTTTTTGTTCCCAACATAAAAATTCATTTCCTCAATAGAAGCAGAAACGATCTTCAATTTTTTCACACTTTTTCATGAATTAAAAAATTTTGTTATAAAAAAATGGGTAAACACCCTTCCTTGATAAAATAAAAAATAATAAAATCATATAAAAAATACTATAAATTTTTATATTGACCCAAGAAAAAAATATTCCATTAATTAATATTATTTTTGTTTTTTCATGATATTTTCTGATATTTTTGGTTTTTTTTGGAAAAACAATGGTTATAAGATAATGTGATCCATGTAAATATATCCAAAATTGTGGAAGATTTTTTTGTCTATCCAAACATAGTATTTTATCATTTTCCTAGTTATCTGCCCTAATGCACACCCAGGGTCGATCTCTCAAGGAGGCCACTTACACACATTGAATTTTTTATTTGACCATTATATTAAAATAAAACATACTAAAATGTTTGGTTTATAAAATTTATGTAATATGTAAATATATAAATGAAAATGAAATAATTAAAAGCATCAAGAAATACCCAATGAAGTGTCTGAGAATATTCTACTATTATTATGTGTTTATATTGATGAAATCATTGTTCTTTAAATTTCATTTCTTAATATCTTATTCAACATAGTGATCAAGACCGGTGACACATTACCCTCCTTATTCTAATTTTTATTACCACATACCAGACTAATGTATAGAGACACTAGTCATTATAAATTCATCTAGGTTACTTCTTCACTTATAATCATTATCTAAACCAAATTATACCATATTAATGACTTATATAATGATGGTAAGGAAAAATGATAAACATGGAAGAATAATACAATAGTATTGAAAATGGGGTAACCACTCACAATAATCAAATTAACAAATATTAAAATTTATATAATAGAATAAAGCATGACATAAATGCACATGAACTAAAGAATACACCACTAGTTTCCTTCTTATATATTCCAATGTTTGTTCCCCATTTTCATGGATATAGAAAAGCATAGTGGCAGAAATGAAATATAAATAAAAAGAGATAATGAGAGAATAAAAATAATGATATATATTAAAAATTTATAATTATATTATAATAGAAAACACATACTTAACTAATAAAAATTCATAACCCCTTTTAAAGGAAGTGGGAGTTAAATTTTTAAGGGTGATGTGCGGATCATTTTCACTCCAAATATATCTTCCCAAAATGGGTGTGTTTTTGGCCTATTAAATCGAAAAATAATAGAAATTGTTATTCAATAATGTTTTTCAATAGTTTTTACTATTTAATCAAAATTTTTTAACTTCATTTGACATGTTAAGCTAATGTTATAGCTTAATTAATCGAGAAAACATTTCTAGCACAGAAAACTATTCAAAATCTATTACTTTAGTTTAATATGATTTATTAAAAATGATAGAGGATGTATCTAGATCATCCAAAGTCATGTAAAATTATCCCTAGCCTTTTATTTATCTTACCTTAATATTTCATATTATATATTCTTATACTTTTTGAGATATGTACCAATCTTCAAAATTAAACCAAATTACACATAGATTTTGCATCCCCCCACATGGGATTCAATTGGGCCTCATAATTTATGATTAAACATTTTTCTAGTTGGATGAAATATATCCAAATGATAATTTAATCCAAAAGAAATAATTCTTCACATTTTATTAGTGAAAAATGGTACAGTTGAAACAAAAAATTAAATAAAAACACTTAAAATTCCAAAATTAATCCATTTTATAAATTAATATAATTTTTTCCGAAATACCTAAAATAGAGATGATTACCTTTAAAATAAAACTTTTTTGGGATTAAAACATTGATATTGAAATATATAATATTTGAAAATGTTATCCTCATCAGTGATATTATGTAGACTAGTAGTAGATGGAATTTGAAGAGATGTTCAAAGGATGAGAAATCTCATTCTTAAAAAGAGAAAAATAAATAATATTAGTAAATGGGATGAGAGAATAAAAATGAACATTATTTTGGAAAAATGATTTGATCATGAGTATAAATGGGTGAAAAATTCAACCCTGGATAGAAAATTTACCAGGTAATTCACTCAAGTGTTTTTCCCAACTACTTCACTCAAGTTATTGACGTAGAATGTTTCACTGAAGTGGACCATAAAGATTATTTTCCTAGGTTTTCTTCACCTAGTTGAATTTTAAGGATTAGTGCACTTATAAAAATTCTATAAGTCTTGGTTGAAGTGGAATATCATACTCACCTTGCTTAGCATGAATTAATAGTGTGATGAAAAAGAGAGAGGGAGAATATATGTGCTTCATTCATGTTAGTGAGTGTATGAAGTGGACCCCCTAATTTATATAAGATTCATTTTATGCCATTAGGTACTAGAATATTTTAGGAAAACATGTAGTAAATAGAAAGATGTGCTCACATAAAACCATGAATCACATGATCACCCATGACCTATGCACCAACCCATTTGATAAATTCTATATTCATACTAGAAACTTTTATACCTAAAAATTTGATAATCCTTATTCCATATGAATTAAATAATGATGGGAGGAGAAAATTTATTGGATATCCTATTTATGAAAAGATTATTAAATGAATAAACAAACCATTTATCTTGGTATGAACCCAAGTATTTATGCCCAGTTGTTTTACCCTAGCATTATCCATGCAAGTCATGCACCTTGGTGGAAATTTCCTAGGATATGAGAACACTACGCACACCCTAGGAGAGATTCATATGAACTCTAGTCAAGATCCCCCTCGACTAGTATGAGGCCTCACTAGTGTACCCACACTGAGTTTCACGGTCACCAATGAAAATACCTTAACATTTGGACTTGATGCCCCATGATCCACCATTTCTTCTATAAATAGACTCTTATCGGTCCTTATTTTTATAGACTTGTTTATTTTAAGAGTAATTCATTAAGATAATGATTCCTCATTCCCCTAGTCTCCAAACCCCCTTTAGGCATCTTAATTAATCCTAAAACCAATGTGAATTACCAAAAAACAGAGTATTGTGTCACCTGGAGGATTAATCACTTAAACATTCATAGAAGACCACTTCCTCCCCTAGTTTTCTAACACTAGTGCAGAGGACCCCTCACTAGAAAATATAGTAGGGAACCACTCCCCAAAATCATACCTAGAAGAATATTCACTACATAAAACCCTCAGGAAGGTCTTATCCGCATGGTGATAATTTTACATGATTTTCAACTAGGGAACCATATTCACTCTACCTTTATACTAGGGGGACAAATTTCCCATATCCTCATAATAGGAAGAAAACTTTTCCAAACCATTCACAAGGGAAAGAACTTAACCATAGCCTATAACTAATGATCCTCATTTACAATATGTTCTACCAGTGTACCCCATTAACCCTATCCCTTTACTAGGGTTTCCCATTATCCCTAGTCTCTCCCTAGGGAACCTTATTATCCTTGACTCTCAATAGGTTAAAGATTCTAATAATAATTACTTCTTGGAAACCATTCACATAGTCTCTTATACTAATCCCATATGAAATCCACATGGGAATCATTTTCATTAAGTTCCCAAAAATGGGATAATGAGACTATGATAAAGACCTTATAGAAACTTGTTATCGTAGAAAAAAATCATTACAAAGTGGATCTCCATAATAAATCCTCCACGACCTCTTAAATTACATGATAGGAACATGCACACTAGTGTGAACCACATTTATCATGTATTACCTTGATAAAAGGAGGAACATGAGTTACCCCTAGACTTATAAGTCCCTCTGGATAATCATATTCATGTACTACCATGATAATTTGGGTCTATATTTTGAGGATAGTAGTGTGTATTCCCTTGGATCTGGATGCTCATCTTAACTTCTGATGTGTCAGGTTGGATGACCTGGAAATCTTAATAACCCATGAATTAATGGGAATCATTCTAATTTATAATACCTCACCATGTACCCATTTATTATTTAATGAACATGATTCATCAAAGAGCTTGGGAGATGAATAAAAAGAAAGATCATGTGCATGCCCTGGACTCTTTCCCATGGGGCTATATCACCAATGTGGCCATTTATCCTTCTATCTAGCTACCAAAAATTCATAGATCGGTTCTTTCATGAGACTCCTTTTTGGTGTAATATGAAACCAATTTTCATTGGAAATTATCTTATATATAAACCTATAAATCATATCTCCTCTTGAGTCACCCTCTAGGTAAGATATCGTAGGGTAACCAAGGCATAAGAGCAACATATATCCTTCCAATTCCACTAGAAAGACATGGTCCTCCCATGCATAAGACCCATCCTAATATTATTAAATGTTTTTATTCACTATGAGACTCATCTTATCAAAGGTCCATATTCCTTATTATCCAAACTTATCAATGTTTTATATTAACTATAAGAAACCTTCTTAAAAGGCCATATTCCTTATGAGTATTTTTATCAAAAGGCCCATAATATAAATGGTAAATAATCTTAATGGGACATATTCCTTCTGTGCTTCAACTTATCACAGGGCTATGATCTCTATGAGACACATTCTCAATGGGTTATATTCTTTGTGTGCCACTTTCTAAAAGGTACATATTCTTTATGATCCAACTTATCAAAGGTATGTATTCTATGTGAGCCTCACCTTTTAAAAAGGATATATTCCCTTTGTTAATCCTTTTAAAATGTCAATATTTTGAACAAACATCACCTTCAAAAGGAACATATTCACCATGATCCATCCCTCTCAAGGATACATATTCCTTGTGAGCCACACATTCCCAATGGGAAATATTCCATGTAATACCAACTTTCTGAAAGGCTGTATTCTATTTGAGCCACCTTCCCAAAGGAGCTTATTTCACTTGAGAAACCTGCTAAAAGGCCCATGTTCCCTTCAATCCTTACCTCATAAAAGGGTCATATTCTTTAGATCCACATTCCCAAAGGTCCATATCCCCTTGTATATACATTCTAAAAGGCCCTATTTTCTAGAAGATATCGTTTTAAAAAGGTCTTGTACCCTAAGAACTGACCCTTTAAATGGGCCATATTCCTTGTGAACTATCTTAGTCAAAAGTACATATTTCCAACAAGGATTACCATTATGAAATACCTTGAATAATACCCACTCAACCCTTTTTCCCCATTTTAATGATACAAACAACCTTATAGTATGATACACAAGTACACGATAACATCTTTACCACATGACACTAAATTTAATGGTATAGTCCATTCACATGACTTTACACTATGCCACTTAAACTACATGGGATATAATTCCAATTTATTATGATATATAGGATCCTATATAAGGTTTGAACTCTATATCCAAAACTATATCTTCATGGGGACATACTTCTAATAAAACATATAACATCACTATTCCATATTCCTTATCTTCCAAGTCACCCCTCTTCATTGGTCTATATTCCTTGATGAATCATACAATCTATTATAACTGGTTCCATATTCTCCAGTGATTCCATTACCCATTATCATTTCTAGTAATTAATTTATAGGGAAATCTAGAATGAGGTGCTTATGCATAAGGCTCATACTGAGCATTGATAAAAATCATTCACCTAGAAATCTAATCAACATGACCTTAAACTGCTTGTAAGAGGTCATAGACACATTAACTCAAAAGGAACCATAATAGTCCTTATCATATGACCTTAAAAGGTATGATGGGTTCTATTATGTGTCATTTAACTATGTCGGTAATGATTCCATTCCTAGGAATATATAGGAATCCCTTCTCAAAGGGTTCGATCAAAACTCTATAAAAACTACCACCTTTGTGGAAGGTTCCACAATCTAGTGTTCCTAGCTATGTTTAGAACACCCTAAAAATATAGTTTAAAATAATAATATTCTCAATATATTTCTTAACATGCAAAAACGAGCTTCAAGAAAATTGTGCTTTACTATAAACAAATTATTATTTAAATATGACTATTATAACCTAGCCGTAAAATTGGAAGGTTTGGATAATAATAACTAAATTATGAATAATATGCATAAAATTTTAATGTAATAATTTTTTTCTGTTAAATCATAAAAAATAGGTACTATATTTTTAGTAAATTAATTTTAGTTTTCAAAGAATATGGGTTGTTTAAAAACTATTTCATGGAATTTAAGGTACACACATTATAACTAATTTATATCATATTTAGAAATGTTATTTGAGGAAATGGGTTTAATTTTTTAAATCATCATGTCCATATTATCTTATAGTGATTGTTTTTGGATTTCTTTAAAAGTATTATTTTTAACTGAATTGTGAAATATATTGATTTTTTTTAAAATAATCATTTTTTATCATTAAAAAAAGTAATTTTAAAGTCCTATCTTGTTTTAAATTTTATAATACAGTAAAATAAGTCTAATTTAAGTTTCTATAATATAATAAATGTAATATGGATAAGTATTATAATTTATTTTGGTATAATTTCATTTTTAGGTTTAAGAACACATTTTTCAAAAACAATTTTTCACTGGGTTTGACATATTTAAATTCATTTTTGTTTATTCCACTTATAAAAATTGAATTTGAAAAATTTATTACATATTTGGAATCATAATGTTAAATTTTTAAAAATATGCCCCTTTTATCTTTTTCTATTATGAATAGTAATTGTGGTAAATATTTGTTACCCCGATAAGACTAAAATAGGTAAAATAGGGTTTAAAATATGGTATAAAGACTAGAAATATAAAAAAAACAAGACTTTATTTTATTTTATAGGTATATATCAACCTTAATAATATTCTCATCAATGGTTTGGAAATTTCATACCACTTTACTTTCATAATGAACATTTTAACTTTTATTTCCTTATTATGGACGATGATAATTTCTTGTGGCATTATTGGCTTCGTCATATACATCAAGAGAGCATATAAATCTATACAAGACTACTAATATTAAAATTTCGATTTCTAAAAGAACTTAAGGAAAAGTGGGAAACCATACAAGTTCATGGCCGAAAGGTTTAAACGCAGTTAAAAATCACAAAGTCATCAAAAATGAGACTACAAATATTAAAATTGCTTACCCGGTATAACCACCAATGAAGGGCATAAACCTTTGTATCTAGATCATATTTTACAGGGTCTTCAAAGTGATTGAAAATCTTGTCCCATGATTGGATGTATTTCATTGCATTAATCTTTAATTCCCGATATAATATTTTTTCATAGGTATAAGAAGGTTATTTTAGTTCTACATTTTTATTTTAAATATAATTTTTTTTCATAATTTTTAGTGATGGAATAACTAACTTAAATGCTCATGATATGTTAACAAAATTTTTGTTCATATAATAGAAAAACAAAATAAATGATTTTAAAAATATTATAAGTAATAAAATTTAGATGAATTATTTTATTGAAAGATTTTTTTGTCAAATATAACAATATATATATGTGTTAAAGTTTTGGATTTGAATTCCATTTATATCTAGTTATCTTTAAATTCAAATTATGTTAATAGTCCCAAAAATTACTTTCATAATATTTTGTTAAATGATTTAAAGTTAAAACAAATCTCATATTTAGCCAATTTAAGGGTATATGGTTGCGAATATAGTTCAATTTGTATTTAAGGGTCAAATTTTATATTTTATTTACTTTCATGATCCCTAAAGTATAAAATTAATTGACATCACAGTAATAAAAAAGGTTTAGTTGGGGATTAAAACTAGAAGATACACATTAAAACATCACATAAACTTGTATAAATATTATTTAATGAGAGGATTTAAGCTCATAATTATTCTATATTTAAAATATATTAATTTATTACCACTTTTACAAGATAATTAATTTATATTAATTAAACATTTTAGGTAATTCCATTGGTTCCAATCATTCACTTATAAAAGGAAACCTCCTCTTCTCCCCTATTCTCAAATTTGGAGCCCTATATATCATAAAATCCCAAACCTAACACCATAATATATTCCTTAACTACATCATAGTTCTTCTTTTATTTATAAAATAGAATCCTTTAAAGGATTAAAGAGCATGTTAAATGAGATTTCTCTATGAAGTGGTATAACTCTTAATTGAGTACTTTGAATTTTATTTCTCATTATACCTCCTATAAATATATGGTATCCCTTATAATAAAAACAATTAATTATCTTAAATATACTAAATTTTTATTATTTTTATTTAAATACCATTATCCACTTCCTTTCCACCCTATGTAAAAAAAAAAACTTCACTCGTGTGAACATATGGATTACCACTTCTACACGAAGTGATGAGTTTCATTTTTCATCACTGCTTCATGTTGATGGTATTAATTATGGATTTAATGAACATATATTATATTTTTTATATTAATATTTATTTTCAAAAGTTAATTATTATTATTTTTCTTTTTTCCATCCATTGAAAATTGGAAAAATCACTCGTACGTACATACGTAATACTGTCTCAATGAAGTAATGTAATTAATTTTATATATATAAATTATATGAATAGTTATAAAAGTTTATATATGTATTAATTAATATAATAATTACATGACTAAAATTATGAATATTATTGAATCATTATAATAGTACAAGGACTGGGACAACCGAACCAAAACATGTAAGAAAAATAAATAAGTTATCACTGAGAAAAATGATTTTAATAAGGAATTATTAATAAACAGATGATAAGATGTTTTATATAAATCATATATGGTACGATTTTATATAATTATATATTTTTAATATATTTATTATTTTATAGTTCTTAACATGTAAAAAGAAAGAAAATGCCTGAGGTAACGGTTTTTCATCTCAATTTTTTTTGTTGAGACATGCTTGATGTTATGCACCTATTTATGTTTATGAGGTGTATATACTGACCCTTTTACATTTTATATCACATATACTTATTAATTCATGGTATTTATTGTTATAATTCATATTATATTATCCAAGGGTATTTTATTTGAATTTTACAAAAGTCGTAAGGGTTTATCATCTCACTTTTACTTATGTGTGACATATTCCATATTCAACACTTGTTTTTTGTGTGTAATATATTCACTTACCATTAATTTAAATTATTATTTTTCTCATTAAAATTATGTGGATTTAAAAATACATTTAAGGATCTCATTTTTTTGAGGTTTTTTATTAAGAGATTACGAAAGTGATAAGGGTTTACATTAGAGTCTCATTTCATTTTTTGGATTGTCTATTCTAAATTTCCATTAAGGGGAATTATATAGTTTTTATCCATTAAAACGTATATATTTTATTTTAATTTGTTTATTCATGTAAGTAATATCATCTTTTTCATATATTTTTTTAAATAAAATACTTGATAAAATCTTTTAATAAAAAACATACCTTATTTTCTCTTTGGTCGACAAAATATTTCTTATATGTACATTCAATTGAATATTTTTAATAGATTTTTTTAACAATTAATATTTTGTAAAAAAATTCTTATTAATTATTTTTTAATTTATTCACAAGTTTATAAAATGAATATTTTGAAGGATGAATGATGAATGAGAGTAATACTGGACACTTTTCTTGACACTTATGATGAATATTATTAGGTTAATTGTAATTTTTTTATATAACAATAATAGGGTTTTGAATAGATGATGACCATGGATGACCTAAATTAATATTAATTTTTCATAGATTGAAAATATTGATTCATGATTAATACATCATATAAATTATTTTTCATGATTATATGATTAAAAAAATGACAATTATTTATCAAACTATGCTTTTTGATTATTTTAATGTATGGAATTTGGATGAATTGGGCTATTGCTGGATATTATGGGTGATACAATGGTTATCCTCACTAGAAAACAAATAATATAGGATATATAATGAAAATTTTTATGATTATTATTAACCATATATATAGATATATGATTATGAACATGAATTTATGTGAGTTTTTAGATGAACCTAATTATAGAAAAATGGAGTTTTATGAAGACATGGAGGAAATAATATTAAATTTCCTACATATCGTGAATGTGGTAAGAATCACATAGTGAAATGTATCAATGTAATGACAAGATTGTTTATGCGTAGAAAATAAAGGTATAAATTAATTCATTTTCAAGAAAACTGAATATTATAATGGAATGAAATAAATAATTTCCTAATGTACCAATTATATTTCAATGTATTTATTTGGGGAACTATGGAATTATCTAAGTCAATTCCCCAATACAAAGGATAAATCATTAACCAAGGAAGGGACTTTGTAATTCTAATCATAGAAGATTAATTATTGATGTTTTAATTCATGGGGATGTGATAATTTTGTTGTAGAAGTGTTTTATTAAAGATATTATAGTCATAATAATCTAGACACATCTAAGGACTATACTGAAGTAGTTTTTCATCAAGTCTTTAGAAGCATATATTGAATAATACTAATAATGGAGAACATTAATTTAGTTGTAAGGTAATATTTTTTAATAACACATGAATGAAGGATAGATATAATGGGGTTGATAAAATGATGTTTATTTGGGGTAAATAGTTGATTGATATTAATAATATTAATTTCATCGTATTTTTGACATTGAAATATCATAGTGATTTAATGAATAAGTTATTTATGTCATCTCTGATGGATTTCGTTTTTTTTGGATTTATGTAATATATTAGATATTGTTAATATCTGAAAGAATATATGTTTTCATTGAAATTTTATGTTGATTTTGGTTATCTTAGAAAAGGATTATCATGTATTTTTTGAATATACGATCAATGTATTCATGTGTTTGGTATGTGACATTATGAGATATTTCATGTTTTTATAGATAAATTTAAATGATGATCCTGGAAAATAACACTTGATATTTTTTTGGGATTTTTTCAAACATATTTTGGAGGAGCCTTAAAGTTAACTATTTATGGAATGGTTTAAGATTAATATTTGGTTTTATTTTTGAGTTATTACATATTAATGTATTATATTTATTTATATTGGGTAACTTCCTCTAGTTTTTGGGATTTATAAAATATTTAGAGGTAAAAGGAATTAATTTAATTAATTTTATGGATCTTATGATCAATTAAAATTTATTTTTTGTGCTTTATGCATAAAAAATTAAACTTTAATATTCATTTCTTAGGGTAATAGATGAGTTAGAACTGGAAATTTATCAATGAAAAACCAAGGGATGAAATTATTTTTATGAAAAAGAAAGAAAACAAATATGTATATTTTCTGATTTTTACTATCCTAATAGTAATAAAAGCCCTTATCTCTAGGAAAAGTTTTTAGAATAAAAAATTTTCTCCTTCTACCATCATTTCTGATGAATTTATTGTCTTTTATCCCATAACTATTTTAGGGTTTTTGGTCCATAAATTTTCCAAGACCATGTTCTATATAACTCCATATTATTCAATGGACTTTTTATTTTTAATAGATGTAAATATTTTAATTTCCTAATCATATTCATTTTATCTGAGTACCTCATTATGTGTAATTTCAGGTAACCGATATGCTTTCCACTCCCCCTTTCCAAAGGAAGTCTTATTATCCCTTAGTATGTTGTGGTATTTCAGAAAAAGTTTTTAAAAATATCCAACCCCTAATGACCAATATAAAATTTATAAGAATAAACATCATTTAATGGGGGGAGAATTTAACATTCCAATTTTTTTGAAATAATTCTATGCTTGATATCTTGCGTAACACACAATGCCGATTTTTAAGAAAATTATGATATAATATAAAAACATTATTATTTAAATTTGTATATTGAAACATAGAAATTAAATTATAAGGTATCAATAATACTAACGAAATTATGAATAAAATTTATAAATGTTTTATATCATTCACAATTTTTGATTAATTCATAATAAATCTATACTTATTTTTTAAAAAAATCATTTTATAATTTAAAAATATGTTTTATTTACAAATAGTTCTTATTGAATTTTTAGCATGAAATTTATAATTAATCTACAACCATTTCATCAAAGTTATTTTAGCAAATTAATATAACTTTTAATTTGAAATATTAGTATTATCCAAGTGTAATTTTTTAGGTTTTTTAGTTAAAGATTTTTTTAAGTGAATAGTCAAAAAATAATTTTTTCCAAAAACAATCATTTATTCACATTAAATTAATTAATTTAAATGTAAAATTATGTTATAAATCTAATTATAAATTTAAACAATACTACTTTAAATATATATAATCCAATTAATTTCATAAGAATGGTTATTATACTTTATTTTGGTATAATTTCATATTTAGGCTTAAAACACATTTTTCAAAAAATATTTGTTTATTACATTTTATGCATTTATATTAATATTTATTTGTCACAATTAAGAAATTGAAACATGAAAAATGGATAAAATATTTAGAATCAGTAGGTTCAATTTATTTTAAATATGTCTCTTTTATTTTTGGTCATTATGAATTGTAACTGTGGTAAATATTTGTCACCTCGGTAATGGTAAAATAGATAATACAAGGTTAAAAATATGGGATAAGGATTATAAATCTCTAAAACATGCCTTTGTATAATTTTATCATTTCATTTAAACAATAACCATCTTCTATTTTAAGGATTGGATATTTTCTTCCACTTTCTAGTAATAATTTCATTAATATTATTTTAAATGAAGAATAGATACACAAAGACAATGTCTTTGTTTTAGTATCAACAATATTTTATGATAGGGATAAAAAGAATATATGATTTATTATAAATGAATATTTGAAATAATAATTAATTTTTAATCTTGTTAAATTATTTTTAATTATTAGTGATGGAATAATTACCTTAAATGCTTTTGCAACAACAATATAATGTTGGTTCATGTAATAGAAAAATCAAATAAATGATTTCAAAAATATAAAAAGTGATATAATTTGGATGAATTATAATTTTTTGTGAATTTTTTAGATTAATATAACATATTAGTGATGTGTTAAATGAATTTATTTGAATTATATTCTTATATTATTTTCCTTAAAGTCAAACTATGGGAATAGTCTTGAAAATGACTTTTATAAGGTTTTATTAAATTATTCAAAATTCATAAAAATATTATATTTGGAAATGTTAGTGGGTTATGAAAAATAATAAGAAAAATTTTACAATTGAATTTCATTTTTAATTTTATAGTAGCATTCATGACCCCTAAAAAGTGAAAAACTTTGATATCACTGTAATCATCAAATGGGATAACAAGAGTTAAAACTATTAGAGAAGGGTAAAAACATCACCCAAACTTGTATAAATTTTATTTTATGGGATTATTTAAAGTTAAAGTCATCCTATAATCTAAATATATTAATTTTTACCACATTAACATGAAAATTAATTTATATTAATTTAATAATTTTGGTAATTCCAAGGGTGCCCCTCCACTCACTTATAAAAGGTCACATCCTATTCTCCCTAATTACAAAAGTATTATCCTTATATATATGGAAATAAATAAACTAATACCATTTTTGATTTATTAAAACTAACATATATCCTATTCTCCTTCCAAAATTCCATCCTTTCAAGGAATTATGTGTAAGCCAATGGGGGTTTCTAAATGAGGAGGAATAACTCTAAATAGGGTTATTTAAAATTATTTATTCTTATAACTTCTATAAATATAAGGTATATATTATAAAATAATCAATTATTTATTATCAATATAAATAATTTTTATTATGATTATGGAATAACCATTATACACCTCCTTTTAGTCTTATGAGAAAAGAATACCTCTCTCATTCATACGTGCGGATTACCACTTCCATGAAGTGAAGTATTTTGTTTTTCATCACTAATTCAAGGTTATGGTTATAATGAGATATTTAATGAATATATATGATATATATGATATTAATATAGTTTTATAAAGTTGAATTATTATTTAATTTTCTTTTTATTCCAACCATTAAATAGTGAAAACATCACTCATACGTACATACGAATCTCCATCTCCTTGAAGTGAGGTAATTATTTTTTCATCATCCATTTATATGAATAGATATTGAATTGTATAAAATGATTACATATTATACAACTTAAATTATTAAAATTATGAATTTTATGGAACAATGATTATATTAAAATGATTAGGACTATCGAACAGAAACATTCCTGAAAAAACAAAGTAGTAATCACCTGAAACCGTGATTTTAATAATGAATTGTTAATAAATGGGTGATAATATGTTATAAATAAATTATTTATGGTATGATATATATGATTACAGTTTTTTTAATATATTAATGACATATAAATATTTATTATATAGTATTTTTGAATGCGTACAAAGAAAAATGACACTTGATGTAAGGGATATTCATCTCAATTTTATTTTGTTGCGAAATGTTTTATGTTATGACCTTATTTATGTTTATTAGGGGTTTATATTTATCAAATTATATGTTATATCATGGAATTTTTTTAATTAATTAAATTTAATTTTATAATAAAAATTATTTCATCCAAGTGGATTTTATTTAAATGTTTAAAAAGTGGTAAGGTTTTATCAACTCACAGTTATTTCTATGAGACATATGCCATATTAAACACTTATTAATTTTGTGTGGTGTATATAATTCTAATAGAATAATAATTATTTTTTTTCGAATAAAAAGTTTCAGGTTTTAAAAATCCATATAATTCTTTCTCTTTAATGAGGTTTTTTGATTTAAAGATTACCAATGTTGTAAGTGAATATTTGATGGATTATTCAAATCGAAAGAACACACCTCACATGAATATTTATTATCCTTGTTAGCTAATGATTTATTCATCTAAAATCATCCTTAAATATAGTGGGGGTGATGTATTTTCCTTATTCACCCTTGGTTAACGCCTCTAGGCTTCTTCTTCTACCGCCATTATAGTCTGGCCACCTATTGGCCTCACTGGTGCCTAAGGGGTGCAATTGTTTAAATATCGTCTTTATGGAACATATTATTTAGTTTATCGGCCCCATTTTAGTAGTATTACATTCATATCTCTCATTATAAAGTGATCAACCTAGGTATTGAATTTCCCTGTAGTGGGTCTCTTCGAGGTTTAGATTGATGGAGCTTCTACTTAACATCGATCATCCTTGGTGGTCAAATTTGTACATGAAAATCCATCCATCTCTTTATTTAGAGCCTTAGTTGTCTTGTGGGGTCTTGACCATCACACAATGGTATCTGTAACACCAAGATCTTATATATGTATTATCATCTTCTCCTAGTATAATTTCTTGAAGGCCCAATAAAGGGAGGTTCTACTGTGTGATTATTGGAGGTTCTTGATATACCTATGGTCTTAGAATATGCATTATAGGAAAGATTCAAACACGAAAACTATTTTGGTGTAGCTACTAGGCCTCCTCCTGGTAATAATGAACCAATTAATTTTAAAAATCGTGGAGAATACCCTAGGTGTATTGTTTGTGTGGATCAGGAATCTGGTAGTTTTCATATATTGTCATCATCTTGTATCTTTTTTGATTTAGATTTGTTGATGATGCTACCCTCTCACATCCTCATCTAGGACAATCCAACAATATCATGGTGTAGATGATGTTATACAAGGATCTCACTAGATTAAATAAGGAGTATTATCTATAATGTTACTCCTTATACATGTATAAGAATAAATGTTCTTGTCTTGAGGTGGTGAAGCTGATGGTCACTTCCACTCTAGGTAATCCCTCCTCTCAGGATAATGTTTTCATGGTGGATAAGTTGGTACATATGCCCCATGTGCCTATGTCACCTATAGTACAAATAAACCCCATGGACCCTGGATCCTCATCTTCCCTCCTAGCTGAACATCACTCTCACCCTTTTCTACTCAAACTTATGTTCCCTTCATCTTTTTTGGTTATTTTGAGTATAGTGGTATCATCGAATCTCCTAAAAAATTCTCATCTTCCTCTTCAATCATCTCGGATTTTGGCATCTATAGTTCTATTTTGGTCTCTTGTGAGTGTCCCTAAGACCACACTAATCTCTACATAAAATATAGAAATGGTGGAGTTTGTAAGGGCTATCCCTCCCCTATTATCCCCAATATAGAATATTAGACACAAGTAATAGGTTCCGATCAATTGATTCTTCTCCTCCCTTATATCTCCATGTACTCTTTCGATAGAAGCTAAGATGGTCTCATTGATCTTGGTTTTTTGAATGCTGAACCTATTGTCCCCCATCAATGATATTGAGATCATGGGGGAAGCATTTGAATTAGCTTATAGGGAAGACACCTGTTCGATGTTTCTATCTATTGATGGTAGTTGACTCACCCATGAAAAATATAATTAAGTCTACAGTGAATTAAGATCAATTTGTAACTATACTGGATCCTCCTACCACAAGATCTCCAACCCTCCTCATCAATGATCTACATCCTATATTAGAATTCTTGGTGTCTCGGGGCTTAAGTGAATACTGCCTTCCTTGCTATCAAAGTTAAAAGGAACCTAATTTCATTATTGGTCATTCTAGAATAAAATAAATGTGAAAATACTATCTCATCATATTTTATGATGATTAGGTTTTATGAATTCATTAATAGGAATCCAAGAAAAATTAAAATTTGAATCTTCTAGAAGAACAATGTCTCCGTTGATCGGGTGGAATTTTCACCCAAGAAATTAACTATTATAACGATTTTGGTAGGGACATTATTCTTATACTCATATGTTTTTAAAAAATGTGAGGTTACTAAAAGGATTACCTTATGGAAAGAACTCTCTACTTTCCAACCATGGAACTCAACATCGATTGTTGGGGGCGACTTGTATACCATAATAAAAAATTTATAAAAATAATGGCAGAGTAGTGTACTCTAACAATGAAATGTAAGAGTTCAGAGAATTGTTTAACCATAATCCTCATATGGACATGGGTTTTTCTTGAAATAGTCATGCATTGTGAAATTACAATAAAAATATTTAGAAAATTTGGGTCATGATAGACTATTTTCTGTACAATATCCAAGGCATAAATTCTTTACCTCAAGCCATTATCTTGCATATGAATTTACAATTGTTATAATACTCACCTATTGTGTTTCATTTATGGTATAAGGGAATGATTGTAATCCATTTATTCTTATCATCCAACTAGGAAGGATATGTTGGATTTATTCAATTTTTTTGGATCTCTTTGTATAAAATTGTGATAGTAGAATCATGAGAAGGGAAAACTAACCGTTTTCGAAGGCTGAATAAGGGCATAAAATTGTGGAATTATAAAAGGCTAGAAAACAGGGATGATATTAAAGAAGTAAAAAATCTATAAAAAGGATAAAGGATTGTTTTCAAGAAACACGAGATGATGTATTTTTTTAATATGGTTATCAAGAAAAACATACTAGATGGGAAACTACGTAAAAATTAATGATGTGTGTGAGAAACATCAAGGTATCTATGCATATTGGAGGGGAATAAAAACAATTAATACTTTCAGAAATGTATTATAGAGTGTAACATTTTAAGGAGAATCAATAATATGATTGAATTTGGATCTTATATCTAGGATGTTGTGGTTATAGGGAAGCTGGCGATGAAATATTTTGAAGGACACCTTATAGGAATGCTTAATAATGCTGGAGGAAGAAACCCAAGGGTGTGAAAAGATGAATTTTTTTTACTCAAATATACCCACTCTAGTTGATTATTGTGATAATTTGGAAGTGGAGGGAATTCTTTGGGAGAAGGAGATCAAGGAATACATTTCATGTATGAAATCTGAAAGGGAACTTGGTCTAGATGGATTTCTAGGATCGTTCTACATAGTGGTATGGGATATCATCAAACATAATGTCACTAAAGTTGTGAAATATTTTTTAGGGGTGGATCAATTTTAAGGGTTGTGCGTTATTGCACAATCATTATGATTCTAAAGGTTAAGGACCCATTATGATGAAATAGTACAAACCAATCTACCAATGAATATCTTCCTTACAAGATCCTCTCATACCAATTATATAGGTGGCTTAGATGGATCATTCCATGGATCATATAAGATGAAAGACACGACTTCATCCAATGATAGATCATTTAGGGGGAAATTAGAATTTCCAAATAGTTGGTGGATGATATCAATAAGAATATTATTGGTTCCACAATCATTTTCAAAGTGGGTATAGAAAAAGAATATGATCATGTAGCATCCCTCACCTGATTATACACCCAAGTAGTGCTATTGAGCCTGGTGCGACTAGCCTTAGGCGCCCCTCCACAAACTCCAAAGGCTGCTGTCTAGTAGTGAGGATGTAAATAAGGAAAAGTGGGGAGCATATAGAATCATGGAATGATATAATAATGGAATGAGTATAAATATATATGTAACATGAAATGGAAATAAAGGCTCACAAGACTCAAATAAGACCCTCTAATGGCGGAAGAAAAATCAATCACAAGAAACAAAAGAAGCATAATTAAATGACAAAAAAAATAAACAAGTCAACATTCAAATTGTAGAGTATAAAATAGAACATGAATAAAAAAATAAAGTGCAATAAGAAGTAGTGTTGGGAACCAATGAAAGACAACAATATATACATATACATATAAGCATGCTAAAATAAAAAAGGAAACTCAAATGAGAAGCTCCAGCTAAGGTATGGACCTTATGGTCCCATTCCATATAACCATGCCAACTCAACTAGGATATAGCTTTAGATCTTGAACCCATACCTGAACATAAAATCATAAAGTCTACATACATACATAAGGGCACAAGTAGGGTGTGAGAATGAGTCTCATTAGGGTACCAACCAAGTGTTCATACCATACATAAGTGTTTAATTAGGTGTAAATAAGATAAAGAAAACAAAAAAAGGAAATTATTAAAAAATATTCCCTAACACTCAACATCTAACAAGAATCTTTTACCTACCACATACAACGTCGATATCATTGAAGAGGATATAATCCTTGGACTATAGCCCAAGGTATCCCTGATGTCAAATATCCTATGTGTACCTTCAGGTTCCACCTCCGAAAAAGAATCCAGGAACCATATACCAACTGAAACCTCATATCCCTAATAAATCCAATGATGTCACAAAGGAATGTCTAAGAAAATAAAACCCTATCCCTTAGACCCTTTCTCGGAATAACTTATCAGCCCGAAGCCCGATGTCCGGAGGCACAATGATATATATCCTGAAAGTAAATCTCCATCGGCCCATGGCATGACATCTCAAGGAACAATGATCTCTATCCTCCAAAATAATTCCTGACCCATTGGCATCACACATAGTTGACCTTCTCTCTCAACCGATTTCCTCAACATAATCATCCAAAGGATCATCACCTTCCCCTTGGGTTTCTATGGTAAGAACCCCTAAACCAAATAATTATGATTCATTACAAAGGGATCTACCCACATGATTGGTCAAAACAACCTCATATCTTAGTCAAACTATGTGTTCATGACTCCAATAATCTCTTTGGCCATCACGGGTGAGAAAGAATAAAAAATATAGTACCTAATCCACACAAAGTCCGTCACCTCATGCCCCTAACATCATGCCACTCAATTTCAATGTCCATTCCATCAAATATCTCAAGCCATGCACGTAACCTAATGGCCTTTCCACCTCAAAACAACATCCTTAAAGACCACCCAATGGTCAACACAACCCAAGTATCATATATCTTAGGCCTCACCCAAATTAATTATTATATCACCTCAATTAATACTATCCATTCAACCTTAATCTCTAGGCCATTCCCTTCAATATCCCATGGATCTCAGAAGCAGTTTTCAAATAATAAGAAATTCAATTTAGTAAACAATTTAATTTAATATGATTGAATTATAAAATTTTGATAAACATTACAATTAAATTTAATTGAATTGAATAAATCAAATTAAAATAATCAATTCAATTTAAAACAAACAACTTAATTTATACTAAACATCCTAATCAGATTGACTAACCAAGAGGTTGATGACCTATAACCTGTACACACCCAAGATAATGTTGTTTGGGAATTCCCAATGATATTCCAGAAAGACATAAAATTAATTTAACATCATGAAACCAATTTAAGAAGGGATCACTCAATTATCTAATAGAGAACTAAAATCCTACCCCCATAATATCTTCAAAAACATTAATAAAGGTATGTGCCACCTATATTGGAGTCGTAGATATAAGAACATCTGGTATTAGCCTCTAATTTGAAGTGGTATAGTTGAAATTAGAGTTTTCATCAAACACTATAAAAATAGTTCAAAAGTATTGGAACAGATTCAACAATACTGGAGGTGAAAGAAAAATGAAATAGAATCATTGGAGAGGAGATAATCAATGACATGGTTTCATCTCACCTGATAGCTTGAATAATGAATCACCAACAAATGAGTGGGATCAGATCAAATAGGAGGAGAAAAAGGGAAAGCCCCTTGCTACTACGTTCAACCAAGAGGGAAAAATTGATATAAAAACTAAATTTAAATGTGGGAAAATCATAAATTTTCTATTTAATGTGGTTTCATGATTCACTCTCACAATTCTCCAAACCATGCGCAAACCATGAACACTACAATGTTGAGGTACTGCCTAAGTAGAAATACTCATGTGACATGGCATACAATTTTCCTTAAACATGAGAGAAATATGTAGAAGTCTCTTTAAAACTACATACATGGATGCAAAAATGTGGTCTCCACACACACAGTTTTACCATACCATGCTCAGTGAATAAAAGAGATGCACGATTAGTAGGAAGAGGCCGCATTTTTTTCTCCAAACCGTGCTCATTGACCTGAAACTCCAAAAAAGGGCCTTCAGGCCTTGGATGTACCTAAAACCTTATAAATACCCGAGGAATTGGATAAACCTTAAAACCCATAAAAAATGTTATTGGGTTTAATAAAAACATATAATTGAGTTCCAATGATTGAAAAAGAAATTGGCCAACTAACCAATTCAAAAATTTAAAATCGGAGAGGTTTTCGAACCACTCTAAAATCCAGGATGTTACAATTTTCCCACCTTAAAATAGATATTACCCAATCTATTAAAAACCCAGAGATGGTTCCAAACCTACCTATCATGGTAAAAATTAACCTGGGCTACCCCATTCTTAAGGGAATAGGTGAAATACATCATGGGGGCTCCCAACCATAGAATTTACCTACTCCAAGCATCCTGAACAAAAATAAAATAAAAAACTAGTCCACCTACAATTACCAGACTCAAAAGTCCCCCTATAATTCCTTGAAACTCCCACAACTCATCAGGTTCTTTCATGTTATACATGACAACCATCAGAATCCTACACTGCATCAGTGCCCGCCTCGTGCCCATCTCTCACATGGCACCAAGGAGGTCCCAAATCTCATAAGATGCTCAAATAAGTATTAGGGACTCAAAACTCACCCAAGTACTACATCAAAATGATGCTCATATTCCAATGCACCTCATGTAACCCTCATCTCCTTGACTCCCCGATCCCAAAAAATCTCAACAAACATACATCCATCGATGCTCACATAGATCCTAGTGCCTCTTAGCTCAATACATATATATAATGAACTTGATTAGGTTCCAAACTATTGACCAGCATCTATTCAGTCCATAAATATAGCCCTTGCGCCTCATAAACCGAACTTATAGATGCCTTAAAAGGTCATGCAAAAGCAAAACTATAGTAAAGACCATAATATCTTTCTAACCATCATTGGAACACCAACCAGATATAACCATGGAAGCTCCAACACTTGTAACTGACTTGAAGCTCGACTGCCTAGAGGATGACCTCCTAGAGGTGCTACACCAGCTACAATATGTTAACACCTCTTCTGAGTACCAATTTCACTACTATGACCTCTGTGTGCATCTGAATCATGGATACCATCATCTGGTATCGATCTCAGTCCAATATCAGAACCCTTAGTCAACCCCGGTCCCTGAATGTCGACTATTTGAGAAGTCTTCCTAAAAAACTTCTTGAGATGCCTAACCTACCCGTATTCACCACACTCCTTTGGAGGATTATTTCATTGAGTTCAGAAAATCCCTATATTACCACACTGAAAGAAGACAATCGACGTACCAATCTATGTGGTCTAATAAATTCCTTTGTCTAACCTCCCTACTGGAACTCATCTCATCCTCACATTATGCTATCTGAAGCACCACCACATACATCACCTGAATCCTTCACCCCTCTTGAATGTGACCAATCCATTGGGTTTCTCTTGACCATGAGTTCCTTTTTCACCACCTATAAAAACGAGGCTAACCTAAATATGTTTACCAACACCCAAGTGGCATACTGTAAACCATCTTTTAAGGGTCTCACTCATGAGGTGTCATCACTCACCATGTCGAGTGAAAAGAGAGGAAATTTGGTGAACATCACTACATAGTCCATGACAAACATGTCACCCTACTGAAGAATCAAGAACACCCAATATCTCTCCACCATTAGAATCTCCATGAATATATTCTTGAATATCCTAAATGAAAGTCCTTCCAGGCCAATACCTTATGTTTTCATGCCTCACCCTGCATGTCCCAGTAGCACTTAGCTAGTCCTTTGAGCATGTAAGTTTCCAGCTTCACCCTCCACTTTGGAGTTGTCTCTAGCTACTCAAAATTCATCTAGATAGACTTGATCTAATTCTCAACTACCTTGAAACCACCCAAAACATGAAATATAGGTAGGTTATATGACTTGAACTTCTGAGTAAGATAATCCATAGATAGATCTACTCCACGAGAACCCCTATCGATACCCTTGATTCCATGTTTTAGGCTCTCTCTCAGATTCTCTTGAAGCCACAATCCAAAATCTATCAAGAATGGTGGATTCCCCACATGCACTGGCGCGTGATCCTGAGCATGGGCATGAAGATCATGATGTTATTGACCATCAGGGGCCTCAAACTGCTCGTGCTCTAGTGGCACCCTATCATCTCCTGCATGATTCTCCATCCGAGCCATCTAGGAGGAAACCCTCTGAATACCATTACATGGATAGAAATCCTAGGTAACATATATATAAATATCATATATGGGGAAATCAGTAACATTCAATGCATCCCCACTACCATTACACCCCAATCACACCCATTCCATAGAACATCTCATCCTAATGGACTCTTTACATAGCCATCTGAGATCCATGTATCAAGTACACTTCAAGCCATGCCTATATCATCACACCCCTCCTCATTGGCTTGAATCAAGGAAAAATAGATACTTTTCCCTAAGTTACATTCCCATGGTGCCAAAGGATTGCACTAAATGCGAAGGGCTTCAAAACTGTTTTGGGGATGATTTTCCCATTGAAAATAAAACAACTGACCAAACATGACATAATAAAATAACCATTATATGACACATGATAATAATTTGAAATGAATCAAAGCAATAACATTGATATCAAAACCATACTACAAAAGAGCACCATAGTGGAAGACAACTAACATTAAAGTGAAAAGAAGAAGAAAAACCCAACAAAACTCAAAGGAAAACCACAAAAATTCTAAGATATAACATTTTCCATGATCCAAATCCACAAAATAGCCCTAATATCATGATGAAACAATAAAGAATGGCGATAATTTTCCTTTTTATGTGTCTCGATAAATAATATCTGTAAAAGCACCAAAGTACTAAAGCAATGGTGAGTAATGAATCTCAGTAGTATTTCCCCAATTGACTTCCCTACTCATTCCACTAGGATAGAACATTTTAGAACATTTATAAAAAAATTGTCTAAAAAAATTGAAAATAGTTTTATCATAATAATAAACAATTGTCATCAAAAAAATATTTTCTCAATGAAACGAATTTCTAATGAAATATACCAAATTATTCATTCCAACCATTTAATTATTTAATTAGAATTACCATTCCATATAAAAAATATATACACCCTCTCACACACCCAAACACAACCTTGGAATTACCATTAATGGTGAATCATCACATCCATAACCCATTCCCTTTGATGGTCGTACTTCATGACAACTATCCATCCCATTCAACACACACTTATCAATTTGATCCAAAAACATTACAATTAATCTTTGTCAAATGATTTAAATAAAACCATAATTTTATTGAAAACCATTTTCAATTCAATTAAACTAAATCGATATTTTAAAATAAATATTTTAAAATCATTAAAGCAATTTCAATTTCCAAAAAAATACCCAATTTCAAAAATTCCATAAAATGTCACCAAAGAAGGTTTTTGACAATCATTACACAAAAATTTCACAATCAATTTCACACAAAAATAACATTTTAAAAACAAAACTTGGAGTTCTAATAATATTAATTGAGAGTGAATCTACCTACCTAGGGATTTATGTAGAAAACAAGAACGACACTTTAACACCCACAAAATAGGGTTGAATCTCCAAAAAAGAATCTTAGATACCATAACCTATCATCAACAAGGAGAAATATAATAAATATTTGTATAAAAAACCTTATATATATATATATATCCATATATGAAATAGATATAAGAAACCAAGAGAGGGGGAAAATAAAATCTATGAAAAAACACTAAAATCCACCATAAATGAAGACGTATCCTGAGAACTAGGCTTCAAAACCTCAAGAAACGCCTCCAGATCACTTCCAATTCTATGAGGAAGGCTTACACTACCTATGAGACGAGAAAATATTTATTTTAAGTAAATTTGTGGAAAATGAGGAGTTTAGATATGAAAACATGTTACACCCACCTTTTAGGATCTAAATTTTAAACCGTTCATGGTTAGTCACACGGTTAGGAAAACATGTGCGGATGACGATCCAACTACTGCCTCAAGAGGGAACTCACATAGATAGCCAATATAGTTAGTGAAATCATTTTCCATCGATGAACATGACCACTATCCCACTTTTCATGATTTCTCTTTGGTGGCAGCATAATTTGGACAAACCATGCACCTACTAGCATGCCTTCCATTTATCAAAGTCTCTTTGTGCATGGTTTCTTATAGGTGTTTCATAGTTTTCACTAACTTTTCACCAATTATGAACAAATATAAAATCTCCCAAAACAATCCAAAATTATTCCAAACCCTCCCAAACAACACCCAACCACTTTATATAGTTAAAATACATAAATAAAGGCTTACTTACATTAAACTAGGGGTGCTAAATTCTATCCACCATTGTCCTTTCTATCCTTATAAAGTATAAAACCATCATTGACTTGAAAAAGTTATGACCATTTCTCTTTCATCTCATTTTCTCATTCCGAAGACTTTTCTTGAATATGACCATGTTGCCACAAAACCCATAGTAGAATTATACTATTCCCACTCAAAGATTTCTCTTTCCAACCCACAATCTGCACTAGCACATGCACCAATGAAGCCTCAAGCTATAAGTCAACATGATCCCATATAATTACATTTATAAGATCCACTTGATAGGTTGAGATATAAAAAACACATTATGCAGAACATTGAACCGTGGTGAAAATTCCAACTGATATTCCACCTCTCCGACCCATTCCAATATATCAAAAGGATATATGTATTAAAGAGATAATTTTCTCTGATTACAAAAATGATGATTCCCAATCCTTGTAGATATCCTCATGAACACATGGTCACTTATCTTGAATTAAAAGAGTTTTCAAAGATGATCAACATACATTTTTTGATGACCCTGAGCTGTCTCCATCTTCATACTGATAAATTTAATCTCCTCTATTGTCTCTTGAACAAGGTTAATCCCAACTAGTGAAGTCTCACATGTTTCCACCCAATAAAGTGGATAATGAATAGGAAACCCATACAATGCTTCAAAAGGAGGTATATGTATCATGTCCTAATAACTATTTTTATAAGATGACTCCGATAACAGTATGTGCTCTTTCCACGGGACACAGAAATCGATTACACAATCCCACAACATGTATTCTATCATTTGTATCATCCTTTTAGATTTCCCATCCGTCTGAGGTTGATATTCCATACTCATTCTGAACTGCGTTACTAGGTATTTCTGTAAGGATTTCTAGAAATGATACATAAACCTTTTATCTTTGTCTGAAACTATTGAAAATGGTATTCCATGCCACTTCACCACTTCTTAGATATAGATTTTGGAAAGTCCTCTAGCATGTGAGATTCATTAATAGGGATTAAATGAGCTGACATTGTGAGTCAATCAAATATCAACCATATGAAATCATGTTTATGAACCATTATTGGGAGAACTATTAATAAATCCATAGTTATCTAGTCACACTTCCAAATAGTGATAGGTAATGACTACAACATACTAATTTTTCTATAATTCTATACCTTAACCTACTGATAAGTTAGCATATTGGAAAAACTCTTCAACTTTACTTTTCATACCAAGCCACCAAACTGTTTTTTAAATGACTTATACATATTCTGTATTCTAGGATGAATAGACTATATAGAATAGTGGTATTCATGAATAATTTATTCCTAAAAATCCATATGTATGATAATCCAATCTCAAAACAATAAAAAACTGAACTCTCATCAAGATTCCATACATCAAAGGTCTCCCCACCATTGAGTTTTGACCTCATCGATACACATTCTGCATAAGATTTCTATGCTTATTTTACTGTATTCACTAAATCAGGAAAAAATGAAACTAGAAAGAATACTGCAACATCACATAGTTCTTCACATTCAATGTGCATGTCAGTTAGGACTGATATCAACTGCCACTAATCTGAAGCCTTTTTTCCAACTAAGCATAAATCTTTTTGCTTAATGGATCTGCCATTGAATTTCCATTTCTTGGTGTATATATCAAGTCAAAGTTAGTCATTTGGAGATACTCCATCAATATTCTTTTCATAAAGTTCAAATCCCTTTTTGAAAAAAATATTTTCAAGATCATATGATCTACAAACACAATGAATTACTCACCTAATATATAATTCCACCATGCTTTCAAAGAATGGACTACTGCCAAAAACTCCAAATCACGCATCAGGTAGTTATTATCATGAAACTATAACTTCCTTGATCCATAAGCAATGAAATTATCTCCCTATGTGTGGACACATCCCAACCCTGATCCCAAATAATCACAATACACCACATACCCTTACCCTAATTCTGGATAAATCAAGATTGGTGTTGATGTAAGGAGAACATTCAACTATTGAAAAGACTTTTAAAATTCATCATTCCATTTGAATAGAACATTTTTTCTTGTCAAATATGTCATTAGTGAAGCTAGTTGTCATAAATCATGAAAAAAATGTTAGTAATAACTAGCTAGAAAAAGGAAATTGCGTATCCCAAAGAAATTATTTGACAGTTTCCAAGAGATAATATCTTTTATATTTTTTGGATCCACAGAAACAACTTCATATAGATTAAACGACCACATAAAATTACTTCTTATATCCAAAAATCAAACTATTAATGTTTGGAATATAGAAGTTGATCCCTCAAGATTCCCAACATTATCATGAAGTATTGTTCATGCTCAAACTTTGTCCTTGAATACACCAATATGTCATACAGAAACACCACCAAAAAAAAATCTATAAATTTCTAAAATATCTGATTCATCAATTCCATAAAGACCATTGGGGAAATCATAATACTGAGAGACATTACCATATATTCATAATGGCCATATATACTCTTGAAATTCGTCTTTAGAATATCCACCTTCCAAAACCGTAATTGGAGATATCCTGATCACAATTCAATCTTGGAGAACCACTAGGATCCCCTCAATTGATCAAACATATCATAAATGTGTGGAAGTAGATACCTATTAATTATCATAACTTGGTTATGCTTATGATAATCTATACACAACTAAAGAGTCCCATCTTACTTATTGAAAAACAAGATGGGTGCTGCACACAGAGTTGTGCTAGGCCGAGAGAACCCTTTTCTTTCCAGATCATTGAATTGATCATTCAGTTCCCTTTGTTCTATTGGTTACATCCTGTAAGATGGAAGAGATGAATGACATGTCCCCAGAAGGAAAGAAAATGTAAACTCTACTTCTCTCATGGGTGGAAACCTTTATAAATATTCAAGAAATATCTCATGAAACTGATCCAAAAAATCTAGAAAACTGTTACTATTGATCCCTGTCATCGATACCAAATTCAAATCCACCATGTGGTATGAGATCATTCCAACTACTAGTGCCAAAAAAAGCCATTGCACCTGCCTTTACATTCTGGTCTCCTTGAAAGAGAAGATAAACACCATCATCAATTATAAAACTAACCCATCAAGTATAGAAGTCAATGTGAGGATTAAACATTATAAACCAATACATAACTAGGATTATTTCATAGACAACCATTTCCAGCACAAAGAAATCCCATATCATCTTGGTTCCATCAATAGTTATAGAAGATGCTCTCCAAACCAAGGCTCAACATTCTCTTTGACTAAGAGGAGCTTGAAGATTCATAAAATAGGGAATCATCACAACAGTCAAACACATAAAAAAAATCATGAGAGGAAATAAAATAATGGGATTCACTTTTATCAAAAAACTATTTTATTATGGTATAATTGAATGGAATCATACCTCACACCATCAATGGTCCAGATTGATCTTCTAAAATCACATGCTTAGCTCTATATAACTGCTTGATCACTACACTTTTGTCCTTATTACCATTTTTAGATTTCCCCTATTGAGGAGTCATGGTATTCCTAGAATCACCACGGTTAGATCAGTTTTTTTTGATGAGATATGTTATTCTAACCTCATCCAATTGAATAATATAACACCATCGAACCCTGAGAAGTTGCTTGAACCCCCGAACTTGGAGCACTGTGACAATAGCACTGAAGATGACCCATCTAATTGAAATTGGGACATGCTATAGGTGGTTCCATAAATTCTCAATTCATGTGTCTAAGAGAACCACATTGGAATTATACTAGATTGATTTTAGGCTTTGGGGAAATATTAACTGATACAAATGCCGATTTTTTCACCATTCCACTAACTTGGAAATTTTTTTCCCTTGTTATATTTCTCCAAACATTAGAGTTCCCATTTTTTCTCCTAGGTGTCAATATGATTACTACACCTATATTGACTGAGGGGTCCCATTCATCTACTTTCACTCAATTGAGTATTTATATATATTCTATAATAAAGAGCATAAAAATATTAGAGTGAATATCCTACCTCAGTCCGGATTCAAAGATGTATGCCTTCATGTCTGACTAGTAGAAACATGGGGTGAAAACAAAAATAAATTCATGAATTTATCCACATAATATGGCACTGTGAGTTTCTTATGTTTCAAGAAAAATAAATCCACCACTCTTGTGATACCGAATGTATGTGGATATAATTGTTGGTTGAACAATTCCTCAAAATCCTCCCATAAAAGGTCTTGGTTTGATTTATCATGGGATACTAAATCCCCCCGTTAGTATGAAAGATACTCCAACATATATGTTTCCATATTGACATTAATCTCAGCTAGTGTACAAAAGAAATTCGAGATTCGATTCATCCTATTCAACCACACCGTGGCCTTCACTGGTTCTGAATCACTTTGAAAAAAGGGTGGATTATTCTTCTGGAAATGAGTTGAATGATACATATGCCTTGGTTCATCCCTCCTATTCCTAGTGTCCACATATTGAAAATCTAAGACTAAACTCTAAAACTACTTTTGGTTCACCGGTAGCTCTGGTATAACTACATTCACAATAACTTCCTCTAATTGGTTTATATGACACCTGCAAGGTGCCATTTTTCTAAATAGACAAAAAATTCTATAAGTGTCACTCTCTAGTAACTAAAGGTTTAACAATTTCAAATTCTATCACATCATACCATAAGAACATTGATTTCCAAAATCTTCATTTTCCATGTTCAACCATTTTTTAATATTTTATCCATGATTTTGAAGATCAACTATTTTCAAAATACCAAAATCTTTTCTTTTTAAAAATATCAAATTTTAAAACAATTTCATCAATTATGAAAAATTTACATATTTTCACAAAATCATAAATCATTTCTTAAAATGAAATATTCAATTTTAGTAGGATGTCATTTCTACAATGCATGTCATGCTTATCTCATTGGCTAAAACCATGAAAATGAGATTCAAATTTCTATAAGTGTCTCCAAAACACTTACCCAACTCT
Source organism: Viscum album (assembly GCA_963277665.1). Classification (NCBI taxonomy): domain Eukaryota; kingdom Viridiplantae; phylum Streptophyta; class Magnoliopsida; order Santalales; family Viscaceae; genus Viscum; species Viscum album. The sequence continues at coordinate 213,110,308 of OY728164.1, forward strand.
CTAGTAACATGATGTTAAACATGAAAATGGTAGCTGCATATTTTTTAAGATCTATATTTAATGTTTTGACAATTATACTCATTTATACCTACCTAAATCAAGAAATAGAGTATAATAAATTTCATATCTAGAACAAGAGACATGAAGGCCACTTATAATGAAAGAACCTAAAAAGATGAAACTACTTGTCTAATATAGATTCTAAAAATCTTGATACCATTTGTAACATCCCACCCCTCCTTTTTGACTTGATTCTAGGAAGAATTTATACTTTTCCTTAGGTGACATCCCCAAGGCACCAAAGCCTGGAAATGAATGCCAAGGGCTTGAAAATAGTTTCGGGGATGATTTTACCATTGAAAATAAAACATCGAACCAAACATTCCCTAAAAAAATAACTATTACATTATTCCTGATAAAAATATGAAATGACTCAAATCAATACCATTGATATAAAAACAAAACCATGAATGTGCACTAAAGTGGAAGACAACTAACATCAAAGTGAAAAACAGAAGAAAAAACCCAAAAAACTCAAAGACAACCCACAAAAAAACCAAAGGTACAACATGTTCCATGATTTAGCTCATAAAAACATCCCATTTATCATGATTCAACACTAAATATGTGTGATACTTTACCTTTTCTTGTGTCTTGATAAAAAAATATCTACAAAAGAACCAAAGTGCCAATGCAAGGGTGAGTAATGAAACTAATTAGGCTTTCCACAAATTACTTCTTTACGCACTCCACTAAGATAGAACATGTTAGATCATTTATATAAAAAAATTATTCTAAAATAGTAGATAATAATTTAAATCATAATAATAAAAAAATTTCATCAAAAAATAGTTTTCTCAACAAAACTAATTTCTTATGAAAATTACCAAATAAGTAATCCCAACTATTTCTCATTTAATATAATTACCATTCGATATCACACATCTATGCATAGCCACACATTCGTACACACAAGAATTTTTTTACCATTAACAATGGAACTTCACATCCATAACCTATTATCTTTGATAATGGTACTTCACAACCACTATCCATCCCATTCCACACGTGTTAAACCATTTAAGAAAAACACATTCCAATTCATATTTTTCAAACCATTTCAATTAAAACATATTTATATTTAAAACCATTTTTGTGTACGAAAACTAAATAACAATTTTAAAATCATCACTTTAAAATCATCATTTTAAAATCATGTAACCAATTTCATATTCCAAAAAAACACAGAATTTCCACAATTCTATAAATCGTCACCAAAGAATGATTCCAAAAATAATTTTAAAAAAATAACATACAAAAAAACCAATTTGAAATAATCCCTTTATGTTTTAATAATAGGAGTCAAGAGTGAATCCACCAACCATAGATTTATGGAGAAAATGTAGAACAACCTATAAACGCCCACAAAAGCAGGTTGAATCTCTAAAAACCCACCTTAGATATCTTACCCTATCATAAAAAAGGATAAATATATTCATTTTTTTCCAATAAAACCTTATATATATCCATAATTGAACTAAATATAATTAACCGAGAGACGGAGAGAGAAATATATAAGAAAAAGACTAAAACCACTATAAAACAAAGACTTTCCATGAGAACCGGGCTGGAACGCAACTAGAAATTCCTATATATTTCTTATAATTTGATGGGGAAGGGTTAAAAATTATTTAGGGGAAAAAATATCAAATTGGGGTCGATTTGGGAAAAAATAAGGGTTTAGAGGTGAAAAAGTGTTAGATCCGCAATTTTGGATCTCAATTATAAACCGTGCATGATTAGTCTCATGGTTTGGAAAATCACACACTAACCCTGCACCAGCTACCACCTAAAGGGGGAGCTCATAAATTTATAAAAACCATGCATCAGGCATGAAAAATCCAACTATCCCACATTTCATGGTTTCTACTTGGTGGCTACATTGTTTGGACAAACTGTGTGCCTACCTGTGTGCCTTCTCTTTAGCCCATGTCTCATCGTGTATGGTTTCCTATAGGCATTACACTATTTTCACTAACCATGCACCTATAGAAAATCCCACCAATACATTACAAAATTCATCCAAACCCTCACAAACATCACACTACTACTTTATATACATAAAAAAATAAATTAAGTTTTAATTACTTGACAATATGGGTTATACAATCCCCGTTCTCACAACATATGTTACCTCAAACCAATGACTTCATCACCCAACCTGGTGATCAACATCACCCCATTTAATCATACATACCTGCTCCTATAAGATCCAGTCTCATATCACATAAAAAACAATATATATATATATATATCACATCACTTACACATGTGGATATAGCCCATTTCCCAAAAAATTTTAACAGGCGCATGATGTACATAATTTAAAACATACTACAATGTTCCTAATCAAAATCATAAACAAGCATAAAAATCAACCCTTACCATACTGGGATAAGGGTCCCATTCTCATTCCATACCATACTAGCCAAGTATTCAAATTCATAACTATAATAGTTCACATCCAAGTGTACCAGTTAAGGTGGAAATAATATAAACTGTAAATTGAGCAATAAGAGAACATCAATTTTCACCCATGGAAACTTGGTCTATCCCCTATGCATGGGGCCGAAGGAACCCGAGGAAGATATATAAATCTTATTCTGAAAATATCCAAATAATTAATATACCATAACCCAAATAGTTAAATTAATAAAGATGTAAAAGAAACCACTATGATACAAATTGTAGCATCCCCAAACCAATTATCCACCCGAAGAATGCTATTGGGCCCAGCACCACTAGAATTTGGAACACCTCCCCAAATACCAAAGGCTAATTATTAGAAGAAAGAGAGTAAATAGGGAAATGCAGGGAGGATATAAACTCAATTAATGATTTAATAATTGACTAATTATATATATTTAACATGAAGTGGAAATAAATACTCAGAAGACTCCAACGAGATCTAAAAAATGTGGTAGCATAATCTATAACACGTAATAAAAGAAGTCCAATTAAAAGGAAAGAATCAAAAATAAATAAACAATCAACACGACACTTGTAGAATCTAAAAAATAATATGTGAGAAATACAATTCATACAGTTCTATAAGAAATAATGGGTGTGTCCAATGGAAGTCCAATGTTTATACATAATCATATATGCATGCTGAAATAGAAAAGGAAAACTAATACATGAAGCATTAGCAAAATAGGAACCTCAAGACCCCTTTCCATCCAACCATAGAAACTCAACTAGGATGCATCTGTAGAGTTTGAACCCATACCTGAATGTAAAATGACAAAGTCTATATGCATCCTAAATGGCCCATGTAGGGTGTGGGAACGAGACTTAGTAGGGTACCACCCATACGTGCATACCCAAAACAAGTGTTAAAGAAGGTACAGATAAGATGAAACAATATCACAATGAAATTATTAAAAAAAATCTTCACTGGTGATCAACAACCACTTGGATACTTTTACTTACCTCGACTAATGCCAAAATCACCAAAGAGGATAGTTTCCCTGGACTATGGCCCAAGGAATCCTCTGATGTCAAATATCCTTAGTGAACCCTCAAGTTCCACCTATATATAAGAAACCAAACACCCCATTCCAGGTAAAAAATTATTCCCAAAATTAAGTCATTGGGGTCCAAAAGTAATTACCTAGAAAATATAACATGGTACCATAGAACCCTGCTCAAATTATCCCATTAAATAGATGCTTGACGTCCGAAGTCAGAACAATATCTATCATGAAATTAAAATAATAGTTATCCAATGGAACTATGTACCAAGTAACAATGTTCTCATTCATCCAAAGTAAGTCTTATGCCATCCGACTCACATACAGAGAGACTCATCCCCCAAATGATAGCCTCAATACTATCATATTAAGGCTCCCCACCCTTCCCATGACTTTTGAAACATCTTGGACATAGATTACACTCAACATTTCCTTGAGTCTGATTGGCTACATTGACTCAAGTGCATCTACCAAAACAATAGAGGCTTCTGAAACATAGAAAGGGCCTATGTAAGTCATTATAGAGACTATTACCTCATTACTAGAGTATATCACATCGAAAGTCAATTTCATTTAATAGAGGAATCAGATAGAAAAGAAGACAATTAGAGAGTAAAACAAGATAGGAATAAATAAACAAACTAGAAATGTCTCATATATAATGAAGAAGATGAAACAAGTATCTATAAAACCACCAAAATAGTTACATGGAAATACAACACAGTACAAGTTTCCAAAAAGAAAAAGGACCAAAAAGTCCTAGTAGCATCACAAGCCTCAACTTATTCTTATCATACACTACCCTAAAGAAATGATCTTCAAACTATGTTAGGGAGATTTCCCCTATTATCACCTACAACCACATAATCTATTTGGGTCCCTGAGGTGGCCCCAATAGTGTGTGAGATAAACATACCAGTAGGTTTCTACCAAAATATCAATACATTTCATTCAATTATATATAATCTATGTAATGTTTGTAAAGTAGGTAAACTATAGGGATGTTCCCCGGGCACATATATGCTACAAAAAGTGATACCAAACAATCTCTCAAGGCTCCCTTCAAAACAAGTTTCAAATCCTAATAAGGATACTGAAAGTAAAATAAATAAAAGACATAGCCTCTCTCTACTCCCATATATATCAAGTCACTATGACCTTTTTGTATACTCTGAGGGAATCAAATTCCTATGAAATTTCCATATCAACTATTTATTAGACCCCACAAGGGCCAAATCCAAGGTTACTCGACAAATTCATCCTCTTTAAGTCACTAGATCATCTTGATAGAATCTTGGTATAGGCATTGGTTGGAGTCCTAAGAGCAATTCATACTAGACAAGTCCAATGTGAGTCCAAGAAAGCTGTATCCAAGGGGTTTCAAGGCCCAAGGCATCCTATAGAGTCAAGAAACAAGGTAAAAATAAACCCAAGGCATCCAAAATCACATTCATAATCTATAGATATCCATCCATGGAATCCACAAAAATTTCTAATCATTCATATCATTTCTATTTATTACACATAAGTCTACCCACTAATGTAATTCATTCACATTTCATCATATAACATCGGTATTCCCCCCCTTTTATCATAGTTCACAATTAATATTTTATATTTCAATTACATATGATTTTACCCCCTCATATAATCACATACCTTCAATTCCATATCAATAATATACCCACTTATTTATTACATTTCATTCTGATGCATCACATGTGTATACCCACTCATGCAGTCCATTTCTGTTAAATCATGTCTCATGGGTATACCCACCCATTCAATCAATTCAATTTATTCCATTTAATACATCACATTAAATTTGTCTCATTTGATCAATACAACAATTATTCAATTTGAGTTCAATATAATATATATATCAAGGTAAAGGATGAAAATCATCTCCTAATCATCCCATTCAAATTATTTCATTTATAATTCGATTCCTTTAACAAGGTAAGCCCGAAAGACACCCCGTGGGTTGTTCAACATGGCTTAATCAAGGAATTTTTATAAGGTGCACTCCAAGGGTAAGATTAGTTCTTGAAACATGTATAAATTAATCATAACATATCCAATCACCATCCCTAATAGGTTTGATTACATCCATTACATGTAACCAATTAAAAATTGAGGTCACACTAGAAATTATGGAAGGGGGAGTAATGATAGATAGTTCTATAAAGCCACAAAAACCATAAGAAAAGTATAAAACACCAACCCTAACTCAGAAGTGGATTGATCGTCCAATATCAAGTCTTGATTCATCCTATTTTAGGAGAAATATGAAGACTGGATGAAGAACAAGAAATTAGGGCATATGAGCTTAAATATAAATAGCGTAATCAGTATCCAAAAGAATCAATAATGAATAAAATTGAATTTAAATCTTATTGATATAGATCTCATGAGAGAAATCATAATTAGATCATAGGTTGAACAAACATTTGATCTAAAATCGTAGTTTAGTCACCTTTGAGAGCTTCCATGGGATCTCCTTGCTATGCGTGAGATGAAATAGAGTTTTCATTTAATAATGGATTTAATTTATTTTAAAAAATATTTAAAACCTCAAAAACAAGGTTCACATAGTTTAGGTCCACATTTTGGAAAACCATGAACCAATTATTCACAATTTCCAATAGTCTTGGGGAATAGTACACGATTTACCCCCTTTTTTTTAAACCTTGCACAAACCATGATAAAACTCTCTATCAAGTTTTTCAAAAACTGCATACATAGCTTTACAACTATACAAATCCCCTCACATGGTTTCCTCAAACCATGTGGCATACATTCCCTCTCTGTCCAGCCTCACATGGTTTAGTCAAACCATGGAGCCTGCCCCACACAGTTTGTACTAACCATGCACTAGGATAAAAACACCCCAAAATTGGGTTTTGGGATCCGAACAAGCCACAAACACCTGAAAAACACATATAATCATGTTGGGTACTCAAATTAGGCCATATATAAGCATTATAAATAAATATAATGGATCCATACCTAATATGAATTTTTTTTGTTCTTACGATCTTCCCCGTGTAAAAATTCTTCCTAGAAGTGTTCTTTGAATAGTGGTCTACATTCATTTGAGAAAAAATCTGGATACTGAGCATGAACACTAGCCTCTCGCTCCCAAGTCTCATCCTATAAAAAATGTGCTTCCATAATACTCGTACTAGAGGAAATGACCATCCTCATAAAACCTTCATGTTACTATTAATGATACGAATCATATTCTCCTTAAAAGATGCATCAACATATAACTCAAAATCTTCTGGATGAAAAGTGTGACATGTGCCTGAATGATATCAGTGTACCTAAGATACATGGAAGATATCATGCATGGCTAGGTACCTATAAGGTAACACAACCGATAGGCTACCGACCAGACTATCTCAAGTATCATGAACGACTCGACATATAACATTGAAATTTTATCCTATCTCTGGATTCTCCTATGTCCCAACCTCAGTGAAACATGCAAAAAACCTGATCTATGATCTCAAACTCTAGATGTCTTCTATTATAGTCGACATAATATTTCTGAAGTCATTTTTTTTGTAACCATCCATTTCGGTCCTACATGAGACAAGGTCCCAACAAAGCTGCCCCACCAACCTTTAGTTAGCACAGGGGCACTCAATAAGGACTACCATATAAATCCTAGTAAGATTACATCTGAATAGTCACTTGATAACAATTTTATAGAAAAAATAGACATGGTGAATGTGATTATCCCAATGCCCCCTAAAATACGAGAAACATTCTCACAACATGTCTTCTATCTCCTGTATCATACACTATGATTGGCCATCAATATGTGCATGGTATGCTGTGCAAAAAAAACATATGTACCCAGAGACCTCTAAAAACTTTTCCATAAATTATATTTAAAGTAGGAATCTCTATATGAAATGATAGATTAAGGGGATCCGTGATGTAAGAATATATCAAGGATAGAAAACCTCCCTAGATCATCAAAACTGAAGGTCTCCTTGATCAGTAAGAAAAGATAAACCTTCATGAGCATGTCTTCAACAACCCAGACAACATTAAAACCATGGAATCACTACAATTAATGGTCGAATACAAATCAAACAAACCAAACCCATCAAACAAGTTTCCCTTGATATTCAATGCAGACCTTAACACAACACCCACCTTAAACTTGTGGCATTTTTAAACTAGTTCCTTCCTACCATGCACAAGTAACAAGATGGACAATGAGTTCTCCCACTATTGGATTACTTATATTTAAAATTCATGGATTAGACGGTAGATGAATTACAATAAAAAAAATCCTTATAAAAAGTCCAGATGCATTCTAAATGATCCCATTCACCAAATCCCACACATGACTCATGGTGAAATTTATTGGTGAAACCATCCACTGATCATTTAAACTATCATGCCACAACACGAGAAAATGCGTAACCTAGATCCAGAACACTGGAAGTATTATACATTTATATATAAACTCTAAGCCTATCAACCATACCAGTGAAACCTTAGATCGAAATAACTAGAGTTCAATGAACTAAACTAAGTAGTCCATACCCCATATTTACAAAAGATATTTTGGTTTTAAAACCAATACATCCATATTAGAACACGAACTCAGCCCAGAGTTGCATCTTCTCTATGGTCACATCTGAAGGAATCACCTGGTGTCTAAGAGAACTTATAAATAATTCCTTATTGGGAACCCAAGTATCGCTCTGAATTGAAAAAGACATAAAATAACCATTTATAAAACATACAACACAGACATTGAATACTTCTCATGTCCAACTTCTTTAAAAACTTCAACACAGAATAAGTCCACAACTCTCTTAGTACATTAAAGAAGACTTAAATATAGGGGACATGCTCTTCCATTTCAAAATAATACACTAATACAAAAACCAAGGTAACAAAAAGAGAATCTATGAAGCCACCACTATTTTACCTCTTAAAATAATCTCTACATCACCCTACCGACACATCTCCATTAACATATCAAAATCCATTACCATCCAAGGCATCTTGTGATCACTCAAGATTAACCCTAAAAGTCCCTCCATGATCCAGGATGATTACAATGTTTTCCTACAAAATGAACCATACCAACGTGGTTCTACCAATCAAGAGTCAACATTTTAAAATACCAATAGCCATAAGGACTTAAAAGAAAAAAAAATTCCCAAAACATACTCTTTGTTTGTGATCCTTCTACTTTGAAGGACACATTTTCTAGAAATTATGAGACGGTCCCCAATATTGGAGTCCCCTAGTCATCGTATTAAGGAAAAAATTGACCAATAAAGAGTGTTCTAGGTCATATTCACCATAAAATAACATGCGGATCTATCTCGATCCATGATCACCCCATCAACGTAGTTTGAATGAAAGCCGAAATCAAACTAACCAGTATGACAAAAACCTGAATCCCATAAATTCATCCAAAGTAGTGAAACAAATTTAAACCCTTCAACACCCACACCACTCTACTCTATTAATGACCTAAGAATGTATCAAATAGTGTAAGGATCAATGATCAAAAACAAATCAACCAGTTTGTTGAAACATTTAATAATTCAATGGGCACCACTTATATCAATGCATACTTACCAAAGATTCCAAACCAAACAACACCTCCTGAACACTATCCATACATTTTCTTTCCAATGTAGTAAAGTATCATATGGTTCCTATAGAAACTATATCAAAATAACATCATCTCATACTACCATTAAATCAGATGATGACATACTGATTCATCTATATCTAAAGAAAATAGATGTTTACACGACCTCATAAGTAGTAGACCATGCCTGAGGCATGTCTAACCTACTGAACTGAGCATTCCTCAATTCTTAATACCATATCATGGGTCAAAATACAATGACCAACAATCCAAAAAAGGGTTTCCTTTCAAGTTTTAAGGTCCTACAAGGGAATAGGACACCTGAGTGGCACCAAGTGTCAAAAATATCATGGAATTTAAAAGGAATATCAAGATATATGGGTGATACCTACCACAGGCTATCCCCATAAAAATCATAAGCGTCAACCTTATCACTTGTAAATTTAAAAAATATCTCACTAGGATCAATATCCCCTTTAATTTATGTAATTGTAAAAAAATAAAACAATATACAAAAGATTCTCACACTTCCATTCCAAGGATGCTCGAAGACATTCCAAATCTACCCTTACATGTCGGTTTAAATAGAGGACACCACTACCAGTTCCATTTTAAAGTAACGTCATACTTTTAAATTAAATATATTAGAATATAAATGATTTAAAAATAAGGTACTCAAGTACCAACTATAAATAGAAGCACTTGGTAAAATATAAGGCAAATAAAAATGTCTCATAATACATCCTTCTTAATTATTAATGATACATTGTCATTTAATCATAATCAAGAAATTAATCATAGAAATTCCTTTTAATAGATAAGGTGACCTATGAGTGTCACAATAATATAACCTAGGTTATTTAGAAGGAAAACCAATAGTAGTTTCTTAATTAATGTTTCAAAAAACCCATAGAGGGTTATCACATAAGAAACATGCTCCCAAGTAACCTACATCAGTATAGTTGAGAATTTAGAAAGGTATCCAATTAATTTTAGTTCAAAATTAATGGATTTCACATTTATAACTATTTAAATATATACCTTATTGAAATATATATAATGGTTTAGTAAAACAGGTGGCCATCTACAAAATCATAAAGAACCCATACACTATATTGGTTGGAATTTGGTTCCCATTTAATTATAACAAACTCACTTTAAAATAAGAAACTCAACATCCTTTAAATTTTAAAAAGGGTCCATATAAACATAAAAAAATCTTACAGCTCAAAAGTGTAGGATATTTTAACACCCTCCCAAAACCAAGTCATAACCCACAACCTACTTTTAAATCCAGGTCTATATAAAGAATAGTCATCAAAACCAATAAATACTCTGCCACTTTCCCTTTAAAATTTTGGGTCATGGTTAAGTATCTATTTTACATTTCATTTAATTTTCATTTAAAATTAATTTTTTAAAATCATTTAACTGATGTTTCACCAATTTAAAATCCATGAGGTCATATAACACCTCATGAGAAAAAATTCGATGCCTATAAAATTCGTAACATATCTAATTAAGTCCACTTTAAACAAAGAGTCAGTGAGTGCATCATTTTTTAGTCCATAAGTTCCCATACACATTATGAAATGAATGTTGATTTCACTTCTCTAACCACTACAAAATTCTATCACAACGGTATGAAAAATTGTTATATCACATATCACAATAACATGCATCAAGTAATTTATCCTAAATGGAAAGGAATAATGCATGGAATGTGATTTCTAGAAAGGTCCCTATATGATGAATGAGATGGAATACCCCAATATCATTAAGTTGTAAAAGAAATGGAACCACAGTCATATAAATAGTAGTATCATAACAGAAGTGCATCACCCAATAGTGTAATCAAATCAACTATAACAGTAAAAATATAGAAAAAACTGTTTAATTCTATGTAATTTGGATTTTCCCTATATGTGGGGGTAGATACTCCCAAGCACATCTTATTAAAAAACTCAATTTCCTTTCTATCCCTATATATTGTCCCAAAATGGTAAAGTAAATAAAAAATATTTCATATGATACCACTCTGTAATGCCTTGAACCTAGATGCCACTCAAAAGTGCCTCAATCATAGTTAGACACATGGAATCAAGCAGATATCCCCAAATGCCAGAGTCTCCTGACCAGCAGTGAGGGCCTAAGTGAATCATTGGGGATACAATTCCATCATTACTAGAGTATATCATCAGGGAACTAAATTAAATTCAATAGTAGAATTAGATAGAAAAGTAGACAATTGGAAAGTAAAAAAAGAAAGGAATAAATAAAAAAACTAAAAATGTTTCATATATAATGAATCATATGATAAATGTATCTAAAAAATATCCAAAACATGCATGTGTCAATACGACATAGTATAAGTCTCTAAATATAAAAAAAGACAAAAAATGTACCAGTACCATCTCAAGCCTTAGCTTGGTCATATTCTCCCCTGCTCCAAAGAAATGATAAAAAAACTGTTCTATGGAGCTTTCCAATATTATCATCTCCAACTAAATAATATATTTGCATCCTAGAGGTTGGAAAAAAAGGGTTTCAGATAAAAATCTTAGTAGGTTTCAAACCAAATATATATACATTTCGGTCTGTGTTATATAAGCTATGCAATGTCAGTAAATATAGTAAATAGTAGTGATTTTCTCATGACATGTATATACAACAAAAAGTGATACCAAATAGCCTCTAAAAAATCCTTGAAAAAAGTATTTTCTCTTAATAAGGAAGCTACATGAAAAATAAATAAATAACACAGCCTCTACGTACTCTCATATATATTATGTCCCCATGGCCTTGTTGTATACATCCACTGAATCACATTCCCATGTCCTTGTCATATCAACTGAGTATCAAACCACAAAAGGGCTAGATCCAAGGTGTCATGACCAAGAAATCCATTTCTAGTTCGAGGAGAATTGTGATTGAAACATGGTATAGGCACTGGTTGGATTCTTAGGATCATTTCATACAAGAAAAGTCTTATGTGAGTCCTAGAAATTCATATGCAAGGTGTATCATGGACCAATGCATCCTATGGAGTCAATACCCAAGGGAAATAATCAACCCAATGCATCTAGAACCTCATTCATGATCTATGGAGATCCATCCATGACATCCACACAAACAACAATTCATTCATATCATTTCAATATTTTACACATGAGTTTACCCACTAATGTAGTCCATTCACATTCCATCATACAACATGGGTATACCAACCCATTAATCATAGTTTAGAAATAATCGTTTAATATTTCAATCCCATATGAGTCTACCAATTTATATAATCACATACCTCCAATTCCATATAATGTGTATACCCACTCATTTATTACATTTCACATTGAATCATCACATGAGTATACCCACTCATGCATTCCATTTTTGTTCAATCAAGTCTCATGGGTATACCCACAAATTTAATCAATTCATTTATTCCAATTAAAATTCCACGTTTAATATATATCATTTGATCAATATAAAAATTATCCAACTCAATATCAATATAATATATATTCCAAGGTAAAGGAGGAAAACCATCTCATAATCATCCCATTCAACTAATTTCATTTATAAATGTATTCCTATAACAAGGATAGTCCAAAACACACCCTTGTGTTGTTTAACATGGTGTAATCAATGAATTTTAATAAAGTTCACAAAAAGGGAAAAAATATATTGGGAAATGAGTATCAATGAATCACAACAGATCCTATGGGCATCCCTAATAGGCCTAATCACATATATTACAAGTAACCCACTCAACATCGGGGTTGTGCTGAAATGTTCCACTGGTGGATTAACGTCCGATAGCTCTAAAAATTCCCAAATGTTGAAATAAATGTATATAAGACCTACCTTATCTTTTTAGTGGAGTGATCATCCATTATCTAGTTCGGATTTTTCCAGGTTTAGGAGAAATATGAACAATGAATAACGAATGATAAATTAAGGAATATGTTCCAAAATAAAAATATATTAATCGATAGCCAGAAGAATTGAGAACAGTTGAAAAAGAATGTATATCTTACCGATATAGATCTGATGAGACAAAGCATGCTCAAATCAGTGGTTGGACGAAGAGTAGATATGAAATTGATGATTAGTTACCTTTGAGAGATTTCAAGGGCTCTCTTTATTATGCATGGGATAAAATATAATTTAGGTTTAATAAATTATTTAGTTTAATTTAAAAGCTATTAAACTCCTCAAAACAGAGGGTTTAAGTTTTTTAGGCTCATATTTTGGAAAACTGTGTCCTGATCATTCATGACTTCCTATAGGCTTGGATCATAGCTCACATTTTACCTACACTATTTATAAAACTTGTGTAAACCATTCTAAAAAAATCATTCACGTTATGAAAAAAATTACAGACATGATTCCATAGTCTTGAATTTCCCCGCATATTGTTTCCTTAAACCGTGTGGCTTGCATGCCCCTATATCAAGCCTTTAATGGTTCAGCCAAACTATGTGTCTTACACCATATGATCTATTCTAACCACATGCTAGGCTAAACACTCCCAAAAATTGGGTTTTGGGCTCTAATGATGCCACAAACACATCTAAAACACCTGTTATGAAGTTGGGTACTAACATAAGGGAATATTTAAGCATTAAAATTGAAAATAATGGATCTATACCTCATAAAAAATTGGGTTATTGTAGTTTTCTTTGAAAAGAACCCGAAACCAAACACTTAAGACACAATACTGGGGGCCTCTACCCACATGAGTGGGTAAAACCACCTCATCACTGAGTCAACTAGTATGGTAACGACACCAAGCGGTGGTTTTTCCATAAAAGGTGAGAAAAAATACCAATATATTACCTAATACACACCAAGATAGGAACCTTTTCCCCTATGACTATGTCAATCAAATCTAATGGCCATTCCATCCAATTTCCTAGGCCATGCCCACAACTTGACGACCATTCCACCTCAAACCGATGTCTAGGATTCCCAAATGATGGTCAAAACCACCCAAGTGTCAAATATTAGGGGCCTCATCCATTCTGAGGATTACATAGCCTCAATTTTATATGGATGTTCCACATCAATCCCCCGGCCATACCCATCATGACCCCAAGGATCTTAGAATAAATTTACATATAATAAAAAATTTACATTAATAACCAATTGAATTTAATAAAATTGAATATTACAATTATTATAATCAGAATAATTAAAATTAATTGAATTGAATAACTAAAATACAATTAATTAATTCAATTTAAAAGAAACAGCACAATTTAAACTAAACAACCACCCTATCTTAACTACCCAAGAAGTTAATGACTAATAACCTGACCACGCATGAGAGAATGTGGTTTGGGCATGACCAACGACATCCCATAAGGTCATAAACATAATTTAACTTCACGAAACTTATTTAAAAAGTTCCTTTCTAAATTATCCAAGGAAGTGATAAAATATGCACCCCCAGAAATTTTTGAAAACACTAATAAAGGTATGAAACGCCTATATTTGAGTCGTAGAAATATACATGCTCGAGTTTTTCTATAATTCTAAGAGGTTTTGAAGAAACAATATATTATTTCAAATGGATAGAAAATAGGGAAAACATACACAAGAAAATTTAGTGGTATATAAGGAGAATGAAAAACAAAATAGAATAATGAGAGATGAGACACTCACCGACATAGTTCCAACACACTTAATGACTTGAAGAACAGAGCACCAAAGAATGAGTTGGATCAAATTGAAGAGGTGGAAAGGGGTGAGCCCCCTACTTCTACTCATGACTAAGAGGGGAAAAAAGGGAGACCAACCTAAATATAAAAGAAGAAAAAGTCATAAATTTTCCCTTTAATGTGAACTTATAGTTATCCAATATGGTTTTCCAAAAATGTGTACAAACCATGCATGCTACCTTGTTGAGGTACTGCCTAAGTGGAACTACCCATGCATATTTCCACACAGTTTACCTTAACCATGAAAAATCAATGTTGAAGCCTCTATGAAAACTAGAAACATGGCCTCACGACCACACACCCCACACACACAGTTTTCTCTAAACCATGCTCAGTGAAAAAAAATAGATTCACTTTTAGATGGAAGGGGACTCATAGTTTTCTCCTAACTATGTGCCATGTCTTATAACTCAAAAAGCAAGTCCTTCGAGCCTCCAATGCACCCAAACACCATAGAAAAACTCTTGCCTTTAACTAAACATCAGAACCCATAAAAAACAAATATTAGGTTAATGGAAAACTCATAATTGGGTTCTGATGATTGAAAAAGAAATTGGCATACCCACCAATTCAAAAATTTAAAATGGGAGATATTTTTGACAAGATCAAAAAAAAAGGATGTTACAAATCATATTGAGTGGGTATTCATGCTTAAGGCCATGAGAAAAATATGCTTTAAATATTGGGTTTGTGATCTAATATTTATATTCTATTTATCACCGTGGATCTTCATTGAGATCATGGGAAGGTGTTTTGGATTCTTCAAGATTATACATAGGCAAAGAAAGGGAGATCCTATGTCACTAAAGCTATTAATAATGGAAAAGGGGATCTTATAATAATTATAAAATTTATCTTAAATTAGGGGAAGGTAATTCTATAAATAAATAAGTTCAGAGGCACATACTATTTCAGACCATATATTTTTTGATGAAATAATGTTATTTATATATGTAAAGAAAAAATCTATCAATAGACCTAATAGAATTATTGAGACCTATTGAAACTGGAGAGGGTAACCTTGGAAAGAGTAGTATTTTTATATCCAAAAACTATTTTAATAGATTAAGAAAAATAATTCCAGATAAACAATGAATTTCAAGGTGAAACTATATATTGTAATATCTAGGGGAAAACTATTTAAGATGTCATGGTTAGAAATGTCTTATTTGAATTTATCACCAATCATTTCACATGACACATTTAAAATTAGAAGTATCACTTTATCTCTTTTGTAAGAAGAGTAAAATTGGTGAATAGTGCTCTCAAATCTAATCTGTAGCACATTATCTTGATTATTAATGAAATAAATAGAACCTTAAAAAAGACTATAAAATCATATATTTCATCATATGAGACACTAACTAGGGTGAAAAATGTCATAGGAATTCATGTAAAAGGATGGAGAAGATGATCCATAAAGGATGCAACAATTTATGTTTTGTGTACGAGGCCATGTAGGGAATGCAGGTGAAGCCAACCATAGAGATCATTAAGGGGAAATCCTTAAAATTGATATTCATGAAAGATACATATGGGTATTATTAGATAATATAAGAGAAATTACCAAGTATAATGTAGATACATTCACAATACATGACCAGGCTACTGGATATCTTGAAGGAGAGGCTGAGGCATGTGTTTGGTCATAGTAACATAAGATATATGGTGGAAATATTGGCCTATTACAATCCCTTATTCCAAGTCTATATGGTCACTGATATAACCATTAGGGAAGAGAAAATTCTCTATGAATTTTCAAATACCACCCTTATTGTGGAACAAAAGTGTCTGTATGGGAATATTTTCTTGGTGGATGTTATCGACAAATGAATTTTTTTAGAGTCTTCTTACGGGATCTTCAGTGTTTGGGGGTTTTTCTCGATGAAGTTTGTAGATCACAAGAATGGTGATTCGGATATAAGGTTATGGTGTAATGTGAAACCATTTTTGTTGAACATTAAATTTTGAGGCAAGGAAGAAGGGAATCAAGTCTAAATTATGCGGAATAGTGTTTACAATGGTGTGTTAGGTGTCTTGGGAGTCCGAACAAATAAAGAGAAGGTAATCACATATATAACCCTTATATACAATTTTATGTGAAATATATTATGGCAAAGCTTGTAGGTATCATCTTGTGGGGGGGGGGTCTGCTACTTCTTTGAGAGGGATCCTGCTGTGGAACATAATATTCTCAGTTGGAGGAGACAGGCTCATGCAAAAACGGTGGGTTATATGGTTGCCACACAAAAATAGACTGAAACTGAATTTTTATGCCTCTGTCTTGTCCAAAAAGATTTGAGGTGGTGGTTTAGAGAGGTATTATAGGTTCTTTCATCTTTACATTCAGTTCCTTCTATTTTTACAGAAACTCCATTGGGGTGGAGGCAAGGGAAATTCACACTTTCCTATCATTGTGCACACTTTACAATTATATTAATTCTTTAGTAGAGTCAAACTGAAAAAATCTAGTTGAAATTATTTATGCTAAATACACCACTATATGGGACAAAATATAATTCATTAAAAATTTCAAGATGATGATTGTACAAAAAAAGTTAGTTACTCACACCTGGGGGGAAAGGAACTACAAAGCTAATATTCTAGATAGTAAATATATCACTAGATAAATCCTAATATTATATCAATGTAATGGTTCCCTTCCTCATGAAATTAATTCCATAATTAGGGGAGATTCCCTTGGGATGGACATATTTCACCAACCATAATTACAAGGATTTTTAAATAAAAAATTTACTCTTGAGTGAGTGAGTGACCACCAAAGTGGTAAGGGTTTATGCTACAATCTCATTTCCTTTTGATATTGTCTATGATAAATTTATAATAAGGGAAATTAAATGCTTCTTATCCTTTGAAACCACAATATTTTATTATCCTAGGTTTATTCATGGAAATTTCAAGTAACAGTACCATTTTTATATATTTGGTACTTAAAATGATTGATAAAATATTATTATGGGAAACCAACCTTATTTAATATTTTTTTGATAAATTTTTTTCCATGTCTATGATTTTAAAAATTGTGTTATAGATGTATATAAATATACATGAAATGTTTTTAAAAGGGCTATTTTAATTACCACTTACATTATATAACAATGTTCAGAAGGAATATTTTTAAATTGATATATTATAGATAAATTATTTTTGACTTTTTATAAAAGTGTGAAAAAATGTTCTCTTTTAATGCATACAGTATAGACATATTTTCCAATAATCCGGACTCTAAATTTCATTAATTATTATTTTATAGGTTTATATAGTAATTTTCAATGGAATTAATTTTTTCAATATTATATGAATTTCCAGTTAAAATTTTATCAATGGAAAATGTTATTTTACCAATTTTCAATGTAATATATTAAATTTTGTATTTTAGCTATTTTCCATCTATGAAAACATTATTTTATGATTTTTATACTTAACTAGATATATAACCTTATGATACCATCCAATTTCATTCTCTGTAAGGATTATGATGAGTATTATTTATGGGTGATTCTATGATTCCCATTTCATTCCCATGGGTTAATAATGTCTTGAGAAAACCTATATAAAACCCATTTTTTCAACGATTTATGATATGTTGAAATGAAAATATTTTTATGAAATATAATTTCTTCCCACATGTTATGATATGATGATAATATGGTTTTCTATGATATTTTAGAACACATTTATGTATTATAGGTATGCGATAGGTGGGTTCATTATAACCATTTAATGTATTGGGTCAAGAGGGAAAAATCATGAGATAAATATTTTATTCAAGAACCTGATTTCATATTCGTAACATTATGTTTAGACCCGGTTTTATATCTATTACCTTATTTATATACCTGGTTTCATGTCTATAATTTTATCGGTGGACCCAGTTTAATGCCCATATCATTATTCGATGACATGATTTCATGTCTTTAACTTAATGGGTGAACCTATTACTATTTATACACATTAACAATGTTATAGTATTTAATTTTTCTACATTGATATGATTATTATATTATCCCATGAATAATTATTGATTATTTATGATACCTCACTAGTATGAAATATGTATTTTATATGAAAAATCCTTATTCAATGACCCAAGATTGAAGATAATTAATTGATTGGGTATTAATTTCATAAATTATGATCATGCTATCATACCCTAATGATCATGTATGATAAATGATTTATATCTCACATCTTTAACCTTAATGTGCATCAATGAGAACCGTTCATTATGTTTTCCATCCCCATGTTTTTATAGAAGGTTCTAAATATGATATTTCTAGAAGGCTACTAATATGAATATTTTTTAGGGATATTAAATATCCTTTATTAAATAATATTTTTATATATCTTACCTCCCAATACACGGAAAAATTATGGGTTTGGTGCATTTATAATTATGATATATATTGTATATTCATCTAAAATGATGAAATATTTTTGTATGTTATGCTTGGGTGGAATTAATATATTATTAAACAAAAGAATAATTAATTAATAAGAGATATATAGAGAGACAATTATACATAAAGATGACTCCATCAATGGAGAACCTATTATATATACATATGTTAAAATTAACACATGGATTTGACTAAATAGTTAACACTTTGTTAACTAGACCGATGTTATGAATTTGGAAAGATTCATGAACATATATTTAATATATAAAAGAGTCCTACAGTATGTGATAGTTCCATCTTAAAATTGTGTGATGAGCCCAACATCCCATCATCTCAACCAATGTGTTATCTATTGTGTCACTAGTAAAGTATCAATACTTTTCTTACTTTGAATAGAATTCCCATTAGAACTCAAAACACTACAACCATGAAGTCGCAAGAGATTCAACTGAAAATAATGACACATCAGGGACAAAATCATCCTTTCATATGACGAACCTTATTAATAAATGAGTTATTTCTATTTATTTTACAAACCACATTGATTATAAAGCGAACAATGTTAAACAACCTTTGATGTTTTAGGTTTTTTTTGAAAGACTATAAAGCATCGATTAGACCCCATCCTGGTGCCTATCACCATATATGTGATCCTAATAATTGGTATCAGATTAGGTCAAATATATCGTGTTTCTATTTATTATTTTTCATATAACGAAATAACTCAATTAATAATAGCCTTTTAAATATACGATGAAAAAGGGGTTTTATATTTGGAAATATAGAATGATATTGTACCTTCACTCTATAGGGCTTTATATACTTTATTTTGTTTAATATGGTTTCATTTTTCCATATGAGACTGTGATATTGTCTCTGATTGAAAAAAAATTGAAAGTGTTGTTAAGGATAAGAATTCTATATTATTATATTTAGTAGAGAAGAATTTGACAAATGTTATGAGATATTTAATTTCTAATTTTATTTGGAAGAATCTTCATTGTATCTATAAAGAAAACAAAAAGATGGAGGAAATGAAATTATAGATTAATAGATACTGGTTTAATTTTATTATAGTGGAATAAAATTATACAATTGATGAATTATTTACCAGGATTAATCAAAATTTCCATATAAATAGAGATTTTTTTAAGATTATACTATTTTGAATAATCTTATTAGAATATTATCAAAAATGATATATGAAATGATCATAGCTCTTGAAAGATGCTATCTTGAAAACTTCACCATTTATAAACATTATAGTACTATTATAAATTATAAAATTATAGAACAAGTAACACATATATTATGAGTATGAAATAAACAGAAATTTTATTTAATGCATTTAAATATTTTAAATTAGAGGATAATTAGGGTTGTTCTTATGAGGAATAATGTATGGAATATTTTTCCAAAACACATTCTCTGATCTAAAAAATCTTCACAAATGGGATATTTAAGTATAAGAACATCATTTTAAATGGTTTAATTGTGGTATAATTTGATATGTCTCCTCCAACCATCCCATGATAATTATAATATAAAATTAAGATTATGAATCTACCAGGAAGGCTACTAATATGATATATTATCTTAGAAAAATATAAATAATGGGAAAGAATAAATTATCCATTATATTCTTTAAAAGAAACATTACATTAGTTTAAGAAGGTATATATGATAGTGAATAAATATATAAGTATGCGAAAGCTCCAAGTGGTACCTATAAAAGGGTACTCATTGAACATGAATAAGAAAAAAATGGGATTATCAAAGGATGAATCACAAATTAATAATGAGTAAGATAATGGACAAGAAGAAATATATAT
This sequence comes from Viscum album, assembly GCA_963277665.1. Taxonomy (NCBI): domain Eukaryota; kingdom Viridiplantae; phylum Streptophyta; class Magnoliopsida; order Santalales; family Viscaceae; genus Viscum; species Viscum album. Next base: position 213,131,455 of record OY728164.1, read on the forward strand.
ATATATATATATATATATATATAAAATAAAATATGTAATTGGATATAAAATGTGTTTGAAAAAAATAGGGAGGCTGAGAGAACACAATAATTGACTAAAAAGGTTCAGAGAAAAAAAATACTAGTTGGGAAAAATATTGTTCAAAGAAATTGAAAATATCAAGATTGAAGTTTATGAAAAAGTGTGAATCAATGAATATATGGATTTTAATATTATCCATAGGGATTAATTATTTAATAAATTAAGGGAGAAGATATCTGAAAAAGAGAATAAGAATTGGGAAATAAAATGTGAGTGGAATAAAATTGTTGAAGAAAAAGGTAAGTGTATACTGTAATAAGTGTCATGAAATATTATTTTTCAATAAAACCAAACACGTTAAATAAAATATTGTTGGAGTACCACCTAAAAAATTATATTTTGATTTTATAAGAATACAATATAAGGAAAAAATATGAAATATTTATAAAATTTTATGAAAAGTTAAAACATGATCCAATCTTGAAGGATAAAGAGTTATGATACCAAAACATATAATTCTAAAAAGTCTAAGAGGGATATATACAAAATTACTTGATTAAAAAAATATGAAAATTTCAATTGAATAAAAATATATCCAACAACCTAATTAATAATAAAATATATTTCTATGAAGAAATATTCAATAATATTGCTAATATTTTGGGTATATTTTTTCACAAGGCCTTTAATTATTTGTATAATATGTATTTAATACGTCCTACATGGGAGGAAGAACCATGGGGGACATAAAAATCATATGTAAGTACTTATTATAACCATCAACAACCTAAGGACACTGTTTAAGTGAAAAATAATTTTATATGTTTTCAATAGGTGTATGGGGATGAGATAGACAAGGACATACCTCAAATTCTTGTGTTACATTTATTTTAGCTTAATAGAATATTTTTCATAAATTTAAGAACATTTAAAATCAAAAACAGATCCGGAAATAATATAATGTGGTTGAAGTAGAATTTAAATCATTCAAATATCAAAATCCCTAGATCAAGGATGTTGGTTTTTCTTTTAACATGATTGGTTATTTTAATAATTTTTAAAATATTTAAAATTATGAAGGTAGAGATTCCAATTTTTGTAATTATAGCTCACTAAAAATTTAAGAAGTTGGAACTACAAATATTTAGAAAAATAAAATTATTTTTATTAATAACCTATTTAAAAATAGAGTAAATAATAATTTATTGAGATTATCAGATACTCTTGATGCTATAAGTGAATTTTTGTTCAGGAAACATCGTTTATTATTCTATGTACTGATAGTTATGGAATTTGTAAAAAATGTTAGGAACCCCAAGAAATAGGTTTCAAGTAGGAGTGGATATAATATAATATTATTTTAGATAGAAATAAAAAATAATATATGGAATAGAAGACTTAGAAATTTTGGACTAAAGAACAAAAGGAAACTAATTAGATGTGAGGATATTTAGAATATTCCCATTTTGTAGGAAGACACTTTTCATGTTTGTAATACATTTCCTAAAGGTAAAATTGAAAACAAAAGTTATAAAGGAGGCGATATTAAAACCTCAAAACCTTTAAATATGATTTATTTTGATGTTTATCAAATAATGATATAGAATTCATCATGTGGAGAAAAAAATAAATTACATTCATTGATGGCTTAATAAGGATGACAAGCATCATGTTTATTTCCTACATGTCTAAATAAGTGAACATATTTAAAATCATTATGGGATTAATTGAAAAAAAAGATAGGTCTTTTTTTTGATTCAATTGAAATATAATAATGAAAAAATGTATTATAACACGTTTTTTAAGTATATCATTTCATAAATAGTACCAAACCATATTTTAGTTCAAAATATACACCCCATCAAAATGGTATAAATTGAAGGAAAAATGCAAGTTTGGTGGACATGGATAGAACAATTCTCGTAGATCATGACCCATCAAGATATTATTGAGTACATAAAATAAATAATACTATAATTATTTATAATATATTTATTCTTAGTCAAACATTTGATATAACTTTATATGAGATGTGGTTTACGAAAAATCCCAATGTTAATCACTTAGGGTGTTTGGGATTCTAATTTTAATTAAGAATAAAGAAATAAGTGGAGTAACATTCTATGTAAATGCATTAAATGGAACATTCCTTAGACACAAACAAAATTAATGTTCATAAAGACACTAAAATAAGAATTATGATATAATTTCTGACTATGATGATTTCATAGGTTTTGAAAATAAATAATGTCCTAAAAAATCATTTTAAATTATTAGATTGATTTTGTTAGTTATGAACCTGATGATTTTTTTATAGAATACATAGATTCATAATGAATATGACACATTTTCTTAATTCGGTGATGATAATAAAGAGAATATGTCTTAAAGAGTTAATGTCAGGCTGAAAAACATGTTGATTTAGTGAATATTATTAGACACTATAATCAGGGAGTTCGTAAAAGAAGAAATATCATAGAAACTAGTCATACATGTTAGATTCAAAAAAATGAACGTCAAAAAATTGATGAATCATTTTAATATAAGAAATATATCTAAGATATGAATGAATAAATACATAAAATTTATAAGAATAAAACACGTGATTCTATGACTATAAGAAACAATAAAAATTTCATTGTGGGGAAAATGGGTTTTAAGGAACAATATATATGAAAAGATTGATGTGCATAGAAACAACAATAGGCTTGTATACATGTGGTATTCAAAAATAGAAGGGGTTGAATTTGATGATTCATTTTCACAAGATTATAGAATTGAATCTATAAGGACTTTTTATGTTATTTTAGCTCATACATGAATTAAATTTTTCAAGATAGATGTCAAATATACTATTTTGGGTAGTGATATTGATGAATAAGTGTACATGGAACAACCTAATCTCCTTATTCCATACATATATGGAAGCATGGTGTATTACCTAAAGAAGGATCTCTAAGGTTTGATACATGCTCCAAGATATTATTATTTTAATATTGATGGATATTTAATAATTAGGAAATGAAATAAAGGGAAGGTGGATTGTAATTTATATTTAAAAATGTATAACCTTACACCACTCTTTATGATTGGTTAATTTTTTGTAATTTTCTTTTTTAGAAATGATTATTTTTAGGCAATTCCTGATGCACATAAATGAAATATTAGAAATGTTAACAATTAAAGAGAAGAAAGTTTTCTTAGGATTACATATTACTCAAGAAGATGATTACATTATTATCTCTTGAGGAAAATATGATATGTATCTCTTGAAAATGTTTGATATACAGAATATATAGGATTTTCCAAACCAATTTAGGTGAGAAAAAAACTAAGCAAGGATAATTATGAAAAAACTATTAATCATAATAAATTAAGATGATTAATTGAATGTGTCATATACTTGATAACGTCTAGACACAATATTATAAATTTAATCTCTTTTTATCCATATATCTAAATAATACTAAAGGATTAAATATTTTAAAAAAAATAGGATTCTAAGATACATTTCAATCGCAAATAATTATGGTCTATTTTAAAGAATGAATGGAGAGTTGAATCTGAGAGGGTTTGAATAGGATTACTAAGAAGGTGTTGTAGACTATAAAATTATATATTTGGTGAGAATTTTTCCTTAGTATAAGTTCTGTTACATAGAATTATGATAAATAAATATTAGTTAGCTTGAGTTCAATAAAGGATGAATATATATCAACATCAGAAAATAGAAACTCAATTAATCTGGATTAATACATAACTGGAGAATTTTAATATTAAAGTTAAATAATGTCTGGTCATAGAATATGATCGTTATAGTGATATTTATTTTCCAAACAAATTACTACAACATTCAAAATCTAGGAAAATTTATATAGAATATCAATTTTTAAACGAAAATATGACAAATTAATTTTCAATATGAAAATTTTCCCATATAAAGAATAGATTTTTGGCATTCTCACAAAGCCCATTAGAATCAAATCTAATAAAAAACAAAGTCTAAAAATTGGAATGAGTCCCGAATTCCATCATTTATTTATGTTATTACATGAGTTTCCTCATCTATTTTTTATTATGTTTAATTCTTTTTATAAAGATGAGGTGTTTTCTATAGGGAGAGATAAGTATTATATATCTTTATAAGATATTTTAATATTTTAATAAATTGAATAAAAAATCTTAAATTTTAAAACTAATTTATATAATTTTGCAACTTATTCAATTGAATATTAATTTTTAGAATGTATTTATTAAGGAAACAATTATTTTATGCATTAATCACTCTTGTTTCCTACACTAATCTAGTTCAAGTAGTTTTATATTTGATTGATTCATGGATTTTTTAGGTGATTGATTTCAAATATTTTGGTTATTCACGCTGGTTTTATTTTAAATAAGGGGGATGATATATGAATGGTAATAAAAAGAAATATAGGTGGGGGGGGGGGTCTTATTGAACCCACTTGTGGATGTTTTTTTATTAGTTTTCAATACTAGTGTGTGTCTCATAGTTAGTGAGCTGATCCTATTGTAAATGATTTTTTTATGTTTTTGGTAATATGTATTAATATTTTAATACAGATTGAAATAGGTTGGATAAAGAAAAGGTGGGTAGAAGAGGATGAGAAACCATCCAATAAGTGTTATGTATTGATGGTTTCTTTATTTGATGATTTTTTTCTTTTGAATAATGTTTCGAATTGATTTGTAGTGGACGATTGTATATGAAGAATATTTTGAGTTGAGTTAGGATAATTTTGGAAAATATATATTATTGTGAATTTGAAATTTTTGATGTCTTCATTGGTTTCCTAAGGTTCTCCTAGATGTAGAAAATTGAAAAGAAATGTTCATAACATGATCTTTTGAAACATTATAATGTGATTTTTGTCATGAATAATATGAGATATGAAGACCATAACGCAACAATAAGGTGATTAATAAACATTATAAGGATATTTATTGAAGTTCATAAGGTGAATCAAATAATCCATAAAAATATCATAAAGAAATGTATTGTGAAAATTAGCTAATGAACTTGAATAAGACCAATATATCTAGACAAGGCAAGGAACGTCACTATATGAACATAATGTGACATTAAACATAAAAAATGAACACATGGTGATGAAACAATAAAAAATTATGGAAAAATACCTTCATGAATTTAAGGTGAATCTCACCTTACTAATTGTATACTTTGTAAAATTTGTAAAAAATTGTTCTCAAGAAAATAAAAGAGTTTCATGTGTACTAAATACGAGGATAATGTGATCTGTACTTACTATTATAATGAGTTTTGATTCATGTTATAAATACTAAATAGGGCCTAAAATTATTATGAGAATAGTTGAAATCATTTCATAATGTGATTTCCATTCAATGAGGATTCTCTAAACATTTTGATGCATATATGGAATATGATTAAATGATATAGATTTTTTTTTTGTTAATTTTAAGATGAAAATATCCTAGGTATTTTGGCATATTTAAAAGAATAATTTTCCTAGGTTTTTAAATGGAATTAAATAATAAATAATCTATTCATACATTAAATTATTCCAATGGAATAAATTATAAAAATATTCGTGAAATTATTGAGGACTAATTTGAGTTGGAATTGATGATCCAGAAAAGAGTAAGTTATAGATCATGAAGAAATATTTTCTAATCGTGAATAATTTTTTATATAATAAGAAATGAGAATAAGGAAAGATAATTAAAATTTTTACTGGTTAGGAGGAGCGTTTTAAAAAATGTTGTAGTGTGTGAATTAGGAAGAATATCAATATCTCTTTAAGATTGAGTAGAGGCTCGAGTGTTCACTAGTTATCATTCATTATATAGTGTTGTTTTTTTTCTATTGATGAATGTTTTTAAATGGTTGAAGCTACCCATTGCAACTGGTCAAAGTCCATATCTTTTCCTGATTTCTTCATGATAATAAAAAAATGGATATGTGTATGGGATAAAAACCATGACACACTAGAGACATAATCATTATTTAAGGGGTGAATGTTCTTTACAAATATTCCATTTACATTTATTTTATAAATCACTATGATTATTCATAGAATGGTGTTGAATAAGAATGAGAGTTAAAGGGTTTTTATGAAAATCGATAAAGAACCAATTCACCTCCCCTTATATGTTATCAACCTTTATGTGATCCTAAGATATGTAATAAGGAAATTAAGGGTTTATTTATGATGTGAATGTTTGAGGTATTCAGAGTGTCCATTAAATATATGGACATGGTTGAAAGGGAAATTGGTCAGATGTTAAAATGAACTATAATGCCCCAGATAGGATTGACCATATGGGGGATCATTGGTTTACTTTTTCAAGTTATTTCTTTTTAATTTAACATAATTAACTTCTTATGGATATAAAACAACTTAGTGATATCTTATAGTCTCACATTGTGTGAAGAAATAATTGGAGAGATCAAAAAACATGATATTTATATGGTTTTCTATATAGACCTAATCATTTCCATGTTGGTTATTCTCCCAAAAATTGAACTATCTACAATAATATTATAATCAATTACAATGGTAGATACATAATAACACCATATATATCTTAAATACTTATAGGATGTTCTTTATACTACATGCCATAGTGTTACCTGAATCCACAATTTCTTGCTCTAGAATCTATACTAGATACTTCTTCTCCTGAATCACATAAAAAATTTTGCGACTCCCAACTCCATCTGAGATGATTCCTCCTTTATTCAAGGCTTGGTACACTCTAGGATAATTTTTTAATCATACTCAATGAGATCAAGGAATCAAATTTTCTCATTCACCTATTCAAGTACATTTTTTATTCTAATAGCCTTGTATAAATCTCTTTAATCACATGTATCTTATCCACTTTCATAGTGAGACAATTCTTGGGAAACTTTTACTTATTTATAAAGAAGTCCGGAATCAATTAACTTTTGAATTTGGTGCACACAAATTCTTCAAGAATATTTTATGCTATAATGTATAATATCATCTAAATTTTCCTCCTTTAATTCTTGAACTTCTTTCATGCATGTATGTGATAATTCATTGTGCATGAACATTGAACTTAACCTTTTATCATCATCATTATTTTATTTTATTTACCAAATTAATTCGTAAATCTCAATAATTTCAAAACACCCCTTGAATATTATTTTTATATTTTACTTTAAAATTACATGATGTTTATCAAGTATGGTATATAGGGTACATGTAATTCATGGGTTACATGAAAGTCTTATACTCTTCTTCTTTCTTAAGACTATGAGAGGTTAATGCGACATGTCTTCCATCATAAACATAATTCACAGGATCAATTTGAATTCATGTGATATGTCATCTCTGCCTTTGCATAATCCACGTAAGGATTTTCTCATTCCTTAGAGTGAATAATTTACATGATATATCAAGGGATTTACAAATGTTCTTTGTGTGATAAGGTAACTTTACTTAGGTTTATTAAAATGAAAAGAGTTAATTCCAAGGTTCCTTAAAAATAAATTTTATCAATAAATAGGTGCCTCACATAATAGATTCAGAAGATATAATTTATGTGACACAAGTTTTCTATGGGTTTAACTCATGTGTCTTCACATACAAAACTACTTCTTTACATTATGGACTTCACATGACATTGGTTGTGTCTTTGGGTTCCTTCTCAACTGCCTTTACATGATTTGATGACTCATAGGAAAATCCTTTGCATATCTAGAGTGGTTTGTGGAATCTACATTTATTTTAATCAGATGGTCTTATTTTCCTTCACATGAATAAATCACATGGGATCCTCTTTTTTGAGAGATTCTCTTGATTTTTCAAAAACACAACAACACATTCCCTCTTCCATGCCTCTATTTATATGAGAATAGTTCCACTTCCCATCCTAAAGATTTTATACTATTTCAAGGACTCATTAAACACTTGAGGATACTAACATATCTCATTTTTTTTTAAAATTTCTATAATTCTTGGACTCTCCATGCTTCCCTAAAATGATCAATAGATTCACTTGAATAACTCACATGATCACTTCATTGATTATTTTAATCCACAATTTAAATACTATCGATAATCCTAAATAATTCATGTGATAGTTATTGAAAAAGATGAAATCATTACAAGAAAAAATAGTACACTATTATTTAAATGATATCTTCAGTGATTGTATATATTACATTATGTGATTTATTTTGTTCTTATGAAGGAATGATGATTTTCTTCCTTTAGTCACATGATCATAAGAATATTACATGACATCATCATACGATTAAATCATGCGATCATCATAGTTATTTAAGATATATAAGTCAGACATGAAGAAGTTTCATCCATGACATCAGTTCGATTGTTTTCTCTTTCCATAGAATGGATTAGTGAACATGGTGATTGGATATCACGAGTTTAATTGGAACTCGCTGTTTGAGATAATCAACATTGAAGGATTTTATTAAGATATATGGGATTTCATAGACAATGTTGTATGTGATCGAACAATAGAGATTAAATCAATCCAAAAGATTATGTTTTATTTATATTTTTAATGGTGTAGGAATAATAGAACGCGGGTGCTTATACTACATCAGACTGCCTCTATGTCTAAGTCATGGTTTAGTAAAAATACAATGTCCACTTACCATTATCACTAGTTATGGGGGATCAACACCCATCACACCTTGCACCCATGTCTTATTAGCCATGAATCACCTATATAGGTCCACTACAACCCTGTGGGCCCGATTCGGCCTACCCATGAACCCTATAAATTGTTGCGCACTTGTGGGACTATATATGGACCACCCACTATTTAGCTAATATGAGGCCTCCTTTGGAAGGATTCCCCATTGGGGTTGACCCTCGGTACTCTTTGACAAGTGTGGTTGAGGGATAACCCTCGGGGAATTATGGTTGGACCCAATTTTTTATGTGAGGCCAATTAAAAAAATACTTGAATAATTCCTATTATATTGTTGATTCAACAGTTACTTTATGAAATAATGTTCCATAAAATTATTCATCTTCATTATAAAAAAATTAAATACAATTTTTATGTCCTATTTTAAATCCCCTCCATGAAATTACCTTTATTATTCTTGGAAATAATCTTATTCATCTTCATCCACATGAAATAAGAGATATTTCATGGTATTTTTGTAATTCTTCTTCTTCTTCACTGACTTTGTAATAAATAATTTTTACTCTTTAACGCATATCTTTGAAATTAATACTTTCTTCAATGATAATCACAATGTTCAAGGATAATTTTCCATGTGTGACATCCAATGGAATTATATGAAACCATAAAAATTATATAATCATAACCACTTCATTCACTAATACATATTGAATTATTTAATGAAAATGAAACCTAGGATCAAGAATATACCATTTTAATTTTTTGTCAATATCAATACATATCATTAATGTCAATATATTGTGTATAATTTTTCCCCTTGTTGAAAATAAATATTCAAAGTTTAAATTAGATATTATTAACTAATATTTCTTCCCAAAATCATGATCATCTCCCTTATATGAAAATTTAATGATCACTTCTAAGAGAGGGGTGACCTGACATGGTTCTCTTAGAAAAGATCCTTTTGTTAATCAACTCTAATCCTATGTGGGATAACTCAGTGTAGAAAACAATATAGATACAACCAAAGATGTATAAGATATCCATGAAATAACATTCTTGTGAAATAATGTTCTAAGATTCCTAATTATCCTTTTAGGTATTATATTTTTCAATGCAATGCTAAATCCTACATACAAATCATCAAACACAACAGACTAGTTAAAGTAAAAATGAAATAGATCCCCATTTTGTCTCATCTTTTCATCAACCTTGAACTGCCCCTTAATTTATATGATCAATACAATAAAGAATAAGGGATGAAATTGGGTTCATTATATCTAATATTCGAATTTTATAAAGAGGTTTAGAAGTCCCACATTCACTATGTAGTGAATATTTAATATATTCATATCATCAATTCTCCCACTCAATGAATGTACCCCTCTCCTTAAATTTTATTAATATAATTATAAAACACAGACACACAAAGATATATGTATATATATATATGTGTGTGTGTGTGGTATTAAGTAGGTTCCTTCTTGTTTTTTCAGGAGTAGCATTTAAGATGAGATATGAATCTCAGCATAGGACATTATTTATCCCAATATAATAATGAGAATATTATATCTTACTTATATTTTTGTTTTGAGTATAATATACTTGAATTTATTATTTCATACCATGAATTTATTCTTTGTATGAAATAACTTCTATAATTTTAGTCATTTTACAAGATAAATCCTCAAGTGATTTTATTTTATTTTTTAATATCTCTAACTTTTCTGGAAGGTATGTCAATAATTTCTTAGGTGTATGCCCTAACTTATTCGATCTTTCACCAACGTAACTATATTTATTTAATTTTCTAGTTGTGGATAACTTCTCATAGTTTTTTTACTTAATTTTCCAAATTCACTTTATTTCTATTAGATATATCAATTTTCTCACATTCCAATAATTTATTATCCAATTACAATTATTTTAGCCAAACAACAAGGAACTCTTTTTTGACATTCTCTATCTTCTCAGAATCTTCACCGGAATTGCCATTTTTTTTTTCTATAATAGACTCTTTCAATTTTTTGCATAGATTATATTTCTTGTTAGTCTTTTCTTTCATTTGAAATAATTATATCCCTTTTGGTTACATCTTCCATAAAATTCTTTTGAGGTTTCATATTTTTATTTTCTTAGAAGTTTTGATAAATTGGGGTGCAATATTATTTTTTTGAGAATAAATTGACATATTTTTATCATGACTCCACCTTGATTCATATACATTTTCTAGAAATATAATTTTATTCCATAAAAAGTAGGATTTATTCCAATATGTTTCACAACGTAGAAAAATACCATTGAACAAAGATCTTCCACTTTGATATGTGTTTTTTCTAAACAATTATTGTGGCTTCACTTCTTCAATCATAGCCATTTTTTCCTAGGGGGAACTGATTTTCATTACTTATTTCTATCTCCCTTTGATATAGGGATGAATATATCAATTTTCCTCTTAGTGATAGTTTTTTAATAGTATTTTTAGTTGTTTTACATTTCAAGACTAACTTATCACCTTCTTCTTTTACCTACCTTACTTTATGTTTTGGTATTACACTTTATTCATATTCCCCCCCCAAATGCAGAGCTTATCCCATTTTAATGAATTGGAATGTTATGAAAAAATTATGAGGATTAATTCCAAAAAATCCAGAAACACTAAAAATAACCTATGAATATTTTCTTATTATTTATTAGAGATGTCTTTAAGGATTTCACAAATTTTGAAGCATTCAATTTATAGTGTAACTTCAACTCTTTTGGAATTTATTGGGAAATAAGTATTAATATTTACTTTCACATACACTCTTGGTGTGGTGGGTTCATCAATATTTTTCACAATCCATAATTTTCCAAATCGTAATTTAATACTTTCTCCATCACTTGAAATAATATTTTTATTGAAAATAATTTTTGGTTTGTGGAATACCTTCTTATTAGAGGATGATTACATTTTAATGGAGGATGAAATCATAATTATTTTGGAAAAATGATAAAAATATCACAATTGAATGTTATAATATAATTTAATATATATTTTTGAAGTTACATATTTTAAGTATTTTTGATTTTTAAATATATCATCCAGCTCTAAACATTTTAGGTTGACTGAGTTATTCTCATCCTCAACTGATATCATCTTTTCTTCCCAATCCCCTTTCTTCTTCTTCCTTTTTTATTTATGCGTGATTCATGATTATTGCTGTGAATTTTAAACATACCGTAAATTTTTAGCTTTATCCTCTAATTGAGTATCTTTTAAAACCATAATATTTTTTCTGAAATTTTTATATTCATGGAATGCTTCTACAAATACAATCTCAAAGATATATTTCTCACAAAAATTTCTTTTTAATTATTTATCAAATCCTGTATAAAATTTAGTACAAATATAAAATTTTTCTCTATTTTTTCACATATTTTTGTGAGTGTTGTATATACCAGCCTTATTAGACAATGCCTCTTCCATAACATTATCGTATTCTTCCAGCTATAATTTTTCATCCTGAAGACCCTTTATTCCTTCAACAATATGTTTTACAAATTATAAAGGGATATTCTTTAAATGTTCACCAACTACATAATTATGATTAATAAATGATCCATTATCATCACATCTTGGACATTCTTCATAAGAATAATCATAACTAAATGAATTATTACAACATATACTATTTTGATTAACTTCGGTTGATAGTATCTTTTCCTGTACTGTAGGATTATTATTCAATTTCTTTTCATCTCTCTTATTTATATTCTTCTGATTCTTTGAAGAAATATCCATTTAACGTATCTCACTCATTTCAAGTAATATGCACTTTATAAATAATATCTTGTATATTTATAGGGAACATACACTATAATACCAATTGCAGTTCTCTAGGATGGATTGAACATAGAGAGTCGGAGGGGGGAATTATTGGATTACTTTTTAAAAATTATTTCTTTTGAATTAAAACACTTAAAAATATTAATGTTCCCAATACACTAAATTATATCTCATAGTCTCAATTTATATGAAGAAGTAATAAAAGAGATCACAAAACATGATATTTACAAGTTTTGATATAAATACTTACTGCTTGACATAATGGTTATTCTCCAAAACATAGATTCTACACTATAATAATATAATCAATTACAATATCCAATATATAATAAAATAATATCTCTCCTAAATAATCATGTGAGGTTCTTTATAATATATCCCATTGTGTTTCTAGAATCCACACTTGTATTCTCCCGAATCCATATTAGATACCTCTTATCCTGAATCACATAAGAGAATTATCATTCTCCTAAATCCACCTTATATTATTAAAAACGTTTTTAATTATTGATTGAATATAGGATGATATTTTGGTATTACGCTATGAGTTCACTGAATTAAATTTCATCATACACATGTTGAAGTACCTTTTCAGTCTATTGGTCTCTCTAAAATATCTCTAATCACCTATATTTGAGTAGTTTACATAGTTAAATAATGCTCGAGAAATCCTTAATTATATATGATGAAGTTCCAACCTCAATTAATGTGTTAAATTTTTACACACAACTATTTCAAGAATATTATTTTCAAGATATATTATTCACAATATCAACACAATATATTTTCTTGAATTCTAAAACTATATTCATGTATGCATGTGATAATTAATGGTGTATAAACATTTCACATAACCTTTTATCATTCTTATTATTTTTTCTTCTTTATAAAATCAAATATTTAATATCAAATATTTAAAAAACCACTAGAATATTATTCTTAGATTTTCCATTAAAATTACTTTATGTTTACCAAGGATGGTACATGGGGTGAATGACATGCATGCGTTGAATGCATGTTTGGTTCTCTTCTTCTTTTTCATGAACATTAATTATTCACGTGTTCTATATTACTTCACATATAGACTTTTCATGATCAATTATGTTTCACACGATATGTCTTCCCAATCTTCTCAAAATCTATGTAATTCATTCTGCCTTCCTTCAATGAAGATTTCACGTGATATCTTAAGTGATTTGCATATGTTCTCCCTGTGAATAGGGAACTATCAATTGGCTCCTTCACGTGACAAGAGTTTTCCTATATGGGCCTTCCAAAGACATTTATATACTAATAGGTGACTCATGTTATGGATTTTCATGATATCATTCATGTGACACAATTTTTTCATGGGTTCAGATCAAGTTTCTTTATATAAGTAACTGGTGTATCATGGGATGAACATCATGTCAGAATAGTTGTGTTTGTGTGTTCCATATAAAATTTCTCTGTGAGATCAGAAGAAATTTGGGATACTCTTTCACATAACTAGAGTGGAAAATAGAATCTACTCCTGATGTTTCATCAAATGGGATTATTTTATTTCAAAAAAATAAATCATACGGTCTTCTATATTTTTAGAGGTTCTATAAATTTATCAAAAACATATAAGAACATTCCCTCATCCATTATTCAATTTTCATCGGCAGTGTTCCACCGCCAATCCTTCAGATTGAATGCCATAGTAATGAATGATTAAATTCATGAGGATATCAGTGTATCTAAGGTATTTTGAATGGTCGTATGTCTAAAAATCCCATAAATTTATGGAATTATCATGCTATTTATGTGATTTTATCCCATTTTCACTTCATTTATCATGTGATGCCCAAGTGAAAATCCTCACGATATTCCCAAAAAATTCATTTTATAATTCAGTGAAGGCTTCATGATTGTCTGCATTTGGTCACATGATCCTAAGAACATCAAATGAATTCATCATGAGATTTCCTTATGTGATCATCATGGTTCTTCAATACATGTAATTCTTGGAAGATGTAGTTACATAAATTTCTTTAGTTCAACAACATATTCTTTTTTTTGATTTGATCAATGTGCATGGTCATCAGATGTCATGATTTTGATCAATTTTCACTTCTGTAGATGATCAATGCCGGTGTACTACGTTGAGAGAAATTGTAGGTTAGAGTTGACACAAGATGTGATCAAATGGTGGGAAATAAATCGATCCAATAGATAAAGTAACATTTATGTTTTTTAATGATGGAGGATCAATAACTTGGGAATTATTGTCCCACGTCGAATTAAAACTCTGTTTGGTCCATGGTTTATTAATAGTCTGGTGTATGATAATCATTATAAGTGTCTACAGGGGATCAATACATTTCAAACCTTGTACCCACACCTCAGAAGTTGCACCTCACATACACATGCACAATAGAACCCTACAGGCCTAATGCGGCCAACCCATGTTCCCTAAACATGGGAGAGAACCTACATTCCTATATATGAACCACCCACTCCTTACCCTCCACGTGAACTCCTTTGATAGGATCACCCACATTGGTTTATACTTAGTCCCTCCATGTGTGGTTGAGGGATATCCCTTGGAAGATTGTGGTTTGGCCATATTTTTTTGTAAGACCCATAAAAAAATCAGGAAATATTCAAAGTATATAATTTATTAAAAACAATACATTCTTAAATAATTTTATAATCTAACTATTTATTTTCATTATAAAAAATCTCAAAACAATTTTTATGGCCTCCTTTAAATATTATTTATTAAATTACCTTAATTTTCCATTGAAATATTTTTTTATCATATTCACCAACAAGAAATAAGAGACATTTCATTGTCATTATAAATTCTTCTTCATTATGAACATTTGAATAAAAAATATAATCTCTTTAACAAATCTATTTTAAATATAGACGATATTCAAAAAACTGTACAATTTTCAAGAAGAATTATCCATGTGTGAAATAAAATTCCATTAGAAGAATCCATACAAATTATATAAGAATCAAAACATTATCCAACAACACATATTAACTTATTTACAATAAATGAAACCTAGGATAAACATTAAAAAATATCTTAAAATGGTGGTGAGTATAATGAAAGTGTCTTTTGAAACTTATTTCATGAAATGGGTCAGGGTCAAGTTCTATTTGGCCCACCTAATAGAGGACCACCAGGAGACATGTTGCGCAAGATCCGGTACATTGAGGACATGTCTATCACACGATCATAGAGGGGGTCCTCTTTATTGCATATAAGAAATGGTTTTAATACTAAAATGGTACCCCAGTATGAGGGGGTATGTTTATTTTTATTGAAGAAAACTTCTGCGGTGGTGCTCAAGGAAGCGTACACGTAACGGGCATTTTACATCACATTTTTCTTGAAAAGGATTTTGTGTGGTAGCTCTTCTAACACACCAACCAAATTTCTTTTGTTCTTCTGACATGGATATTTTTCAAAATTTTGACATGGAATAATCCATTTAATGTCGTATTGGGTGTGAAATATATTGTGCAGAATTTTCAATCGTGTGCGCAGACCTCAGATCTTGAACACTCCTCCCTCGTGTGTCTCGGGATTGTCTTCTAATCCAAAATATGTGTTTGGTTTGATAAAAAATGTTCATTCATGGACCTAACCAAAATTTGGTGCCAAAAAATTCCCCCCTCATAATATGAGTTGAAAGGGGACCTGAAGGTCATATTAGATGGGAAATGGAAAAGAGTAGAGTGCCTAATGGTTGGTGCGTGCAAAAATTACCAATCAAAGCACAAACCACTTCTGTGCACCTGAAAGGGATGGTACGTGCCTATAAATACATAAGGTGGAGGTGGGGTAAGGATCCATACTATTACTTTTATGTGTGATAGGTGACTTTTCTCTCATTCATGAAATATATTCCTTTCTACGTGATGATATTGGATTCGGTTGGCATCTTGCGCACATCCAAAGGTTCATTCACATCATTGAAAATTTTTTCATGTACCCAAGATAGATGGAGTTTTTTTGTGGCCTAAGACAATATTATGCAAAATAGATTGTCTTGTGTGCTGAAACGCCATTATTTACCTCAAGAACCATTGTGAATTTTAAGACCGGACAGAAATGGCTATTGAACAGACCAATGTCGAGAGTGAAGCTGGTGCTACTACATGGAAGACTGATATGAGCACAAACCATAAAATTATTCATGCGAGAAGGGTCATATCTGATAATCAGATTATTTTTGGTATGATGAATCAAGCTCAAAAGGATTATGTTCTGAGTGATAGTCCACCAATATATATCTTTGGTATCAAGAAGGAGGTGCCAATTCTAAGCTTCAAAATTGACGCACTGCAGTCATGGGTGACATGTGGGGATAGCCTTCCATGTTAAAACATCATGAAAAATGGTCACCCAACAAGGTAAACTCATTACATGGTTGCTTATGTCCTAAATCCAATAACTAGAACTGTTATGGGGAGTGATTTGGCTCCTAATGAATCTACAGATCACTATGTGTGCACCTCCAGTCATAGAATTACTGATGAGACCAAAGGTTTAAAAGAATGGGACTTCAATTCCAGGGGAAACATTATGATTGATTGCGAATGGGAATACTGGGTACACTAGACATGTGAGGAGTTCGGGTTGGATCTGAAGTCTATTGGGTTGTTTGAAGTTGTGTGGACATCACATTTCCATTTCAACCATCAACAAGACCTGGTACCCGAGCTATTCATTCGATGGTCACCTGAAACAAAAACATTTCAAATCTACCATGGGGAGGTGAGAATCATCATTTGGGAAATCCATTGTATCAAAGGAATTCCCCTATAAGGGTACCAGTACGATGAGTTCCTTCCAACAGAGAATGTTTGTGGTTAAAGGAAGCACAACCCCATTCTAACATGGAATCTGTTGGAGATAGCTATGAAGAAGCTGTAAATCAAGTACATCCTGAGGGACAAAGATTATTCAGGATGGTTCAACATGTTTCTAAGACATTAAAAGGTAGTAAAAATTATAGGATAACAGAAGCAGTTCCCAAACATGTTGTAGAGGGGGGAGGAAGGATCATACTGAATGGTCCTAGATGTAGGTGAGTACCAATCATGGGGATTCAAGATAAATGAAATCCAAGACCTAACCGTGCGATATGATGGGTTACTTGCAGTGTTTCTAAGCTGGTTCCTACTACTAGTAAGGGAGATGACATGAGGGTCTGTCCAGGGACAATGGTGACGGCTGGAATCATTGAATCAATGAACATTTTAAATCTGAGAGTGCTAGTATTTGACAAGATGTTTGACATTCTAGGGAACATTTAAAGAGGATTTACACCTAAGAGAATATGCTGACCATTCCCAATAATTCATGGTTTTGTTTCATCACATTGCAGTGGGTATGACTTCCCAAAATCCATCCACCATCTAGGTGATGGTCTACTATCTTCCCTACTAAATATTACTGGAATTCACCCATTGATGCTTAAGAAGGAAGGGATCAATCTCATGATAAGAAACCATGAAAGCATCAACCTTCATCGGTTTCAGACCCTAGCTATCCAGATGGTAGATGATGGGCGAGGCCCATTGAAGCAGAGGGAATACATGAAAATCCTCATGGGTGGTGTGTTGGGAGCTCGAATTAATGGGAAAATAATTTTTAACCCAATATTTCATTAATGTTTTCTTGGATGTTTGAGTGTGTGTAGTGGATATAGAAAAGAGTATATACAGGGGTTTAGGAAGATGGGAATCCCTATATCCTTCACTAACTGTGGCTCATTTAATTAACTACTTGCTGTGTGAAGTCATTATCTTTCCCACTATTGATGTTAATGTCGACCTATCAACAGAGTATGTTGACCATTATGAATCAGTGTATATGGAATTAGTCTTGTAGTAATGCATCTAGAAAATAATGTTGTATAGTGTGGAGTACAGATAATGAAAAAGAAAATGAGGTATTTCGATGGAAGTGATATTGGGTATAAGCTAGGCCATTGGAACGGTGCAGGATGTAACTTCGGTGGTAGGAGCATCGCAAGGTGAGAATGCACCTCCACCTTCTGAAGAAGAGTGGTATCATTGCTAGCCTTCTAGGCATGATAGGGAACTCGCTTGGAAGTAACTAATACATATTATAAATCCAATGATCGATGCCATTTCAATATCTTTGTGGTCTGCCTATAGGACGCCGCAACAATCGATGTCCACTAAACAGCTGTGGAAGAGACTCGTGCGCACTAGACATGATCTACCAGACGTATGGAGTATTCATGTGGTTGAGAAGGTGGTCTTTCATCACCGACATGTTTACCCGACAACCATGGATATTTATGCATTCCAACATGGGTGGTATGAATAACCACATATTCTCATGAAAGTGTTGCTCGGCCTGGAGCATGACCTATAATCATAGACATTCAGGGATGAAGATGACGAGGAAGAATGAGAAGGTATAGAAGAGGAGGAGGAATATGATGTAGAGGAAGAGGAAGAGGAAGAAGAAGAGGCTAGAGATGAGGGGCATGAAGGTGAGAGACCTCATGGAAAAAAATCCCACTAGAGAATCCCATGTAAGAGTTGTGAAATTTTAGTCTCTAACACAGAAATGGTTGAACAACTCGAGGTGAGTGTCCACTCTTACCTATAATGGTCTTCCTATTTCATAATTCAAATACACTAACAAAACTCTTCCTTATTCAGGAAAAAATCGATGATGATATCCAGGAATATCAACTTTAAGGGGATGAAAATGTATCAATGGACCTGGAAGGACTTCCCAGTGAATATATATCTGTAATCGAGTTGGGCGGAGGACAAACCACGACTATAGTGGGTGAAGGGCCAGCCATGACTAAAGTGCTCAGAGTTGGACCTATAGAAGGGTATCAAGTGGAAACCTAATAATCTCAGGCTGTCCCCATCGCTTAGAATTATCTAGTTCCAATAATTAAATTAATAAATGTAGAGGGATATCCTAGGGTGGTTGCTACTACCATGACTCAGGAACTAGATACCGCTGTGCTTGGCTCTTGTATGTTCTACCTTTGTATGCTCACATCTTTTTTGGGGAACGTGAATGACTAAGGTATCCATTCCCAATGTTGTGATCACAATATTTGAGTCTTGAAAAATTATTATGTCCAAAACATCAACTGGAGCTCTACCAGTGATTGCACCAGTCCGTACAAAGCCAACCATTCTGATTGGTCTAGCCCTAAAACCTATTGAAAAAAATGATGGAATCATGGGTGATGTTATAGTAAGTGTTGAGATCCAAGATGGAAAGGTTGAGGTATATGAAGAAGAAAAGATTATAGAAGAGGTCCCTATAGGTAAAATCTTGTATATTTTTTCTAAATACAGGCCTTCAAATCATAAAGATATGGATGACTCATATCTTCATGTTACCGAGGAGAGTCATATAAAGTGACGCAAGGCGTGGATGTGAAAAAAAATATTCCTCATTGAATCAGAGGCCAGATGGATGATTTATATGGGGTATATTCGCACATGGATATTATTTCTCTATGCCAAAGAGGTGGATACTCTCTGTCTTCATATAATAATTAGCTATTATATGGATAAGAATATAAGATAGAGTAGAGAACACGAGGATATTTCCTGGTGTTAGAAGAAATAATAGAATGTCCAGATGATTCTTGGGGCTGAGAAGGATGTCTGATGCCTTGATGAACATAAAAATGATTGAGATGCATTTATCATAAGCCAATCTAAGCTCATTGAAATGTTGAAGGACCAGCTAGTGGATACCCAAGAGAATGCAATGCAAGAAAGCCATAAAATTATTGTACCCCAAGCCAAGTGAGAGAGAATGATTATAAGAGCCAATGCGCACCACCCTATAGCTGCTGATGAAGAAAGAGATCTTAGGGAGTGAGGGAAAATCCAAGAGGCCACATGTCATTAAGTGGCAGTACTAGAGCAGTCCATTGAATTGGATGATCCATTAAGGATGTGTTTCGGCCAAACTTATGGAACATGTATTATCTATTATTTACATATATTGAAATGTGTTCATAGACTTAATTCTTTCTTATTATTACTTATTGTATTTACTTCATTCTTTGCCACATCTCATTAATAATTGTGAAGTATCTGAAGATCGATTTATAATCTTTCTTGGGTCGTACCCGGTTTGAGAAATAGGGGACAACCAAATAATCCTCAATTTTGTGTATGAGAGTGACAGATATTTGTCGAATATTAAAAGGTCTTCCATTGTCGAATAATTTCCCAAAATATTTAGGTTGATGGAGAGACCACAACTAGAGGATAGGGTTCCCAGAACAACAAACTTGTCTTTCCTATCATGATATAATGCACAAACGTGGTAACACCAAGGGTATTAGGGTCAATCTGAACAAGGTGAAATTACAAATGTGAATCATGATACCCCAAAATTCAGAACACAGTGATGATGGTGAGCCAATACAAGGTAACTACTAATCTTATTTGAAACACAACACCGATATCGCTATCTTGTAATATGTATAAACAATCGAGGGTCAACTACTGATCATATTAAAAAACATAGGGCCTAACTCAAAATTTCATCTGATGTATTACAAAACGTTTTCTCAAGATGGTAGGTGATCAAAAGTGGCAGGGGAACAGACAGTTAATGGGTTCCACCAGATGTGAAAGATGTTGAGGATCCAAATAAAGGGAATAAAAATTATGGAGATGGAGTGACAGGTTTTTCAAATGGATTCCACCACTCTTGAAACTACTCTACCATGATGAAAGCCCATTGTGTGTATGAATTTATCTGAATAAAGATCAATCCATCTCTAGAAAACACTTATCTAGTGAGGGACATGGATGTATTATAGTTTTACATTCTAAAAATGAGGACGATAGAAGAATAGTTTAGTGTCGTACGATGAGGATGATACATGGAATTGTTTAACATCATACAATGATGAAATTATATATAGTTTAAGGCCATACTACCTGGACCATGGTTAGCAAGTTAAAGTCATGTTATATAGACAAGGGATACAAAATTTATGGTCATATAATTTGAACCATAATTATAGGAGATGATTCATAAGGGTTAATGAACTTGTAGTTCGGCCCAAGGAGAGGTGCTTAGGTATATCTACATATCTTATGAGGGTAGGAATCAAGCTGCATGAACTTCTTGAATAAAATAATTGTTAAAAACCAATATTAGTGGGGTAGTCCTCTCTAAAAAGGAAATTAAAACATCCCATAAATGTTATTGAGGAATCCTAAACTTATCCAGGGTGGGACGATAGTTTAAGGTTATATGTTGAAGGATATGAGTAACCCAAGGGATAGATATGAGCTGTAGTACATAAACCCGATATGAATGAGGACAAAAGAAGTCCACACTGAACCACATGCTCCTGAAAGGAGGGCTAGGGACAAGATAATTGAAATATAAAAGGGGTTATGTTTTGACCATAGATGAAGTGTCTAGGCATCAATATGTATCCCATGAGACTGAGAATCAATACACACATAGATCTTGAGATTATGCAGTTGAATTTCATGCGAATTAGACCACTAGAAATCGTAGTTTAGAGTTGGTAGAGTTCGGGCCAAAAAATAGGGGATTATCGAATTGAATATATATAATGTAGGGCCATAAAGAAACCCGATGGTAATGAGTAACAATTAATCCACCCCAAATAAAAAATTTCCAAGAGAACACACATAGTTTAATGTCATGATGACTAGACTAGGGGACCATAGCTCTTAGTTTATGGTCATAGAGTTTGGTCCAAAAGAAAGTGTGACTCTTCCGTGTAGGCACAAACCTTACCCAAATCCCTAAGCCCACATGGGCCATGATCAGTGTGGGAAGCATGCGAAGATAATATCTTTACAATGCCTGTAATCACATTGTAGGTGATAAAGGTGAATATTCAATGATGACCCCAGGACACGTATTCGTCCTCTGAACGTGCAAAGGTGCACAGAGGGATAACACCAAGGGTGTCGATGTTTTGTATGAACATAATGAGATGGAAAGGGATGTGAATCAAGAAACCAATATTCCTAGAATAATGGTTATGGCATAATGATGGAGGATAACAGTTGACCATATTTTAAATCACAATATCCATATCATGTGTGCTTGGATGGGAACAAACAAGTAAGGGTTGACCACTGACCATATTCGTGACCTGTGACCTATTTCAATTTTCCTTTGAGAACCTCTGGGATGTTGTCCTAAAATGGAAGGTGATCCATAAGTCCAAGAATCCATACCACCTTTGCGACCTTTTGAATATGAGAGATGATGAATACCCATGTAATGGGACATGTGATGAATGGAGATAGAATGAAAGCATGTTCATACTAGACCCAATACTCTAGGTCCTAAACCCCAACACATCTGATCACATTGATGAGAAATAACAGAGGATGAGGCGCATAGTTAAGGGTTAAAAACTTGTGAAGGAGAGTAGAGAAAAGTGGAAACTTGGGGATGAACCTGAAAAAATATGTCTGGGTGTTCCTCCATATCCCATGAGAATGATAATCAAACCACACATAGTTTTGGAATGCCATTTAGTTTAACATCATGTGATAAGGATATATATTAAAGTAATTTCTCTAAAGGTTAATTATTATAGTGTGGAAAAAATATCCCAACGTGAATGAGGAAAATGTAGTCTACACCACACCATGCACACTCAAGAGAAGACTAGAGCCAAGGGGTTAGAAGAAGGGGTTTTTGGAAATGTTTTATGAAATTTAACATTATGTAGGACAAAGGGGTACTTACCTTTTATGTTCATGCTGGATGTATAACTAATTCATTGCAGTTTAGTGTCTTGAATTAATGACAGAACAATTTGATGTCATGTAGGATATGTGAGATCTTAGTTTAAGGTCATAAAACAGGAACTATTTAATAAGGCTGAGAGGGCTGAAAAGGTTTGGAAACCTGGGGCTAAACCCAAATATGAAATATCTATTCATTCCTATGTTTCCCATGATGATGGGAATCAATCCATACATAGATCTAAAATTCCCTGTAGTTTAACGTAATATAGTAAGGACACATGTGAAAGAACAAGGTTCTAAAGGAAATGTGAATTGCATGATAAAGCTTTCCTAATGTGAATGAGGAAGGGAGAAGTACACACCAAATTGTGCACAATCATAAGGGGGGACCTTATGCTAAGGGGTCTGAAAAGATCAAGGGACCTAAGGGTAGACCCAAAGATGAAATTTCTGGATATTCCTACGTATCCCATGTGGATGGGAATCAACCAATACGTAGTTATGAATTTTCCATGTAGTTTATCATCATACATTAAGCACATGGAAGAAAGGGAGGTGTTTCTAAGAGAGGTACATGGTGTGGCTATTATAAAATAGATGTGAATGGGGATGAAAGGAGTCCATATCATGCTAGATGCTTCTGAAATCTAATTTCATATCGTAAGACCAAAAATGGGGACTCATGGCTGGAACCAAAGACAAAATGTCTAGGGGTTTATATGTATGCCAGGAATATGGGAATCACGTAACACGTAGTTCTAGAATTTTGGGCAGTTTAACATCTTGTTTTAAGGAGAAGGGATATCTTAGTTTAAGGTTTTAGAGATCGAACCATAGATTCTTAGATTAATGTTGTGTGTATGGGACAGAAGTGTAGAAGAAGGGGAATCACCATGCTCAATATTTGGGATACCATAGGGATGGTGATAATGATAGAGGATAACACATAACCATGTTCACAACACAATATCCCTATCATGTGACATATAATGAGAATAAAAAATTGAACATAAACTGCTGACCATATTCGCAATGCAGGACATGTATCATATTTTCATTCAAGGTCCTCAAGGATGTTCAGCCGAAATGGTAGGTGAGATAATGTTTCCTGAGACTAGGCTTCTAGGGGGTCCCTATGTATGTGAAATATGATGAAGACCCAAATAAAGGGACGTGTGAAGGGTGATGGTACCCTTTATGTTTAAAATATTATGGAAAGGACAAGAGATACCTCAGTTTATGGTCGTACTACTCAGACCATGATGTGTGTTTTCCACTAGTAGTTTAGCATCATGCATGATGAAAGGGATCTTATTTTAAGGTCATAGAGCTCAGAACATTTACAGTTTATCATCATGCAATAAAAAAGGGACCATTCATGCATAGTATCTCGTGAAGAATTTGGAGTTGGTGGGAGGAGTGATACGATAACTATCCATTGTGACCAGAAAGTATTCACCATTGGGGTAAATCCTATGAATGATATAGGGTCCCTCCCATTTGGGATCCAACATTGCATGTTTCTTTCTAGGAATCATTTGAATCCTTAGGACCAGTATCATGTAACCTTGAAAGAAGGAACACAAGAGAAATTTATTATTTAAATCTATTGAAATCTTGTTCGGATGCCTCTCATTATTGAGCAGTTTACAAAGCCTATTCTCATTAGGGATTCAGGTTCATCTAGATATAATTATGCTACCATGATAGATTTTTTTAATTGTAAATAGATGCATGGAGTGATTCCAACTAAATCTAAATTGGTATGACTACCTTTGTTCTTTAAACCAAGGAATATAGGGTCACCTGGGTGGAATTACGAGTCATCGTCTTGTAAGCCCAGAGAGCGTTGGGGAGCCAGTCCCTCCAACTATTCCTATTCTGACTAACCATATCATATAATATGTTAGAGATGGTTTTTTGGATGTGTTGATCTGCCCATTTTCATGGGCATGATAGTGAGAGGTATGATAAGAACATATATTTTACTTGAGGTACAACATCATTATCTCAGTTGCTCGGAATTTGGTGTCGTTATTGGTGAGGATGACGTGAGGGGCTCTGAATTAGAGAATGATACTAAATCTCACAAAGTCAATGATGGAATGTGACTTGACTTCTTTGAGTGGGACTTCCTCTACCCACTTCAAAAAGAAATATGTAGGTTTTATGATGAACCTACACTAGCGATTTGTTGCTGGTGGATATGATTCCACGACATCTAGTACCCAAACCGAAAATGGATAAGAGTAATTGGTATTATGGAGAGGCTCTTGAAGCCGATGCAGAAAATTGGAATGGATCTGGAATGCGTGGCACATAATGGGGAACTCTATACAGTCAGAAACCATGGTGGGCCAAAAGTAGCATGACCTTTAGATCTGATGGGAGACTTTCGGCCATTACTCATGAGCTCCACAAGAACTGACATGAACTTCCTACATAACCTGGGGAATCCTATATCCAGGAATAAAATGGAAGAGAAATACATCTAACCCGCATTTTTAGAGGATCTTCTCAAGACTGGGACCACTCTGGAGGGTGAACTATACTATGCACCTGTAGATTTTCTCATGTCAAGCTCTATTTGTTGGGAGATTTCTATGTTAGAGGTAATTGAGAAAGGGACTTTTCCAACTATGGGTCCCTTCCAATATTGTATAAGGAGAAGCCGGGGGACCCGATGTGGACATTCCAGTGGTGAGATGACTTACCTTCTAGATATCATCATTATCTGGAGTGATGAGAGTAATGAATATTTGATGTGCCACATGGATAATCAAATCATCTCGACCATTCTAAAACCGAGGGACATGAGTAACTTCTATCCGGGAAGGGAACAGGGCCATTAACGGATGAATGTGCTCTAAAAAGGGCAAGAGATCTGGTTTCATGATGACGTAGTCACTGTTGATCTTTTTGATGAAAAACTCGGAGTCCCCTTTCACAAGTAGGTGGGGAACATCAATCTCAAGTTCCATATTGAGACCAGTGGTGAAGGGTTGATACTCAGACTCATTGTTGGTGCATCATTCAGATAATAAGAATTAATAGGGAATGACAACTTGAATAGGTGTGATGAATACAAAACCTATTCATACTCTGTTGAGTCTAAGATCATTTAGTCTCCTACCGGTAGGGCTTCGCGAAGCACCATCAAAGTGCATCTGCCAACATGGTGCGACCTACTCCAAAAAGAGGATTGCCTCATCTAAGAAGTCGGGATCCAAAAAATACTATGTAGGGGATGGGTGGGTGGTAAATAAGTCTACCAGTGCCTAACCCTTGGTAGCTTTCTACAGCATGAACCTGAAGTCAAATAGATAAATAATCATTTCCCATCGTGATAGATAACCCATCCACATGGGGTGGTTCAGAATGTACTTTAGTGTATCTACATGGGACACTAGATGTATCTCATGGATATTCAAGTAATGTCACAACATTTGGACCATGAATACCAGTATTAGCTAGCTCCTCTAGATAGATGAATATCTTGTCTCTTTACAAAGGAGCATGCAGTGAAGGAAGTATAAACTATTATATGTCCCCTATTTATCATAAATGAGAGAAGGGAACCGAGGGATCATTACATGGTAGTTAAGTAAAGGACCAACAGATTTGAAGAGATCAGTGGCATCAGGACTGGAGGTTGTAGTAGGTACTTCATGATCTCTACCAAGTAGGCCTTACACTCTTTATCCCAATGGTAGTCAGCTTCTTTTTTCATGAACAGGGAAAAGGGATTACACTTTTTGATAAGATTCATAATGAATCATAAAATGTAGGCTAAGTGTCCTTGAAATCCATAGAGCTCTCGAAGTTTGGTCAGAGGAGGAATCTGACTGATGGCCTTAATCTTCGCTAGATCAATCTTGATGCCTCTATATCTGGTGAAAAATATGAGAAACCTTTCAAAGGTAACCCTAAAGTCACACTTCAAGGGGTTCATCTTCATATGGAGAGAGCGGAGGAAGCAAAACATTTTCTCAAGATCTCTGATATGGTCATGATATTGATAGTATTTGACCAAAAAATCGGCTACATATCATTCTACTAACATCCCGAGGATCAGCTTGAACATCCGGTGCATGACACGATGATAGGTGGAACCTGCATTATTTAGACCGAAAGGCATTACATGGTAATATAAAGTACCTTATGGTTATTTTAAGGAAGTGGAATCTTCATAATTATGAGCCATTCATATTTTTTCATATCGAAAATACCCCTCCGTGAAAGAGATATCATGGAATCCTGTGATATCATCATTCAGAAGCTATGTCGTAGGAAGGGATAGTCATCCTGCAGGCAGTAATGGTTGAGATCCCAGATTTCAATGTTGACTCTGATCTATCCATTATACTTTTGTATAGTAACAATGTTGGATAGATCTTTTGGGTATGAAAATTCCTTGAATAAGTTGTCTTTAATGATCTTATCTATCTCGGCTCAACCATGGCACCGTGAGAAGGGTGAATATTTTTTGGGAGGCTGGTTTAACCCGCGATGGTTTATCAAAAGACCAAGTTGGTGGATGGTGACCTGAGGATCTAGTCTTGTAATCTCTCCATAAATATAGGTGAATACATTCTGTTGACACTTCATGAAATTCACATATTGTTTTTGCTCTTCTATATGCATAGCTGCACCGATTTGTGTCGTCTCAGATCTGTCTTGGTACCGAGGATTACCTATACAAACTCATCAACAGTGGTGGAAAATCCTAGTTAAAATGTTGGAGGAGTGTTTTCCAAATCCAATTAATCATCTATGGTGGTAGGATAATCAGAAGAGAGAAATTCTTCTGAGTTTTATGATCCTAACAGAATGTTGGTGCTGGTCTAAGTGATGGTGTAATCCTTATTGGGGGACCCATGTGCTACTGAAATCATGGAGACGGACGCTATCTATCCAGGACATTGACCTAATAATCCACACTTAATAATATCAAAGTAGTAGCGGACTTCCAGATTTAGCCAGTTCAACTCATTCTAGTTAAACAAGAAAATATGATGTATTGTTATTTCTATGGGGTGAACAGATGATCACATAGCGATTCAATATTCATTTCCACCCTTATAGCACTATTTTAAACTGGTTTTGTAATGAATATTCGAAATAGAATAATAAATTTAACATCATGTTTGATTCAATGAATTAATTTTTATCCCTATTTAATAAGAAAATTTTACTTGTTGTAGGTATTACATTGTAGGTGGAGGTAATTTGGAGGGCCCACAAGGAAGTTAAAAAAGAATGGGAAAAACTGTGTAGGAGCTAAGCACACCGATGGAATAAACCGCACACTTCTAATTGAAATTTTATTACAATGGGAGGAAATTTTGAGTTCTGGTGCATAATTTAATACTATACATTTCATGTTAATGGACAGAAGCCGAATTCATCCACTAAGGGTCCCATATTCACAAATCTGTCCAGGGGATCAAATCTAATCAAAGTCAAAACATTGGTCCTATATTTATTCCATATATCTAGATGTGATTATCTAAATGGAGACAAAATTTTTGTGGAGGTATTTAGTATGTTGAGATACAACTTTATAATTTTTTCCAAAGGGATATTCGACTGTCTAGTGGCCTAAAACCACCAAGAAAGTGGTTTTACACAATCTGTGTGATCAAAACCACCTTCCAATTTTCCTATAAAAGAAAAACTTGGGAACCTCATTTTGGTGTTCAGACAGGTGGAAAGGTTTTTCCATTTTGGAGTCCCAGAGGACTCTTCTCAACATTCCTATATGTTTTGGAGGCTATGTAAAGTTCTTCATCGACGTCTTCTTCTTCCTCCCCTCCCATGGATTTCTAAACTCATTGTGATCACCTGGGTATGTAGGTGATGTAAATCAGAAGATTCATGTTTGTAATATTTGAATTATCTTTTTAATTCCAGGTTGTTATGTTGTTTTTATTATCCTCTATTAGTATTTTATTGATTTATGTACTTGTATATCATTATTAACTCATATGATAATGTTTTGGGGTACCAATTCATGTGATGTTTCACACACCATTCACCACTTATTTTTCCCCCTATTAATTGTAGTGTTTGAGTGGTTCATACTATTTAATTGAACTCACAGAAACCTTATTATGGACATTTAATTTCAATTCATGGTAACACATTGAAATAACATACAATCCTAGATAGTGCATCGAGTTCTTCATATGTTTCCTTGGTGAGTATCGATTATGAAGTTGAACACAAATCACCCAATCACTAGTGGTATCCGATGAATTATTGTCTGGTTTCAACTGAACCTTAAGATGTATACTAGTATAAACATAGTAACATTATGGTTATAGGTGTTAAAAAATAGGGATTGAAATATCATAACCATATCTGTTGATGTGATGAATGAAGATCATCACAATATTTCCCCAGGTTGATCATGTTTAATTAATTTTGTTAACTTCCACTTTGTTTAAATCATTTTACTATTTACTTTTGAATACTTAATCATAAAAACACATGTTTTACAAAATAATATTCCGTTTATGTTTTTATAATCACATCCATATTTTTTAATTAATGATCTATGACTCCGTCGAGAGACGACTTAGGGTTCCTGCTATACTGTAAAAGTTCTAGTTAAAAATAAACATATAATTTGACGCACTTGAGAACGCGATCAAATTTTGGAACTGTTATCGGGGATCCAAGATCATTTTTTCCATTCTAATCTATTATTTATTATTTCTTACATCGTTAAATATTACCCCCTTTCCTGTTTGATTATTTTTTGGTATTTTATTTGGGATTTGTTTTTCTATTTTTCCTCTCTTATTCTTTTATTCTTCTTCTCTATCTCTCTATATAGTTATTTAGTATAAAATTATCATTTATTTTATAATTTCTTTTATTAAGTGTTTTTATTTCATTCATATTCTATATTTTTTTTAAAAATAAAAACATAAAAAAACAAAATTCATAAATTATTTTGCAAGACCCGATCAGGCAAAAAACGGTTTAAAATAGACCCTAAAATTGAAAAGAAACTTTACTCATAAATTAGTTCATCCAAAGTAGGAAAATAAAGTAACATAGAGGAAACCATTTATGAACCACAAGTGGTCTTAAAATTATTAAAAATTAAACCAAATAAAACCCCATAAATCATGGTTCTAAATAATCGAACTACAAAAGAATTGACCACCCCTAATGTGTAGTACCAACCTATGTATATCCATTACCATGAGGAAGAATACAACATTGAGCTGATATTATGATACATCTACATTCTTACTAAATTCCATGCTTTTCACAATGAAGACCCTCATAAAGACCATAACGATTTTCACATAGTGTGCTCCACCATGAAACCCAAAAATGTTTATGAGGACTTAATTAGGTTTAGGTCCTTACCTTTCTCCCATTATGGTGCATCCAGTGATTGGATATACAGTTTTTCTACCACAATTGGGGGATGGAATGACCTAAAAAGACTCTTATTTGAAATATTATTCCCTTCCACCCGAACTGCATCAATTAGGAAAGAAATATATGGCATTAGGCCATCATAAGTTGAGACCATTCATGAATACTATGATAGATTCAAAAGAAATTGCTCAATCTACCCCCATAATCAGATTAGTAAAAAACAATTAATCCATTACATATATGAGTGAATTATCCCAATGGATCATGGAATGATTGATTCTACATCTGGTGGTTCCCTTGTTGATAAAACTCTTTACGTTGCTTGTGACTTTATAGCCAATATGGCACAAAATGCACAAAAATTTGTTACATGTGTAATTTCAACAACCCCTAGAGTTCATGAGGTAATTCATTCATCCCTAGAACAAAATAAAGATAATAAACTTGATGATATGCATACACTAACAAGAAAATTAGCTCAATCACAAGGTAACTCACACACTTTTTCTATTCAATTACATTGTGGTATTTGATATGATAATACTCATTTTATTGACCAGTTCCCACAACTTCAAGATTCAATTGAGTCTTTTTCGGCCATGTTCCCAGGGTTTCCATTCTAATAAGAACCTCCCATCAAGAAAGATCCATTTACGCCAAATCCAAACCCCGAGTGGCATGCACAACCCCTGTACAAACAAGGATGGTACTCAAGATACCCCAAACAGAATTGGTATCAACAAGGCCAAAGTATTGAACCTTTTTATCCTTCACCTTCTTGAAAAATCCTCCTCCTCCCAAATCTGAATCAAGGCTCAAGGATATGGTGAAGAAAATGGAAACCCAGAACCTCGAGTTCCAACGGACCACATAATCATATATTCAATACCTACAAACTCAAGTGGAGAAATTGGAAAACATTATTAGTGAGATAAAGATGCAAGGTTCTGTACAGTTACCTTCCCAACCTATTTCCAATCCAAAAGAAAAGTTTAATTTTTGTTCAATAACACGTCGTACTGGTAAGGAAGTTTCATCATCTAGGGATTCTACCCAATAGGTATTTCACACTCTTGAAAACACTCTTCCTCCACCTTAAAAATAATCAAATAAAGAAAAACAAACTAAAAAGGGTAATAAAATTATCATTGATGATTCAAATGAGCAATCCAATCCTCATCCTTTCAAGCACAGACTCTATATATATATGAATAATTTCAATAATGAGATTGATAAATAACTAATGAATACTTTTAAAAAGGTTCAATTTAACTTTATTTTTTAGATGAATTTAGAAAAATACTTCGATATGCCAAATTTATTAAAGAGATTTTCACCTATAAACAAAGTCTAATGGGTAATGTTAGAGTCAACCTGGGAAAGAATGTCTCAGCCTTGATTCAACCAGCAATACCAAACAAATGTAATGATCTGGGCACTTTCATGATACATGGTACCATATGGGAGAATATTTTTTCATATGTTATTTTATATTTAAGTTCTTCCATTAATGTAATGCTTCACTCTGTGAATACTTCTTTGCATGTTGGAGATCTTCAACTGACAGACACTATCATGTAACTTGCCAACCAGATTACTATGTATCTAACGAGAGTGATTGAGGATGTCCTTATAATTGTGAATAATCTCATCTCTCATGATAATTTCTATATTAATGATATGGAAGATTCCCAAATCCAAGGACACGCTCCTCTCATACATGGGAGGCCATTATTCAAAAAAACAAAGATGATCATCAATGTTTATAATGGTATATTTTCCATGGATTTTGATGTAGAAAAGGTACGTTTTAACATCCTTGAGGCTATGAAACACACCATTGAAGATCACTCCACTCTTCTTATCTATTGGATATAAGTTCTCTCAAATTATATGCACACACACAATTCTTTTCTCAAACCATACTCTGACTCATTTTCCTCTTCCTTAGCCTTGGATAATTTATGTTTTGTTTAATGTTTTGAGTATTGTGTGGGTTTTGAAAAGTGTAAGTCTCCTTCTTTAATATATTCCTATCATGAGTGTATTGACTCTTTTCTCTTCATTTTTGTGAATAGACTCTATCAAAAGAAGGAATCAAAACTAATTGATCTTTTGCGAGAGTGTAAAAAGGTGATAGGATGGACATTGGAAGATATTCCCAGTATTGGACAATCTATTTTTAGGCATCATATACTTTGGGATGATGAGGCTATGCCAATAAGAAAGGATAAACACTGGTTGAATCACAGTCCCCTTGAAGTGGTCAAATAGTAAGTTAGTAAATTACATGCTGCAAGGATCATTTATCCTATATCTGGTAGTAAATGGGTAATCCCAGTACAAATTGTGCCAAAACAAAAATTAGAATAACAGTACTGTATAATGAAAGGGATGAATTGGTTCTAAGAAATGTGTAAAAAAGATGTCTAGTCTGTATTGACCATTGTCGACTAAATCAATCCACAAGAAATGACTACTTTCCACCCCCTTTCATAGACTAGATATTATAATGATCGGCTAGTAAGTCCTATTCATGATTCCTTGATAGATATTAAGGTTACCTTCAAATACATATATCCCCTAAGGATAAAGAGAAGATAACATTTACCTATCCATTTGGAATTTTTTCATGAAAAAGGATTCCTTTTGATCTATGTAATGCTCACGATACATTTCAGTGATGTATGATGAGTATTTTTCTGGAGTACCTAGAGAATTTAATGGATGTTGTTATGGTTTATTTCATGGTTTATGGAACTTTCTTTGATGACTATTTGGCTCATGAAGGTTCTATCCTCCGCTGTTGCATAGAAAAAGATATTGTATTGAATTACGAGTAATTCCATTTCATTGTTAAATAGGTGATAGTTCTTAGGAATGTTAATTCAAAAGAGTGAATTAAAGTGGGTATATAAAAA
Source organism: Viscum album (assembly GCA_963277665.1). Taxonomy (NCBI): domain Eukaryota; kingdom Viridiplantae; phylum Streptophyta; class Magnoliopsida; order Santalales; family Viscaceae; genus Viscum; species Viscum album. The sequence continues at coordinate 213,165,046 of OY728164.1, forward strand.
ATCAGTTAATTTAAACCCTTTTATTTACAATATGCGTTCATGAGGTGTGGTATTTCTTAGGTCATGATAGTTTTTACCACCGATTCATTAAATAATTTTGTATGTTCTCACTTCCCTTGTCTTGATTATTACAAAAATATTCTATGTATGTGTTTTATAAATTTTTTGAGAATTCCTTAAATTCACTAAAAATGAGTCTTGAATCACCTCCCATAATCCAACCAACAAGGTGGGATCTCCCCTTCGAACTTAAGTGTGATGCCTCTAACTTTGTAGTTGGGGTAGTTTTATCACAAACAGTAGAGAAGGATCCTAATGTCATTACATATGAATTGCATACCCTCGACCCTACCCAGGTAATCTACACAACCACTAAAAAAACTCCTTTATATTGTGTTTTCCTTGGAAATTTTTTGTTCATATCTCATTTGGTAAAAAGTCACTATGTTTTCTGATCATCCTTCCCTTAGATTTCTCCAAAAGAAACCTAAAGCTAAGCCCCACCTCATACGGTGTATATTCCTCGTCCAAGAGTTTGACCATAAGATTAGAGATAGGAGGGGAGTGTAAAATGTTGTATCTGACCACAATATTAGTATTTCTCCACCACCGGAAAACCATTTTGACTCATCCCTCCCCATTGGAGAATTCATTCCTCATGAGAACCTTTGGGATGTTGTGAACCTTATCTCATGGTATGCAAGCATTATGAATTTTCATGCTACATCTTGGGTCCCCACTGATTTCATCACTTCCCAATCCCAGAGATATAAACAAGATTCTCAGTGGTACATTTGGGGTGACCCATATTTTTGGAGAATTTGTGGTGACCAAGTTGTTCGTCGTGTGTCCCTAACCATGAGTTCACGTCTCTTTTGACCTTCTTCCACACTTTGGATTGTGGGGGTCACTTTGGTTTTCAATGTATAGATTAAAAGGTCCATGACTCAGGAGTTTATTTTCCAACATTGTATAGATATTCCCATCGATTTTTCAAGTCATGTATTCAATGTTAATTCATAAATAATTTCTCAAAGAGGACTAAAAGGCCCAAACATCCCATGTTATTATGTGAAATTTTTTATGCATGGGGAATTAAATTCATGGGACCTTTTCCAAATTCATTTGGAATTGTGTAAATATTATCAGATTTGGAATAAATGAATAAATATGAGAAAGAAAAGGCTATTTATACTGATGAATCTTGATTTATTATTAATTTTAGGACATCCCAGATTTTTATTAGGTTTGGTTTTCCAAGATTCATCATTAGTGATTAGGGTTCACATTTTTTCAATGGAAACATGAAAAAATTGATTCTTTAGTATGGGTTTGATCATAATGTATTCACTACATATCACCCCCAAACCAATGGACAAGCATAAATATCAAATTGGGATGTTAAGAGAATCTTGGAAAAAGGGTATAACCCAACAAAAATGTTTGGAGTTTTTTCGTAGATGATGCACTTTGGGTATACATTACACGTTTTAAAACCCCAATCAGAATGTCACCATAAAGAATTATGTTTATAAAGGCTTCTCACCTCATAGTGAATTTAAATAACCATGCATATTGGGTTTTCAAACAATGTAATATGAATCTATCATATGCAGGTGAGCATAGGAAGCTGTAGATTCAAGATATAGAAGAAATTAGATGTGAAAAAATATGAGAACTCTTGTATCTATAAAGGGATGAAAAAGGCTATCCATGAGATCATGATTCATCAGTGGATGTTCTATATTGGTGAGAAGTTCATCATGTAAAATTTCAGGCTAAATCTCCCCCTGGTAAGCTTCATTCCCAATGGCTCGGTCCATATATTGTTACTAATGTTTACCCTTTTGCTGCAATACAAAATTTTCATAATTAGAGTGGATGATGTATTAATATTAATGGGAAGTGACTTAAAAACTTTTACGAGGATTTTCCAATGAATTTGGTTGAGGAAATCCACCTTCTAGAAGCAACATACTAGTGAAACACACCATGTTTTATCGTTCCTTCTCACATTCTCAATTATTACTGTGAGGAAACTTCATGTTCATGGTGTGGGGGGGGGGTGGATACATTCCTAGGATCATTAGTATTTTCATCATATTTCTTCTTGTTTCTATTTTTCACATTTTTTTTGGTATTTTCACTTTTTCCTATCTTCTTGGTTTCATTTGGATGTTAATCATCTTTCTTCTTTCTTCATATTTTCTTATTATTTATAGTATTTTCACTCCACCTTATAGTAACCAAATAATGGAAATTATTGAAAATTAATGATGAAAATTTTTATAACATTTTTTAACATTTTATGAAAACTTATCTCAATTATGGAATTAATATTTATATGAATTTAACATCAGGGAGTGATTTTTAGTAAATCGGTTTTTTTGTTAATGATATAAAAGGTTGTATATATGTCAAAACATTTAGATGATTGATACCATTTGTGTGAGTAGTTTTTTTGAAAAAATTATGTCACAAAAATCTCCATACAATTTTACACCAAACCCGAATGTGTGAATATTTCTTACTTAATAGAAAGTAAAAATATGAGAGGCAATATTTTCAGCTTAAAATGATATTTCCAAACATTTTTTCCTTATCTCATCTATTTCATTACTATACTAGACTGACCAATGCATGTGTACCTGATCTCTGACTATTGTATGCCCACAAAAAAAATAAAATATAAATAATAAATTGGGTTGTCTTGGGAAGGTCAAAACCACTTTTTTTTAAATATTTATCTTATTATAACGATTACAATTAGTGTTATGGGGAGATCAAACAAGGGTTGAGAGATGAGTGTGAGATTTTTTTCCAAATAAAACTTATAAAAAAATAATAAATGAGGGGAGTGATGAAATATGAATGATATAGGGATATCTAGGCCATGATCTTATAGTTTGACTTCTTGGAATTGTTAAGTGAGTTGGTCTTGAAATATTATTACAAAGGATATAGGGCAATTTAGGTTGAAAAATAATTTAAGCTGAAAAATCATAAAATAACATATATTTACTAGAGAGAGTGAAAAGAATACCATGGAATGGTTTTCACATACACACATGGGGGTTAGTGGCATGTTTGAATTTTTAATTCCTTACTCAATTTAGTATCAATATTCTCTTTTAATTTTATTGTGATATAATTTACCCGACATCTTTTTCCATTTTCAATAGGAATAACTCCTTGGTGTGGTTTGTTCTTTGATCACATTACTTTAATGAATTAAAATTTCCTCAAATATTAAAACATTATTATGATAGGAGTATATAAATGCATCATTGTTTTGGATATGGGACTTTTCCTAGGAGTGAAAATGTTTAGGTTTGGGGGTGTGATTGCATAGAGAATCACTATTTATTTCAACCCTTACACCACTGTTTTATACTTTTTTTGTAATGAATATTCCAAATATAATAATAAATATCGCTTCATTTATGATTCAATGAATTAATTTTTATCACTATTTAATAGTTCAATTTTACTGGTTTTAGTGTTTACATTGTAGGTGGAGGTGATTTGTAGGGCCCATGATGATGTCCAAAAAGAATGTGCCAAACTGTGCAGGATCCAAGAACACCGGTGGGATAAACCACACACTTCTACTAGACCATGAAATTAAATGGGATGACATTTTTGGTTTTGGTAAAAAATTGAATATTCTATATTTTTTGTGGTGGAACCCAAGCCCGATTGGGTCTCTAATGGGAACATCCGCACTGATCTGTCTAGGGGATTGAATCTGCTCGAAGTCACAAATTTAGTTTTGAATATAGTTCAAATTCTTCTGCTTTGATTATCCAAATTGTGCCAAAAATTCAGTGGAGATATTCAGTAAGTGGGGAGACATCTTTATAGTTTTTTCCTAAGTGATATTCAACTATTTTTTTTTCGACAACCATGAGCCATGAGGTTTTACCCAATCTATGTCGTAAAAACCACCATCCAATTTTTCTATAAAAGAATACCTTGGGAACCTCATTTAGGAGTTCGATTATGGGCAAGGATCTTCCATTTTTGAGTCCCAAATGAGTTTTTTTATCATCCCTAAACTTTCTGGAGGCTATGGGAAGGGATACTTCAACATATTCTTCTTCCTCCCCTCCCATAGATTTCTAAACTCTTTGTGATCACCTAAGGAGGAACATGATGTAAATACCATGCTTCATGTTTGTAATATATAAATGATCTTTTTAATTCCAGGTTTTTATTTTTTTGACATCATCTATTTTTTTGATTTATGTACTAGTAAGACATGCTTAACAAAAATTCTCATGTTTGGGGGTACCCATTCATTTGATGTTTCACACACTGTTCACCACTTCTTCTGTACCGTTTCAATTGTAGTGCTTTTCTGGTACATATTGTTTATTTGAAATCCCATAAACACTGTCATGGATGCATACATTCAATTCAAAGAAACACATTGAAATAACATATAAACATTGTCATCTCTTTGTGTTCTTCGTGTGTTGAATTAGTGAGTTTCAGATATGAAGTCGAACACAAATCACACAATCATCGGTGGTATCTGATGAATCATTGTGTGTTTCTGATTGAATTATAAAAGGAATCCTCTTATAAACTTAGTAAAATTAAGGTTCAAGGTGTTCAAAACTAGTTATTAAAATACAATAACCCCATCTCTTGAAGAGATGATGGATGGGCGTAAAACGAATTTCCCAGGTTGATGATGTAAAATTACTTTCGTTAACAACCACTTTGTTTTTATCTCTTTAATATTCATTTAGGAATATTAAATCATAAAACCCAAAGTTTTACAAAATCCCATTACCATTATCTCTTTATAATCACAATTATATTTTTCAATTAATGATCTAAGGATCCATTGCGAGATGACCTATGGTTGCTACTATATTGTATAAATTCAAGATAAAAATAAACATATAATTTGACATGCTTGACAACGTGATCAACGTATTGATACCTTATAAGGGTAAGGGGCTTTGGAATCACCTGATCATGATTTTATTAGGAGTAAGAAGTAACATTCCTGCATTCCTTATACATGAGAACACACTTTTTTACTTCGTTCAGAAATGCTGAAGCAGTGCCCCAGGTCTAGGGTCGGGGCCTCAAAATAATTGATTGAGAGGATGAAGGCATCATCAAATTATGTCCATGGGTTGACCACAAAAATAATGTACCCAAACTCATTAGCCTAACCCTACTTATCCTTTCTATTGTACCAGTCATAATCTAAGTAGCGGGATTCAGAAAAAGGAAAGGGGAGATGCATCACCGTGGAGCATGACCACTCAACCATTAAGGGAGTATTTGAGGAATCGGTGATAAGAGGAGGGGGAATCCTCATGCAGGTGGATCCATGGTCTACCCATAAACACTTTTTAGCCGAGTTCTTTGAGACAACCATGAACTCAGTGCGGGGAACTAGTCCATTGAACTGGGTATTCATGTGGATATTTCCAACCAGTGTCTCCTCCTTTCTATCATAACCTTGAATCTTTAGGTCAAAGGGACTCAGATTTGTTTTAGAAAGACTCGGATTGTGGAGCTTCTAGGTTGGGATGAGTTTGATCCCATAACCTATGTCGATAAGACAAAAACAGACTTCTAGACCATTAAACTAGCCAATGATGTACATTGGGCGGATGTTCCCCTGTATAGGAGAAGCTTCATATGTCTTGGATAATGAAATGATGACCTACCATTTTTCATGTTCAGCATCTTCAACATGGATGACTTCTGCAGGTGCTACCTTTATGTCAAACTGGAGGGGGATTTCTAAATCTTCTATGAGGGATTCAAAAAGGTTTGTAGATAGGAGGAGATCCTAGAGGATTGAGATCCTCATATGGATGCTAAAAAGCTGCATAAATACATCATAATTTTGCATGATGTGAAAAATTATTCAGAGAAGTGGTTGATCAGTGACAGGAGGCATGACGGGTGTTACGGGAGGAACAAGAAGATTCTGGCTGGTTCTGGGAATGTCCCGCTGATCACTATTTGAATTGTGTAAATTGACCACCAGCTGATGGCCAAATGGATTAGTGCTTTCCAAAACTGAATGTGGATGATCGTAGTGTGATCCGAACGACTATTCTTGACCCAGAAATACAAATGGTGGTGGGGGTGAATCTGATCAGACCAAATGAGAATGTTTTGTATGATGAGATCTGCATTGGGCTGACTATCTGGGCTTGGTGGCATGAAACGCTTGGCTGGGAGTACTATCCTAATTTTTTTCGCAATTCACATACCCACGGCTCCGTCAATGCTGGCATCGACTACATACGTTTGGATGGTCTTCCTGGTACCCTTCATCACTGGGTACCTTGAAATGGTCCACTAGTTCGATAGTATTCATCGAGGCATACTCTTGGACATCACTCAATGAGTCTTCTATTACTGGGTAATTTTTGGGGGAAATACCTATTTATTAAGGAAAGAAATCACCAAGAGTACGGTGTGGATTTGTAATGAGTGGGGGGTTTTGCTTTCCCTGGCATTGTCGATGCTTTCTCTTTTGAGAGAGTGAAGGATAAAATGTTGATGTAGAGGTAGTATCTGATGGTGGAATTGTGACATCATAAGACATGAGATGATTTAAACGGGAAAGAATAATACCATCAGCTCGATCATCTACCTTGTGTACTATCAAATCATCATACTTTTGAGACCCGTATATATAAACTTTTAGTTAATCACCCACGTTATCACTATCAAGATTTTCAGACACACATGAAACCTGTTATGGGGATAGACCAAACCTAACTATGTTGTTATCGACTTGGAAATAGAGACAGTCTTTGAACACATAACACTAATAGAGAGTGTGTTTAAGGAACCAGTGATAAGGGTAGTAATTGGTGAGATGAGTGATATCTGCCTCTTCGGGCCTCCTGCATTCTAGTAACTAAAGGATTCCCTAATCTAAGGTACTCCAAAAATAGCCAGGGACCTAATCCTTAATGAAATAGTAGGCCAGTTTTTTTCAATACAGTAAAAGGGATCTTAGTCCCTGGCCCTGACGATTGGCTCGAGCTTGGTGAGGTGGTGGACCCTGATTTTCTCATCTTGGCGGTGGTGATTTGTTACATGATGAAACCTTCTAGTTTTAAGGTTGGTGATTCTGAGTTAGAATCTAGGCCTCAGGCAGTGGGTATCATCAAGGCATTAGATGTAGCACTTCTGGTAATAATTCCAATTGTCTAGGGGCCTCTATCTATGCAACAATATCAGTGTCATTCTTGAAAACACTTCTTTCTAGATTTGTGAGAGGTAACAGACGTGCCTTCTTTATGTACTATAAGGACTCTTCAAAATGATGATATTTTTTATAGAAATACCAAAAACTACTTGTGATGTTCTGAGTGATGGGTGAGGAGACCAATTCTATCTTCACATTCCCCTTTCACATCATTAAAAGCTACTCCTGAGTCAGTTGAATATCAAGTGAATACGTGGGGCCCTTCAACCTTAAGATAAAGTCAGTAATTCTCTCATTTGGCCTTTTTTTCACATGAATAGGTCAACAATACTAGTATTCTATGTGGTGGAACTGAAATGGTATAGAAAATACCTACAAGGATCCTACCAACAACCTATGGACCCAATGGGTAGTTGGATGGTCTAGAAAAATGTGGGTCCTTCTAGTGTTTGTACATAACACTGGAGTTTAGTGGCCCCCTGATGCGTAGGAGTTCCTAGTAAGGGTCCAGACCATGAAATAAAGTATGTAATATGTTGTAGTAGACCTCATTTCCCATTAAAAGGGGATAAAGTATGATTTATGAATCCTGGGGGTGCATTCATATCATCCACCCATGCTGGATACGTCTTACCACTAGGCGAGATTTCCACTCATCGAGGGTCAAGAGCCTCGATCTGAGAAATAAGGGAGGCCATCAGATCATCCTGATGAGGATTACTATATTGATGGGGGTCCCTGACCACCAATTTGTTGGGGAGTTTTTAAAAGTGTTAAGTTGGATGAGCATCTCGTGGAGCAGCAGGTTAGACGACCCGAGGTGTAAGAACCTGAATCTTCATTTCGGGTATTGATCTTGATTTCAGGTTGTTTTTAAGAAAACAGAAGAAGAATGGATTTTCTATGTATAGATCGTGTACATCTTAGTACTCACTATATACCTATATTTCCATCTACAACCGTGTTTTGACCGAGTAATAGTTGAATACAGGGTTGTGTGGTGACCAGGAAGACCTGCTTAAGTCGGGGGCTAGTTAAGGCTACTACACAAGAGGTATTTTTAATAGAAACATTTTGTAGTTTTATTTTTATTTGATATGTCAAAAGGGGTTACATATCATGTTAAAAGTCAACTTCTTCTCCCTATGTTTTATACAAGAGCATCCCAAAATGGAGAATGAAGTTTGAAACCCTAATTCTCCATCTGAGATCCAATTGAGACATCATTGGGTATGTTGGAATCCCACTGGTGAGTTCTCAAAACACCTAGAGCCTTTATCACTGATTCATCAACTCTTGTGCGTTATTTAGTGTTGTGTGTTTTTCACCATTTTGTATACCTATGCCGATGTAGGCCGATTCAGGGGCCAATGTTCAAGTATATTGATCGTACGACATCGAGGTAGGTGGTCTGTTCCTTTCTTTATTTGTATTTGGATTATATATTCTAAAAGGGGTGCATACCAACATTTTGGGTATTACATGATTTTGAATTTAACCCTTTTATTACCTACTATGGCATGATTAATTGATAAAGGTTTATTGCATATGTGTATGGTTATATACCTTGTCTAAGGGACATACCATGGGTGGGTTTCTATTGTTTGATTATTTAAGTCCATTTAGTCTTGGTTTCCTTTGTGGCATACCTTATTTTCCATGTCATGTTTGATTAGGATGAAGTTTGATTATATGAAATTCCATGTGTGATTGATTGATTAGTGGTTGAGCCATGTAATATTTTGAATTAACGGTAGTGATTTTGATGAATGTTATATTCCATGTATTTATAATGGACCATGAGAACCTTTCACTAGGAAAACTGTGGGGGGGGGGGGGGTTTCTATGTTTATTTATAGAGGACTGTCAGAGCCTTGGTGTAGAATATTTGACCCAGGGGTTTAGACTATGAGATATTTCCAAGGCATTCGTTTATAATTTATTAATGGAATGTTGTAACAAAGGGGTTAGACTATGAGAGCTTTCATATAGGGTCATTATGAATAATTGAATGATTGTGATGCATCTTCCAAGTTAAATCACATGCTGGATCGGGCCTTACTTGTTTATTTAGATGGTCTACTAAGACATCTATTTTATTACTTTACATGGGGGATACATAGCTTAGGCTAGATCCTAGAGTTATATGATTCAACAGGTGAATAATAAATGTTAAATTAATGTAATTGAAAACTATATGATTTTTATTTTATTTTTGAGTACTTCATAGTTTATTGCTTCATTTTTGCATATTACCAGATATATATATTCACTGACAGATATGCATAGATCTTTTGGTGTTGCCTACTGGTATTAGTCTCACACCATGTTTGGATCATGATTTGGGACCCAACTAGATTATATAATTTTAGGTATAGATAAGTTAAATCTCCCTTCTTCATCAGATACTTGATTGTTGTGGGAGATAGAGAGAATGAGACCAAGCTGAGGCTTGTGATGCTATTTGAGTTTACTTGTTTTTCTTTGTAATGGATGGTGTTGCATTTATAGTGTTTTTACGTATTTTTTATATTTATTAGGCACATATGAACCACCACATTATATATATGATATGGATTGTATTTTCATTACTTTCAGTCTTCCACTGTTATTCATATTTTGAATTATTTCTTCCACAATTAATTATTTTTTATTTTCCACTGTGTATACTCTACCATTGAGGGAATAGTTTCCCTAATATCAAACCATGTCCCTGAAGACTAGTCAGTGGCCTCTGGAATTTGGGGAAATGTGATTAAAGATATGTGATCAACCGAGTGCAGGGCATCATTGTGCATCACTCGGATCCAAGACGTTTCAATGTGGTATCAGAGGTAGGTTTCGTTTCTAGATTTTCTTTCTATTGGGCGACTTTATTAATGTATAGGAAGGGTATTTAGTTTGGTAATTAGCTGTTCCTGTGATTAACTACCCCATTTATAAGGAAAATACAAATTACATTAGATTGGATTGAAATTTTTAGATATTGAACTATTATGGTTGATTTGATTTCACTATTGGGTGACACAGTTTTTTTTTCTATTAACATTGATATGATTATGGTTATAATTTGTTACATCCCAATGAGATGAAAGTATTTCATCTCATACATCATATAGAACCTTTTTAGAGATCACATGTCATGTATTATTGTCATGCCATGTAGGGTGTATTACTGATTTCATGCTGTTGTGATAGATGTCATCCCAGATATATATGTTGTTGTGATAGATGTATTTATAGAAATACCTAATATTTTGATAGGGTATTGGTATACGTAAATTTTCATTTGGATGAATTCCAATCTATGGTCCCTAAGTTGTTATGGGCCCTATTGGATCAGAATTTAGTAGATCATCTCTGAACATTAATTGAATTCTGTTAAGATATGATATGAATAAGGATGTCAAAGTTTGATTCGTAGGGAGTATGGGATCTCATGGATCAGAACATGTCATGCATTGGCTAAATTTTATGATTTTGGGGGTTATAAAAATGTTTCATAGGTTTACTGTCTAGAAAACCTAGAAAACACGACATGTGATTTATGAACACACCATGTGTTATTTTGTGCTGGAATAAATGAATTTTCTTCTGTAGAAATCATATATAGTATGCATACACCATGTAGTTGTTGATTATGTGAATGACTGTGTGAGAAGAGATACAAGGTTGGAAAACTTTTGGTAGAACATGTAATGTTCTGGTAGCACACACCATGTTGTAATCTACCGTGTAATTGACTGTGTGACTAATGACATGGGTGGATATAACTTTTTTTTTTACATGTCATGTCTAGAGTGTGCAGGCCATGTTGTGTCACACTAGACGAAATCGTGTACTTCTAGCTGTGTAGAAGTACCTTTGCATGGGGAATATTCAAGTGCACATCGTGTCTCAGGAGGAACACGCCATGTGTACGGGGTGTTGCACGACCAGGTTGGAAGAGGTATATGCCCTTATTAAGGGTTAAGGGAACACACCGTGTAGCAGTTCTACATGTCGTGTAACCCTACTTTGTAAATATTGGATGTTTTCCTTCTCCTATTCCATTCATTCACGTCTAAGTTGTATTCTTTGATAATCTTGAACTGAGGTGTGCACTTGACCTCGTAGATTCATTCCACCAAGACGTCCTTCGGTTGTACGCTAGGTACAGGGTGAGGACCAGACACTGGAAATGGTAGATCAGGGACTACTAGAAGATCCTCCCATCATTCCCATCTGGGATCCAACTGTTATACCAGACACAAGTGATTATTCACAGTTCCATGAAGGCCTTATGAAGATGATGCAGACCTTTTAGGGAGCAGCACATCTTACCCTAACTATGGAAGAGTTGACACGAGTGTTCTAGAAGTAGCATCCTCCCACTTTTTTAGGGGATGGAGGACTATAGGTAGAAGAGTCATGGTTGGATACCATAATTTCTATCTTCGAGCATCTGGAGATGCCACCTAAGAGGACGGTGAAGCTTATGACTTACATGCTATGTGATTCCTCTAAGAGATGGTTGGATATTATCTCATTGGTGGGACATTATTAGGATATGACTTGCGATTTGTTCTAGAGGACCATCTATCATTACTTCTACCCCAAGACGTTGAGGGAAAACCAAGCCTGAGAGTTCATGCATTTGGATCAGGGTTATCTTTCGGAGATGGATTATTCATCACTCATTATAGAGGTTAAGCGCTTTACAACTATTTTGGGAGGTGATTTGTAATCAATGGCTAGGATATTTGAGGATGGTCATAGGTATTACATTAGATCATAGGTGAATGTGTTCATGCTGACTTCGAAAATTGCTATAGTAAACTAGGTTCTGATTACCAAGTGAAATATGAGGGAGCATTAAGCTAAAAGCTAGGGCGGTTTAGCGTCAAGGGATGGTACTCCTTCAACAAATAGTAGGAAGTATTGTAGGGAGCTCTCACATGATGCTTATTTTGGTAGTAGAGTGGTGTACTAGTAATGCAGAAAGAGTGGGAATATAAGACCACAGTGCTTGAGATACCAAATTACGTGATAATATTATGGAAATATAGACCATATTCAGAATATTAATAGGATTTTATCATGAGTAGAACGTGAGAGGGGATAAGTTATGAACCGGCGTTCAGAAGTAGGACCACCAGTTTCTCATGAGTAAGGGAAATTGGGTTCTTTAGGCCATTCCAACCGAGGAGTTAGTCACAATCGTGGTAGCCAGGCGAAAGGTTCTCAGTGATAGTATGGTAGATCAGCTCAGGGTATCCATGCATGGTCACAAGGCTGCGATATAGGTCATACATTTGTTATGGAGCATACCCGACCGAAGCAGGATCCCAGACCCTCTGTAGTTAGATGTAAGATTCTATTTGCCTCAGTCTTAGCTTCTTCTCTATTTGATACAGGGGCTTACCATAATTTTATATCAATTGCTGTTTTGGAGAGCCTTAGGCTTTGTATATTTCATTCAGATGATGTTATGATGCTAGAAACTTCATTGGTGATTAGGAAGACTAGTGTGAATCAATTCAAGGAGTTCCCACTTGAGTTTGGTTGGTGTCACTTCTTATGGGATCTCTATGTCTTAGAGATGACTTGATTCTATGTCATTATCAGAATAGTCTGGTTAGTCTCATTTCAGGCCTTTATTGACTACATTCACAACAGGGAGAGTTTCACGTCACCAGAGGGAAGATGTTTTCTACATAAGGGTGAATGGGATGTCCAGTCTAGTAGTGATGGACTCGAGGATTATGATTTGGGAGGAATTACAACCCCAATTCCTAGTCTATATCTTGATGACCAGGGAACTTCATAAATGGACTTTACTCTAATGGTGGATCATATCAGAGATGTCTTACCAGATTATTTTTTAGGTTTTCCTCTAGAGAGAGAGAGGAGGGTTTCTCTATTGATCTTGATCCAAAAGCAGCACCAATTTCCATTCCTCTTTATAAAATGGCTGCACAAGAATTATAGGATCCCAAGAAGTAGCTAAAGGAGTTTCATGAAAAGGGTTTCATCAAACCTAGTACTTATCCTTTTGGTTCACCTATCCTTTTTTGATGATGTCAGATGGTAACCTCCAAATTTGGGTGTATTATCAGAAGATTTACTAGTTGATGGTCAAGAGTCAATATCCCTTTCTAAGGATTGATGATTTCTTCAATCAGCTTTGAAGGGACTGGGTTTTCTTTATGATTCACCTGAGACCTTGTAATCATTAGTTTCACATTATACCATTAGTTATACCCCTTACAGCTTTTTATAGAAGGTATGATCTATATGAGTACTCTATTATTCCATTTGATCTCATGAATGTGCTGGTAGATTTCATGGAACTGATGAACTGAGTGATGCATCCGAACTTGGATTCTTTTGTGGTAGTCTTCATGGTTGATAGCTTGGTGTACTCCCATACTCGACATGAGCATGAAATCCATCTTGGGATTGTATTGAGTACACTGAGAGAGAATCACTTACATTATAATCTCTCAATGTGCCAATTTTGGATACACTAGATTCATTTCTTGGGTCATGTCATCTCAGAAACAGGAGTATCAGTAGACCCAGAGAATTTTAGAGGAGAAGTTTCATCGGATTAACCGAAGAACATATTTGAGGTAAGATGTTTTCTAGGGATGGATGGTTACTACTGACACTTTATTATGGAATTATCATGCTTAGAAGCACTGCTGATGGGCCTGACTAAGAATGGAGTGAAATACATGTGTACAGATTCCTACGACTTAACCTTCCGAGAGCTGAATAAGAGATTGAATACAACACTGATACTAATTTTTCCAGAACCGAGTAATTGTTACACTGTTTACTATGAAGCATTCTGTATCGGGCTAGGAGTAGTGCTTATGTAGGCAAAAGGAGTTGTTGTGTTCAGGTATCAACAACTGAGGCTACATGATAGGAATTACGAAACACACCATCTCGAGTTAGCTACAGTTGTGCATTATTTTCTCTATTGGAGAAATTATCCTTTGGGAGAGATATTATTGGTGTACATGGACAACAGAAGCAACACATATATCTTTACTCAACTAGATTTAAATTTGAGATAGTGAAGGTGGGTTGAGTACCTATAGTATTTTAAGTTTGAGCTTGCTGACATGCCTAGAAAAGGCAACGTAGTGATAGATTAATTGAGTAAGAGGACTCAAATACATGCAGTTCAAGAGGCCAATAGTGAGTGGCAGCTTATAAATCTATTCTATGAGATGCATTTGGGTCTGCACGACAAACAGATGTAGACATTTCTTTCCTCTTTAGTTTTTACCTCTACTCTACTGGATCGAGTGTGAATGAGGTGGGTATGAGATACAAAAGGCCTAATCCTACGGGAGAGGGTGTTAGGAGAGGACCCTACTCCTAGGTGTAATGTTAATGAGGATGAGGTTGTGTGGTTTCAAAGATACATATGGTTGTTAGTATACATGTGTGAGGAGCTGCCACAAGACCTTCATGCCTCAAAATCGGCAGTTCATCCTGGTGTCACCAAGATGTATCCACATATACATCGTTAGTATTGGTGGCTAGACATGAAGAGGGATATAAGTAGTTTTTTTATGAGATGTTCAACATGTCAATAGGTGAAAGAGGTGCATCAGTAACCAGAAGGGCTTTAAAAAAAGTTACCCATTGCTGAGTGGAAGTGGAATAACATCGTGATGGATTTCGTGATGGGTTTATTGATATCGTCATGAGGTAATGATGCTATGTGGGTTGTTATTGAAATAATCATAAAGGTTGAAAATTTCTTTCCAATCCAGGAAAACATCATTTTGGATGATCATGGGAGGTTGTACATCCAAGTGATTGTAAATTTTCACAGGGTTCCAAACTCTATAATTTTAGATAGTGATGCTTGGTTTAATTCTCATGTTTGAACGTGACTACATAGGGATTTGGGTACACAATTAATTCATAGTAAACCATACCATCCCCAGATAGGCGGTCATTCCAAACACATGATTCAGGTTTTAGAAGACTTGTTTCGAGCATACATCCTGAATTTCAGGGGCTATTTGGAGAGACACATACCCATGGTGTATTTTTCCTACAAAAATAGTTTTTAGGAAATGATTCAGATAGAACGTTATGAGGATTTGTATGGTAAGCCATGTCGATCACCATTATGTTGGCTTGAGGGAGGAGAGGAAGCTACGCTAGGACCTTATCATGTCTAAGAGACCACTGTGTAGGTGGAGTTGATTCAGAAGAGGATGTACACTGACCCATATCACAGAAAATATTATGCTGATTGATGGAGATAACCTATGGAGTTTGATGTTGGATACCATATTTTCCTAAGTGTCACACCGTTGTTGGGACACTAGATGATTTATAGACTTATAAATCATTCACCAATATACGTTGGGATATTTATGGTTTTGGAGAGAGTTAGGCCAGATGCCTATCAGTTGTAGTTACCTTAGAGGTATCAGGCTATGCATTTCTTCTTTCATGTTTCTCATCTACAACATTACTTTTCAAAACCATGTCATGTTTTTAACCCATGGAGGTCGATTTGGAAGAGGATGAATCCTTAGAAGAGAACCCCATTCAAATTGTGGATCGAAACATGATGGTTCTCTGTGGCTGGTCTATTCCTCTAGTACAGGTTCTATGGAATCACGAGTGAGTTCATGATGAGAATTGGAAGAGGGAGGTTGATATGTGATCACAACGGCTGATGTTATTCATAGATTATTCTTCACCACCAATGGAAGGGAAATTTGGGGATGAATTGTTTAATGGGGGGAGTTTGTAAGAAGAAGAATATTCATTTTAGGTATGGATATTGATTTTGAGTTTTTTTTGGAAAAAGGAAGAAAAGTGGATTATCTTGGTATATGTTGTGTACTTCTGAGTATATGCCATATACCTATATTCTTCCTACATATGCATTTGGACTATGTAATGACCAAATACATGGCTGTGTGGTGACTTGGAAGACCCACGTAAGCTAGGGGCTGGTTGAGGCTACTACACGATGTGTAGTGTTAATGAACACACCATGTGGATTTATTTTTATTTGTTATATCAAAGGGTGTCATGTCTCATGTATAGAAGCCCTTACATCACCCCTTAGGACCCCCCCATAATTGAAGATGAAGTCTAAACCCCTCTAATTCTCCATCCTAGATCTAATTGATACGTTATTGGGGGTATTTGAATCCAACTAGTGAGTTCTCAGATCCCCTAGAGCATTTCTTCCCAATTCATCCTCTCTTGTGAGTTATTTAGGGTTGGGATTTTTTTCACTGTTTTATATATCTACACTTATCTAGTCCGATTCATTGGTAGAAATTCAAGTATATCGATCATACAACATCGATGTAGGTGGTTTGTTCCTTTTTTTATTTTTCTTTGGATTATATATGCTAAAAGTACCACATGCCCACATATTGGGTATTGGTTGTTTTGTAATTTCACCATGTTATTACCTAATATGGGATGAGTGATAGATAAAGGGTTTGTTCTTATGTGTAAGGTTAGATACATTGTCTAAGGGACAACCCATGGGTGTGTTTCCCTTGTTTGATTGTTTATTGACGCTTTGTCAAGGATTCCTTTGAGTCGTACCTTGTTTTCTATGCCTTATATGATTGGGATGAAGTTTGATTATATGAAATTCCATCTGTGATGGATTGATTAATGGTGGAGCCATGTAATAGTTTTAATTACATGTGGTGATTTTGATGAATGTTATATTCTATGTATTTACAAAGTACTGTGAGAGCCTTCATCTAGAAAAACTACGGGTGTTTCTATGTATTTACAAAGGACTGTGAGAGCCTTACTGTAGAATGTTTGACCCATGGGTCTAGACTATGTAATATTTCCAAACCGGTCATTTATAATTGATTAATGGCATGTTGTTCCACAGGGGATAGAGTGTGAGAGAATTCCAAGAGGGTTGTTATGAATAATTTAATGATTGTGATGTGTTTGAAAAGTTAATGAACATGCTTGGATTTAGTCTCATTTGTTTATTTAGATGGTCTTCTGAGACATCTATTTTTTTACTTTACACATAGGATACATAGATTAGGCTAGATCTCAGGGTTAAATGATTCAACGAGTGAATAATAAATGTTAAATAAATGTAATTTAAAACCGTAGGAGTGTTTACTTTTGAGTATTTCCTAGTTTATTGCATAATTTTTTCATATTACTTACTATATATATTCACTAATAGATAGGTGCAGTTATTTTGGTGGTTTCCAATTGGGATTATTCTCATACCCTATTTGGGTCATGATTTTGGACCCAAGTAGATTATATGATTGCAAGTATAGTTAATGGAAATATCCCTTCTTCATATGGTACTTGATTACTCTGGGAGCGGGAGAGCATGAGACCAAGACGAGTCTTGAAATTTGGTTGGATTGTACTTGTTTCCTTTTATATTGGAAGGTGTTGTATTTACAACTTTTTGATCTATTTTTTCTACTTTATAGACAGCTATGACACGATTCATTATATATAAGAAATGGTTTATGATGACTTTAATTTTAGTCTTCTGCTGTTATTTTGGTTTGGTATTATTGCTTCCGCTATTGTTTTATATTTTTTTTCCACTATGTATAATCTGAAAATGAGGGCATAGTTTTCCAAATATCACACCTTATCCCTCACAACTAGTCGGATGCCTCTAGAGTTTGGGGAAATATTCTTTTGGTTATGTGACCAACCGGGTTCGTGGTAACATTGGGTGGCACCCGGATCCATAACGTTACATGAGGGGAAACCGGAAGAACTTATAGAGTTACTAGTAAAACCTAAGGAGTGGCCGATGGAGCCTTAGCTGAGTCCTGATGAATGTTGTGTCGTAGCTCAGGTGGGTTTGGCAATGCATTTCATTCTCCCTTCCCATAAACTCCGACTTCTTCCCAATCTAAATTGTAAGTGTTGTTGAGATCACTAGGAGACACCTATCTAGGGGGATGCAGAGATATGCCTTTCCCTGCTACCATGATCAAGGGTTACCATAATCTAGCTGTCATTTAGAAGTGTTCTCGGTAAGGAGTTCATCAACAGTATTTTTCTATTTAGAGAGCTACTGACACTATTCGACTTTTTTAGTTTCGTCTTAATTATTTTTCACTAAACCAGATGGATCAGAAGGCTTGACTATCCCATCTTTCCCCTTACCCTTATTGGGGTATCAACTGAATGGAAATGACTCCAAAGGTATAGAAAGTCCAATAAATGTTCTTTGTTGGTGATTGTGGACATTGGCAAGGTATGCCAGGTGTTATGTTTCCCTAGCGGGCTGTTCATATTCTTTGAGCTCTGTGACTATTCCCCCTTCATGGTATATCTTAAGAATGACCATATTTACCATCATTATTCCTGAAGGCATATCCATGATATCACTGAGTGAACTAGGTTGGCGCATGATAGAACTGAAATCTAGGGCATCATACTACCCCCAGTCATGGATCTGGACATGTGGGGAAGCCTTTTTAATAACTATACAGAGAACTATAAAGATATGAACAAATCATTATTCAAGTGTCTAATGATAACTAGGTGACATAGTGCGTTGAACAATATGCTGTGCGACAAAATCAACTAGGAAGAACTATTGTCCAATGCTGTCGAAGTGTTCCCATCTTTTGGTTTAAGCTAAATGTCGATAATGGAGATGGAAATGCATCACCCTAAGGTTTTTCGGAAGAAAATAACCATGTAATGGGTGAGGGACTCCTAAATATTGAATCTTGCAGTTCCAGTTGGACATAAAATTTTAAGGAAATGGTCTGCTATGAGAATGTCCCGCAAAATTCTCGACTCTGACATGGGATCTGGCCCTTGGTTTCCCCATTCATCAATTGGGGCAGTCGAGGGACCGATAACAGAACTAATGCATACCATATTATGGGTAGACAGGTTGGTGGAGAGTACAATGCATGAGCTGAAAAACTACTGCATCTCAGGCTATCTTTCAAAGACTGCACTAGCTATATTACCACATCCCTATATGACAGGGTGTTGACCACTACTTTCTACAAAGGAGGGGAATTCATTGAATGTGGCTCAGGCTGGTGCTCATCATCGACTAGTCCCCATAACAATGCTATGTGAACTCTTCTTGAGGTAGATAATGATCTTGGTGATGATAGGGAAGACTACATAGCAATACCCTAGAAAGAAATCAAATAGTCCTCCTCTTATATGTATGTGGGGATGGATTCATGGAACCTATGCATCTCACATTCCAGTAGGACAATGATAATATGCCTAATTCCTACCCTAGACCCCGATACAGAAGATCTCAGTGAGGGTTACATCACTAAGACGCACTCTAATTTAGAGTATAAAAAGTGAATGAGATTGATTGCAATCCGAGGTCTCTTAGGGTTCTTCTGGTGGAGGCGATGACACACTCTCTTTCCCCAAGATGGTTCTTCAGAGCATGGTAGATCTTCGACATGGGAAGGACCTCTTCTTGAAAAATCTGAGGTTTGGGGAGCACCTAGGAAGATTCCGAATGAAAAAAAAGGATGAAATCCATGAGTGAGATTGTAGTAGTGGGGAGGACCTCTGTTGAAGTTGGTACACACATTGGGAGGGCCTCCATGGTGGCAGCCCATAGTGCAAGGAGGACCTTCGCATCTACCATCCTCGATAGCTTCTATATGAGGAAGGTTTTCAAGTTAATCGTATTGGAAATGTGGAATATCATCTTGTCAACCTTTAATGATGTGTAGAAGACCTTATTGTTGGTGGGTAATAGGGATAGGAGGTCTTTCAAATTAATAACCCAGTATGTGGAGGAAATTTCTATACATGAGATCATGAGCATGGGGAGGACCTTCGTGCTAGTTGTCAACTTTATTGGGATGACCTTCGCTTAGACTGGTGATAGTAGTATCGATAGGAAATCCATAGTAAACATGAGAGTGAGGAGGAAATCCACTCTACCTGGTGGTGGTACGGGGAGGACCTCAGTATTGAAAATAATCATTGCGGGTCAGCCTGTGATTGCTCCTACTCATGCTAGTGACAAATAAGGTTGACCTAGCCTACCTAGGGGGAGGTTGGGATCTCACTCTTGATTGTGCATATTGGTGCCCCTGCTCTATAGTGAGAGGGAGATAATAACACACATCATTCAAAGATCAAGCCACATAATACATAGAAGATGATGCCCCTTGGCGGGCATCCTCTGGAGCTTGAAACTGACGTTGAGAATGAGTCAGTAGAGCTAGGGTATGATGTGCAGGGGTATGGAACACTTGTTCTTCAGTCTACAAGACCGGATGACAGTGTTTCCGTAGCCTAGTGGAAGCCCGACTTAGTGGTCCCATGGCTGAAGTCATAGTTTGGAGGACTCAGACACCCCTCACTTCGCCAACATAAGGGATTGAGTAGAAATATCATTCCATGGAGAGTTACCCAAAATGATTGAAGGTTTCAGTGGGGAGCAGTGGATCCCTGTGCGGACCATGGGGGAAATGACCTCGGTGGGTTACAGACACCTCTAAATAATGATGGCCAATATATCTCTTCGAGATGATACCATCCTATTCACATTGTTGGACACGAGTATTGGTCACCCTCTTTGAAAAAATTCAGATGGTGAGATGGGAAATGTAAGAATAGTAGTTGTGGTCGTGGGGGTCGTCATATAAGAGGTGAAGTTGTGGAGGATTGCTGCATTTGTTTTTCCCCTGCACCAGCATCTATGGATAGGAGGTGATCAGTTTCTTACATATGTATCTTAGGTCCTAAAAACCAAGAATATTCATCCCTTAGTATAGATAATAGGAAAGAGATTCCCAGTGTCCCATTTCAATTCAGTCATACATGGTTGGATAGAAAGATCCACACTGATGATATCGTAGACCAGGATGACCAATGATAAATTACCCCAAATATTGACGAGTTTCACGCAAGGCCCACTATTTTCTTGGTGGGAATTTGTGCCAAATATCTAGATTTAGTGACACACTAATCTAGTGATTCCCCAAAGGCTATTAATACCCATATTTAGGATAATAATTTCAGGTGGGGTTCAACAATTCTATTTCCAACACTTTCATTTGGATATGCATCATCTGTGAGGATGTGTTGATTGTTTCCCTACATTCCCACTTACAAAAGGTGGGGGAAATTCCTCACTTATCCAGAAATAATTTCTCTTTAATCAAAATTGGATTACGGGATATCAATTTCTACTTCTGTGGAATCCTTCTCAGAATTTGTCACATCATATGGGTCTACCATAATGATTAAGATGTTGTTCATGAAACTTTTGCTGATTCCATATCTTTGTGGATGCTGATTAATTAAATTTATTTTGTGAGGACATTCTCTAGGAGGTCAACTCAGGAAATCAACCTTTGGTCAGGAGAGTAGTCATGGTTGGGAATTATTGGAGTTTATATATGCTGAATCACTAGTAATCCTAGATTTCTCCTTATCAAAGGTCTAATCAGGGGCGCATAATCTTGAGGCATCCCATGTTGAAAGTAGGGAATTATATTCCAGGGGAAAGTCTCTATGATTTTCCTTGGATTTCTATGTTTATAATGGGGTATTCTATTTGTTTAATGTCTAGAAGAGATATATTAGACTAATCAAAACACTGATGAGAGTGGATAAGATTAGTACATCTCTAGGAGGAAGATCCTAGAATTTTTACTAGATGGATGGATAAAAAATCCCAATGTGGATGGACCTCGGATGGAATGACCCAAAAAGGGAAGGTTTAGCACCGTGAATACTAGTTTGGATGCCACAAAGGGTGGATCATAGAGAGGGATGGGTCCAGCTAAAGGGACACCACTTTTTTCCATTGGCTGAGATTGAACCTCGAAGAGGATTCATTTGTATCCAATATAGAAGATAGAGATCAAAACGCACATAGTTCAAATGGGTGGGGCATGTAATCTGGGTGTACATAAAGGAAAACAACATAGGAGAATGTTAGAGCATATGCATGGTTAGCAGCCCATATGGATGTCATGATTTCACTGGGAGGTGGTGGCCTGAGTAAAGTCAATATGGACATGGATGAAGTGTCGAAGGATGGAATGAATGGGGATTGGACTGAAAGCCTGTGTAAATGTGAAAATACTGGGCATGAACCACATAGAGTTTTCTTACATATCCCCATGGTGGGGAATAAATGTCCATATAGTTATGGGATGGGGTGATGAGTCACTTGAGGAGGTGGCTCATGAGAATGGACACATGGATGCGGACCTGAAGGAAATGGAACCAATGGGTTAAGGCATGATCTTCCTGAGGCACAAAGACTCAATGGAGAGATGAGGATGGGACGTGGAATATGGTATTGAACCTCAGAGAGGATTTCTATGTACCTTTTTCAAAAGTATAACAGATCAAAGTCCACATAGTTTAGGGATCTAGCAAAAAATCAGGCTGTACACAAATAAAAACACCCCGAAGACATAATGGCGAGTAAGTGTGGTTAGCAGCCCATCCTAAGTGGGAAACTCATGATTGGATGTGAATGGGTTTATTATGTGGGTATAATGCATGGTTAAATATTTTGGAACTTTTATAACACCACAAGGGGGAAGACAAAGGATGTGGGTCCCAACAAAGGGAGCCCTGACATTTACAAGTTTTTGCGGTTAAACCTTAGGGTGGCTTCCTTCATACCCTGATTAGGAGACAAGGATCAAAACCCACACTAATTGAAATCATACAGTTTAACATCAGGTATGATGAACGGGTGGATATAGTTTAATGTAACACCCCGAGATTTTATGAAAAATATTATTTTAATTTCATTAATGTCTTATGTTGTATTCTACATCAAGATTACCTTGCGCTATACGCAACACCGTATTAGCTTGCAGTATACGCAACACTATTCTTAGACCGTGTTACACACAATTTTGATAATAGTTATTCTATGCAACATTGAGTATATATTTATATATATATATATTAAATTTATAAATGAAATATGGTTGGATTCTGTTATACGAAACAACGAAGGATTCTTTCACAACACGCAACCCTGACATGGCTTGCATTACACGCAATCGCGACCTTCCTCGATAGCATGTGTTGTACGCAATACCGGGTTTTAATAAACAATGTTATATTATTATAATATTGTCATGAACTAGCCGTTATGAATAGTATTAACTAAATTTTGAATTTTATAACATTATTATTCATCTTACACATTTCTAGAACATGGTATAAGAACAAAATAAATTTTTCGGGTAAAATAAGTATTTTTCAAAAAATGCAGTTTTGATGCCTTTTGATGGAGCACCCACTTTAAATCTAGTTTTTGACATGTTTATAAGTTCAATTTGACAAAATAAAATTTTTATTTTTAATCAAGAAATAAAAATTTACTTTGTATAAATTTTTCATATTATTCTGGTAACTTTCACATTTTAATGAATAGTAAAAACACGCTATATTTTAATTAAAAACAACTTTTTTCATCGTAATATCTTATGTGGTTAAATTATAATATTGAATGGTTTTAAAGTATAAATAGAATATATTTTTACCATTTAATATAATGTATTCCATTAGCATTGATTTTACCTTGAATTCTTAGGTTAAATCAATTCAATCTTTTGCAATGTTTTAAACAAAAACCCGTTTTTATTCGACAACGGGATTAATTTTAATTTAATTTCTGCAACTTCTGTGTTTTGAATTTTAAAAAATGTATTCCATATTTGGAATCAGTGTGTCCAAATTATGTTAATAGGATACTTTTTATTTTTGGGAATTATGAATAGTAACTACGGTAAATTTTATTAACCATAGTTAAAGGTAAATCAGGTAATTAAGGGTAAATATAATATTTTAAAATTACCCTAACAAATGTCAAAATCCTATTGAATGACTAAAAAACGACCCATATCACCTAAGGGTTAGATTAGATTAATTTAATTAAATTTTTTCAATGAAAATAATTTAATTATTATTAAAACCAAAGAATGTGACAACATGTCACTATCTTAAATCTTATAAGTATAATAATTTTAATCTAGTGATAAACTTCATGAAACTTCGAACATGAATAGTCTCAAAAAATATAATACAATTATCTACATCATAGGAATTTATTTAGAATTTTTAAGGATTAAATAATTATCATTTATTATGAGAGAAAGATGATGCAGTAATTGTCTTATTAATGAAATATTGACATAATTGATGTTATAAATGCCCAAATAAATATAATTTGAGACTTTATATGACTTACACTAATTTTCAAGGTTAATATGACATGTTATTGTTGATTTAAGTAACTTGGTTCGAACTTATCATTCTGTTATGAATTTAATAAAAATCATGTACTAAATAGTGTCAAAATTGACATAAAATAGTTTTTAAAACAAATATTATATTATTAATTGTTATTTTATTCATAAAAATATAAGTTTCGGCCAAATGACTTAGATAAGATTATATATATTAATAATAAACAACTTGGGGTTCTTTTGGCTTGATATAGTAAATTTATTAACCATATACTGTAAGAAAACAAAAAGACACGGCAAAAGTTAAATTATTTAACTTAGAGTTAAATCTAATTGATAAGGTTAAAATAATAACCTAAACTTGTCTAAATCCTATTGGATGAGAGGATTTCGACCCATACCCACTTTAGCTTCGAAATAAGACCCTTTGGAACCATTATAAACCGATTTTGACTTTAATATAAAATAATATTTTGAGATATTCTTAAGGTGCCCCTCTCCTCCCTTATAAAAGGACACCTCCTCCCTCTCCTCCTCACACCAATTTGAGCATTCATGCTCGGACAAACCCTGCCAAAATTCCTTCTACACTTCCATAGAATAATCCAAGAGGTCCTGGTCTTCTTCAAAGGCCAATCTTAGTTCCCTAAGTGGAGGATTCAAAGAGGCATTTCAAAGAAGAGGTAATATCCATTACCGATCTTTTCAATTTCTTTCTTCTTCAACATCTTCTTCTTTAGTTGTTTCATGATAAAGTAATAACATCAGTATTAATTACATACTGATATGTTATTATAAATATGAAACAACCCTAATTAACCTTCTATCCATCCTACGGAAAAATGAAATCACCGCTCGTGCGTACGTACGGAATACCGTCTCCACGCCGTGGTGTGATCTATTTTCCACCATCACCTTACAAGGATGGGTATAATGGTGTAATGAGTAACTATTTATGATTATTATAATGTAATATTGATACTGAAATAATATATATATACTCAAATACAATTCCACGACCATGGGAACGATATCATCGCTCGTGCGTACGTACGGACTACCGTCTCCACGACGCGATGAGATTCATTCTCAATGATTAACCATTCATGAATGATTACAAAGTATATATAATATGTACTAATGAAATATATGACATTATAATGATACTGGATTTATTTATATATTTATATGTATGTCATCTACTTAATTCCATTCAATTCAATAAGGAAACGAAAACAGCGTTCATGCGTACGTACGGACTACCGTCTCCATGAACGGTGTATTTCTTTCCATTTAATGATTTATTATATATAGGTATATCTTGAATATATATATATATAAATCAGGTTTTATGTTCTGGAATTATGTAATCATGATCTAAGTAATCATGTGAATAATTACAAGTCAAAACACGGACGACAAATGAAACAATTTTACCCAAAACGCTCTTTAACATGGAATTTACAAAAGAATGGGTAATATAAAGTCATAAGTGAACCATATATGATATCATAACAATGAATATGATTATGTAATAAGTAAATGACATTATTTAAATCATTATACAGGAGGTTCGGACACTTACAAAGCAAATCAGACCTAAGGTAAGGGAAATATCACAATCTCATTTTTATCCGAGATTGTTTATTCGTAAGTATTTACAGGGGTGTATTTTATCATCCACATCCATGTTTCCACAATATGTAATATTATTTCCATTCACCTACAATTGTTTAAATCCGATTTTACCCTTCTGTGAGTTTTTAGTAAAATATATGAAAAGAGTCTTTTGTCGTTTTTCGTACGAGGTACCTTTTTGAATTTTCCGACAAAAGTACGAAGAATGTTTTTTTAACTTATACGACATGAATGGATTTTTAAAACATTATTTCCAAGAATCTTACTTTACAAGTTTTCAAGTTTATTTTTAATCAAATTCTTTTAGTTTAGAATTGTATGACATGTTATGAAAGGAAAAGTGTTTTTGAAGAAGAAAGGATATTTTACTCAAGAATGGAGTTCAAATGTTTTATCAAAATTATTTTCCATCTAAGACAATAAAGGGGTTTTTTTATCTCTATTATTAAATTGATTTGATTATGTTGTGATGGAATTATTTTTATGAATTCCATTATCTTATATGAATTGTTTTATGATGTCATGTTGTTTAAGAATTCCATTTTTATTACATGGGTTACGCTATGATGTATGGTTTATGATTATGTGGCACACATAAGAAAGGATTCATTATAAGATGGGTGGGACCTATATCTCCCTCCAATGCATTGGGTAAATATTTTATATATCATGAGATAGACAGGGCTGGAACGGTAGGTTATACCGGTTCAGTGAAACTGGACTGAAACGAGGGTTACTCGATTCAGAAAGGGACTTTGTCCACTAAGATAGTCTTGGCAATGATTCTTGACTAACAAGAAATGATTCTCTAAGATTATGCATGAATGCCACAAAGTTTAATGTTTTAAGTTATGATTATTGTGATTACATTTCACTGCCATGATTTATCCCATGTTATGAAATTATGATCTCTTTTGCATGTTAAGATTTCCAAAAGTTATGTGCTTGTGTATATGATGTGATTGATATTTCTTTTGTTTACCCTTACTGAGCATTTGAGCTCACCCTTTTATGTTTTCTTTTCCCTAGGATATAAAAAGGGTTTAAGGTAAAAAAAGGGAAGATCTTTATGGGAGATATTGAAGATATTTCACCACGATTATAAGATTATGTTCTGAGTTTCCAAAGACACTAAACTATTACGATCCTTGTGTGTGTGTTTTTGTTATGTACCAAGTATTCCGCAAAAGTAATGTAATGTCCATGTACGTCAAGTTTCGGGTCTCTACAGTTGGTATCAGAGGAAAGGTTTAGTCAACCTTTGGAAACTAGGATGCGAAAACGTTAGTGAGATCCCTAGAGATATTTCTATGTTATGTCTAGGGATTTCCCTAAGGTTAATTATACGTATAGTTTATAGTTCTAGAACTACGCTAACGATCATAGAATTAAACCTAAGATGTTAGATATTGAAGGTACTCCCCCTTTATTATGTTGTTTTCCCTAGCATGATTTTTGCCTCTCACACTATTCTTTTTGGGTTTTAGATGATGGCTGGAACACGAAGGAACCGTGTTGATCAATGCAATGGACAATGCAATGATTGTCCTCCTGAACAAACAAATGTTATGGGAGATGGAGTGCAAAATCTTATTGCTATACTTACACAAGCTATGAATCATTCTGGACTTCCAAACTAGCAGAGAAGGGAACAATATTCTATTCAGTCCTTCATGAGGCAACGTCCACCTTCTTTCAGTGGGTCTTCTGATCCACTTGTTGCTGAACAATGGATCAGTACCACTGAAAAGATATTTTCAGTTCTTCAATGTTCTGAACATGATAAATTCATCTTAGCAGTATATTGTTTGGAAGGTGAAGCTGATCAATGGTGGAATCTTATCAAGAATACAAGGCAAAGAGATGAAATTGAGTCCATGGAATGGGACGAGTTCAAGAACTTATTTTTCAATAAGTACTTCCCTCGTATTCTTCGAACAATGATGGAGAAGGAGTTTCTTGAACTAAAGAAAAAAGATGATGAATCTATTGGTATATACGAAGCGAAGTTTACAAGACTTGCAAGGTATGCATCTGGCGTTATCATCCAACCTGAAAGTAAAGTTGATCGATTTTTCAGTGGCTTAAAACCAAGTCTTCGAAGGGCATTAGCTATAAGAGACTTCAGTAGCTATGAAGAAATTGTGCGTTGTGCTATCAAGGTAGAAATAGAAGTTGGTGTTACATATCCATCTCATGGTTTTGACAAGAAACGAAAGATGGAGTTCAAGGAGAAATCTCAGAATAATGGTGAAAAGAAGATGAATGTTTCCTTATGCACAAAGTGTGGAAAGAAGCATGGTGGAGATTGTCTTAAAGGGACTAGAAAATGTGTTAAGTGTGGAAAAGAAGGTCATCGAGCAGCTGAGTGTCGAAGTAATGGAAAAGGGATTCTAATGATGTGAATAAAGCAAACACTGCAGAGAACCCACCACCAACACTTCAATGCTTCAAGTGCAAGGAAATGGGGCATTATGCTAATAAATTCCCTAATCCAAGGGTTAGTGATGATCAACATGAGAATCCACTGAAGGCAGAGGAAAAAGGGAAGTCACATGCGATCACTATTGGCAATGTTGAATATGACAACGATGTGGTGGATTGATTAAGTGTTTATGTAATGGGATTCCAAAATAATGTTGTATCATTGAGTATTGCAATATTTATTGATGTGGTATTCAAAGTGATTGAGATATTTTTTTGGAAATAAGATGATATGCGCAAAATGAAGGGAAAACGAGAAAATGAAATGTTTAATAGTATTCATGAGCTCATGATTGATATAAGGACTAAGTGATATCATGGTTTGAGTATATAGAATTTTGAGGATTTTGTTATGTGGAAAGTGTTAACTTTTAACTGCATTCATGTTTTCACTATGGTATTCAAGAGAATACATGATTAAGGACTTTGAATGTTTGGAATGTGACCAAAAAAACATATCTTATGATATATGGGGATCAACGATGGTATTAAATCTCTAGTAATCGTTTTCACTATGTTATGAGAGTGGACTGCAGTATTATGGATAAGCCTAAAGATTGAAATGGATTATGTTGGACATAAGTGAGTATTGTTTAAGGATAGAAGTTTTTTTTCGATGGGATGTTATAGTAATGTAGTTTTAGAAAAAGGACAACCTACAGGACGGGGGACAGCCCATCGCTTCAGACAAGGCTGTGGGAATCGAACCCACAACCGAAGTGCGACTGGCCTTTATCGCCTACCACTGGCCTACAGGAAGTCCCTGTTTAGTAGAAACTAGTTTTATTATATTAAGCAGTATGATATATGAAGTATAAGTCCATTTTAGGAACTATATATGATTAATCTCACTATAGAATGACTTATGTATAACTTTTTCTATCCTTTTGTTTGAGACAGATGGAATGACCCGTCATTCTATCACATGATCTGCTAACACTTCACGAATAACAAATTCAACATCATTTATTTAAGAGATGAAGTGGAAATTGTTAAAGGAACGAACAACAGTGAGATTATACCAAAATAAAGTAAGTATTTATTCTAATTCAAATTCTTTAACTTTAGGGAAACGATTTTGAAAACCAAAAATGTTGTCCTAGTGATCTTATATCTGATGAATCAGATGGTACCATAGATCGTCACAAATTTATGGCTTTTTGATTTCTGGATTTTCCATAGCCATGTTCTCTACCACTCTCCATCAGAACATGATGGTTAGATTTTTCTTCTATATCCATATTTTCACCTATGTGGAAACCCAGTGATTAGTTTATTTGGGTAACCGTTACGTTTCATACTTTTTTTAAAGATTGTTTTTGATATTCCTTTTTATTATGTGGGTTTCTATTAAAGAAACTTTTGAATAGTAAACCATTTATAACCCCGACGAATTTCGAGGGCAAAATTAATTTTAAGGGGGGTAGAATGTAACACCCCGAGATTTTATGAAAAATATTATATTAATTTCATTAATGTCTTATGTTGTATTCTACACCAAGATTACCTTGCGCTATACGCAACACCGTATTAGCTTGCAGTATACGCAACACTATTCTTGGACCGTGTTACACACAATTTTGATAATAGTTATTCTACACAACATTGAGTATATATATATATATATTAAATGTATAAATGAAATATGGTTGGATTCTGTTATACGAAACAACGAAGGATTCTTTCACAACACGTAACCCTGACTTGGCTTGCATTACACGCAATCGCGACCTTCCTCGATAGCGTGTGTTGTACGCAATACCGGGTTTTAATAAACAATGTTATATTATTATAATATTGTCATGAACTAGCCGTTATGAATAGTATTAACTAAATTTTGAATTTTATAACATTATTATTCATCTTACACATTTCTAGAACATGGTATAAGAACAAAATAAATTTTTCGGGTAAAATAAGTATTTTTCAAAAAATGCAGTTTTGCCGCCTTTTGATGGCGCACCCACATTAAATCATTTTTTTGACATGTTTATAAGTTCAATTTGACAAAATAAAATTCTTCTTTGGAATCAAGAAATAAAATTTTACTTTGGATAAATTTTTCATATTATTCTGGTAACTTTCACATTTTAATGAATAGTAAAAACACGCTATATTTTAATTAAAAACAACTTTTTTCATCGTAATATCTTATGTGGTTAAATTATAATATTGAATGGTTTTAAAGTATAAATAGAATATATTTTTACCATTTAATATAATGTATGTCATTATCATTGATTTTACCTTGAATTCGTAGGTTAAATTAATTCAATCATTTGCAATGTTTTAAACAAAAACCCGTTTTTATTCGACAACGGGATTAATTTTAATTTAATTTCTGAAA
Organism: Viscum album; assembly: GCA_963277665.1. Lineage (NCBI taxonomy): Eukaryota > Viridiplantae > Streptophyta > Magnoliopsida > Santalales > Viscaceae > Viscum > Viscum album. The sequence continues at coordinate 213,195,944 of OY728164.1, forward strand.
CTTCTTTGTTTTGAATTTTAAAAAATGGATTCCATATTTGGAATCAGTGGGTCCAAATTATGTTAATAGGATACTTTTTATTTTTGGGAATTATGAATAGTAACTACGGTAAATTTTATTTACCATAGTTGAAGGTAAATCGGGTAATTAAGGGTAAATATATTATTTTAAAATTACCCTAACAAATGTCAAAATACAATTGGATGACTAAAAAACGACCCATATCACCTAAGGGTCTGATTAGATTAATTTAATTAAATTTTTTCAATGAAAATAATTTAATTATTATTAAAACCAAAGAATGTGACAACATGTCACTATCTTAAATATTATAAGTATAATAATTTTAATCTAGTGATAAACTTCATTAAACCTGGAACATGAATAGTCTCCAAAAATCTAATACAATTATATACATCATAGGAATTTATTTATAATTTTTAGGGATTAAATAATTATCATTTATTATGATAGAAAGATGATGCAGTAATTGTCTTATTAATGAAATATTGACATAATTGATGTTATAAATGCCCAAATAAATGTAATTTGAGACTTTTTATGACTTACACTAATTTTCTAGGTTAATATGACATGTTATTGTTGATTTAAGTAACTTGGTTCGAACTTATCATTCTGTTATGAATTTAATTAAAATCATGTACCAAATAGTGTCAAAATTGACATAAAATAGTTTTTAAAACAAATATTATATTATTAATTGTTATTTTATTCCTAAAAATCTAAGGTTCGGCCAAATGACTTAGATAAGATTATATATATTAATAATAAACAACTTGGGGTTCTTTTGGCTTGATGTAGTAAGTTTATTAACCATATACTGTAAGAAAACAAAAAGACACGGTAAAAGTTAAATTATTTAACTTAGAGTTAAATCTAATTGATAAGGTTAAAATAATAACCTAAACTTGTCTAAATCCTATTGGATGAGAGGATTTCGACCCCTACCCACTTTAGCTTATAAATAAGACCCTTTGGAACCATTATAAACCGATTTTGACTTCAATATAAAATAATATTTTGAGATATTCCTAAGGTGCCCCTCTCCTCCCTTATAAAAGGACACCTCCTCCCTCTCCTCCTCCCACCAATTTGAGCATTCAAGCTCAGAAAACCCCTGCCAAAATTCCTTCTCCACTTCCCTAGAATAATCCTAGAGGTCCTGGTCTTCTTCAAAGACCAATCTTAGTTCCCTAAGTGGAGGATTCAAAGAGGCATTTCAAAGAAGAGGTAATATCCATTACCGATCTTTTCAATTTCATTCTTCTTCAATTTCTTCTTCTTTAGTTGTTTCATGATAAAGTAATAACATCAGTATTACTTACATACTGATATGTTATTATAAATATGAAACAACCCTAATTCACCTTCTATCCATGCTACGGAAAAATGAAATCACCGCGCGTGCGTACGTACAGAATACCGTCTCCACGCCGTGGTGTGATCTATTTTCCACCATCACCTTACAAGGATGGGTATAATGGTGTAATGAGTAACTATTTATGATTATTATAATTTAATATTGATATTTAAATAATATATATATACTCAAATACAATTCCACGACCATGGGAACGATATCATCGCTCGTGCGTACGTACGGACTACCGTCTCCACGACGCGATGAGATTCATTCTCAATGATTAACCATTCATGAATGATTATAAAGTATATATAATATGTACTAATGAAATATATGACATAATAATGATACTGGATTTATTTATATATTTATATTTATGTCATCTACTTAATTCCATTCAATTCAATAAGGAAACGAAAACAGCGTTCATGCGTACGTACAGACTACCGTCTCCATGAACGGTGTATTTCTTTCCATTTAATGATTTATTATATATATGTATATCCTGAATATATATATATAAATCATTTTTTATGTTCTGGAATTAAGTAATCATGATCTATGTAATCATATGAATAATTACAAGTCAAAACACGGACGACAAATGAAACAATTTTACCCAAAACACTCTTTAACATGGAATTTACAAAAGAACGGGTAATATAAAGTCATAAGTGAACCATATATGATATCATAACAATGAATATGATTCTTTAATAAGTAAATGACATTATTTAAATCATTATACAGGAGGTTTGGACACTTACGAAGCAAATCGGACCTAAGGTAAGGGAAATATCACAATCTCATTTTTATCCGAGATTGTTTATTCGTAAGTATTTACTGGGGTGTATTTTATCATCCAAATCCATGTTTCCTCAATATGTAATATTATTTCCATTCACCTACAATTTTTTAAATCCTATTTACCCTTCTGTGAGTATTTAGTAAAAGATATGAAAAGAATCTTTTGTCGTTTTTCGTACGAGGTACTTTTTTGAATTTTCCGACAAAAGTACGAAGAATGTTTTTTTAACTTATACGACATGAATGTATTTTTAAAACATTATTTCCAAGAATATTCCTTTACAAGTTTTCAAGTTTATTTTTAATCAACTTCTTTTAGTTTAGAATTGTATGACATGTTATGAAAGGAAAAGTGTTTTTGAAGAAGAAAGGATATTTTCCTCAAGAATGGAGTTCAAATGTTTTATCAAAATTATTTTCCATCTAAGATAATAAAGGGTTTTGTTTTTATCCCTATTATTACATTGATTTGATTATGTTGTGATGGAATTATTTTTATGAATTCCTTTATCTTATATGAATTGTTTTATGATGTCATGTTGTTTAAGAATTCCATTTTTATTACATGGGTTACGCTATGATGTATGGTTTATGATTATGTGGCACACATAAGAAAGGATTCATTATAAGATGGGTGGGACCTATATCTCCCTCCAATGCATTGGGTAAAGATTTTATATCTCATGAGATAGACAGGGCTGGAACGGTAGGTTATACCGGTTCAGTGAAACAGGACTGAAACGAGGGTTACTCGATTCATAAAGGGACTTTGTCCACTAAGATAGTCTTGGAAATGAGTCTTGACTAATAAGAAATGATTCTCTATGATTATGTGTGAATACCAAAAAGTTTCATGTTTTAAGTTATGATTATTGTGATTACATTTCACTGCCATGATTTGTCCCATGTTATGAAATTATGATCTCTTTTGCAGGTTAAGATTTCCAAAAGTTATGTGCTTGTGTATATGATGTGATTGATATTTCTTTTGTTAACCCTTACTGAGCATTTGATCTCACCATTTTATGTTTTCTTTTCCCCAGGATATAAAAAAGGGTTTTAGGTAAAAAAAAGGGAAGATCTTTATGGGAGATATTGAAGATCTTTCACCACGATTAGAAGATTATGTTCCGAGTTTCCAAAGACACTAAACTATTACGATCCTTGTGTGTGTGTTTTTGTTATGTACCAAGTATTCCACAAAAGTAATTTAATGTCCATGTACGTCAAGCTTCGGGTCTCTACATTTAACATCTTGCATGATGTGGGCGAACTGAAACGAAGTGTTCGAGACCAGTAGTTGATGGCCTTGGACCTCAAATACGTTTCCTACGTACCTTGCTCAAAGATGGGAAAGGGTCAAAGTCCACAAAATTTTTTCAAGAGGGGAATGGGGATTACACCCTAAAGAAACCTATAGAGGATTTCATGGTTGATGCTTACTGTAATCCCACATGAGTCGTGCTTGGTGTGAGAAATAAGAGGCCACAAAAGACCTAATGACTGTGTCACCAAATGTGTATCCATGAGTTGTGGAGTCGGGATTAGGACTAGTTATTGGTCCATGAAGATAATACTGGTACTTCCTCCAAGTGGGAAGCCTGAGGAGGATTTGAATATGTATGAAGAGTATATGGCTATATTACAAGGAGAAACATATCAAGTTGGGTCGGGGATTAGGTAGAGGCTGCCTGAGGTGCGCCTAGAAAAAAAGTTAAAAGGGAGAGGAGGAGTGTGAGGGAGTCGGTGCACATACCCATCTTAGTCCTCTCAAACCTCTCACTCATGCGGTGTTCACTGTTTAACATCAAGTGTTGATGACGTGGGTGCTTGGCAGTTTAACATCCTACAACTTGGATGGTGAAGATCTTCTCCTCACCCCTAGGACATACATAACTAGCATGCTTTAACCCTTAGTGAAGGGTAGGCACCAAGAATACCATGTATCTATGAGGTTGTGGAGTGATCCATTGGGGGTTACACATTTTTATGGCTATGAAAAGAAGCAATAGTCATTAGTGTGCCTATGAGAAGATTCACAAGGTCGGGTAACGCCACATGAAGCACTCCTCGTGGAACTTTAAAATTACTTCATACAAGCTTGGAGGGCAGCACGGGAGACGTGCACACAAGACATGGGTATTTCATGTAAGAGGGGCTCAGACATGGTTCCTTAGGGTTAGGATGACACATGTAATACATAAGGAGGAGCACATGCAAGACTGAAGGATTCTGCTCAAGATGATGGGCTAAATGAAAATGGAACCCTACGTGATAGATTGGCACGACACAAGGGAAAACTTGTGGGAAAGAATAACATTTTTCTTGGAATTTCATTAGAGTAAAAGGAAATGGGAATGGGTCAAGACCTAGTAGGACCACCTGAAAGAGGACCCCTCAAAGACCTATCGTACAAGATCCAGTACCTTGTTTCCATGTCCTTCATGTAGTTGCAGAAGGGGTTCTATTTCACACATGAGAGAAACAATTCATATTTCGGAATGGTACCCTAGAATTTGGGGGTACGTTTCTATTTATAGACAAAAAATTCAGTAGTGATGCGTATGGAGGCGTATTCAAAAGTCGAATTTGTTTTCGTTTTTGGTGTGGAGGATCTGGCACAAGGTATATCTTCTTGTTCACTTTCCAAATTTCTTTAGCTCTTTTAACTTGGATGTTTTCTGAAGGTTGATGTAGAAGAAACCATTTTATGTCACATTGGGTGTAAAAGACCTTGCACACAATTTTCAATCTTGTGAGTAGATTTCAAATATTGTGCGCACCTCCCTCGAGTGTCTCGGGATTGTACAATGATCCAAAATATACCTATGGTTTTCTCAAAAAATGTCTCTTCATGGACATTACTAAAATTATGCACCAACAGTGTGAAAAATAATTTTGTTTAGGTGGTCAAATATACTGCTAACCATTCATTAACTGACTTCAATCTTCCTTATCTTTAACGGATCATCTACAAGGGATGGATGACTCATGTCTCAACCAACAAGGAGGAAGTTGATGAATGTGTCAATTTGTGTAGGTACTCGATAATTGTGTGAGTCAAGATTCAAAAATGTGAGAGACCCTAGAAATTTCATGATCTTATGCATAATACTAATGATCTCTATAAATTTGGTGAATGTAATATGAATGAAATGGGAATGGGAAATATCATATTTTATTCCCTTCTAATGAACTTAAACAGAGATCTTGGAGTCCATGTTCACTTAACTTTGGGTTTGGTATCCTAATAATCCAATAGTGGGATAGTAATTTTGATACAGACACAGTAAGGATCACACATGTGCATGTTTGGATCCATATCATAAAATTAACCTGGATATACTGGCACCCAACATTTTATGGGACATCTCCTCAGTTGTGGGGAATCTAATTTGAATAGAGAGATTTAATCCATGAAACAGTTGACATTATATGAGAATCCTTACTAAAGTTGACATGTATAGAACACTTTTGGAATATGTTTTCTCAACTATGAGGGACGTGAATATCAACTTGTTGATCCAATATGAAATTTAACCATACTTCTACATGAACTGCCTATTGCTTGGTCATATTTCTCTTTAAAGTAATAGGTACAAAGAGTGTTATTTTTTAAATATTAAGGGGCATGTTGACTCTAATTTTTGAATGAATAAGAGTTAGAAAATTCCATTCTCTATTCGGAAGAGCAAGGAAATTTATGGTCACTCTATTGTGTAGAATACATGGTATATCTCTGTAGATGAGAAGAAAGAAAATGGGAAATCTTTCCATTTTGAAAGTTCTTGTGTGCCTCATGATGGTCCAACTAAATATGGGAACAACAACAATTCCTCTCACAATCTATTCTTTCTATTAGAGGGTTCACTCCAAGGAAATGGAATAAATAAGGATATTGTATCATTACCTAAAAGGGAGGTGACTACTGAAGAGGGAAACCAATTAGAAGTGAAAGTTTCCTACCTTATTGATATGTGTGGATCTAAGGTGGAGGAAATTGTCCCTATGTAGGGGATACCAAAAGAATCCAACACTTCTGACCATTTTGGAAAGCACATTAATGTGGTCCTCTTTCCAAATTCATCATGAACTTGGGAAGCTGCTATAATTGTTGCAGAATCAGATGGAATAACTGCACAAACATGTTTAAAATTTGTTTCACTGAATGTATCTTAGGTTTATCAGGTGGTGGAGAATGGGAAAGGCTCATAGGTTCCTACATCGATGGTGACACAGTATGCTGAACTCATCATGTCTATCCCCTCTATAGTTGAGAAGGAGAAACCCTCAAGGTAAACCTCATTTGGTTCCTTTTATGTGAGTATACTAAATTATAATAGACATGAGTTTTAGTAGATCCAGCCTACAAATAATATTTATCCAGATGGGGTCTTCTCACAAGTTCCCACCTGTGTGATTTCGAAGAATTAATTCTCTAAAGATTCACATTCTCAGCATGGATAGTATGTGAGTAAATTCACACCTCTAAGTGGTGTATTCTTGTATGATGAAGCTGACGAAATACCTATCTATGAGAAAGTTTCCATCACATTAACTGAAGACAATGAGGATAAATATCCAAAAAATAAATTCAAGTTGGAGACATTATTTACTAGTGATCCAATAGGGTAGAAAAATTAAATTAATGGGAGGAAATTCAAGGGTCAACTGCCAATGTAAAATCAAGGTCCCCAAAAATGGGGTAAAACTCATTTAAAATGAAGATACTTTATTAGAACTATCAATGGATAGGAAACAAATTAATTTAAAAATCCCATTGACATTTTATTTTGTCATATAAAACCATTTTTATTGACATTACTAAACCAAACCTCATATTTTCTAATTAGAATGAATTTAGGTTGGATTATCTTGGATACAACTTGGTCACCCAAAACCCTCATGATTCCAGAAAGGATTATCTATGGGTATTAAGGAATGAAACCATTCAAATCAACATGGTTATCAAACAATATCAATATGTTTTAGGTCCTTGAAACACAAGAGGTTGTGTTTTGTCACTCTTTTTTGAGTATGCTTACATATCCTATATCAGAAGAAGGGAGTTATTGGATAAACTCAAGGTAATTTATAATGGTATGAATAATATATGGGTGGTATTAGGGTTTTTAACATTGTTCTAAATCTAGATGAGAACATTCGGGTTAATTAAATCATACTGCCTATTTCTAATTCTCTATTTGTATTGATCGTGGTAATTTCTTGAGGTTCTAATTGCGAGGGATGATTTTACAAGGAACTGATACACACAGAATGGTAGGAATGAAAGAAATCTGGATCAATGCTTTGTCCAAATGTATGATCCGTGTTGTCTCCATGGAGTTTCATAATCCACCCTCCCTAAACATCACACAAATCACAATCCTTTTTATTGTCGATTTCGCTACATAAATGGACAGCTTAACACCAATCCCATTTTATTTCAACAATGGATGGATTGTTAATCTTGGGTGTAGGGAACTTGTTATGGAGACATGTAAAATTGATATTATTGGTAGTCCTTTAAAATGGATAGCTAGGAAATTGAAACACACCAAGGAACTACTGAAAATCTATAGCATAAATTTGATTTGAAAACATGATTTGGAAATCAAAGATTCTGAAGAGAACCTTTCATACAACTAGATCTGGAATCAACATCATAGTACCCCACATAAGGAGAAGATTGAGGCGCATAATTGGTTGGATGACCTCTTAATTACTGAAGTAATGTTGTTTAAAATGAAGCTAAATGTTAAGTGGCTAAAAGTTGGGTAGAGTAACACAAAGTTCTTTAATAGGATGCATAAAGAGAAGTGGTATAGGGAAGGCCATAAAGCAATTAGTTTAAATGGGAATATTTACACTTGGGAAAATGTGATCTCTCAGGGAGTGGTTGATCATTTCATGGGGATGTAATCTATTTATGGGTTGAAAAATACGAAAAAAGGTTGGTAATATCAATCCTTGCATTGAAGAGCCTCAAAATCAAACTCTTATAAAGGCTCCACATAAATATGAAATTAAGAAGGCTTTATTTTCTCTCAACATGAATAATGTACCCAACCTTGATGAGTTTTCAGAGAAATTATTCATGTTTTATTTAGATATCTTACAGGATGGTATTACTCAGAAAATCAGGGATTCTTTTAATAATTACTCTATTCCATATGGAATTAACTCATGCTTTATTTCATTGATACTTAAGAAGGAAAATGAACTTGATATCAAACAATTTAGGCCCTTGGGTATTGGGAACTCAATTACCCAGATCACTAGTAATGTTATCATGAATAGGATGGTGAAAATGGTTAGAATTTTATCACCCCAAATAAATTTTTATTTGTTCCTCTAAGAAGTATTTAAAAAATTCTCTTTACATCCTTAGAGAGCATAAAATTAAAAAGGAGGAAATCAATGGAAGGGAATTTTACTCTCTATATTGAAATTCAAAAGGTATTTGAAATAATGAAATAGATCTTTATTTTTAATTTTCTCATAATATATGGATTTTTATAAAGGATGATTAAGATTATTAGTTCAATACTCAGCTCTTTAAGGTTGTCTATTCTCATTAACGGGGATCCCAGAGGCGTTTTCAACTACTCATGGGGCGCGAGGTAAGGTGATCCACTCTGAAGATTTTTTTTAAATTTCAGAACATTAATTAAGTAGATTCATCAATGAACTCACATATATTGGATTTTATAAGAAAATAAAGGTTATGAAGAATGAATTTGTTCCTTCACACCTACTTTATTAATATGACATTTCATTTCTTAGACATGCCTTGAAAAAGACTATCTTATATGTGAATATGATATTTGCACATTATGAAGAAGTTTCTAGACAATCTATTTGTTGGAAAATATCCTTCGTAGTCTTTAGTGATGGTATGTCAGTAGGTAGGGAATTCATGATAACTCAACGACTTAGGGTGAAGAGGGGATCTCTCCCATAAAACTAACTTGGTGTTCCCCTATTTTGGGGTTAGTCTAAGTGGTATTATTTGGAAGCAATATATACTAGAATCATTAATCAAATCGAAAGGTGGAAAATAAAATTAATGTAACAAGCTGGAAGTGTTTGTATTGTTAATTCTATCATCACATCCAAGTTTGTGCATTCTTCCTTAATCTATAGATGGTCTAGGGGTCTTATCAAGGAGATTTATAGAATGGTTAGGAAATTTATATGGATTGGTTTAGTACATGAAAATAATTTGATTACTGTTTCAGGGAAGGATGGAATTAAACTAGTGGATTTGGGAGGCAATGGGATTAAAGTCCTTATAATTTTTAATTATGGACTCATTCAAAAATTCACATGGATCTTGACTTCCAATGATGCACATAGTGATTTGTATTCTAGCTGGATTAAAGGGAGTTTATTGAATGGATATAATTTTTATCATTCTTTATCTATTTGGCCTTCCATAAATAATTCCTTTAATAGGATTATGTGTGATACTAAATTTTGGGTATGTAGGGGATCCAATCTCAAATTTTAGACCACTGAATGGACGGAGCATCTACTATAGGAAAGAACATGTATTCAACCTGATGATTTACATATGTCTATTGTAGTTTTTAATCAAATATTTACAACTATGGAAGCATGATCCCACCCCAAGTTCATATGGCTATTCAAAGATGCAATTTTATGGATTGTTACATCCTTTAATGGAAATTAAACATTGTGGGAATTTTCAACACCAAAGAGTAATATAAAATGGATTATAGTAGCTTCACTAAACCACCTTCTTGGTTAATGCAATTAAACGTTCATTTTATATTACCATATCATTTTCTTATTCACTAGAGGATCTAAAAAACCCGATTTCCCACCAATGATCAACTCAAAAGGGTCAGTTTTCAGATTTCTTCTACACGTACACTTTGCATGAGTGCTGAAGAGAGTGCACATCACATCTTCCAATCCTACTAATTTTCACAGAAAATATGGTAATATAATGGCTCTTTCTTTAGTATTATAATTGAAAAAAACATGTGGTTTAATTCCTTCATGGATAGAATTTTTCTTACTGACTGTTGTGTATAGGTTCATAACCTTCTTCTAATGGTAGTAGTAGCCAGTTTTGATGCTATTTGGAGGACCCACACAGGAATCTTGTTTTATGCAGTGGAACACACTCCACAATGGGGCATTATCTCTTTCCAAATTGAGTTGTATGCAATGTGTATGGTGCATACTAGCACCATGAATAATATCTTGATTTATTTAAATATATTGGGAATTATGTGTGTCTCATACCAGCTAAGAAAACTAAAAATAGCCCAGAACATTCCATGGATACCTCCAATAAATGTCTTAAAGTAAAGGTCTATAGGGAAGATTCTGGCACACCTAGTCCCTCAGGTTTTGTAGGTGTCTTCTGAACATACCGTATATTTTTCAAAGGGTTATTCTATCACTATACTAGAGTTGGGGTGTCTTATGACACTGATTTAGGCGTACTGATATATGTAGTTTTATATGTTGTCCAATAAAACTAAAATATATTACGGTTTAAATATGAATCTAAAGTAATGGTATAGAATTTTAAAACTATAACAAGGAATTTTACATGGCACATCCTAATTCATTGGGTTATATTTCTCAATAAGGAAACACAACTCAACATGGTTGTCTTAGATCCTTACGGGTAGGCAAATCATGTTTCAGATGTTCTGTTAAAGAAAGCAGTCATAGATATGGCCATAATGGGGTCCTTCAAGGCCCCAAATTACTGTGATCCAATGTTGGAGGATGAAATATGTGGTAAATTTCACTCTCATATATACAATAAAACCATGTAATGATTGAATCATCCCTTATATATATAGGACCAGTTTCCACATGATCCTATACTTTATTGTATTTCATAAATCATATGAATGAATTCATCTAAATCCCATACATTTCATCTTATAAAACTTATATTTTAATGATAGTCAAGGTGGAGGATTGATTGGATCTTATACCAATACCATCAATGATGGAAGTATAATATATATATATATATATATCCCATAATGCACAAACTTCCTAAATTTCATGCAAGATGTAATAATATTTATATCATATATATATATATATATTTGAGAATTTAGGGTGTATATCTCCTTCAATTTATTTCATACACTAAATATTTTAATATATTTCACAATTTCACCAAATATTATATTGTATAAAATAAATGGAAAAAACATACCCAAGGCTCTTTCAGCTATCTTCTAATTTTTTTGGAATTCCATAATTGACTTCACCTTGTTTTACATAATATGCTGTAACTTATGAATAATTGTTCAAAACACTTTTCGAATATATAAAAAACACTTTGGGAGTAACTCTATGATTCAAAATTAATCCCTATCCGGTCAACCAAAAATTGTGGCCCCAAGGGTATTTATATCATTGAAAAAATATTAATCTTTTGATCCATGTATGTATAAAAATAGGGGCCTCTAGTAAAGAGTTAGTGTTACTCAATCTATAAGGGGACCTGGAATGATCTACATAAAACAAAAGTATATCTATACCATTGTCCACCGTTCTACATCACCAAGTGAACATGGGACATGGAACATGTCAATCCCATATATCCAAGTTATATGTTATTGATTCTCAAAGTATCAACCAATATGATCAAGGAATACATCACATATAATTTTTCATTATAGATAATCACATCACTTGTACCTTATCTAGATAGATATACAATATATAGGTGTGGATTCACATGCCCAACATTTATCTCATGCAAGGGACCAGATTCCATAATGCTCTTATGAGAGAAAAAAATCCCATCCTGGTTAATCTCCAATTGAAGACGTGATGGAAAAAATACCCATTCACAGACATATTAGCTAAGTTAATATATAGACTCTTACAACCTTTCTATTTATTATAAATTAATTAATTACTAATTACATAATATTACACATAATAAAAATTAGAATATAAATGAGTCTTGTTTCATTTAAAATTAATCACGCATCATTACATATTGAACATGGGATTCAACAACATTATTGAAAACTTTGTTAATATGATTCTAATATTCCATAGCTTTTTAAATATCACAGGATATCCTGGGGTCATATATAATAATGGAGTGTGATATAAATCCTATTATGGGGATAGACATTTCATAACATGAGTAAATTATTACATATTATGAAATAGGAATATCAATGAGACATAAAAGGGGTCAGAATCATGAACATGAACAATAAGGCATGATATAACAGGATAACATAAAGGCAACGTGGGAAATGTGTGGAAAACATAAAATATGGAATCATGAACATAGGTAAAGGATAACTAATAAGAAAACATGATGAAAATAGTCCAATAATTTATTATGTTCCCTCAATAATCCCTTTAATGTCATCCCTTGAGACTAAAATATTTCCCAATGTATTAGAGTGATATATAATTCTTGGTGCACCCTCCACTTTCGTTTCCTTAACATAGATAAGTGTGCCACATAGGTCATACGAAATGTAATAATAAATCATCAAAATTTAATTCCAAAATCAAATTGTGTGGAATAAAAAAATGTAATTTCACAATCAAATTAGTATAAGTTCATCAAAGTGAACACCTTTGATAGGAAATGGGTATGGGTATTCACTACACAGTTATTTTGGAATGGAAAATCATGGTGAAATTTCGAATGTATAATGGGGGCATATAAATATTCATAGGAGGGATATAATCAATGTGAAAATGGTATATAATAATTTTTAAATAATAGGGATGTAAGGGGGATATGAGTGAACCTATACCAGCATTTGGAAATGGAAATAAAAGGCATAAAATAATTAAGATGCTTGAACCCTTACCCTGAGAGGGTGATTCTAAATGTTTGGGAGGAGCTTCTTGAGTGATTAGGGGCACTGTGGGGGGACTCTATAGAGGGAAGGAAATATTAAGTACATGATATAAGGTTTTCTTGGTTATGATAAATGATATCTTTGATGGTTTTATAAAGTAAATGAGTGGGGAATTCTTTATTATTCCTCAAACATAGGTTTTGGAATCTAGATAATAAATAATAAAATACACAATCCTTCCCATGGTTTTTAACATATTTTTTTCCATATAGGGGTGGTATTAAATATTTTTTAAGGATAAGGGTATAAATTTTTAAAAAATTACCCTTGGTTATGTGGAAGTCAGTCATGTCTTTAATGAAATTATTTTAAAACCATAAAATATATTATAGGTTCGGAGGATTCATAAAAGATTTATAAAATTAATCAAATAAAATGAAAATAAAATTATTTTAAATGTTAAACATATATTTTGTTTTGGATACCATTTGTACTATTTATTACATTATGTTTTGGTTGTTATGATTTCATGATAGACACTGTATATCTATACAATATATATTTTTTACCCAAAAATTCAACTATCTCATAAAATTTTGAAAATTTCACCATCATATTATTTATACATTACAATAAAAAACTAATGTTCATTTTATCCAAATAATTTGATAAATATGTGAATTTTTACTTTTAAAATAAGAATTATAATTTATTGAGAATATGTTAGTTTTTGGAAAATAACAGTTTTCGAACCCTTATAAAAATTATATTTTACGTTATTAAAATTAAATGATCATTTATATTTAATAAAAATTATATTATAAAAATATTTTATTAAGATATTGTTTATTTCAAAAATCCTTTAATTCTACAAAAATAAATTCCTTAATTAAATTTAAATATTATCCCAAAGCACAATTCGTGTTTTATTGTCTCAAAACCAAATTAATTTATAAAGTAACAATAATTAGATGAACATATAACCATAATTATATTGAAAAAATAAAATAAATATTAATACTGTTAGGGTCATGATAAATATCTTATTATTACACCATAAAATTCCCTAATTTTTTGGTGCATTACCTTGATAATTTCATGGGGTTGTTCGATGTACATGGTTTGGGTCCTGATCTCAATGATCTTGAACTTCTAACATAAAAAGTTTTTTATTGTATTTATGTTTTTGGATCTTATATTTTTATTGGTTCATGTAAAATACCTATGATGCTATCTACCATTGAAGCTTCAATAAATGGGATTAATAGGTTATAAACCTTCTAGTTGACCTTATCACTTAATTTGTAAATGTTAAATGGTTTTTTCAAAAACCTATATTTATACTAATCATATTATCACTGTTAAATGGATATATTATCAATGGTTATGCTATTTAATAGTATTTTAAATATTATAGGATATGAAAGAACTAAATAAGTTCATTTTTTTCTTATAATAATTAATTTAATTCAACCAAAAAGGGGATTTTATTTATAACATTTTTGGAAGTTATAATATTCCCCCATTTAGAAACTTTGGGTTCTAAATTTTCATTTCACACAATAAAATAGAAGAGGGTAATTAGGCTTCATCACCTCCTCTGGTTCCCATGAAACTTCTTCAAACTTGTGGTTTCACCAAATCACTTTGACCAGGTGAATTGTCTTATTTAGTGGAACTTTTTCTCTATGATCTAAGATCTTCCCCAGCTTCTTCTCATAAGAAAGATCATTATCCAATGGTACCAACTATGGATTAGGTATATGTGAGTGATTTGGTATTTAATTAATTAGTAATGATATGTATAACACATTATATACATGGGATATGTTATTTGGGAGTTTTAGTTGATAGGCCACTACTCTGATGTGATCAAGGATTTCAAAGGGACTAATGTATCTTGGAATAATTATTCACTACTTCCCACATCTCATGAATTTCATTCATGGATATATGAGGAGGATTACATTATCTCCAAACTCAATCTCTTGGAATTTTCAATGTTTTCATCATAGATATTTTGTCGAATCTAAGAAGCCTTGATGTTTTGCTGAATGGTGTCCTCGACCATTTCCTTGACCATTTCAGGACCATGAAATATTAGTTCCCCAATTTTATCATAGAATTCAAGTATTTTGAATCTATTCTCATAAATGGATTCATTTAGAGAAATTTTGATTCTTCATTGGAAACTATTATTTTAGGAGAACTCCATCATAAAAAGATGTTGATCCCGTCTTCATTTGCAGTGAATTGATAATTCTTTGAATGTGTCCACAAGTGTATGGACAATACCATCAGATTATACATAATTTTGAGGTTGATAGAACATGATTATGTTTAGATCCATATTTAGATCATGTTGGATACTCATCTAGAACATGTAGGTAAATATTTAATCTCAATATGATACAATCAACAGTGGGGTTCCACGATGCCTCACAACTTTTCTAATGTATATCCTTTCATATAGACTAAGTGATAAGTCCTCTTAAATAGAAATGAAGTGAGTAGTATTTATAAGAAGCACCACCACAACCCATATATAATTATTTCCTATAAATTTTTATTTGAAAGACCAGTGAAAAATTCCATGGATATGTTTTCCCATTTTCATGTAGATATGGGTAATGGGTGAATCATCTGCTTAGATTTTTCAATTTCTGTGCTCCACTTACTACCACACAAGGAATATTGATGTATATTCCAGGATATCATTTATAATTTTCCACCAATATCACTATTAGATATCTCAATACATTTTTATGCTTCCAGGATAGATATATAATGCCGAGCTATGTGCATTATACAGCAAATCATTCATTAATAGTAGGTTTGATGGCATGCATATTAATGAGTCAAATATCACAACAACTTTTTAAAAAATTTGGGACTCAATGGTTATCAATTTTTTTATATATATTACACATTAATGTAAACTCCCACATCATCTATTTGATAATCCTCTGTCTTCTCTATAAGGGATTCTTGGGAAATAATATGAGAAATGATTTATGATGTTAATTCCTTTATGATTCCCATGTATATAATTTTCAATTATAATATGATATAATCCTTATCAATTTTAATCAATGATATAATTCATAGATCCTTTATAATTAGAGCATCTACCACTTTATTTTATTTCCCAGGATGGTAGTGGTATGAGTATTCATAGTCTTCGACCAGCTCTAACCATCTTCATTGGAGCATATTAGGCCCTTTCTATGTGAATATATACATAAGGAAATTTTGATCTGTATATATTTCACACTTCATCAAAAAGAGATAATTCCACTGGGTTATCAATTCAACGATCATTATTGATGACTCTAGATCATCTTTTGGGTATTTTTATTCCTAAATTATCAATTTCCATGAGGCATAGGATATCACTTTGTCATTATATATTAACACAAAACCCAATCCCATCCTTAAATCATCATTTTATATCACAAAAATTTTATCACATGTGGGTAGTATACAAGTGCAGTGATAAGCCAAATTTTCAACTCCTCAAAGATCTATTCATATTAATTTTTAAAAATAAACTTAACTACAATTCATGTTATCTTGGTTAGAGGGCTTGAAAATCATGGTAAATGTTTCACAAAACCACAATAATACCCTGTTAACCCATGGAAATAACATATTTCTATCATGTATATTGGCTTCATCTATCATTAAATTTCTTCTATCATTGAAGGGTCCAAAAATATCCCATTTTTTTATAATATACCAAAGTAATGAGACTTCCGTCAAACATAACACACATTTTTTATACTTTATCTATATCTCTGCCTTTCATAATTTTTTTTCATAGTTCTCAGATACTCTTCATTCTCTTACTTTATTTTAGAGTATATTAGAATATCATCTATAAAGAATACCAAAAATTTGTTGAGGTAATATCAAAAGTGTCTCTTCACTATTTCCATTAATATTACTAGATCATTAGTGAGTCCAGATGACATTGCAATGAACTCATATTTCTCATACCTTATATGGAAAATGGTTTTAGGGATATCATCCTTCACCCTTACTAGATAATATGCTGGCTGAAGATCTACCATGGAGATGTATTCTTATCAATGTAGTTGATCAAATAAGTCATCAATCCATGGTAGTGGATACTTATTCTTTATCATGATCCTATTGAGATCACTATAATCTTTGTAAATGTTCATTGACCCATCCATCTTCTTGATAAAGTTGTCTCATTCACCCCAAGGTGGAGTACTTGGTCTATGAACCCTTTATATTGATTATCTAATAATTGATTCTTAAACTCTTTAAGTTACAAATCAGCCATTCTATTTGGATTCTGTGATAATGAAAATTATCTAGGTATAAGCGCGATTTAAAATTCAAACTCTCGGCTAGGAGGGAGGTCAGGAAATTATTCTAGAAAAACATTATTGTATTCCCTCAAAATGGGACTCTCTTTAACGATGATACTATCCTTTGATAAATAATTTGAGCAAGATACACTTTCTCATTGGGAAATAATATTCATTCTTTGGATTTTGGTTATAAATAAGAATCATCAACCTCTTTTAACTTGTATAAAATTGGTTGATAATTGATGATATGAAGAGTGATTTACTTGTTCTGGAAATTTAACTTGTCTCTATATAAGGAAGTCCAATCCATGCCCAGAATTACATAAAATTACCCTAAAGGGAGTATCTCAAGTTTTAATGGGTTTTTCAGCCCACAAATTTTGATAGGGAAGGAGTTATATACTTTTGATGCAATAATTTTCTCATTTTCCATTTTCACTAATAAATATACTTCTATGATTTATGATGGTATTTTAATAGTTTACCTAAACGTGCATGATATGATGTAATTCATAAATACATAATAAAAAAGTATGTTCTCTATTATTGAATGAATAACATCAATAAATATCACCACTTAGTTGTCGGTATCCACCAAGACCATTGTGATTTCATAATCTCACCATTTCTTCCTTAGAGGTTTTTTGTTTTCTCTAAGAACCCATGGAATAGTGACTTATATTGAAAAGTACCCTTGTTCCTTGAAGTTGAAATAATGAACAATTCACTAAAGTTTGAATGGATTTTTCCATTCATCCATCACATTAGTGGGTTTATCCCATCAAGAATAAAAATATATGTGTCCTTCCTTGTCGTGCCTAAATAATTTCATCTCCCCCTTAGGCAATTTATGGGGTGCTTCTTTCCGCACTTTTGATAAGCAGGATATTGAAATTTCATATAATCATTAGATTTCTACATCACACCATGATAATTAAACTCTAATTCCCTATTCTAAACCCCATGATACCCTTGAGATTCATTAAACTCCATTTTATCTTTAAAGAATCATTGGAATTTTTTTCATAGCTATCAAAGTATCAGATAACCAAGTCTTTTTAAAGAGTAAGTTTTATCCCACAAAAAATAATTCAAACTTGTATTTGGGGTTAATGACAAATATGGAGGACTATAATGAATATTTTGTAATGTTTTCTATATATTCCCTGATAGATTCTTCATCTTTTTTCCTTAGGTTAAGTAAATCCATTTCCAATTTAAGACATAGAGTATGGGGAAAATATTTGTTGATTTTTTTGGAGCTCCACCCACCCCACCCATTATATCTCTTCCTCAGGATTATTATTCTTCATCAATTTCCACTATTGATTAGTTTCTCCCTCCATATGAAAATTATCATTGTAACCTTCTCTTTCTCGTAACATCGAGGGACTAATAAGATCTTCTCAGTGGTGTCGATCCATTATTCTACGATTAAAGTATTAGACGATCCATTAAAAGTCGATTTACTTTTCTCCATAAAGGTCTCAATTGCATCATTTTCAATATTATGGGGATTTGGGAGCTCCTCATGAATGAGGTTTCGATTCATAACCCAATTAATATGATAGATTATAGTCACAAATTCCATTATTCATTCTCCCATTAGGTTGGGAATCTCATTTGGTAAGTCTTAAAATTTCTATTCACATTGATTTTTTTACAATGTTCATCCTATTTATAGTAATTGGCTAGTATAGAGGAAAAATTATTGATGAATATTTTTAAACTATTAATCACATAAAATATAATACAATGATATTAAATTAATAAATTATAAATTACATGTATTTCTTTAAATAATTTATTTCTACCATTGAATATTTGTTATCCCTGATATATTTCCTAACATATACTCTTATCAGAATTTTTATGTTCCCTTAATAATTCATTTAATGAGATTGTGAATTTACCAAAGCATATCCATAGGGAGTGTCGAACTAGATGTGCAGCAAGGCCTCTTGTCATGCACCAGTTTCTGGTTGAGTCTAGATAAATGTGTTATTTTTATGTTCTAAGACTATATACGTCTATTCCAAATCCAAATCCACTTATTGTATCCCGACATGGATATATTTTATAAGAAACCAATTTCCCTATAATTAAAAAAATGATAGATTTATTTCTTTTTTATCCTTATCGTTAAGTATTTTTTTATGGATTTCTAATACTAATCCCAAAAATAAGTAAACATTCCTTGGATTCCACCAACGAAAACCATGATCTTGGTTATACATTAATTATTGATTTGTTACATAATATTACACATAATACAACCCATAAGATCAATAATTATAGTGTATTTTAGAATTATGTAGATATCATAATATCCTGAACATGGGATACAATAAAATTATTGAAAACATCCTTAACATGATTTTATAAATCAATAGATTTTTAAAACTATACGAGATAAACTGGGGATATACATAAGAAATAGGAAATATATAAAGCTCATTGAGAGAATAAACATGAAATACAATAAATAAATTATTACATGTTATAAAAAAGGCATATAAATGAGACATAAAAGGGGTGAGAATAATGAACCTGGTTAATGAGTCAAGATAGACAATGATAAAATAAAGGCAACATGGGAAATGTGGAAACAACTGAAAACATATAACCATAATGGTCAATGATATCCAAAAAGTAATATTTATAGAAACAGATCAATAATGAATTAGGATCACTCCCTAATCCCTTGCATGACATCCAATGAGACTAAAACAAAACCCAATTCATTGGAGCGATATATAATTTTGGGCTCACCGGTCACTTTCATTTCATTCATATAAAAAAGTGTTCCAAATAGATAATCAAACATGGCATAATTTATCATAAAATTTTATTACATGATAAAGGTGTTTACAAAACATACATTTAAGTCCTTAATCACATAAGTATAATTTCATAATAGTGAACTCCATTTTTGTAAATCGGTATGGTTATTCACTACACAATTGGTTTTTCATGGAAAATTAGGGTAAAGTTTTGGCATCATAAAAGGGTCATATAAATACTCAAGGGGGAGATTTAGTGAGAGTGAAATTTTAATATTACAACTTAGTCAATATAGGTTTGTATGGGGGATATGTGAGAAATTATCCCAATATTATGAAATGGAGATAAAAGGAATATGATAATTAATATGCTTCAACAAAGAACAGAAGGAGAGGATCCCTTACCTTGAGAGGGTAATTCCGGATGCTTTGGAAGAACTTATTGGGAATTGGGGGAAACTTAGGAGGATAGTAGAGAGGGTATGGAAGTGTAAGGATGTCCTACAAGATGTTTCAGTAAATAGAAATTAGATCATGGGCGGGTTTATATAGGAAATTATTGGGGAATTCTTTATTATTTTTAAAACATTGGTTTTGGACACTATATAATAATGTAATTAGAAAAAAAACATCCCATGGTAATTGACCATTGTTTCTGCCAAAGAGGGGTAGATTTAATAATATGATAAGGAATATCTCCTAAATTATTAAAATATTACCCTTTCGGATGTAGAAGTGAGTCATCCCCTTAATTAAATGATTTTAAAAACTTACAATATATTATAAGTTCTAGTGGATTCATCAATGATTTAAAAATTTAATCAAATAGACTTCAAAACATATTATTTTAATTTTTAGACATACATTGGGTCTTGGATACCCTTTATAATATCTATTACGTAATATTTTGTCATTATATTGTCATAATACACACTATAGATATAATAATTTTAAAATACAGTCCTTGAGATTTGAATTATCATTTTATTTCAAGAAATATATATCTATATATAAATTTATGTACCCAATATAAAAAAATTATAAAACAGTTGTTTACTTTTATATGATAAATATTAATATTTTTAAACTCTTTAAGAATATTTTACAAAACCAACATAATCATTGGTTTATCATATCATATATGATAAAATTATTGAATAGCCTTATGTTTTTTTCACATTAAGGGTTAGTTTAATGAATTTCATCATATGTAATATAGTTTACACCTGTTGGTGGACATCAGATAAAACACTCCAACTAGACTTTATAATGAGATGTATATGTGAAGTAATCTAGTCTTAATAATGGTGATATTTAGGAATCATATTTCTAACCGTTCAAATTATTGAATATACTCCAAATTATTAACGTAAAAAAAATTAAATGTCATGATGTTAACTTATTTTTTATAATTATAAATCATTCTATATTTATCATCATCATACTTGTAACCCTACTCCTTCAAACGTTTTCCTTAAAATAATATAACTACATGCATTAATATTTACTAATAAATATTAAATCTCTTAGGATAATATGTAAAATTCACATTAAATGTATATTGGTGTTATTATTTATTTATTAAATTTGAACTTCTTTAAGTATAAATATACTCCTACTAGACTCTTAGAAATTATATAACTTTCATAATATTTTTATAAGAAACAAAAACATTTTTTTGGTAGGAAATAAAAATTATTAATTTTTCATGAAAACATTTAAAAAGTAAATTATTATTTCCAAATATGGTATTATAAATGTTTTAAATAAAATAATTTAAGAAATAATTATCCATTAAAATATACCAGTAATGGATGGTAGGAAAACATTCCCATATATTTTAGAAAATAACTATATAAACATTTTATCCAGGCAAAAATATTTTTCTCCATATCATTTGACCAAAATTTGTTATTGAAATTGATGAATCATAAAACAACTATATAAAATTAATAATCTCAAAATTATTAGAAAAAAATCATTCTAATTAAACAACTTCAATTGTCATATAAGAGAAATGAGATGAAGATACACATATTTTTCATTGATTCATTTGGTCCTCATAAAATCCATTATATTAAAATAATTTATGTAGTAGCTATTTAATTCATCTAATGAATATAATAAAAAAGCCTAATCAATTCTTCCATAAAATTTTAACCCTTATATATTTACAATACTTTTTAAAATATACATTTAGTGTCACATAAATTTAAAAATGAATAATTAATTTCAATACGATTTATAATGAACATGATAATACCATGGAGTTTACTAAACTCCTTCTGGAATATATTAGATAAGAAAATAAAATAAAATAATAATAATTATTTCATAAAAAACATAGTTTTTAAATACCTTGATTTAATTCTTAACAAAACATTTTTGAACTATTAAACCTAATTTTCATTCTCCCGTTTGAACCTTTATCAACTTTTACTGTCTATAAAACACTGTAGAACATATAAATCATATACCAAGTTTATATATATTCACAATACATAGAGAAAAAATTCATTTAATTCAATCATATTGTTGAAATATTTCCATAGATAACAACAAGATAAATTACAAAACCAAAACAAAAAAATTTAGTCTCCCATTAAGAAATGTTATAGTGATGAACAATTTATAATAATGTAAATAAAAAATCATTATATAATTTTATTTAACAAATTGTATTCATGATCATCCAAAGACAAAGATGAGTTACAATACACATATTATAATGAGTATATATAATATTGAATAATCCACTTTATTAATGAAAAAAATAAATTTCTATATTAGATGAAAAAATCAAGATTTAAATCTTTTCATCTTTTAACGTTAAGTACATTCACAACAAATTATAAATCTGATAGTTGATATCATATACCTATTAGAATAATATATCTGATTTTTAATAACAATATTAATTTAAGTAATTCGTTAGTCACATTGGGTCATAAATGTATTCAATAATATTGAATATTATTTGGAATTCCCAATCATATTGAGTATATAAGACAAAAATTTGATGTAGTCAATAATATTGAGTAGAGGATATGATTCCTTTGGTCATTCTATATATAATACCTATGAAATATTATGTGAATCACTCTATGATTCCATATGAATTTAGATTTACGTATTGAAAATTTTAATTACATTTTTACTGAAGAAGGAATTATTATGACACTTTTAATTTTATTTAAGAAACTTTCTTAAATAAAAAATAATTTTTAATAAATTTTATATGTTACTATTCATAGAATTATCTTATTTAATATTCAAATTCCAAGGATTGATCAATAAATTTATGTTGTTGATGATAATGATAATGTATATATACACTATAATATTTCATTAGATGATTATCATACATCATTAACCATTTACTAAAAAATTAAATTAAATGGTCTCCCATAAAAATCCTGACACATTTTTTAAAATTCATCATATATATTAATGGGACACGATCCATATTCCACTAGGAAATGATTACACATTTGAATTGATCTCAAAACATTGTTATTTAGGTATGGACTCATCCTAATAATATCATAAATTATTCATGGATATCTTCGTGAAAAATTTCTTTTTCCAATACATCATATGTATAAATTCAACTCTATTATTCCTATATCATAACTGTTAGGGATTCATAGATTAGTTTTACCCTAAGTAAACACCCAAAATAAGATAACCAAGGATAGTTTTTGGAACTAAAATTTGGTAACAAAATACACTATAAGACAGACTATAGTCACGCAATATTTTATTTCTATACACAAGATAATCTAAGGGAACCAAAATTTGGAATGAAACTACTCAATTGGATGATCGAGGTCATGAAAAGTTTTGATTTGGAAGCAATATCAAAATTAGTATTTTAAGGGGATATTATCTCATAATTATATACTAGGTTATTAAATTTTATATATTCCTGATTATAGTATTTTAGTTTTGAATAATATTCCCTCCACTAAACCAATATGTTACAACCATATTGATGTGTAACTCAGTACATGTCACGAACAATGATTGGATGCCATCCAACCCATCTCCCAACCATATTCGAGACAAGGATTGAGAGGCATTCCCCATCCTCCTAGGCCAGTGACTACTGTCAAGAATACTGAATATCACAACACAAAATATTTTTCCAAATAAATAACAGAAATATATAAACCAAACAGAGCACACAACACAAGCCCAAAGGATCCAGAAATACTAGATATAATAAATACACAAACATGATACAAATAACATGAAAACTAAACAAACTAAAATATAAAAACAGAACTAAAACCATACTACTAGCAAGAAGATCTCAACATGACCTCTGGATCACGAACAACCATAATACCAACATGCTCCAAAAGCAAACTAGACCCAAAACCTGAACCTGCAAAATAGATCAGGTCTATTGACCCTGAGTTGAATAAGTGTAGAATGGGAATAAAATAGTTGAGTAAAAACTAACCATAGTGTCTTTAAATATCTCTTCCTAAAAATGTCTAAAAAATTCTTGTTTTAAATACATATAGAAAATAGGGTTTTATATTTTTCATGATCCAAACACACCTTTCTCTCTTTAAAACTACCCACAACACCTTCCACTTTTCAAAACAAATTGTCATTTTAAATCCTTATTTATGAAACCAATAATAAAATTAGGAACCCAAACGGGTGAACACACAACTATGTTATGAATAACATAAAAAGACCGAATAGGAAAATACCAGCAAAGTATAAAACAATACCAGCAGAATGAAATAGAACATACAAATCACAGACATGGGAATTTCCCAAACATCTATAGAAGAAATCCTTGGACACACCCAGTTTGGAATCACTATATGGCATATGGGACACCTCCTTTTTCAATAACCAACTAGACACTATAAACTATCCAATCTAGTGAAATATACTACATTTTATCTCATTAAATCAAGTGGGTACCAACCAGTCTAATCTGGGTAAATAATCAACCATCACTCGACCCTCTTAATGATGCCAATGAATAACATGATAATATTAAATGGTTATTGGGTAAGTACTAAAATGCATGGAATAAACCAATAACCCACATGACATTATGCTTTCCAAGACCAAACACTAACACCAAAATTGATATGACCCTGTCCTCAGCGGGTCCAACATAGGGGTTCCCATTATATATCAAAAAACACATAAGTTTCAATAGGGATTACACATCATGTCACTTTGAAAAATATTTTCTGAAATACCCAAAGGTACCAACTGGTCCTTTTTCATTTCAAAATCAAATTTATTTCTAAACTATTTCCAAAACATAGTCATAGCATACAACATGATAAGAAGGATCCAAATAGGCCTTTACATCACTTCTTCACCCAGATAAATCACAATATTCCCATCCATATATTATTTGGAAAACATCATTGAAATCTATATTTTAGAATATATATAAACCAAAAAACCATTTAGAACAAAATCGGTATTGGAAAGGATTATTTTGAAAGAGGCGAGATATAGAAGGAAAGAGGGAACTAGAATTTTTGTTTGAAATCAAGACATTCTTTATGAAAGATCATCTTTATTTGTGTGAATATCCATAAGTAAACCTCATGAACATATGGATAGACCCAAATCAATAGACATATCCTTATAAAAACAATAAAGTATCCAAAAAAATTCAAGATCCATCACCTAAATTAAAAACATAGAAAATGGTTTCAAAGGTCACCCACACTCACACACATGACTCAATTGTCAATTGACCCAACTACCCTAACCAAAACCCAGTCCAAACACACTCTCAAAATACCCAAATCCATTTTAAAAGGAAAATTAACATACCATCAAACACATCACATACATATTTACATTGGCATATTTAGGAAAACCCTGTTAAAACCAAATCACACTATTTTTCCATCTTGTAGACATTGAAAAAATTTAAGCTAACACACCAAAAAAATGATTATCAAATTTATAAACTAGTTCAATATACTCAGGCCTCAAATGGAATGATTTAGAAAGGAAAATAATGGAAAAAACTACCTCAATTGTGTGTAATTGTAACAAAACACCGATTTAAGGTAGAATGTGGATCGAACAACAATCCACACACCCAAAAACAAAATAAACACATCCCACATATCCAAACTATACCGTAGTGTTTGGACAAGAGTAAAATCCACCATTCGAAACCAGGAACCTATGGTAGGAAGAAGGGAAGAGGGGAAAACACCAAAAAATACAATGAAACTCGTATAGATTCAAAGGAGGAACACTAATGATTCATGTCAGTCCAAAAGGAAAAGGGTATCAGAGCCCTCTTATGTAAAAAAAGTGAAAAAGGGAGGAGAACAAATATTTTTCGATAAAATGAGGGAGGTGAAGAAGAGAAAACTCAACTTTCAAATAACCTGGGTAAGTCAGATGGTTTGAATGCATAATTTTCCAAAATACGCACCAACTATGAAAACCATACTATAGAAGAGATAAAACCCACACAATTTAAAAACATGGTTTGAGAAACCATGCACAAACCATAAAAAATGGATCGGCAAAAATTCAGAGGCACCCTGCACGCTTGTGTCATGGTTTCCCCTAATTATACACAAGACATGCACCCTATCCCTGACACCAAAAAGGATCCTCATTATTTCACCAAGGTATAAAAATGTTTGTCCCAATATTTATGAAATCCAAAAAAAGAAAAATTTTCAATAAGAAACTAATCTCAAAACACCATGAAAATTCATAGGTTTCATGGTTAACCCCCAAACCGTGCACATGCAAAAAGAAACATGGAAACTCTAAAACTAAAAACATAACATGGAACTCAATATGAACGTAAAACAAAATAAAAAATCTAAGGAAATAATAAAATAATTGAATTTTTTTGTTTGGGGTATTATAATTCTATCCACCACAAAATGTTTCTACCTCAAAAAGTAACCCTACTATACGAGGATCAAAGACGAAGCTCAAAATAAGATGGGATTGAAAGGGAAAATGGTCAAAGGTGTGGAATTTGACTACAGAAGTCAAAAACAACCAATTATAGGGGAAATCGAAAAAATGAATTACCATGAGAGAATAGGATAAGGTTCTCCTCACTACAAGAAACTAGTTAGCATCGACCAACTCCGAGAACTCCCCACAAAATGCCACTGTTACAAGAAATCCCATAGAAAACCAAAAACTCTCCACTCATGGGTGAAATACATGAAATAAATAAAACCAAACAAAGAATCTAAGATTTGATTCATCCTTCCCAAAAAGATAAAACATCTCCAAAGTGACGACAACTAAAAAAACAAACCCAATCCAAAAAACCAACCTTTTAATGATCCACATCCATAAAGAATAACTACCCTAACTACATAAAAAAATCCTTGAAAATTCTCATAGTAATGAAAAAATACAATAGTAAGGAATATTTGAGAAATAAATAAAACAAAAGTGGGGAACGAATAACATAATTGGGAAATTTAAACCGATGTCCCTCCAACATTAGATACGAGAGTTTAATCAAGGATTCCCTCACCCGAAGCGTTACCAGACTCCATGAAGAGATTCAAATCAAGTCCTATGACTGAAGAATTTATTTGTTGAAGGGTATGATTACCCATTGTTAGGAGTTGACATAATCTAATCAAGAAGCCCTTTTCTAGACATTTTTCTCGTAGAACATCTCTAGGTGACCCAAATAGCCACATCAACGGCATGAATTTGTATTATAGAGACAAGATGGATTTGAATGCTCGAACCAACCACACTAGAAGCATATAAATGAACGGTCTGATGAATGTGTATCTTGAACAATTAAAAAACACTCATCATGAATTTGTTCCTCTAATGCACAGTAGTCTCTAGATGAGGAATCTTTACAAGAACTAAGAGATGTTAGATTTCCTACTATCACTAAATGCAACTTGGCTAGAAATGCATAATCCATAGGTTTTCTAAACAGAACATCAAAAGATGAGAGAACTCACTCCATGAACATTAAAAAAGGACCCTATAAAAAGAGTGTATCTTTTAACTGATTCTATGAAGTTATCTTTGAATAAAAGAAAACCAAGTCCTTGAAATGGTCAATATAAGCCTTCACTGTCTCTTGACTTTTTTGAACACCAAACAACTCTACCAATTTCCACACATTCAAATACTTATATATATACCATTAAAAAAACTGTTCTTAAACTCTTCCCAATATCTCCTATCATTTAATGATTCTCGAAAATCACCCTCCACTAATCCAGACTCAGACCTTCCAATGTTCCCAAAATGGTACACACTCTCACAACTTTGAGAGTTCCCAATAACCTGAAGGCAACTTCAACTTTATCAATCCATTTAACCACCTATAAATGACCTCAAAAACCATTTACGATATGAAAAAATTGACAAGGTCATGACTCTACCACTCCACTGGGAGTTTGGACAAGGAAAAAAACCAGAAGAAAGTCACTAGAAACATTGGGGATATTTTTGGACGACATACTCTAAAAAATGCAGAAACAAAATAAAAATCAACATCCATTAAAACCTCAACAAAAAAGAACACCTCATGGAAAGAAAAACTAGCTCATAAGATAAACATCACAAATAGAACCCGGATCCACTTTCCTAAAACCACTATTTATTTCAAATTCCTAAAACCGCCTTATTCTAAGTCCATGTTCCAAAATTCGAAACTTATCTTTATATTCAATTCCCAAACACCCAAACACCCAATTTTAAAACAAAAACAAACCCCAAAATAATTTTCCATTTTCAAATCCATTTTTCTTCTTGAAAACCATTTTCCATTTTGAGAATCAACTCTCACTAATGAACACAGAACCAACACACAACTCAAACTATACTCACAAGAAAGAGAACTAGTGGTGGTGCATAACTCGATGACATGGTTATTGGTACATGAAATATGTATTCACAAAACACTAAGAGAAACCCAAACCATGTACGTGGAATCCAAATGGGTCACTATTCCAAGATAGATCATGGAATAACACAAGATTACCTCCATTGTCATCCCCCATCCACACATCCAAAAACCATATCAAAGACTCAATCCCAGAGTACACCTAACAACTTGAGGTCCAATATGATCAAGAGTCTCTAATGATCTTCTCGCACCTACCACCTGAGTTCAAACAATCATATATCAAACTAAATTAATAGACAAATAACAAAGGGCACCTTTTACTCCATTTTTTCAAAAATAATGCTAGGCTTCCATCTTACCTCACACCTAACCCAGTTTGAGACAATGCCTGAGAGGCATTCCAAATCCTCTTGGGCTAGTGAATAGAATTAGGTATCAAGGATATCACAAAAAGAATGATTTACCATAATAAATAATAGAAATATACAAACCCAAAAGATCATGTAAAATTAACCAAGAGCATCCAAAAACACTAGATATAATAAATACACAAATATGATCTAAATACAATGACAACTGAACAATATGAGAACTACTGAAAACTCAAACCAAATCACTACTGACAAGATATCCACACAAACACATGGTCACCACCAAACTAAATACTATCCTAACCCAAAGGTAAACCCCAACCAGAAACCTGAACCTCCAAAATAGCTCAGGTCTTCCAACATCTAGTGACACATGTTGGATGTGATCATGCAACCAACATGGTAAGAATCATAAAGTCGAGGCATTTAATTAAATGAAATATTCTAAATACACTAGTTTTAAATATTTATATATAAAATAAGATTTTATCACATTCATGATCCAAACACTTCTTTCCCTTTTTAAAGCAAATCACACCACTTTCCCGTTTTACAATAATATTTCCATTTTAAATATCAATTTAAAAACTCAATACCCAAATAAAGAACAAAAATATGTGAAAAAACATTCATACTAAGAATAAAAGAAATAATAAAACCAATATCATACTAGAAAATTAGAAAATAAGAGAGGAATAATGAAATATAACATAAAAATAAAAATCATGGGAATTTCGTAAACATCTCTAGAAGAAATCAGTAGACCTTATCACTTCTGAATCACTTACTGGTGTATGGTTCATATCCTTTGTAAATAACCCATAAATATAAATAAACTATCAAATCTAGTGGAACCTATCACCTTGCATCTCAGAAAATCAAGGAGGTACCAGCCTATCTAATTAGGTTCAATAAGAAACAATCACTTGACCCTCTAGATAATGCCCCAAAATCCCATGATAATAGACCACGGTGAATGGGTAGGCCCATAAATATGTGTCAAAAAACAGAAACCCACATTCCATTATGATTTACTAGTCCAAAAACCAAAACCATATATAATATGACCATATCCTCACAGGGTCCAGCATAGGGGTACCCATTCCATATCAAGCAGCCCACAAGTGCCAAATGTTCCTACAAATCATGTCACTTTGAAAAATATTTTCAAAAATACCATAAGGTTCCCAAAACAAATTCTTCATTTTAAAATCAAATCAATTTATAAACCATTTCCAAAACATAGTCAAAACATACAACATACAATAAAGGTTCTAAACATGCATTTACATCACATCATTACCAAACTAGTTCACAATTTTCTTATTAGACCATGAATTTGAAAACGTCTTTGAAATACAAAATTGAGATCATTTAAGAAAAAATAAACTATTTAAAACACATAGTAATTTTAGGAGGATTATTTTCAAAGAGGAGGGATAGGGAAGAAAAGAAGGAAGGTGGAAACATTTTGGAAATCCAAATTTTTATTATGGTATTCCATATTAATTTGTGTTCCTATACATAGGTTCACCTCATGAACCTATGGATATTTCCAAATCCAATGGAATATCTATAAATTACCAAATTTGTATAAAAAAAACCATGTCAAGATCCAACACTTACATTTCACATATGGAAAAAAATAACAAATCTCACCACCGCTCACGCAAACGACTTAATTCTCAATATATCGAACAACCCAAACCATAAACAGGTCCAAAAACAAACTATAAATACCTAAATAAATTTAAAAAGGATAATTTACATTTAATAAAATACCTAGAATTTATATATATATATATATATATAGGAACATTTGAGAAAAAATCATTGAAACCCAACTCATACCATGTTTCCACCGTGAAAACACTGAAAAAATTAAAGCTACCACAACAAAAACATGATTATCAAATTTATAAAGTAGTTAAAGATACTTAAAACTCACATGGAATGGTCTAGGAAGGAAAATAGTCAAAACACCTTCTTCAATGGTGTGTGATCACAATGAAACTCCATGGGAAGGAAGAACGAGGCTCAAACAACAATCCAAACACCCAAAAGAAAAAATAAAAACAATTGGCACATCAACCATCTACCCTAGGATTTAGATAAGAGGAATCCCCACCAATAGAATCCAAGAACCTAGGGTGGGAAGAATAGAAAACTCAGAAAACACCCAAGAAGTCAATGTAACTCACCTAGATTCGAATGAGGATCTTCAAGGACCTGAAGAGAGCCAAAGGGAAGAGGGGTTGGTAGCCCTATCATACGCCAATACTATACATGGGAGGAGAATCCAAAATTTGGGATAAAATGGGGGTAGGGAGAAGGAAGAAACTCAACACTTTAATAAACTGGGAAAGACACATAGGTTGGCTGCATGGTTTTCCAAACCAAGCACACCCTACTAGAAAAGAGAAACACCACTCCCGGTTTAGTGGCACAGTTTGAGAAACCTTGTTCCAGCAATGAAATATTAATCTATAAAATTGTATAACCTCACCACAAGTTTTCCCCATGGTTTAAAATACTCAAGAACAATCTATTAACATTTTCCCTAAAACCAAAACCGAGTTTCACAATTTCTCCTAAGAGTCACATGGTTCAACCAAAACCCTGCACATGTTGTGCAAGGAAAAAACCAAAACAAGATATCAAACAGAAAAAACCATCAACCATTATAGAAGAACAATAAAAAAAATCCTTTTACAACATTTGAATTTATTGGCATTAGAAAAAACCACTGATAAATGATCTATTTATGAGCGTTAAAACTAGAAATGATAAAGAGAATAATCCTCACATGAGCATCATCCCGGTTGGTGAGGTATCTTTTGTTAATCCATGAGACCTAGGTTCAAAACTAGGTAAAGGAATATTTTTGGGGGTACTATTGTAGAATGTACACTACGTGGTACTATAGTAGAACTATAAACTGTTCTTGTACTATAGTAGAACTATACACTGTGTGGGTACGATAGCAGTTTCTGTAGCAGGTACTATTCGATACTGTCACTGCTGGAACTATTTACCTTGGGCCACCGGTTTGGGCTTGGAGTCTTTATGGTTTCAGGACAATTGGAACTTTTGTTCAGTAGGTCTTTCGAGCCACCTTTAAGCTTCGGGCCACCTCAATTCCTTTGGCCCACATGCAGTTGCCCCCGAAAAACTCTACAAAAAACGAGTTTCCCCAAAAGAGGATTCAGAGTAGGTGCACTCACCAGAGTAGAGCCAAATGGATTTTTTAGAATGAGAGGGCATGGCTATGCCATAGGGACCATCTTGTGCTTGAATTGGAATCCTATCTTGACATCCATGTGATGGTAGAGAGATACTATCATGATGTATATGCTGGGGAGGGGGCAGTTCCTTGTAGATAGTCCAATTGAATTTTTTAAGACCTTCCGGTCATGCAATCTCTTAAGCCTATCAGCCATGTAAACTCTGATCCTATGGGCCTTGTAGGGGTTCCCCCTCAGCCATTGAGAGGGTGTTTATCAAAAATCAATAAAAACTGACGGCCTTAGGGCCATTCGTGCATAAAGGGCATAATCTATCTACGCTTTTCCGGTGCTGATAAAAGGTTCCCTTTATCAGCATTTTTAGTGAAAATAAACATTAACCTTTATCCGTGCTTTTCTTTAGCACTAATAAATGAAACCCTTTATGAGTGCATTATTTTTAGTAGTAAGAAATAAATCATTTATCGGTGATTTTATAGCACCGATAATGGTTCCAATAAAATGAAATAAATAAGTAAATAAAACATGAAATGAAATTTATAAAAAATATTAATAAATTGATTAATTAAATAATTAATGAGTAAATTTAATAAATTTATTAACTATATATAAATTATAAATACTAATAAATTGTGTATTTTAAATATATAGATATATATAATATGAAATCTAGACAAATAAAAATTAAAAATAAGTAAATGTAGAATAATATTAAAATTATATTAATTATATTATTATTGACAATGTCAATAAATAATAAATAATAAATATATAGATATAATGCACATAAATATAATCAATAAAATAAAAAAAAATTATTAGTTACATTGAATAGTCATATATTTAATTTATTATAGTTTATAATTATAAACAAATATGAATTAAAAATACTGAATAATTTCATCGAGTAATGAACATAATTGAATTTCGTTTTATTTTTCAATTTACCAGATAGATTAAACATGTGTTATATTGATTTCACTTAAACATAGTTAATTCGTTTTTATATACAACACACATACAAATATTTACAAAATTAATGAAATAGTATATAGAAACACAGAAACCTAAAATTTCAATAATTTATACAAATTATATTATTCATCTTATAATTTCATTATAACATGATTCATTTAATATTTCATGTCTTTAATCATTAAATTTTATTTATCTATTTTTTATTTTTTTACATTAAGGTATTAATTCATTTTCGATATATTTAATTCTATTTTCAAATTTAACCAATTTATATTATTTATTACATATATATATATTTAATTAACATGTTTTAATATTTCCAATATGTATCTTTATTTCAATATATACATCTATTTTTTTAATAATTTATATTTAATTAATAAAACATATCCAATTTTTCAATATTGTTAAAGTATTCTCATTTTTAATTATTCAATTTCACTCATTTTTATCATGCATGCGCTTAAAATTAAATATTCATTAATAATGTTAAAAAAATATTTGTAAAAAAATATTTATAAATAAATATAACTATAACTGTATATTAACTATATTTATACAATAATATATTACTAATTGTAAATAAATAAATATTTTATAAACGTATTTAAATAATTATAAATAAATAATTATATACATTTAAATAATTTTAGAATTTATAAAAATTTAATTAAATAATGAATATATTTACTATATTAATATATATTTATAATAAATAAATAAACATAATTATATAAATATATATAATGATATAAATATATAATAATATATAATGATATTATTAAATAAATAAATATAATAATATAGACATATTAATATGTTTTAATTAGTATTTATATAATTATAAATAAATAACTATACATTTAAGTAACTGAAAATTTACAATAAGTATATATAAATAAAGAATATATTAACTATCATTATATTTATATATATTTATTATATATATATATATAAATATATAAATATATTTACAAAATTTTTTATTTATAGTTATAATTATAAATCATTTATTAGTGCTTAACTAATAAGTGCTGATAAAAGGTGTTATTATTGTCACCCTTTTAGTGCTAATAATGATTATTTTTATCAGTGTAATTTTATCATTGATAAAGATCTATCATTAACAATTATGCTTATTTTATCCTTGATAAAAGGGATCTTTAGCAGGGCCTTTTTGGAAGCATTGATAAAAGTGTCCACATCTACTTAGAGAACCCTAATCAGTCATGATATAAAAATCATTCCACAAAATGTAACCTGATGTCGACACTCTTCCTCATCAATTCCAAACTCGAATCAAGGCTTGAACAATTCCACGCATTGAATCTAGGGGTCGAACGATTCAAGGGCCAATTGAATCCAAGGGTCGAATGAATTTCATGTTTGGTGATATATCTACTTTCTCTCTGGTCATTCAAAACTTCAATCTAATTTGATTTATTCTCCACCTGACTCATTGATTTCTTGTTTGGCAATATATATTTTCATTTTTTGCCATAATTATTTCTTTACCATCGTCATATCCCTCTGGTAAATAGTGGATACTCATATATTCGATCCCTTGCCACCGGAGTATCTTAAGAACATGAAAGACTAGGAATATATTCATATTTCCATTTAGGTGGATTGTTGGTATGTTTTGATAAATAATGAAAAAAATATCATGGTTATATCATAATTCTTATTGGTTTTATATGTCCCATTTAAACGACCACTTAATGTAAGGCCCATCCTTAAAATATCTCATCAATTTATTCTTATTAAAATGAATGAATAAGTTGAGAGAGAGCTCACATTTGAATATCACTAGTGGCATGGAATTTCCACAACTACCTAATAGAGCATATCCCAGAAGAAAGTCTTACTAGGTGTAGCCCAAATTATAGTATCATGCCCATATAATTTATCACATGTTCAATAGAGTACATTTAGGATGAAATGAATAGTAAAAGGATGATTATTTCTTGAATCCTTTAGTGTGACATCGATTATAAATTCATCCTACATTACATTATTTTTCTTATAATATATTTCTAATTATTTATTCACATTAATCTATGATTTTATAAAATTTTAAAAATCCTCCATTCGACCATTTAATTTTTCACATTTTTTAATAGATATCATTAAGTGGTTAAAAATCATAATTCAATTTTACTTATGATGATTATCTCACTTCGATTATTTTTTATTAGATTGAGTCATCTCCCATTTAACTTAAAATATATATATCTAACATAATTTCTATTATTTTTCTCATTATGACTAAAATTTTATACTATGTGCCCCAAATCACAATAGAACCCATAAAAGCCATGAAAATGAAATTTTCATATAAAGCTTCTTCTTCATCTGCTTAAAAATTATTATCATTTTCAACTTATCCAATGATAAATCTTGAATCAATGTATTATCTAATAATTTTGAGATGTTTAAAACCATTATCGTTATTAGGTAAATTCTTTTATGATTCCTTATCTATTTTTAATTGAAATTCGAATTTTGAGATGATTTCAAATATTTGATATACCATTAATATAATATATACTAATTCATTAGGTTCTTACATAAATTGTTCCAAAAATAGAATAGAGGTTATCAAATTATATATATGTTTAAATCATAATTTGAAATTATTTGTAGGTATTCAACATTTAGGTCAACATGTATTTTTCCACCCTTAGGAATATCTGATTACCATCCATGTTTACGAAATAACTATTTATTTATTAAAATGTTTTACCAATATATTATTATATCTTCTAGTTTATTTAATAATAGTTTATTATTATTATTTGTCATATTCCAGTTTCTTATTACTCAATAATTTTTTATATTATATTTTAATCTATTTAGGGGATTTAGAAATGTCTTTATGAATCATTTTATTTGAGGTAGGACTAGGCTATGTTAGAATATTTAAAGTATTAAAAGCGGAAATTCTTTTATAAATATAGAATTCATAGAGGACCCAAAAATTCATATATCATAACATGTCCCTTCTCATACCCATTGAATCATAGAAAAAAATGTTTGTCCCCCCTAATGTCAACTTAAATAGGAAACAAGTTAATAACTAGTTCTAATGGCATAATTATCACAAATAAGAGCCATTACACCTTTTAGAGATCATAATGGAGTACGAATGTCATCCAAACCAACTTCATCTCCTGAAGATTTATTATTATAATTTTATTCATGATACCCATCCCCCATCTATTTTATATTTCTTTTACTACCATGAGTAGTAATAGTCCCATGTATGACTACTTAATATGTTATTTCAATAATCTCAGGTTTGTGTCCACATGAGTTGAAGGATGTGTCTCAAACAAAAAAATGCAATGATAAATATTCGGGAGATGAGTTGATGAGGATAACCATTGTCTATAACTTTCACCTCTGAATGAATTTAGAGGATAACACCAACTATAATAGGGTAATTATTTTCCTAAATTCAATTAACCATTTTCATAACATTATAATTAAATTCATTGAAATAATCAAATGATGGGTTTCTATTATGATAATTATCTATAACTTCTAACATTGATAATGAATAACATAAGTGTACTTGTTTATTTATTATAATAATTAATATTTTGTGAACCAAATAGAATCGATATGAATTATAAATGGATTAATCCTCATAGTTTTACAAATTATTATGAATATAGATTTAATGAGTTCATCAAGTTTGCAATAGAGAATGCTTATGACCCTTATCAAATACTTTTTCCATGTTTACATTGTTTCTATTCATGGAAAAATTAGTCCACAATAGTTGGAAGAATATTTTATTTTTCATTGAATAGATCAAACCTATAAATAATGGACTACACCTAGGAAAAAACTAAATGTACAAATATATTGGGATGATACTGTGGTTTATGGATCATTTTATATGAATATGAGTATAAATGATGATGAAGGTCAAATGAAATAAATAAAACATGGAAATTGAAGATGACCTTCGTGATTGTCCAAAGTTGTTTAAGAAGTTAAATTGTTGATTTAAGAGACCATTGAATACTGCTTTTACTAAATATGCAACACTATTAGTGGTATTAACGTTATATAATTTGAAAGCTAGAAATAGATGATGTGGCACCATATTTACATAACTACATGGTCTCCTGAATGAAATCATACCAAAATAAAATGAACTACTATGTTGAATATATGATGTGAATCAAATTCTATATTCAATGGAAATTATCTCTAAAAGAATACATGATTTTCCAAATGACTTCATACTATTTATCAAAGACAATGAATCACTCATAAAATGCCCTAAGTGTGGAAAGGATCAAGAAAAGAAAAATGAATCAAGTCCTCTGAAATATATATAGTAAATTTCAATTATTCCATTATTTAGAATAAAATATTGATGTAATCAAACTGTTAGAATATTGACTTGGGATGAAAATATTTGAATTAAATACGAGAATCTACATCATATAATAGATTATATTTAAATTAAAGAACATTTATTATGAAAATACTAAATTAAAAAATGAGTTGAGAAACTTTCCCCTGTTGTTATCTATATATGGAATTAATACTTTTGGTGTAAAGATTATTACTCGTAGTACATGTCCCATCATGTTTATAAATTATAACATTCCACCATGGTTATGCATGAAGTGAAAATGCATTATGTTGTATCCGATTATATCTAGACCAATGAAACCCACTAATGATATTCATGTTTATTTGGATCTATTGATTAAATATATCAAATTGATATAGGATATAAGTGTTATAATGTATGATGATCATAGAAGTGAAGAACTCACATTGTTGAAAATGTTCTAACGAAGGATAAATGACATCCCCTCTTATAGAAATTTGTCAGGCAATAGAATTAAAGGAATGATGTGGTGTCCCATTTGTGAATAACACACACACTATGTTCAGTTGAAAAATTCCTTGAAGACATTTTTTTAGGACACCCGGAATTTTGACCTCGATGATATAAATACCAATCCTAGAAAACAACATTCTATGGGAATATCGAATAAGCTACAAAAATATCCACATTAATGGGTGATCAACTATTTGATAATATAAAATATGTTGACACTATTTTGGGTAAACCAAATTCAAAAAACCATACAAAATAATGATTGAAGAATGAATTAGATTTATTTTAATTACTATACTATAATTTTTTCTGTCATAAATTTCATGAGTCATGCATGCCTAAAAAAATATATTTGGTAGTGTTATGGGAATGTTACTTATGGTTTCTGAAAAAAGGAAGAATGAAGGCTAGTTTGGACATGATTGACATGGGGATAAGGGAATATTTGACATTAGTGAATGGTAAAGGGAGAAATTTTCTTACTCCCACGTTTTACACTATATCACGATATGAAAAATTACAAATTCTTATTTTCTTTAATATTGTAATATTTGCATAGGGTTACTCATCAAATATTAAGAATTCCTTTTTCAATGACTAATTTGAGGTTATAGGTACTGAAATCACGTGACTTCTATGTTTGGATGCAATATTTGACGCATGTTTGTTTCCATTTCATTCTAGCTCAAAATTTAAGGAATACAATAACCAGACTCTACATATTTTTCAAATCTATATATAACCTAAAGTTATAAACACGGTGAAGTTTCCAATCACGAATAACATGGTTGAAGACATATTAAGATAATTAGGGACGTTTTTTCAACTATTATTATTTGATATAATGGTACAAATGATTATTAAAATGGTTAGAGAGTTTCAAATATATGGTATTGTCTATTAAGAATGTTTGTAACCCATCGAATGGATCATAAATATTATGAAAGGTATATCAAAAATCGAATTTATATAGAAGGTTTGATTGTATAACGATATAGCATTGAAGAAGATGTTGAATTATATACTGATTACATATTAGATGAGAACAACATCAGTATCCCAAAGTCCCATCATAGATAAATCTTTATGGGAGAAGGGATTTCTAGAAGATATTTTGTTACAATAACCTTGGTAGAGTGGGAGATGTCACACCTTTACATTATACATAATATTTAATATTTTCATCCATAAATTGAATCCCAAAATGAAATTATTCATGATTTCAATCCATCAAGGGATAAAGGATTCATATAAAATACACACAATCCAGAGTTTATAATGAGTTTCCAAGATCGAATTTAGAAGGAGTTATATGAATATATGAATTCAATTTCCAAAAGACTTTGATAGATAGCCAGTGGACAAAATAAAAATTTTATATCTTACAAAGGATTTGTTATCAAATGTTATATTTCCTATAAAAATGAACAATATTACTACAGTGCGATGCAAAATAGTGGTGGTAAGCTTCTAGAGTAAAGGATGCACATATCTTATTCCAAGGATATAAATCAAATTTATATAAATATGTCATAATTTGGCATTATATAATAGATATATGAGTTAGATTTTAAAAAATTTCATGTGAAAATTTCCATTGCAAATGGGTTGATAATATTAGTGTTGTTAACGTTAAGAAATGGCCCTTGTGAAGGTGATGTTTTATGTTGAAGGGAAAAAACTATTCATTCATAATACCATCACAAGTATTGAAAGTATTTTATGTCTCAGATAAACAATGGTCAATTTACTCTTGGAAACTAAAACAAATGTTGGGTTAGAAGAAAATTCAATCATTAATGAATATTTTATTGGGAGATCACAGTCTGTTCATGTCAATACTAATGTAGAAATCATAGACAATCTAATCTCTTCTACATTAAAATAATCTAAACTAAATGTTGGACAACTCCGGAAGACAATTTATTTTGCACAGGATGATGTTACCAATCTCATTGAAGAACAGACTGTAATGAAGGAAACCATTTGGGATGATGAAAAGGTAATGTTGCGATATACATTATCTATTTTACCAAAAAATATATATTGAAATATTGAATTACTTTTCATTATTTGGTGTAGTTTTTATTTATTTTTGAAGATTTTTGTCCATATTTCAAGAA
Organism: Viscum album; assembly: GCA_963277665.1. Taxonomy (NCBI): domain Eukaryota; kingdom Viridiplantae; phylum Streptophyta; class Magnoliopsida; order Santalales; family Viscaceae; genus Viscum; species Viscum album. The sequence continues at coordinate 213,236,564 of OY728164.1, forward strand.
TTTCTGTCTCAAAACATCCAAAAACATTTTCCCCCTCAAAACCCTTTTCACCCCTACAATGCCAGTATTTATCACTTTTCATCATGTTACCTCCAATTCCTTTTCAAGAAGAGCAATGACGCTGCCTATTATTAATCAAATAAGTAATATTGATGTATTCATAGTAAAATAATTATCTATAGATGTAAAATATTTTTTTATATTTATGTTTAATTTAATTATTTTAATATTACTAACATAAAAAAATTTTCCTTATACAAGTGGATTCTTTTATTTGAGCTGGGGTGGTTTGTTCAAAGCTGCCCATGTTCATCAAAGATTGTACTTCGATTATGAAATTGAGATAATGAGAACAAGGAAATGAGTCAAGAATATATACAACTATCATGAAAAGGTGACTTACTACTACATATTTAATTATTTTTCTCATCATTTATATACTGTTTTTAGGTTAATTATTTATAATTTTTATATAATACTTATTTTTTTCCCAGATCATTTGGGAAGTCATATTTTTATATTTCATTTATTTTAGAATATTTTTTTCTATATTTCATGACATTATGAAAAAAATACCACAAAAATATTCTCCGTAAAAAATTATTCTACCCTATAATGTTGGCATTTATCACATTTGTTCATGTTCACTTTAATTCATTTTCAAGAAGAGAAATGAAACTACCTTTGCTCAATCAAAAAGTAAATCTTCCATATAATTAATTTATTCTTTAATATTTATGTAAAATTTATTTTTTTGTGTTACTCATATAATAATTGTTTTATTATAAAGGTGGACTATTATATTGGATTTGGGGTGGTGTGTTTGAAGCTGATCATGATCACGAGATATAGGACATTGAGCTTTTAACTAAGATAATATAAACAATGAAATTAATTGAGAATTTATATAACCATCATGAAATGGTGAATTCCTACTAGTTATTTAATTATTTTTTTCAACATTTTATACACTATTTTTATGTTAAGTAATTTATCATTTTCATCTAATACTTATTTAGTTTTTTCAAAGATCTTTTGGTAAGTAATATTTTTTATTTCAACTATCTGTAAAAAAACACAAAATAGAGTAAAAACACCACTGAAAATGTTACCATGATACTCATTATCTTTCTTTATGGAACTTCAACACTTCATATTGATTGAAAGTTCATAGATGGACAATATTTTTTAGCTAAAAACATCGAGTCAATATGATGTGTTTTTAGTTCAAAAAATAAATCCAATAAAAATCATGGTAATATTGGCATTCAAGACTATTTTGAGACTTTTTTTGACATATGTGAATCTACCACACCTCAATCCGACCCATGGTGTGACCAGTATGAATAAAAGTGATACTTCTTTTTTAAAATTGACATTATTTTTAGTAAAAAAGACAAATGAAATAATAAAAACTAAGAAAAAAATATTTTTATTATTTTGAAACATTAGGAAACAGATTCATAATTCATTTGGTATGTATAGTAATCTACCTCACCTAAATCTGATACATTATGTGCCTGATATGACCCAAAGTAGCCATTATCAGTTTAAAAGAGACACATTAATTTAAAAATTATCACTCACTAAAAACTAATCAATCATGCTTGTATTTTCTTGACAATTTAGGAAAAAAATCATAAGTTATTTTTGAAATTTAGGTAATTGTCTCACATCAAACCGATACATGATGTGACCGGTATGACTCTAAGTTCTTGTTTCTAGTATAAAATAAAATTTATTAAAAAAGAAAAGTTATGTACTCAAAAATAATAAAACACATTTTTATTATTTAGATAATTTAGGAAAATGATCCATATGTCATTTGGGAGGTGTAGCAATCATCCACACCTCAATCCAATGCATGAGGTGACCACTACGACTCAAAGTACATCTTTTTATATAAAATGGACATTAGTTTTAGTATGAAAAACATCAGAACTATAGAAAACCAATAAAATTATTTGAAAATGTTTTTAAACTTTATGAAAATGATCCATAATTAATTTATGATGTATATAAATAAACCTCACCTAAATCCTATACATGATGTTCCCGGTATGAGTCAAAGTGTCTATTATAAGTTTAAAATTGATATTTTATTTCAAAATGTGTGACTCACTATAAACCAAGGAATTTTTTTATTGACTTTATAATTTAGGAAAATGATTTAGAAGTCATTTTTGATGTATAGGAACAATAATCACATTACATATATCTATAATATGACCGATATGAGTCAAAGTGCATGTTTCCAATTTAAAATGATATTTTAGTAAAAATGATAAGTGATGTACTAAAACCCGAGAAAACACATTTTAAATGTTTTGATAATTTAAAAAAAATGATACATACATTTTAGATGTGTTTTAATTAGATTAATATCAACCCAAAAAATTTTGTTACTAATATAACTCCAAGTATTTTTTTTTAGAATTGGAAATAATTTTTGTAAAAAAGACAACTGACATAGTAAAGTCTGAGAAAACATATTCATATTGTTTTTATACTCTAGAAATATTTTCCATAAGCCATTTTTAATGTGTATGAATTATATTGACCTTAATAAAATATATGACATTTCGAGCATGACTAAAAGTGTCCATTATCTATATAAAATTTCCATTTTGGTTCAAAAAGTGTCAGTCATAGAAAACCATGAAAAGTCACTCAAAATGTACTGATATTGTAAGAAAATAATTAAAAATAATTTGTGACATGTAATAATTGATCTCATGTGAAACTAATAGATGATGTTACTAGTATGAATCAATGTACATGTTTCCAGTCTAAAATTATATTCTAGTAAAAAGACAAGGGACATACTCAAAACTGAGAAAATGCATAAGGATTATTTTGATACTTTAATAAAACAATCCATAATAAATTTGGGAGGTGTCAGAATCTTTCACACCTCAATCTGATGCACAGTGTGACTGGTATGACTCATAGTATGTATTTTTATTTAAAAGTGACAAAAAGTTTATTAAAAAAGATTACTTACATAGTCCAAACCAAGAAAACAAAATCATATTTGTTTATTGTTTTGAAAAATGATCCAGAAATCATTTGTTAAGTATATAAATAACCCACATATCAATCAAAGACATGATGTTTCTAGTATGAATCCATGTGTCTGTTATCAGTTTAAAATCGACATTTTAGTTCAAAAAGTACTACTCAATGAAAACTTTAAAAACACACTCAGGTTGTATTAAACATTTAGTAAAATGATTCATAATTAATTTGTGGCATGTAAGAATCAGTCTCACAACAAAATAACACGAAATATGGTAGATATGAATCAATGTGAATATTTCCAATTTAAAATGAAATTTTAGTAAAAATTACAATTGACGTACTCAAAACTGAGAAAACATAATCAGACTATTCTAATACCTTAAGGAAATGATCCATAAATCATATGGGTTGCATATGAATATGTGAAACCTAAATATAACACATGTTGTGATTTGTATGAATCCACGTTCATCATTTCTAAATATAAGTGTTAATTTACTTTAAAACATGCATCTCATCTATTAAATAGAGAAAACGAGCGTTGATTATTTTTTCAAAATTCTATCAACTATTACATAATTAAATTCATTATCATTTTTATGATATAATTATTTATTTAATTTTCAAAGAGAAAATTCTTAAAGACATAGAAATAATGGCGTGATGTGAAAAAAACAACCGCAACACAGGGTTCCTTGTATGACTCAACATTTAGATTAAAATTAACACTCTCTCTTAATTTATTTCTTCATATTATTACTAATATAAGAATTATTTTCTTGTATGTTGAATTATATAATTTTTCGAGTAGGGGTTTGGATCAACATCTAAATGAACATTAATTTTTTTGAATCTATGTAATAATATCTACTTATGTAGTTGTATAAACTAATGTCAGAATAGTTGATAATATAGTGTTTTTTCTTGTATTTTTTTTAAATTTTATTTTATATATATACCATACTGGTAATTGATTTTTTTTATTTCATGGGATTTTTTGTTGTAGTGGTGTGCTATTACAACACATTACATTGGTTATATAGTGTGTTGTAACAATGTACTACAACATGCCTCTTTATCAGTTCTTTTTTAGCATTGATAAGGGACCCATTTATCATCACTTTTTAAGCATTAATAAAAGTACAATACTTTAAATCTCACTCGGTTAGTTAGTACTTATCTAGAATTGATAAATTCCATTTTCACTATTAAATGACAATTTTGTAGTAGTATAAGTGCATAGTTAACCATAAAATTGTTCACACAAGCCATGCATTGGCTAAAAAGAAACCTGAAAACACCAAACTAAAAAAATGAAATTGGGAACTCAAACTAAATAGAAACCAAAATAACCAGAGCTAGAAAATAATATAACAAAAGAAAATTCTTGTTTAACGTGTGACATTACACAAACCATAATTTTTTTTACTCACACAAAGTATAATTCATGTATATTCATATATATTTGAATGAATCATATGAATAAGGTACATGATTAATACATGTAATGTTTTATAATTACATTATATTGAAAATATAAACCAATGTAATTCTATAATGACAAATAGAGAGCCTATTCCCCAGCATAGACAAAGAGTAACTCTATTGGTTGGAATATAGTCTATCCCTAAGTCACTCTATCTGGGTATACTTTACTCAAGATAGAATCAAATTCATCATAAATCTAACACCTAATATGAAAAAACTATATTCAATAAACTAAAATCTATATCATAAATTCAATTACAATCGTTTTCAAGGTAGATGGAAAACTACATTCATTATCGAACATATCATAAAATATAGCACTCTATCTCAGAATCAATGTAACAAATTAAACTAAAGAATATATAACCATCTATTTTTTTTAATTTTTTACTAAATATGAATAATAAAGGGAATGAACCTTAAATAAATGAAACATACAAATATTTAAATTTGAGATAAGAAATTTTGAACAATTCATAAATAAAACCTAACTATAAACTCTTTTATAATTTTAGGTTTAGCATAATGGATATTTGATAATTTTGAATATAAAACTTTTATATTCATTTCAATACGAACTCTTTCATATTTATAATCATATGACATTATTATTTTATATATATTATATTAAATTAATTATAAATAATTGTAAATTGAATTTCTATTATGTAAACATTTATCATAATATAATTACTATATAAATAATGATTATTTAGACCTTCATCATATCGATCATCAATTTTATTTAACGTGGCACAAATAATATCAAAATAAGCCCCTCTTTATATTTCTAATACTTCAAAATAAAAAATTATAAACAATTCATAATTTGAAAAATGAAAAATTTAAAATATGGCCTTAATTTTATAATTTATAACCCTTTATAATTTAGTTATTATGATTTAAAAAAGCACTATTGTTTATATATGATAATAAATTCCTAATAATTTTTTAAAAGGACATCAAATATTAATATTTAATATTTGTGAGTAAAATGTTTTAAATAATTAATTTATTTATATAAAAATTATAATTAATTAATCTATAATCTTTTTATAAATTAAGATATCCCAAAATAACTTTTATAATTTTTTTTATAAAATGTATAATCAATTAAAATAATTTAAGAATATTAAAAAAAATTCTATATTTATCTTCATTCATGGGGATATTATCAGATAAGAATAAGGCTTTATACACTTACACTAGCTATCAAGAATCACTTACATAAAGGTATGTCACTACATACCTTTACACAACTGAAATATAATACCTAACATAAAGGTAATATGAAGATTAATTTCTTAAAACATAATTTTTTAAGGATATAAAGAATATAACATTGGTGTGAACGCTTCTTGTAAGGGTAATTCTCTAATTTCCTTATGGACTTCTTTTTTAAATTTATAATTGTTCTACATTCACAAAAACCATTTTAATAAATGTAATAAAGAGGCTCCCTTTAGGAAGACCATCTAAATAAGGGCATGGAAAATATAAAAGCTTCATCATGTAAGTATAAGTGGAAAGTTACCTTTACCAAAGCCTTTTCAAAACCCAACTACCTTCATGGAACCCTTATTTTTAGGTATGGATAAACCCTTTTTCTATATTTTGAGAAAAAATTAAAAACAAATCTTGGTTTTTTCATCGTTCATTTCCATGCATGATTTCATAAAACATATGCACAGATCCCTTTGATTATACTAAATGGGTTTGTTAGCATATAATAACAATGATTCAAGGTAGTAGAAATGATTTAAAAACTTTTACAATGATCTCCCATTTATGAAATATGAGAGTTCATATAAAACCAGAAATGAAGAACTACTATAAGAAAGAATACCATACACAAAATGGAATCTACAACATCTTAAAACTCCATAGCATGAGTATGAAAATGATCACTATGGGAACCTTATAAACATACCCTATCCATAGTGTATCTATGGTTTGACCTTATCATCCAAAATTTGGATGGGATTATTCTTCTATTCATGATGTATGATCATCTCATATGCGATGGAGGAGGAATAAAGGAATCTATAAGGTAGGTAGTATCAACCAACCATGAGTATTTGAATTGACCATCCAAATGATATCATATGGTAGTAGGGTTTATATAGACCCCAAGGGTTCTCTTGGGTGGTGTATGCATTAACTCAAGCATTTAAAACACATGAGTTAATTCCTTAGATAATTAATAAATCATATGCAGGAATTCATATAACTCCCATACATTTCATCTTAAGAGACATATCTTTAAATGATTTCTAGGGTGGATGACTAATCAGATGTCCTGCTAATAATACTAATATAGTATATTTAATAGGTATATATATATCCTATAATCCATGTAAATAAAAAAATTTATGAAATACATAAAAAACATCATATATATAAGGATTTAGCAAATATATCTCAGTTGAATTCAATATAATGATTTTTTTGGTTGAGGAATATGTCTATATTTTAAAATGATCCAACATTAATATTTTTTTCCTTTCTAATTGTCACAAAATGAGACATATCATCCAACAAAAATTGATAATAAGTAGATGTTGGAAAAGTATATACTCATATTCCTTGAATAACTACTACCCATATACCATTGATCATTATTATTCATGTGATATTTCCCCAAAAAAGGTAATTAAAAAAGAATATTTTTTAGTTCCCAAATGTTCATGGGTCCAACAATGTTAGATATTAAAATAAAGGGAAATGTATTTGTTTAATCTATCTATAATTTATATTCTTTACTTTGGATATAATTTTTTACCAAAATATTCTTGTTTAACACAACTAAAAAATGGATTTATGAAAATTCAATTATTGACCCAATTTCTAATAATTATAGAGTGAAAAAAACTACATTAGAATTTTTTTTATTAATTTATTAAGGAAAAAATATATTCTATAAAGTTCAGTTGTAGCACTATTACTACCAATGTATTTTTTCCTTTGATTTTTTATTTTCAAAAAAATTCTTAAGGTAATCCTGCCCCTTTGTAAATTCACATATTTTTTGAAATATTTAACCTATATTAATAATTACATTATATTATTTTCTTTCACAAAAAAAGTATATAGATATTTATAAAGATATGTTTTTAAATATGAAATATTTTTTTATAATAAATTTTTTATAGATAAATAATATTCATAAGTATTTTTATGTGAATTTTTATTCATCTCATGTGATTTATATTTATGTTTTACCATTTCACAATATTCATTTTATTAATCATTAGGTACATTTTAAAATTTTTATTAGATTCAGGAAAAGAAGAATAAAAATTCTACATCACTTTTGTTTGTGTAATAATGTACTTAATACCCTTTTTATTTGATAATTAAGATTTCGAATCAGAATGAGAATAACCACTATAGTCTTCTAATACAGTCTAGGAGCTTTTATAGCATTATTATCCTTATTTTTATAAAATATTTTTATTTTAAATTTTTTTTAGAATTAATTTTATATTTCAATTAATGGAAATATGAATTGTTATAAATGATCTTGTTTCACTCGTAACACATGAATTATTTAATATTATCATCAATTTATATTTTATTTTTTGAAGTATTTTTTTAATCACAGCCTCTTCTTATACAACTTGGTAATATTTCTTGTTATCTGAGTAAGATTACTATCATAATTAGAACCACATAAAACTTCTTCATAATGAGTATGATAATAATATTTCTTTTGTGTTATGGTCATATATGGAAGTTGGTAATTTCAGAGAAGGATTATCTTTTTTGATCAACTTATGACTTTCAAACTATTATTATATCTATACATACTACATTCTTAATGTACTAGTCCAATCATTTATTTTATGATATTTAAAAGGAGTATATTATCTAAAAGTAGCACATTTCATTCTCCATGTAGAAGGAAATAATATATAATCTTTTAATACTTTATATGATTTTGGAACTATATTTCCCAAATCATTAACAAAGTTTATAATCCCTATAATCCTTCCATTAATTTGAGAAATATTTTCTCTTTCCTTAATTTTATACCTGCTAACTTGATCTATAAATATTATATCTTATTTATAAAACCTTATTAGTTCATCTTTTTTTAATCGCAGTAGTTTCCCACATTTCATTCGATGTAGTATATTGTGAATATTTTTTTAAACTCATCATATCATAATCAAGAGATAGTAACATTAAGAGATTTATAATTCAAATCATATTCTACTTCTGGAAAAGCAATCTATAATTTAGGCTCAACATCAAGAATATTGAACAGTTTTATAACTTTCAAAATGACTTTTAATCCAATGTTCCTCAAATATATAATTATCTATGTATTTTGGAAATTGAATTACTCCCCATTAAAATATTTACCTCTACACATTCAATTCTCTATTTTTTCCAGCGAAGAATCATTGAAATTAATAGTTAAACATCAATAATTATATGTTGAGAACTCAAAATATATTTCCTTGATACTAGTTATTTTTCAAGAGGTGTTACGAAATTACCCCTAAGAGAGGATAATTATGTTTTATAAATTTTACACTAAATAAAAAATCCTCATTAATGTTAATTTCAATATACCTTTGACACTAATACTAGATAATAAGATGAAATAAAAATAAAAATAAATATTAGGTCATAAATAATTTTATAGTGGTTTAGGGAAAGGGGAGATACCCCTAATAGCATCCCAAAACACAAAAAATCATGTATGATGGGTTTTACTCAACCATCCATTTTACATTGGAATTACCACTAAAGTGAACATAAATTTTACATTTTATAATGAATCTATTTTATTTAATCTCAGATCTCCCCTTATAAGAATTTTACACAAAACCTTCTGTAATATTAGCATTTTGAATTTATAATTTTATAAAGAAAAATAAGAATAAAATAGTTTTTAGTTTGACACTTAGTTACAAGTATATTAAAAAATTTGATAAAGTACATACAAATGATTATTATGTAACAAATTTATTTTTCAAAAATATTCTACATATATAAAAATGTATAGGAAAAATAGTTTCAAAAAAGAATCTATTTTCATCATATTATTTTGTAAATTAATATATGAGATTGATTATTGGAATAATAACATAAATGTTTCAAAAAAATATTAATGTGTATCTGTTATTTTCCCACTATATATTGAAAAAATTATATATCCAAACAATCAATAATAAATTAATAATGCATAGGATATTTAATTACATTATTTTTATATGTGATAAAATCCATATATGAATATTGGGATTGGGTATAGTCTTCCTTTAGAAAGTAATATTTTTATTATTATAATTAGAAGCACACATTAACTAATTATGTATCCATTTTGGTAGATCCACTTTCGATAAAACAAAAGAAACACAAGAATTCTCTAAGACATATAAAATGGTAAGAGAAACATATAAAATATATAAGAAATAAAACCCTGAAGTAGATTTTGTTTTTATCAATCACTGTGAACCTTAAGAAAATAGAAAATTTATTTAATACTCACAAATAAATTATTTTCTCATATAATAGGAAATAGTTAGATTAATGAGTTGAAATAAAATTAGTTTGGATCTCATAATCTATTGAAAGACCTAAACTAATTTTTAATGATTTATTGATATTTTTATGAATTGTATCTATTATTTTATGAATTATACAATTTTTAATTCATCTTGGAGAATCACAATAGTTATACTACATACTGGCACATTCTTCTCCATAGGAAATTCTACAGTGCATGATATTTGAACTCTGTATAGATAATTGATTGTTATATGATATGGAAACAACATTACCATATGAAATTTTCTTTAGTGTAGGATATTTAAGTTTTTATATGATATTTTATCAACAGAAGATTTTCAATCTTAGTAGGATATTTTAATTTTCTAAATATCCATTATGTATTACTTTTTGATCTGGTAATACATTTGATATTTCAAATAACTACGACATGTTACTTTTTGACCATATAATAAATTTACCATATGATGTTTCATAATATTGGAAATTTACTCATATTATGATATTTATCTGATGATGTAATACATTTTTCCTATTTTTTAATTCATTTCAGACTTCTAATATGATATATTACTTCTCAAAAATCTAGAATTTTTAGTATTTTACATTAAGACCATGTTGTGTAGGATAATTATTCAGCAATTTATATTAATGGACTTTGTAAAAAATTATTGAAACATTAATATAAACATATTTAACTAAAAAAATAACAATAAAATAACACTTAAGAAAATATTAATTAGTATTTTTAAATTTGAAAACTCATTAGTAAAACAAATGGAGTTGTTAGCATCAAAACATGTGAAATATTAATATGTGTTGGAACAACAATTGTATGACCAACGTTCCGTTATTACACATTGTATGATCAACTTGAAAATGCCAAATTCCACAACAATTATTTTTTTGGGATTTCTACCTTAATATTTTCCTCCTCCTCTTATGATATTTCTTTTAATTAGGGTCATGATTCTCTCATGATATTTATTTATTTATTCAACATTATAAAATTCTACGAAGGATTAATTATTCTTTCTTTTGATCTTGAGAACTTTAATATATTTAAATTTCAAAATATCATTTATTTTATTCTTTATAACTAGATATTTTCTCATCTCATATTTAGAAACAGTATTATGTAACTCATCATGGGATAAATCATCCCATTATTCTAAATATTTCATATAAAATCTACCTGCAAAATTTCCCATTTGCTTCTTGATAATATTTGAGTCTTTCGATATTTCATCAAATCATTTGATATTTCTTAGAATTTTATTTTACCTTTTTATGAAATTATAATTGTCCTCATCACCATCCATTATATGATCCTCAAAATTTTCCTTCAAAAGTTTTATCTTGTATTCTTTCAATTTAACATTACATTTAAAAATTATTTCAATCTTATCCCATATTTTTTACTTATTTTGAGTCCCTCCACTTTATTATAAATTCTATTAGATACATTCCTTATAATTTCACTCATTACATTTCCATAAACTTATAAATTTATTTTTTCTATAAATGTAATTGTATGATATATATAAACTTGTGTAAAACCTGCTTTAATAGCATCATTAACTTCATAGACAATAGAATGTGGATAAGGAATCATCATATTCATCCAACCATGGTTGTTAATTACATTAAATATTGTGAAAAATATACTATTTATAGAATTAAAGTTATCCATAATTAAATTCAAATATCATAATATCACCCAGGGGGAACCTAAATTTTCATTGATACCAATTAAAGTTCTTAGGTATTTGATGATGTTTCACTAAGAGGTGAGGGATGAATCAATGATAATAGTTTTATAATTTCTTCTTTAAAATTAACATATTTGACCAATTAATTATCCAATATAATCTCCCTTTAGACCAAAACAATCTCCAATATGTGACAAAATTAATGAACTATAATGAAGCTAATGATTGTTTTAAAACGTTTTCACCAAATATGGGTGATCAATCCTTGCAATTTTTATGTTGTGTCTGAGGGAAATTTTTAATCACTAAAAATGAGATTAATTATAATATATGACCCTTGATATGTTAATCTCTTGAATATTCTATAATATCCTAATTGTTTCTTTATTATATGTCCCACAATTTTTATAATATGACCTCAAAAGAAAACCTATATGGACATTAATAAAATTTATGATAATGTCAAGAAAATTTGGTCATATTTTTATTCACTTTTAGAATATTCAACTGCATTCCCTACAGTATTCTATTTTTAACAGGTTGTAAATGTATTATACATATAATCCTTAACTTAATATCCACAAATTCATATATTTTAATTTAAATTTTTCAAAAAAATATTCTAGTAAATTCCCCAGTTTTTATCACTATTAATAACTTTCAAATCATCATATTTTAATTTCCCAGTAAAATAATGAAAACTCAATTATTATATTTAATAAATTACCTTGAATTATTGTTCAACCAATACCAATATAATATTTTAATCAATGAAGAAAAACTCAATATCATATCATTTGAATCACTATAAATATAACATTTTTCAAAATATAAAGTCTTAAGCATAACTCTGAGTCATCATGTCACAATTATATATTATTTGAATCACTATATAACCCTTACATATGAGCAAATGACTCTTATATATTTAATTTTGAACTTTATATATTATATTGAAACCCTTATGTTCCCTATAAAATTTCTAAGGGACACTTATATACACTATTGATAACTAGACTAACCCTTACATATCTTAGTGTTCATTATATACTTTTTCAAAATTTGATCCTTCAGAGTATCCTTATATATGACCCATCAAACCCTTACATATCATAGTGTATCATGGGTACTTTATCAAATCATAGGCCCTTAATTAACATTATGTATTCTCCCATAAATTGCGATAATATTTACATATTGAGAAACTTCTTGTATCACATTATGACTCAATACTTTGCCTATTTATTGTCTGCATGTTTTGGGAAACCAATACATATTTCCTTTTTCATAGGGAAACCATCATATATGAACACTATCATAAGAAAAAACTTACAAATTCTCTGTAATTTAGAATCTAAAATTTAATCTTATATATTATATAGAATAACTCTTATGTACTCCGTACATATTTAGGATCACCCTTGCAAAAATATTTCTTCGTCAAATTCTTAAAAAATATGTGTCTATGATTTTATCAAAAAATCAATAAAATTTGGGATAATTAAACTTCTTAAAATAATCTAACATAAAAACTCATAATCAATTAGGAAATATTTTTAAATAATAATGATGTTAGTTACATTAATTTAATCGCACAACATCATGATGTATAACTTCCAGACTCAACATAGAGAAAATTTTCAAATTATCAAACCCCATTATTTGATTTCATAGATCAACAATGTATCAACCAATATAGAACTAGAAGAGTCATATACTTCAAATGGATATCCACTTCTAGTTTCAAAACATCTTTAACTTTAGAATACTTCAAGCATATCATCTCTATACTGACTTCTCGAATCAAAAAATCCCACTATAAATATTTCCCAAATAAACTAAAAAGAAGTATAAACATACCAAAATAATACTTCTAAACTTATAATGACATTCAATCAAGGATGAAAAATGCAATAAAACACTGATAACTACTTTTGGTTTTCAAAGACTTTAGTCTCTACACATATATTCTATAAGAATGAATATTTAAATCACTTGGTGAGAGTAAAATATTTAAATATTCCATATTCGGGTTAAGGAATTAATTTTATTTTCTTTTGTTGAAATTTGGATCAGTTCAATAAAATTTTAATCCTATTCTCTTTAAGTATTCAGGAAAGCTAAATAAGGCCACGCATATTCAAATGCCTTTTCTATTATTTATATTAAATTTGGGTAAAATTTTAAATTATAAAATAGAATTTAGTTGGAATTTTAAACAATTTTTCTTTTTTGAATCCAATCAAGGTCATTAATACATAAAGAAAATTCATGAACGAGGGAATTATTTTCTTATAATGGGATTTTTTGTGGATGTTTGAATATCAAAAAATAAGGATATAATATTTTATTATATCTCTTTCTTTATGGCCTATGATATACATGTGATGTATGTAGAATATTATCATGCATATATATCATCAGAGTAATTAGCATGTCATTAATATCCAATATCATAGTGTATGATGGGATTACAATATTGAATGTGAGTGAATGTCCACTTCCCCATATTTAATGTTCTTTTCCATTGGTTATGAGTGAATAGTTTTATTCATTTATATCTACACATAATTATTTAAAATGTTCAAATAGTTATGAAGCAGAAATGGAATGTGTGTTATCATAATGAATATCAATTTATATTCTATGGACATTGACACTTGAACTCCATCATTGAGTGAATGGATCATATATAATGGGATATTATCCTCCAGTTTACATGAATGAAAATTTATATCCAAAATTAGAGAACCCTTTTTTGTTCTCCTTTAATATATATAGGAAATGGGATAGAAAATCCTAAGATATTGTGGTGTCTTCTCATTTTGAATAATAATTCTTTTTTCTAAGGGAATCTATGGGGGGAAAGGATTCTAGAGTCTAAAACTATGTTATTATGATCAAGAACACTCCTTTAGTGTCATTATTTATATATATTTCTTTATTTCATGTACACATATAAGTTTGTGTGAATCATTTAAATATTTAATCTATTGATGATAGATTGAGTTTTTATTATGATTCCATTTCAATGTTGGACATATGATGATCTATAAAAATACATTGGTGGTATTAGAGAAACATTCATCAGTGAATCAACATGTTTTATAGTCTTTTAATAAAGAACATGTATATTATAATCTTCATGATTCCATATCTTAGTAAACTATATGACATAGATGAATATCATCCACCAAATCATGGGGAATTTTGATATTTAATATTGATATAATATTTATCATTGTCATAATGTACAACTGGTGTATATCATAACATACAATATACTATAAAATAGTGGTTTTTTCTATAGCATAAGCTACAATATAGATGATATAATATGATATGTCTTAAACTAGGGTTTCATAATAATAAATCCTCAAGTCATAGTTACAATAAAAAATATATCATAAAATATAACATGAAAAATAAGATAGGTTCATTGTTTTTCTATATAATATATTACCACATATATAATTGTCATTAATATTTTCAAAAAAATAAGTTACCTCATACATAAGGGTTAAATCTTATTTCAAAATAGAAACTTCCCCATATGTTTGTGTTATCCCATATACCACTAAAGTGATTTCCTCATATGTAAGAGTCACTTAAACCTATATTATAGATTATAATAGATATTTTTTATCTACCCCAAAATATGATATATCCCAAAATCATTAAAATTTAATATTTTATTAAGTATTCTATATATTTCTTAAGATTTATATAAATTATATGTTCTAAGAATAATAAATTGGAGGTTTTGATGAATAAATTAAATGTGAAATGTTTGTATATATATATATCATATTTCAAAAATAAATAAAATTTTATTCATTTGTGTATTCATTTTTATATAATTTGTTATGAAGTGTTTTAGAAATATAAATAATTTATATGCTTTAATTTATGTGATAATTCTTTTTGATAAATTATTAATCGATAAATTTCAAACTATGTTTGAAAACATAATATTTATTTTTCATTTATTATGATCCCATTCTATAATTAATGTTATTACTATGAATTTAGTTAATTAATACACATTATACCGAATATGTCATTGTGTTATGATGAATTAGATTATTTCATGAGAAAATCATCTCTCGGTATAGGGACTATGGGAACGATTTTCCACTAGCATAGAGGATTATGCATTATTCTAGAAAGGTTAGGGCTGGTTATGTCTATTGGCTTACTGAAGTATAGTTTATCAGCTCTATATAGTTGAAACCATTTATATGAAAAGTTTATATATCATATAAATATGATGTATTTTTATTTCAGTAAATACATATAAATTTTATTTTTGGTAATGTAAAACAAACTATTTATTATTTAAAGAGTTACATAATAATATAGTTCTAAAATATTGATTTGGTGGATGGAATCAGGATTCCAAAATGAAAAACTATGTGTGATATTCCTTCATAAGAAAACAAATATCAATACCCAGATCATCCAGCTGTGTTGGTTTACACCAATTTGGCATCCCTATGGATTATTTTATATAAGGAATGGTGGTTATGGGTAACCTTAAGAGTTTGGTAACTATATCACACTATCCCTTTTGTATGATATTTAGTAAGGAAAACCTAAGAGTTAGGATAATTGAACAATAAAGCTAATATTTTATCAAGATGTTGAATTCATGTAAATATCTTCCCATGAAACTATCCAATAGTCATATATGATATGATTGGAAAGTTAACCGACCTAAATAACTGAAGTGATGAGTTCAACACCAATTTACAGTAAATTTATAGGGAAACATGGATCTCAGATACCCAAATAGATAGGATTTATAGGTTAATCATTTTTAGTAGTTCCAATTTAATTAAATGTGAATGATGAAAAGATATAAAAATTGATACACACCAACATATTTTCTATGTGTGTAGATTATGGAATTTATCCGGATTACAATTTTAAGATTTTTTAAGTAATAATATATACAAAAAATATTGATTGGTATATAAGCTATATAATTATACTAAAACAAAATTATTATGAGTATTTGAATGTGAATTTTATAGATATAAATTTTTAGAATTGGAAAACATTAATTATGTTCAATATATAAGAAGAAATTTGATTAATGTATCTAATTTTTAAAATATGGGTGTTTTATTTATTATTATACATAATATTTATTATAAATATATGAATTAAATTTCAAACGAAATTTGAAATATGGTAAATGGTTTATACATTCTAGATATTAATAATCATATCCAAAACATTTAGAATAAGAAGGATAAAGTTGATTTTAATCCCAAATACTGTTGGACTTGTATCCTTGGGAATATAAATTAGATACAAATCCAAATAGTATATATAGATGGATTGTTGGATATATTCAATTATTAATAATTTAATAATTGTGGATATTATTTATTATAAAAAATGACTAAATAATCTCTTAGTTGAAATTGGAGAAATGGATAGTGGACTATTGGATATTATATATAATGATATATGTAGACTAATGAGTCCACAAAAAATTGGTGGGTTTCAATAATTAGTAACAATTACTAATGAATTTAATCGGTGTGGTTGTGTGTTTTTTATAATACACATGTCTGAAACTATTTGGGTGGTGAATACTTAATCCTATAATTCCCTGATCACCTGAAATATCATGTAATTATTTCCCAATCCATTTATCCTAGAACACCATAGTTATATAGTTTTTTTTATATGAAGAATTTTATCATATTGGACATGGTTCGATCAATAACAAGTCAACATCAGAATCTTATTTAATTTTGTGGATATTATTTGGAAACATAAATATTAATACATAAACACATTACATCTATAGTATTTAAATAGAAAATATGTTATATATCGATTTATAATTGTACCAATAAGTATTTTATGATGACATAATGTTTTTAATCATATATCCAACATTTATATTCTGATAAACAAAAGAATATATCTAAGAAATCATATTTTCTAGTTATCTTAATGAATAAATGATATATTATTTCTATACAATTATTAATAATAATTTATTTATGGCATGAGATAATGATTTCCTTAATAAGGATCATACGATTTAAGGAGTTTTTGGGAGGAAATTGGAACTTGGTGAATTTAAGTCTCTCAAATAGGAAGTGTTCCTAAGATAGAAATTGATCTCATTCTATACTAGGTTTTAGAAGAATATCTGACATAGGGTACACAAGAACCTTGATGGTTAGGTACGATTCATTAATATCCCAATTGATATGGTTTTGGTAGGGTATATAATAATGAATCAATGTTCATTGGTGAAGAAGCTACTACATACCAAGTGGGGTTTTAGTAAGGAAACTAATATGGATTGTTGATTTTCTATCTATAATTAATGTGTAGTGGTAAATTATTTTACTTATCTTTTCATCATGTTTTGAATAGAATATAGTATCTAAGAGTCCAGTGTGAGTATATTGGTTATGAAAATATGAACAGTTATATATTTTTACCAAAACGGTATAATGGAAAAAGTTTAACTAAATATTTACTATAAATATAATGATATTAATTTTTTAAATAGCTTTCTGTAGAAAACAGAGGTTATTAAAATCATTAAATGTGATGTTGTGAAGTTAGGGAGTTTTATTACTATATTAATGAAGTTTATTATAAAAATATTATTCTTAAGTGTCAAAATAATTAAAATTCACTGAATTGAAATATTTTAATCAATAAAGAAGTTTAGTGGGAGTGTTTTATTAAATTGTTATATAGAGATGTGGTGGTAATTCCATAGAGATGTAATCAGTTTAAAAAAAACCTAAATGTGTAATAGATATAAATCTAATATGATAGTATATCTTATGTGATATGATTAGATGAGAACATATTTATGATTTTGTTTATAATTATTAATGGTGTTTAAGAATATAAAATATATCATGTTATATTAAATGGAATATCTAGTTTATTAATCTTTCAAGTTGGATACATATACTCATGAAGTAAATATATAATTGACCAGTAAAACTAAATATTTGAGTTATCCATAATCAATGATCATCATGGTGTATAACAGGTTGTGCTGAAATTATATGGTTAACATGAGTTATATTTCATATAAATATATGAAATACTTTTATGAGGCACAAAATGAATTTTTATTTCTAGATGACCCCCAAGTATACCACATAGAGATTTATAAATTATGTCTTTGGTATACCATCGATGTTTGTTTCATATTTGGATTTCCAAATACCCAGAGTTATAGATTAACCTATAATTATAACCATCATAATTTTATATTTTTCTAACAAATTCCATACGTCTTAGCTAATGTGAGGTATGTTGAGTATGTTTCTTGATCATTTCATTATTTAGATCATAAAAAAATAAAATATTTCCTCTTTTATGAAGGGTGTGACATCAGATCCCATTATTGAGATATATTAGATGAGTGTGAAACCATAAATAGATAAACAATTTTATGTGAATATCTATATGAGAATGGGAATATGATGTGTTCATCTAGAAATGGTGAATGACATGTGATGTTTTCATTAAAGTTGTCAATCTATACTCAATGAACTGGGTATATATGAGTAATTATATGGGATTGACATACTCTATGTCCCATTATTACATTATGTCTTATATTTAGGGATCATATGAAAAAATCATGCTTGTATTTGATATAACTGATGGACATAGTTATTGAGAAACATGTGATTAATGAAGATCATACCAGATCCATTTATAACTTGATTAATAGTGATTCTTTTTTAGAGGCCACCCTTTAGTAACTTATATGAATTTAAAAATTCATATTCATTATCAATACAATAATGTTATTTGTGGCCACATTTTGGGTATCACTTAATGGGTATTTGTTTTTATCGTACTTATAGAGTTAATCAAAAAGATCGTTAGAGTTTCTCTTAAGAGGGT
Organism: Viscum album; assembly: GCA_963277665.1. NCBI lineage: Eukaryota > Viridiplantae > Streptophyta > Magnoliopsida > Santalales > Viscaceae > Viscum > Viscum album. Next base: position 213,256,219 of record OY728164.1, read on the forward strand.
TTTGGATGTATAATCATGAGGTATTTCTTATTATGTGATACAAGGTGATCTTGATGATAGATTTATATTTTTTTTAAATATATAAAAAGGGGGTTTGGATGTTGGTGCATATGTTATTGAATATGATAAAATATTAAGTGGAATGGTAAAAAGTGTATTTGGATTTACTGAAAGTGGTATATTGAAGGAAATAAACCTTAATGTTGTTATATCTTATTGTTTGGTATTTTTATGTTGTATAGTATAACAAGAAAAGAAACCTCTGAACATTGCATTACTTGAATTGTGGGATATCACAAGGCTTGATATGAGATGTCATGCCTATGTGGAATACCAATTGTAGTATATTACATAAGATGCAGCATGGTAGATAGTCATATTGTATAATTTATAAAACTCCATATAATTAAGAATTCTAATTAAATTTTAAATATTAATTTTTAAATTATCCTTCACAAGATATAATTAATATATGTAATACATAGAATAATTGAAATGAAATTAGTTTGATAAATTCATAATGGAAAAGGGGGTAGAAATGTTTTAACAAGAATTCCATTTTAATTAAACATTATAAAATTATGAGTAAATAAATGGATACTTGAGAAGCATCCTCAAGGGTTATAAAATTGGTCAATCACCATAATATAGTGTCTACCCAAGATAGATTAATTCACTATAAATTATATAATTCCAAAATCTATATTTATTCTTCTTACATTGAATTATGATATCTTAATAAACTACTGAACAAGATGTGAATATTACCCAAGCATCAACTGATTCAGTTGATCCATGGATACACGATGAAAGAGGGAGTCCATTAGATTCCTCTTTTTGGTCCATATAAATCCTGAAATTTCTGATACGTATAGACGATCTTCATTAAAATTTATATAAATTCACTTTATTTATAATAGAAATGGTTCAAATTTTATTCATTGTTAATATTTGGATTTTTTATTTCAAATTTGTTTTAATACATTGAATTAGTGTCAATAAATATTTAGAAACCCACCACACATAACATGGATTCACCCAAAACATTCCTCTAAAATATCACTAAGCTACTTATGAGTATATCTTTAATAACTATTTTAGTTATGTCAACCCATAACTCTTATTAGAACACATCAAATGCTGTAAACAACTCAACTATAACTAATAAGAACCTCAAACTTTAATATTATTCAAACATGAGTGGTGTAAGGGTCTTATAATTTTATATTTTCATTATTCCTTTTCTGAGATTTTTTATTTACATTATGATTGAATTAATAATTTTTATCATTCTTTTTACTATTCTTTAATGCTCACAATATTAACTATGCATAATGGTAATCACTCATCATGAATATTGACTTATTTTATATTTTTAGGCTCTTTAAATATCCTATTTGGTCATGCATCATCCATATATTCACAAATAATTAACCAGAAAGGAAAAAAAATAAAAAATCAATGATGAGATTGTGGGGTATTTTCAATGGATTTAACCATAAATTAGATTATGGGTCACCAATGTTGATAAGGTAATCCTGATGTATATCCTAAATAAAATTAAAGCAATCATCTAACTCGCATGAATTTTTATTTTTGGTCTCATGTTTTTTCTCAACTAAAAACACATCATTGTGATTTTTTTTGATCTTTACAATATCTACTCACTTGTAAGTCAGGGTTTTTTTGGATGAGAGATTAATTTTTTAATACACAATTGTGGGCACAAAATCTCTTATACATTTAAATATGGAGATACAGTTCAAAAATTATACAAAAGAACATTTAATAATTAATTATTATAATACAATCACATATTGTATTAATGATTTTAAATAAATAATCACACCAACATATTAGGCTTCAACCAGAGCTCATGACCAGTCAATAAATAAGAAAATTTCATAGCGAATCATAAATAATAACGGGCTCAGTTCATTTTTAAATTTGGTATTGAACAACCAAACTGGTTCAAGTATCTAAGGATTACAATACCTTAGTTGGGATCTTGCTTCTTCTTCAATAAGTTAGGATAAAGGGAAACACCCTTCTCAGGACAATGGGAATTTCCCATTCATATTTTTTTTCTCTACTAATATTAATCTTGAGAATATTTAATAAATTTCATATAATTAATACCATATCTCTAGGCCAAACAATTTGGTTTCATAATTTTAAATAAATTTAAATAATTTTAGGGGGTTTTAAAATTTTATTACAATTTTAATTATCAAAAAAAGGAGTTTAGAGTTGATATGGTCCCACTATGGGACTTTATGGTTGGGTTGGTTTAGGAAAAACCCAACCAAGATCATCCTAACATTGCTGGGAGGCAAGGCGAGGGGGAAGGCACACTTTGTGTTTTATAATTTTTTTATTATTAAATTTTATTCACCCAAGACTCACGGGACATGGAGATTCACTCATTTCCTTTACTCTCTATGTGAATAGTTATGGGTATTATAGGTGGTATCCAAAACTAAATATTTGACTTTATCTTTTTTTCTTCTTAAATTATGAAACCATGTCTCATGCGACTTCCCACATTTTGCGAAAATGTTTCTCATGTATATACACCCTCTCCCATTTTTAATTTGACACATAATTTATTGTACTAATTTACATGTGGTCACTACTAGTCCATTATATATCTTATTTATATTCTATCATTATTTTTGGGATTATATTGAACCCCCTACCCAACTTCTAAAACATTTCGTAACATTTTGACTAAATTTTTTTCATAACTTCTCAGATATCGGTTGATAGAAATAAAGTGTACCAAAATAATTCTTAACTGATATTTTAAATTTCATAAATCTAGATTCATGATAGAACAGTAGAACAAAAATACCAACTCCAAGATTCTTCTATTGATCTTCATACAAAAATGTTATGTATAAAAAACATCAATAAAATCATATGTTGTTCATTCATGATAAAAAATTGATATATTCTCATTTGAAAAATCACATAGATAAATAAATCCAATTTATAATTCATCTATATTTTCCACACATACACTAAAATCTCTATAACACCATTTTAGGATATTTTTTTCTATAATGGATGAATTAATAGAATTATAACGTACCTTTAATCACTAAAAGTCCAATGGACTGATAAAAAATATTTCATTAATCCATTCTTGATATTCCCTTTAGTTGCACTCTCTAGAAGATGAGAGAGAGATAGAGATTGATATTCTAGAGAATTCAGTAAAGGGGATTGGTTATGCATTTTTTGGTGTAATTTTTTTATATTGTTTGTTTAAAGTTTTTTAAAATTTTTATTATTCCTTAAAAATTCATACTAATCTATTTCAACCAAAACATATCAGCAAAAAATATTTAAGTTATATTAAATATCAATAATATTTAATAATATCTAACATAATCCTTATATTTTTAATTATTTTATAAGAGTCCTTAACTTTTCCCTTTCCTCCTATTATTGTTTAACAATCCCAAATAATAATTTTCTACTTGGGAAAAAAACTATTCCCTTGTTGAATTATTTTAATTTAAATGATAATTTAATACCTTTAGAATTTTTTTAATTTTTGTTATTGTAAAAATGAATAACATAATTGAAATAATTTACTTGTGATCATTCACACTTGGACATTCACTAACCCCAATAAGTGTGGCTTACTCCAATTTATCTGAATTAGTAGAACTTATGGATACACATTGTGTGTGACCCACTTAGAATTTATATTACTGAGTAATATTCAGAGGACAAGAGTGGTATATTTAAAAAAAAATATCCATTAATGTGAAAAATACTTTTCATATGTAATAACTACCTATTAATAACACATACTTGGTATAAAAATATCTTTTTCAAATGATATTTTATAAATCATGATGCGTACTTTCTGCCATCATCCTTCAATGTTTTATTTATATTTTATTAAAAACATTGGATGAGTATGCCTTTATCTACCAATCCATTGTATTTAGTCAAATATCTACCATCCTCTTTATGAAAATAAATATATCTTATTCTTTTTAAAAGGGAAAAATAATATCTTGAACATTCAATCATTATTAAATAATCAAGGAATCATCCAAAAAAATTTACCTAACAACAAACATAATTTCATGGTTTTTATCTAACATTTAAGTACATGATAAAATGCTATATACATATAATTATTACAATTTGAGAGACTAATACATGTTCTTGTAGAGAGTAAAATCCATTGACACCCAAAACAAACAGTGTTACTATTAACATGTCATCCCTCCAGATATCCTATACTTATGATCATAAAAAAAAATTATTCAATGAAGTATCCATGTTTATGATCTCCCAACTTCTGATATCCAAACAATATCCATGTCTTAATAGTATAATTTATCAATACCATAGGAAAAAGTTTAAGATTACATTCATAACATTATGAGTTTTTATTATATCATGAAAGTGATACTACCTTTTTATATGATGTTTAATTCAAGGGAATCATCTTGTATATTTTTACACAAGAGTAATAATTTTTTTACAGAAACATTAATTCATGAATAAACCATTTTATCCCTAATGTGGTAATAAAATATATTACTTATGTTGGGTCTAGGTAATCTACTTCCACAACATTAATTTTATGATCCCCATATTCCATATTCCTCTAACCCATTCCACCCCCATCCCTCACCTATAATGAATATAAACCTCATATCATCTATTACTATCATGCTCACCATAACCCATGAACACCATGTATTTACCTCTACCATAATCTCTATCTCATTACTGGAAAGTAACATTTAAATATTAGTTTTTTTCATTCTTAATTCTAGTTTAAAATCGATTTTAATATATCTGAAGTTAAATTTTTTTTAATGATGTTTATTTTAAGTTGATGTTAAAATTACATTCAATTCCAGTTATTATAAAAATAACCATTGAAATACCTATAAAATATAGATATATAGTTAATTTGAATTTCATTTATTTTTTAAGGTCTCCTTACAAATAATAATAATAATAATATAAGGAATTTAAACACCAGTTATTATTAAAACCAAGGTTAAAATGATTTACCACTTTAGGTTTTTTGAAAAAATGAAATTGAAAGTGGATTTCAAAAACAGGTTTTATCATAATTGACATTAAAATAGAAAATAATTATCACATTTATGCATATTATCTAGTAAATTTATTTAAAATTTAGGTTAAAAGCTTCTTTCAACATTGGTTATTTTAAAAACTGATGTTTAATGTTAGTTCAATTCCATTTTTAAAAAAATATAAAAAGATAATTAATTATTTTAAAAATAAGCAGAATAAAATAATATAATACTTGTAAAATTATCTCAAGATATAACAAATAATGGAAAAAATCAAACATAAAATAAATTCAAATATGTAATTAAAAATACAATGGAAAATTTGAAACATCATTTTCCATAAAACAAATTATATACATAAAACATTTAGATGTATATATACAGAAGAGTCAAACCTAAAAAATATATTTTTAAATACACTCTTAATGTGGTTTAATTAATTTTTCATAGATGATGTTACATTATAAAAATAATTCCTAAATAATAGTTTTAAAAAATTAACAATACAATATATTTTTTTATACTATAAGAGTTTTAATGAAACTAATCTTTTGAAAATTTATAGTCATTTAGATCATTTAAATATCAAAAAATATATATTTTAATGTATAATAGAAAAATTTAACTCTTACATGTTGATTATGGAACTATATTTTTAAAATAACAAATTGAAAATAAGATACAATATATATATATAAGAAAAAAATTTATTAAAAAGTATAATAGTTATCTATCTGTACTTTTTTATAATAATTTTTTTTATCTAGAAGGGAACCTTCCTAAACACTTTTCGTGGAATTTTTTATTTTACTATTTTAATTAAAAAAACATATGTAATAATAAAAGTTTAATATTAAATAACTTATAGAATATTACCAAACTTATGAATTTAGTAAATCATGAAATGTTTTATGAACTCCACCTAGTGAAAATGGAATTTAATCATATAGAAAAACACTACAACACTTTTATGAAGTGTTCAAAACCTATAAAAATATACATGATATCTTTCTAAAATATTCATAATGAAAATTCCCTCCCACATATATTAGTATTCATTAAAAACACTTAATACTATACCCGTATAATATAATTTATTGCTAATTTTACTATCCCGTCAGAAACCTGAGTAGTATCTAAAGATGATGGTTTTTAAATATTTAGTTTCTTTTGAAATGATCATGTTGATTTTGGATACTCTTATATAATGTAATAATAATAAAACTGTACAAGTAATATTAAATTTAATCTAAATAAGTATTAAAAAACAAACACATTATATTAAAATTGGATATCGAGTCTAGATGGCTATAGTAAATATTAACCCATTATATCTATAATTATGGATGCATATTCGATTAGAAATGAAATAATATAGTTTGGATTGTTAAATCATGTTCCACTACTCTTACTTGATATGTCTATATAACTTGATGATGTTTATAATATACGTGATTATAAATGGTTATGTTTGAAATATTATATACTTGGAGATCCTCAACATGCAACTCGTAGATCATATTTGGGAATGACAAAGGAGGTAGATAGTCTATGTAGGCAAAAATTTTAGGCTTCATAGGTTGTATCTTTATTGAAACCCCTATAAACAAATAAGTTAAAGATGATTGAATTTTATTATCTACTGACTTAATTATATATCAATTCTTATCCTTCATGGAGTCTATTTTTTAATATATTTTACCTTTTAAATTTTTTTGGATGATTAATATTTTTATAAAACTAACACCTTCTTCATATACTCTTACACAAATGGAGGGTTTTTACTTTTATAAATAAGTCTCTAGAAATTCCATCTTATCCATAGGGGAAAATTTCACCTACATCACTTTCCCTTGATGGGAATCCCAAAATGTTACATATAATTGTCATATTAGTTTGATGAACTTATAAACACAAGTATTCAATAACAATAAAAATTATTTTTTTATAATATTATCAGATAATTTTTTAGGTGGATCCATAAGAAATTTTCCTATTTTTCACCCCCACATTTTACATTTTTATTGGAAATTGGGGTGGGGGAGTTCAGGGAGGGCCATGCCAAACAACATTAGATACAATATTGGACTTATTTTTTAATTCATAAAAATTTTCTGTAATCATCTACCCCTTTAATAATGTATTTATCAATGTGAAAAATTATGAGGGTATACATTAAGTGTTTAGATTCCTTGATGATATATCCTCAAGGCCTTTTTTATAAGAATAAATGAATTATAAATTTATCAATTAAAATATAATCATACAAATTGATTGTATAAAAAATAATTATTATATAAATTAATATTCCTTTATCCATTTTAAAAAAATCTTCTCTGATGTCTCTACATCATCAAAACTAAATATGTTAAATGGTTTATCATATTTTCACAAAATAATATAAACCAGAAGCGATTTTTTTAGAACCAGTCCATCCAATTTCTATAATATTAATCCACCTCTTTTTAATTAATTTTTTAGTCTTTAAGTTGAATTCCATATGTAATGGAATGGATTAAATATCATTATTACGAAATAAATAACATTTAATGGATTGGAAAACAATAAATTAAGATAATTTACCATTATAGAAACCCACAACTGATATTTCATAATATTGTTGACACTCCTATAATCAGTATATAAAATTATAATCTTTTCTCGGCTGTTTATGTACATATAACTCTTAAAATAATTTACATTTGTTCTAATGGGGTTATTATTATCATTAACTTAAATTTAAAATCCATGATCCCCATAATAAATTGAATGTTATTTTAAACATTAAATCACATGTATAATAGCTATTATCGTCATCTTATCAAGAGAAGAAGAATAAGTCATCAAATTAGGATGACCAGTAGCACTGAAAATATTTTTGAAAAAAAAAATTATAATTAATTATTATAGAAACATCAATATGAAAAAACATATACATACATTGATAAATTTCCCAATGCCTCTATGTCCATCATTTAAATAGATCAATATAATAAATTCTATATTCATATATTTTATTAGAATTAAATAATTTTTATATGTAATTTATTTTTTCTTTTAATAATATAAATAAAATTTCATTTGTTATATAAGAAAATACTATAGAAGAAAAGTGAATATCTAAAAATGATGAATGTGAATAAATAGTTCAGAAAAATAATAATTTAAATCTTCTTAAACTAGAAAAAAGAATAATTTAATATGGTGAATATAAAAATGAAAAAAATACAGATGATATATATTTATAAAAGTAAATGTCAAACTAAAAATACTGATATTACCTATGTAAGTTTCACAAACAAATAATGATTTCAGAAATTGTAAACCAAAAAATATATAACAAGAACTACTATATTTAAAAATTATTTAAAAATAGAAATGATCAACATCTATGTATTTTAATATTAAAGTAAGAAAAAAAAATGTTTTTACATGTCTATGTTTTATAAAAGATGATATATGGATTTTTTCAACAAAACAATTTTCAGATGAACATGATGGATTTAAACATTAATACATAAATGAAAAAATGATGAATATTTATATATTAAAATATTAATGTTATAAAATTTATCATTTTAAATTGTGTCAGTTTCATAAAAAGAGTAGAAAAGATATATTTACCTAAATAATTTGGAGTTTAACAAAGTGTTTTCTCATATTACATCCATGTGATCATTTCATGTAGTATGAATTATATCTATATTGAAACCACTATTATCCTTAAGTAATGATGTAATAGATAAAGAAAAATCACTTAAGTCAACAACATTATGAAAATTCGCATCACTCAATTGATTTTACTTAGTAAAATTATGTTCCATTAATCATTTGTTGGGTTAATAACATAAAAAATCTTCTTTTCATGCATCACCATGATAAATGGTTCCTCTTTGCAAAAAAATATTTTTAAATCCCCAAATGTAAATTCATAATCATAATGTTTCACAATACTTTTAATATTAACCTAGTTACACTTAAACACTCTAACATGAAATTTTGAAGATTCATTTTCCCATATATCAAGAAAAACTAAAAAATATACTATGGATGATGAAACTAGGTTTGTGTCCTTTTCACTCAAAAAATCATTTACATCAACAGTTAAAATTACTATATTATTTTTAATAGATCAAGTTATCATTAATTTTTGTGTAAAATATGTAAGTTTTAATTTAAAAAATAGACATCGTGGATACATTAAATCATGGTGTTATTTCTAAACATTTCATGGTTTTAGATGAAGATATACAAGTGTTTCATTTCTCATTAAATCATGAGACAAATTAATTTTTATACTTATTCATTAATTAGTTTACATTTTTTTGATATCATACCTTAATTCAAATTTTCATTCCCTTTTTCAATATCTTACCTTCAATCTAGTTATATTAGTTCCTATAAATGTGTCTAAATTAGTATATCACATGAAATTAACAATACTTTTAACCCATTTATCCCCTTAATTTCACCATTGAATATTATATGTTAGGATAAAGGGAGAAAAAAATGCTCAACCACATATAAGTTTCCACCACAGGACCCATTATAGGGATCAGTCCGTAACTACCCTAATCCCGCCTCCATAGGCCAAGGAGTGGAGACAAGCACTAATGGCACAAAAAACTAAAGGGGTCATATAACTACGTACTTAGAAACACACACACACACACAAACACACACACACATAGCCAACTCAAATATTAATTAGAGATGGAAAGGAAAAAAAGATACAACATTGAAATATATAAACCATAAACATGAATCAACCTCTAAACATTAGAAGTATAGTTTCTGTAATGTAATCTGAATGGAAAATGGGGAAAAATACACACCCAACAAGAAATGTTCCACAACCTAGAAATAAATGAAGGAGTAAAATAGCTGAGAGTTCCCTTCCTTAGATCCCAATCTATGACCATAATACAGGGTCCAAACACCATGTATATCTAAGATCCTATAAAATCATGACCAACTTTCCCATATTATGCATATGGAACACTACATGTATGAAAGGATCGTACATGGGTGTGTATAAACAAAAACTGTAGGAGAACCTAAAAAGGTGAAGGTGGAGAATTAAGATATAAAACTAAAGGGGAATGTTGTATATAAAAGAAGGTATAGTAAAGAGTACAGGTCAACCCAACAAGATAGTGAAATCAAACTCATTCAATCATAAGAAGATCAAAAGAGTGAGAAGATGAAATTATCGTTGAGTCTTCGCTACCTATATTTGGATAGTAGATTCATCCATCCATGTGAAGCTAGACACATAAAGCACATGGGATACACTGCGCATCATCTTATCTCATGGAAGGAGGGTATACAAGACCCAAGGAGTGGGTAATGAAATATGATATCTATGTGTGTGTTTGTGTGTGCGCACTCAGTCAAAGAAGCCCTAACGAGTGAGTAAGGGGATCTCAGTCTAACAGATCAACCCAGGAATGGAGTCTTCAACAGTTTTAGAAGTATACATCATCTATTACATGCACCCTCACATATTGCCTAATCTCACAAGTAAAATGGACTCAATCACCACACCTTTATACTATCTGCTTCAGAAGGAACTGACTCGCCCTCTCAGATTCAGGTCACATCACAAGGATGTGTCTTGCTGGTGAAATAGTCCATCTTTCTGGTGGATTTGAAGGTATTTTAATCTATGTATCGCCACTAATATGTATAATCAGATGTTGAAAAATTGATGTAGATGACCCAAACCCTAGTAAGATAGGGGTATTCCACTCTAATAGTAACTATAGAGGACCCACACCCTAGTGCATCTGGTCGATTCCTATCTAGTCATAGGGGATCCTCACCCAAGTGTGTTTGGATAATAAACAATTGAGAGTCGATGGGGAACCACAATCAATCCCTTCTAGAGGGTAATGCATTTGAGGGTAATACCCGAAAAGTAGCTATATTGGACCCATTCCCTAGTGCATCATGGGAATTCAACTCAATCATCAAGGGACCACAACCTACTGAGTAGAGGGATTCCACTCAGAAGTAACTGTAGAGGACCTGAACCCCTTCCGATGGAAGATTCCACTATAATATCATATAGGACCAATGCCCTAGCTAATAGGTGGTGCCACTAGGAAGGAATCTAGGAACTACATTGTCCATCCCTACTGGATGGTACATCTCAGAAAGCATCATGGAACGCAACTTCCCAAACCTGCTAGCGGGTGAGCATGAAAATATCTAATAAACCTACCTAATCACAACCATTTCCAGACAACACCCAAAAAAAAAGTCATTCCTAGAACATCTTATATCATATCTCAAAATCCACTACATTGGGAACCATCACATTTGATGTGAAAAAACATTCAAGATAGGCTAATCGTTTGTCAAAATCGGAGTCCAAAATTAAAGGATTTGAATGATAGAAGATTCATAATGTGGTACATGGTGCATGTGGGGCCTACACTATTTGTGTCTATGGCTCATCGCTCGGTAGTATACCTAGCCATACATGAGTACTAAACTGTGAACATGTACCCCTAGAAGTGAATGTGTTCTCCAAGTGTACCTATCACATTTGGCCCAAAATATTGATGAGTGCATGACACTCACCATTGGATTGAAGGGTAAAAATTTACTTTTATGAGAATGCCTCCACAAACTGCCTCACAAAACCAAACAGATCACCATTGTTCTGATCCTTGCAGAAAAGAACACATGATCAACTATTCATTCACCCAAATCAGACACCCAGTGAAGAAGTTGCATCTCTCAGAATCATACAGGAGCAGTGATTCATGGGGTCATGCCTTGATCCTAGAGCACATCATACAAATTAAACAGTTGTTATCCTCATGAAAAAACACTTGGGATCAGCTATTAATTCATCAAAAGCACACAGCCAGTGAAACATATACATTTCACTACAAACACCCAAACCGAGTTTCGTGGTGCATGCACCTCGATTTTGGTTTATGCATCCAAAATCAGTCCAAAAATTTCCACCTCAATTTTAGGGTTTTGACACTAATAAAAGTGAATACATCATACATTGTATTTAGAAGTTATGCCAGATCTTAAAATCATTAATAATAATAATTCTATTATAATTATTATTCATTATTTCTTGCAACCATGACACAATCCTGAAATATAAAATTCCTAAACTGGCCTCAAAGGATCTGTCTCAAATGTTTGATCACAATGCTATAGATGGAACATAAAATAGATTCTTGGTTTATAAGATACAGATGATTTAATATGTTTTCAAAGACTAGCCCGACCCACTCTGGCATGATCCTCTCCACCTAGTCACGACCAGTTATAGTAGGCCCATATTCTTTGGCCTGACCTACTCCAGCTAGCTTGGCATGCCACTCCTCCACCCACCTCACTTTTCCACTTCACTAACCCACTTCACTGGCATGGCCTGTAGCACAACCAATGGCACCGCCGCCAAGTGGTCTGTCTGTGTCCCAAACATGCTCCGATCGCTTCTACAAGGAAACACCACTACTACCAAGTGCCCTGCCTCTACCACCGCCATCTCTTGTGGTCACTACTGCATCTAGCTTCCACAGACCACCACACACCGGTGGTCCCTTATACGGACCACCAAAACCAGTATTATGCTCAAAACATGAAAATAAAACTAGATATTGGATCCTCGAGTCCCGATTTTCATAGACACATTCCCCATTCAAAGATTCATCGATGTTTCAATGTGAAGAAAAGTCGGTGTCACTTCCTCTTACTACCATGATTCCTCTGGTGCCTGGAACATAAAACTGAGTATAGATATGAACACCTTGGATCATGAGCTTCACAAATCAATGATTTCCCCACAATTATGTTATGTTTCAACAAAGAAAAATGTTGACAACGAAGAACAGACAATAAACATGAAGAATGAGTGTTCCATAATTATATTGGTCTATGGTTGCATTATTAAGGCCATCGAAAAAGGTTTTTGATGTAGTGAGAGTGATCAAAATTCTATTTTGAAAAAAAAAACATCAATCAATGATATGTGGAAACCGAAAGAAGAATCCTACATGGATTTGGATATGTTTCTGCAGTCACCATGCTCTGATCAGCTTGGATCTTCAATCTAGTAACAATATACTAATGGTTCAACATATATTTTCCACCAGAAGTAGAGTAGGATCTCTCACCTGTAGAGGGAGGAATGTGCCAACCCACAGACATTAACCTAATGAGCCATATATAGAAATTCCATAAGTCACCCATGAATATCCGGTCTATATGAAAATCAAATTCCTTCTCACTTTAGGTTGGGATGAGGTTAAACACACCATTATGAACCCAACAGTTTTCTTGGACTTTCAATCTAAGTCCCCATTCAAAAATTATTTGAAATACCATCCAAATAAAATAATTTTATTTACCTATTTTATTTACAGTTACATCCTCTATAAAATATTCTTTAGACGGCTTGATACAACCAAATTTATACCCCACATGTGGTAAAAAAAGTTTTGAATTCAACCCTGGCCTCAAATTTTTGAGTTGAGAATCCTTTTGAGATATATCCCATTTCGGTCATAAGCATAGTATAAAATATACTTAATATTTTTATAAACTTTTTTTGGGAACTTCAAGACTCATAATCACATGTAGTCACAACATATGACTCTATAAATATAAATATAAATATTTCAATGTCTTATAAGGGAAAAACATGTCACTAAATAATTCTATATTTCTGTATTTTAATCCCCTAGAAGAAAAACTATGGAAAAATCTCAAGATATTGAGCTTACACCTTGCTCTCCCACTCCCAAGAACTCTCTTACATGTTTCTGTGCTGCGATAACAAGAAAACCAAGGGGATGACATATCCTTATAAGGTCATATCCTGATGATGACGTACATTGAAACAAGAACATATAAACTTAGCTGTGAATCATGGAAAATGTCATGCATACCCTCCAGTAGTGGGGGTAGGGCATGGTGGTAGGCAACCTCACCAATCCTCTGCATGATCTCTAATAACCCAATGAACCTTTGGGATAGCTTGCCTTAATGGCTAAAAACCGACATGAAAGAACTCACTATATCATTGAACATATGGATAATGTTCTCCGTCTACCGATCAATCATGGGGGAAAATTTGTACTCATCCAATTCTGGGTCCTAAATTTCTCTTATAGACCTCTCTAATATTGTGATATAAACAATGCATAACGATCATATAAAATCATTGAGGGAACCCTAGGAAGGTGGAAGCTATCTTGTATGTATAAATGCCCCAATGTCTACACCAAAATTTCTCCTTGATCACGAAGATGTGTGATGACTTCATGAGTCTACCGAATATTAACCAGATGGTGTCATGGACCTTCACTAAGTGAGGACATCCTATAAAAAAGTCCATGGATAGGTCATCCCATTTCCACTCTGTGATTTCAAGGGGCTACAACATCTCGCTAGAACCTGGGGCTCTACCATCACATAATTATTGGTGATGAATTTTTAGATGAAATAAACTACAATTCATTTCATACAGTACCACAAAACTACCGTTAATTATACTTGTACATATTCCCCACCTTGGGATGTTCGTTTAAGGGAGGATTGGGGAACTCATGCATTACCTCCTCCCCCATCATTAATGAAACCAATGTTTACCCCCAGAATAAGATATTGTGATTACCACCTCTAGAATATAAATCTTATGCATCTTATGTGGATATATGAGTCACTCAACATCCTATAGTAGATGTCTCATAGCCGTGACACTATCACACACTCGAGAAGAAAAGGATTCCACACCATGGTATGAAGAAATTTGTACCCTCTTGATCCATTAGGATTAGTTACATGGAATAAATATAATCTGAAACTTCTAGGTCTAGAAGATCCTGGGAGTACTTATTGAGGGAATCTACAAAAATATTTACTTTTCATTGGGTATAGACTATCTCTAAGTCATAGTTCTACATGAACTCTAACCACCATCTTTACGTCAGGTTCAAGTCTCTCTGAGGGAAGATGAACCTAAACAATGATGGTCTAGGTAAACCAAAAGCACTATCCTAGAAGGCAGTGTCTCCACGCCCTCAAAGATAGGTCTACCAGTTCTTTCACCAGGTATTTACTCAAATTTTTATGTTCATGGGGAGTCCATCACCTAGACCTCTACTTGAAAATCATCATATCAAGGATGTCTTTGAGCACCAAAATGTACAAATGAACAATTTGGATGAGTAAACTAATACAATTGTGAAAAGCTATGCACATAAAGCACATGATATACCTGACATGTCTTATCCTCTCTTGGAAGGAGAGTATACCCAAAATAAGAACACCACCACACCAACTAGTGACTACCCATAAAAAAGTGTCATGTAGAAAAAATTCATGGGAAATTTTAGGACCTGCTCTAACAATACACTAAAAAATCCCACCATAAATGCACATGTTAGAGGGAATCATCCACCACACCACAATACTATCATATTTGGGATTCAATGACTCACCCTCATGATTTTTATCATGTCACAATAACACACCTCGACGGGGTAAATACCCATCTTCCTCATGCATTCAATTCTATGATGAATAACACCAAATATGGGATACATCGATGCCCCACATCACCTCATTAAAACCTAAATAAATAATCATGGAGGGAAGATTACCTCACAATGTGTATAAAATGGTATACCATGAATGGTAGGAGAGACACAAAGCATATGTATTATCATTTCGTGCGTTGTGGGATTGTAGACACCCATAGCAGGAAGGCCCGTGGCCCAGAGTGTTAGCTACATGATCCAAACGTGGCCACCTTGGGGTAGTTGAAGGACCTCATTACCGCATCCACCACCCAAAACCCTTCTTGCTCGACTTATAGATTTGTCTCCCTATGGACCACCCTATCCTCACCTAGGAGATATCTGTTCATGGAGTTGTATCTATCAGGGCAGTCCATATACCATGTTAGTTAGGTAGTCTCATACCATGTTACCTTTCCCATAACAGGCATAGAACTATACATCCATATGCTATCTTAGTGCTCTGGGATACCCTTTACCATGTGTCTGAGACTGATCATGTATAGGCCTCCTGCATCGAGGCCCTTCCAACTAACGTCCGCTAACTACATAAGGCATTTATATTCTATTTCACTTACTACCAGATCAAGCTAACTAACATCCCACTGATATAAATCTCCCTGTTATGAGTGCTTAATCCAACACTCTAGAATAGTTGGGAATGAAGAAGGGTACTACACTTTTAGAAATATCTCTATGGAGAACCTACTCAAATTTCTGGGCATGGAAGTGACCATCATGGACCACGTCTAATGAGTACTGAGTAATTTAGATGAACTTAGTCGCATACTCAGCCACCACCACCCCTCTCTACCGAAACATTAAGTGCTCCTAAATCTGAACATAGTATAAGCAGGAGGGGTATTACTTCTCTTGGAATAACTACTCAAATTCATCCCATGAGAGTACCAGCTCATTGTGGATCAATGTAATAAGACTACACCAGAACCCAATTGTTCCATGGAATAGATTGAATACTAATTCCACCATCTAACACATCAGTGCATGAACAAGTCTAAAGAAGTAGACCATGGGATCTAGAGAATCTTATGATGCTTGAGGATATGACTCACCGTGTAACCTTAGCGGTCTCTAATGCTGAAACATGCAGAGTGTGATCAACCAGCACATGTCCTCAATTTTCTCTGCTGGGAGTATCTTCTGGTCAATAAGTGTAAATACTACTACCATTCCACCTATAGGAAGGGCATCACATGATTGATTCTAAATTGAGGCCTCATTTCTCAGAGAATTGTCGTCGTGAACCTGGGATGATATCCTATCTAGCTATCATCGAAGAGGAATCTTGAAACTTATCAAGGAGTACGACAATCAAATGAGCACTCTCACACACACACACATCAACAAAAATGGGGATCTTAATCAAGAAGGATATTCAAATACTTAATCCTATATTATGCACAAACCAATTTTTTCCTGCAACAAATGTCTCAGCATTGCGAGTCGACAAGTTGGTAACCAGGGTCTTAGTGAATGGATATGTTAGACAACACAGCATTACTGGACTCCCTATCCCGACAGACACTCTTGAGACACATTTACATTGTTTCTCTAAATCTCAACCAATTCCTTTTGAGAGAAAATTCGAACAACATCCCATGGAATGAGCCACCATTGATACCACATTTTTATAACCCGACCCATGCAGGAGCTCGAGCCTCAACTATCACAAACCCACCTCTATAAGACAAGGGGTGGAGGCATGCACCAAACAAACAAAAATCATAGGGTGGATTTTACCTAAGTAACTTTACAGACACACACATCCAACTCAACGAAAATGTGTAGAGCGAATGAAAAAAATACAACACTACTGTATACAAATAAAAAATATGCATCAACTATTAAACAGTTAAATTACATGTGATGTATTTTAAATTGAAATAAAAAATGGGGAAAATAAATGGCCAAACAAAATAGTTCTACAACCTGGTAGTAATGGAATGAGTAAAACAACTGATATATCCCCACTCCTGATCCCAAGATGCAACTATTTTACACGGTCAAAGAACCTATTATATCTAAGCTCCTCTGAAGTCAATATCAACCTGTACATTTCATGTATAAGGAATGATATGTATAAGAAGTTCCCATAATGGAGTGAGTATTAACATACTCAGTGGGATACCCTAAAAAGGTAAAGGGGATGTGGTAAGAGATACAACTAAATAAGAACGTAGTATATAGAACAAGGTATAATAAAGAGTACAACTCAACTTAACAAGAAAGAAAACAAAAACTCATCCAAACACAATGATCTCAAATTAGTGAGAATATGAACTTCTCCTTGAGTCTTCACTACCTATATTTGGTGACTAGACTCATCTAACCATGAGAATCTATTAACGGAAAGGATGTGGTATACCTCACATGTCGCTGCCTCTCATATAATGAGAGTATCCCAAAACCAATGAGTTTATAATAAAATATGATATATATTTATGGTCAGTAAAAGAATCCCTAATAAGGGAGTAAGGGGATCTCCATCTAATAGCTCAACCTAGTAAAAGAGTCTCCAATAGTTCCAGAAGTATCCATAAACTATTCCCAACATCCCTCATATATAACCCGAGCATGAAAGTTGAAGGGGACCAATCACCACACCTTGATACTATCCTATTTGGGAGGAACTAACTCACTATCACATTTTTAGGTCGCATCAAAAGGATGCATCTTGTTGGGGAAATATTCCCCTTTTCTCGCGAGTCCAAAGGTATGACAAACCAAGTCTCTCTGCTGATCTGTATAGTCGGATGATGAAAACTCAATGTAGAGGGACCACACCCTAGTATGTTTGGGGGATTACACTCTAATAGTAGGCATAGAATACCTGCACTCTATTGTGTTAGGGTATTTCATTCTACTTAATGTGTATCCACAACCTACTTCGTCAAGGGGATCGACTCCCATGATTTGACGGGGACCCAATACCCAGCCCCACTGAATAGTAATACGATGGAAGGTAATACTTGGAATGTAGTTGTAGAAGACCCACACCATAGTTCATTAGGGGGATTCCACTCTGGTCAATGAGGACCCACACCCTACCCGATAGGGAGATTCCACATGGAAGTAACTCTAGAGGACCAATGCCCATTCCATTGTGGGATTCCACTATGATATCTTTTAGAACCCATTGCATAGTCGATAGGGGGGATTCCAGTAAAATGGAATTGAGGAACTACATCATATATCTCTTCTATATGGTACCTCTTAGAATGAATTGACGAACGCCACTGCCTAGTCCAGCTAGAGGGTAAGACCAAAAATCTCTGATAAGCATATATAATCATATCCATCATCACGCATTTCCTGAAAATGAATCATTTCCAAAGCATATTGAGTCATATCATTAAATACACCATTGATAGAACCATCATGTTCAGCATGAAAAAAACATAGGACAAGCTACTCACATGCCAAAATCTAAGCCCAAAAGAAGAACATATGATAGATAAAAGATTCATAATATAGTATTGGATACATGTGGGGACCACATAATGTGTAACCCTACCTAATCACCGGGTCATATAACTAACCATAATTGGATACTAAACTTTGTACACATACCTGTAAAAGTACCAGTGTACTCCCAAAGTACTAATCAAATCTGTTTGAAAAGGCTAATGAGCGTACACTGGTCATCATTTGTTCAATGGACAAAAAATTACTTTTACTAGAATGCCACATCTAATTTCACTAGAAAACCAAAAAAATTACACCGTTGCAATATTTGTAGTAAAAAACAGATGTTCAACTATTCATTCACACAAATCAGACACCCAGTAAAGACGATTCATCTCCCAACATCAAACATGAACAATTATTCATGGGGATCACATATTAATCCTAGAACACATCATATATATAAATACAGTGAGATCCTCCTAAAAAACACAGGAACAACTATTCATTCATCCAAAATAGATACCTAGTAAAAAAGACACATTTTAGTTCAAATGCCTAAACCATGAATCATGGGGCCCACACCTCAATTTTTTGAGTGGCCAAAATTGGACTTGAGACCTCCACCTCAATTTCAGAGTCATGATTTCACTAATGGTTCATCGATCAAACATCATAGGAAAGAGTTATGACAGATACAAAAATCATAAATAATAATAATTATATTATTATTATAATTTTATTTAGGTGTTCTGTGCAACTGAGCCACGATCCAAGAATATAAAATTCTCAAAATATCCTCAAAAGGTCCATATCAAAATTATGATCATGTCTCTATAGATGGAAGGTAAATCAGATTCCCGATTTAGAAGTTATGGAGTTTTGAAGGTGGGCCCGAAGACTGGCTCAGTCCGCTATTTCTCAGTCCACTCCACCCAAGCTAAGCCCGCTCTGGACCACCCATCAACCTGGCTCTAGACTACTCTATCCAACCTGGAACTCAACTTCATGGAACACCTCACTGGCCCACTCTACCATCTTGATTTTTCAACTTGGCCTACCACGTAGCATTCAACAACACTACCCTACTGTCCGCCAGAGTCCCGAACACGGTCCAACCTCCTTCACATGACAACTCCACCGTGGACCACCACACACTGGTGGTCCATTCCACAGACCACTAACACCACCCTGGTTCACAAAACATGAATATGAATCCATATACATGATCCTTAGGTCCTGATATACACATACATGTGTTCCTCTAAAAGATTCACAAATGTTTCGACATGACGAAAAGTAGGTGCCCTTCATCTTTCCGTCATGATTCCCCTGGAACCTTAAACTCAAAACCGAGCAATGATCTGGACTACTTTGATTTTGAGCTTCAGAGATATATGATTCCCACCACGATTCATCAATGTTTTCAAAAAGTGAAAAATTGACAATGAATATTGTTGGAAGAACACGAAGAACAAGCGATATAGAATTACAATGGTCAATGGATTTATTATTAGGGACATAGGCAAAGGTTTTAAAAAAAAAGTGATCACAATTAGATATTGACAAAAAAACATCAATAAGGGAAACAAATAATCTGAATGAAAAATCCCACCTGGATTTTGTATCTATTATTGCATTCGCCCCACTTTAATCTTATCAGATATGCAATCTCATCGTAATCCACCAAGGGTTTGACATCAATTTTCCATCAGAATGAGAGGAGGATCTCTTTCCAGTTGTGGGAAGAATGAGACAACCCTTGAACATTATCTTAATGACCCATTTTTAGAAATTCCATAAGTCACCCACAATTGGTTCTAAGATCCAAACATCCCGCACCATCTCACTTTAGGTCTCCCTTAGGTAAACACCGAATTATGAAAAAAACAGTTGTCTCAGATCTCGATAACACATATGCAATATATTTCTCTCGTTCTATTGTGGGTGATATGAAGTCCCATTATTGAAAATTAGACAAGATTTATGTCTATAAACACTATATCCAGATAAATTTTCATATGCATGAAATTTTTTTATAGTGATCATTTCCATAATAAGTAATAGGTAATACCCCATTATATGAATTAAATAATTTTAAACCTTTTTCTAATAAAATTTTTAAATTATCAATATATTTTTACACATAAACATCTATATCATCTCCAGTATAGTTTGTCATAGAAATATATAATCTCACCATAACCTACTTTTTCTTCATACATATCTATAGTGATGGTTCATAAAATACCAACAAGATAATCCATGAGGTATGTTGGATATTGAGGCACATATATGAATTATTTACATTTGTGTAGAGGCATATTCTAATATTTATGTTTTTGTTTCCATCATTAGAAATTTTTTTAAAAAATATATATTCCATTGGGGGGAATTAACCAAGTGATGTAAATTAACATCTGAGATTTGATCATCTAAATTATATATCAGTCACATTAAATTATTTGGATTTGAAAACAGAAATTTTGAATTAGGAATTATTGGAAAATACTAGATATTATTAGTTGTATGTTTGATTCTTTTATTTGAGAATGGATCACAATTTTATATCTCATCCATTTTATAAAATGATTCCCATAATTTATGAAATAATAAAAAAAATTATATACTTTCTTATATAGAAAACATTTTTTAGGATACGAATGTATTTTATTATATCCCAATCCCCTTGTATATATTATTTTATTCTATGATAATTAAATCTAGCATCTCATTTTCTTCTAGATGCAAGTCTATCAATCATTTTATAAAGTCATTGAATCTTTCATCAGTCCATCCATTTTTTTCTTTTAAGGTAACAAATATTAGTACTATTGATAATACTAGAAATTTAGTATGACATGAGAGTATTGGTATATATAATCCTTATACAATATTTCAAGAGTTTCTATTTTTCAATGGTTCAACACCTATATCAAGAATTAATTCATCAATACAATTCTCTATATCATAATGAATATATTCATTAATGATAGATCATTAATTTTCATTAATTTTACCATGAATGACCCAACACGTATAACTATGATTATAATCAAAAAAATTCACATGTATTCAATTTATTTTTACCTTATATTTCTCACATTAAAACACTCAAAATATGGTTTAAAAAACAAGTCTTTGTCCCCACAATTTAGTTTATAAAGTTACCATAAATTACTGACCACTTTCTCATACACATCATTGGTTATCCATGAATTTACTGAATTATGATCAATTAATTATTTAAATTAACAATGAAAATTATGAATATATTAAAACATATAAATATATATATAGAAAAACATATAAATTTAAAACATGTTAACAAATAGATATATAAATATATGTAAATTTAAAACATATAGACTAAAATTATATATACACATTTTAAAATAAAACATATAAACATATAATGTTATAAATATAAATCTTCTAAATAAATAAATAAATAGAAATATAATACATAGAATAATTATATATACAAAATATATAATTCAAAACAATTTATATTAATAAATGGATATAATTTATAAAAATAAAAAATTATAAAAAAGTATATAAACCATACAATATTTATAATAATAAACAAATTTAATAATAATTAAATTTAAAATGATGACACTTCTATATATATAAATTATAAAAAAATTATAAAAAAATTTATATTGACAAGATATTTATAATCATGAAAAAATAATTAAAAAAGAAATATTATAACCCTGAAACATTTTATGTGAAAAATATTTACATGTAAAGAAATAAACATATGAATATAATTTATAACTAAAAAATCAATAAATCTTATAAACATAAAAAATTAAACATAAAAAAATATAGATTTATGAATATTCCAATGGAATCCATAGTAGTGATATATGGACTAAAAATAGAAATAAATAAATGTGGAGTGTAGTTGAAAAAAATATTGAAGTCAAATGATTTTAAAATTCATATACAAAACTGGAATAGAACTATTGTGGTGGGCGATAATTAAGGTTGGTTGATGAGATGGTAAGGAGAGAAAACAATTCATGAGATAAGGGAAATAATGCAAAAATAAAGAGAAATGAACTCAAAAAAGAAGATAGAAATTTTTTGAGAGTCATAGAGGTTATAATTTTAGACAGTCTGAAATTAAATGAATTAAGGTTAAAGAAAGACTCATGTATTTGAATTTGTTTTTATTTAATTATATATCAGTTAGTTTTAACAACGTTTATCAAAACACAACATAAAAATCCAACCCCAAATATAATTTTAAATGTCTATATCCTCCCCTAAATCATCATATCTATTTACAGTCTATTATGATTCTAACTTCTCATCACCTTCAACTCCCCTCAGATACAATTCTAATATTCTCTTCTTTTCCACCCACTCTCTACCAAAATCTCTACCCCCTTTCATTTCAACAACCACAATATTGATATACTCCCCTTATACATGATCCCAATCTCCCCCCCGCCTAAAAAATCCATATTGTTCACTTCCATTACCCAAATTTACTATCCATATATTTCATTATACTAAGAATATCTATCACCTATCATTATTCCCTGAATAGGTTTCTCTCTAATACCTCCCATTTTACCATTTTATCACCCTTTTTCTCATGGCATCAACCCTCATCCCAAATCCCCCTATATGGAATTCAATTATAGGCTTCATCTATAAAGTCCTCAACATTACCCATACAGGAATCCAACTAAGGTATCATCATTAACCATTTTCTTATATATTTTTCATTTATTTTTTATACATCAGCTTAGTGATAGATAGAAATCATTCCATTTTTAGTACCATTTAGTCTATATTACCATAAAAAATTTATGAATATGTTTTAGAGTAGATGAAACTGATATCTTAAACTAGTAAATGATTAATAGGACATAATTTGTTGTTTTCTAAAAAATTAATAGGTTTCACATATTTCATAAGATGATATAGGTTTAAAATCCTCCAATTAAGAAGACTGACTAGATAATAGGCCCAGTTTTTCATATATCTGGTCCCTCATCATTTTATTAAAAATATAATTATGCACGTTTCATGAAAATTAATTTGAATAAAAAATGATCCTTTAATGTAGTTTTTACATTATTAAACTATAATATTCATTTGTTTTAACTATGTGTCTTGATAATTCTTTCCATAACCACTATTTTGATAGCTACGACCTTCTATTTCCTTTAATAAGAAATTTATTTGTTCTAAATGTTTCTTGACTAAAATTTCAACAACGGACTCATGAACATGTTTTTAATGTGGAAGATGATTAATAAATAATGACATTTTTGTATAAATTTATTATATCTAGAATGATTTTTATTAGGAATAATTTAAAATTTATCATAAAAAACTATACATAATAAGTAATAGGTTGTCCGTGTTAAATTATTTTCTAAAATGAGTTATTTAATGATCTTTAAAGTTCTGTTTCCGTGAATATGATTTTTTTGTATAAATTCTCAATATTTTAATTTAATTTCAATTATACCATGATTAAAGATAAAAAAAATAAGATGATAATATAGTGGTATTTTTATTTCCATTTATTCCTCCAAGAAACAAATCATAGACCCCTTAATGTTTTGTTGCCTATTAAAACATGATTTTGGAATAATTTGATTACCATTCCATCTGAGAAAAACATTTAATGGTGTAATAGTTTCCCTTTTAAAGCTACCAAACCATGCGATGAGTTACAATTTCACATAAATAATTTAGGAAACCAAAAAAAACCATAACCATTTAATTTAAAACATTTTATTTATAATTAATTCTATAGTAAAATGAAAGATATAATGATCTTAAATGTTATATTCCTATACATATGAATTTATTTTTGGATGGTTTCTAAATTATAATAATTAATTTCAATTATACATGTTAAAAGATAAATTTGTTTGATGATGTTGAAATTGTTTTATTATATTTATGTTTCTTCATTTAAGAAACCCAATATTAACCCTTTTATTTTCCATTATATATTAATTTCTTTAATGAAATTTTTAGATTACATATCCAACTAAAAAATCATAAAATGAAGTAATATTTACCCTTCCAACCAAACAAAACTATGGAATTATATACCATTTTTTCAAAAATAATTTAGGAAAAAAAACATAACCATTTGATGGAAAGAATTTATATTAAACTGAATTCAAAAAAGATAAGTGAATATATTTAAATCATATTTTTAATTATTTGAAATATTATAGAATATTATTAAGTGTAGTTGATGATTTTAGAAATTAATAATGTAAAAATTATAATTATTAATAATTTTGTTAAAGGAAATAGAGTTGAACATTTTTTTGAGTAGAAGATAGATAACCTATAATCCATTAAAAATAGTAATCAATATTGTTTTATATTCATATAAATTTACATATTTTTTTACTATATTTATAAAATTAATTGTTTACTATAAGAATATAATAAATAGTAATTTTAATTTGTTACAAACCATTACAAAATATTGTTATAAAATTTTTTAAATACAGTTTCAAGAAATTATTTAAATTATACTACAATGTTTTTCATTATTACCACAAAAATTTTATGATTCATTATTTCATAATAAAAACATGATTCATTCATGTTTTTGAGTATCTATTAATTTTTCAAATGAGTTTTTTTTTATTTATTGTGACATGAAATCCTTGTTTCCAATTGTAGTCGATTAATATAATGAACATGAAATTTAGATGGATTTATTCTAAAATTCCTTTCATTTTTGATTGAACACTATTTTAAGAGATTTGTATTTATTAAGAAAAAAATAGGCGACTCCTTTATTATTAAATTATTATTTGTTTGATTTTAATGAAATAATATATATGGGTATTGAAAATTAAAGATAATAGACCATAATGGAAGCCTTGAGTATCTTGAGAATATTGAAAATAATCACGTAAGATATATATGTTTTTAAGAGTTGTATCTTTATTTACAATATTGTATTCATAACCAGTCTATAGTTATCCAATAATTTTACATATAATATTACATGATTTATAAACATAAATATCCAATAATTACAACACATGTATCGTAAAGGACTGTTATATTTTCAAGGCTAGGTTATTAAAACATAAACACAACACCTTTATTTTATTTTCCACAGTGAGGTTCCAAAAAATTCATGGTCTATAATATGCTAGGTATAAAATTGGGAAAACATAAATAAACGAGAGAAATAAAAATCCCTATTATTTAATAATCGTGATCAAGAATAATAAGATTTGAGTCAAAGGTATAACATGATACCATAAAATAGAGGTCACATAAGTAATCGCATGGAATCATATCATAAGAAACATGGAATTATAAGATCATGGAATTATATGAAATGTCGTAGCAACATACAACATTACATAAAGATGAGTTAAGGATAACTTTATAAATAATATAACATAGAGGGAAAAGTCCCATAATCGTTTATTTTACTCCCTTACCCCATACATGATGTCTTGTGAGACTGAAGGTTTACCCAATGAATTACAGTGCTATCTGGTCACACCCATCAAAACATGATCATGATATAAGTGTACCATAAAAAGGAAATAAATCTTAATTATTGAAAAGAAATTTACCCATGGAATGAAAATGGTTTCCATAATCATTCTTTCTATCATATTCATTGAAAATGATATAATTAATTAATTTGGAAAATGGTCATAAGACATGTATTACCCCTTAAAAAAGAATATACAATAAAAAAGGTATATATGTGAGAGAAATATATACATAAATTTGAAGCAATAAATTACATAAAAGGAAATTATAGTTGTTGAAAAAACTCTTAAAAATATTTAAAACATTCTTGAGGAAAGTAACATTTCCAATTTGCGTAACGTCAAATGATATAATCTTAGATAGAAAATCATTTTTAAAGGACGCTATATACATTTTTTAGAGGAAAATATCCTTAAAATTTTCAAAACACATACTTAAAATCTAAAACATTCTCAAACATTAAATATGTTTTTTGAAAATAATATCTGAAAAATAAAAATTAATCTTTAAAACATATAGTGGTCATGATTGAGGAAGAGATTTGTTCATGGAAAATAAATTAAAAAAGTATTCCTTTCACATTTTTGCATGAAATGTAAAATAGTGCCCTATTAAAAAATAAATATAATTATTTCTTTAAAATATCTTTAAAAAATATAAATAAGTGTAAAAATGAAATTAAAAAATCCTAGTAATTTTTTGAGAACATTTTTAGAAATCATGGATTTGGAAAGTAATTTATATCCGATTTAAGATAAATAATAATTTATATTTTTAAAAAATAAATTATATCATCAAGTTTATATACCAAAGGGGGGAAGATGGTATTATTACCTGAAATGTTCATGAATAATTAGAGAAGAAGAAAATGAATTGGGTTTGTTATAAAAATTTTATATAATTTTCTTTAATGGAAATTTAATCATATGTAATCCAAATTAAATTGAGATTGAAACATAAAACCTTAACGATTTAGAATCCTTTGAATCATAATATCACTCGAATTAAGTATATTAATTTCAAATTAAAATATCATGATTTATAAAGGATTCACGATATTTTATGTAAATTGGAAATACTTACACCATTGAATAGAAATTTTGTTTATAAAAGAACATGTGTCTCAAAGAAAAATGTTTGAGAAGAAACCCTTCAACAGGTAAAGTGATTGAGGTGAGAGTTAATTAACTTGGTTATTATATGTAAAACATTAATATACATAGAGATACAATTTTAAATAAAAAATTAACAAATAAAAATTAATTTCACACATAATCTTCATATAATGTTATCAACAATGTATATGTATAATCCAATGAATGATAATTGTATTGAGAAACCCATTACTGTGCTTCCCATTAGTTTAGAATTATTTAAAATCATGTAGTGAGGTTTTTAAAAATTTATTAACCTATAACCTATCTATATTAATATTTATAATAACATATATATCCTTTTGTAACATCATATTACCATTTTGTTAAAAATATTTCATTATCGCTATTATTCCGGGTGTTAATTGATTTATTTTCATATACATGTATTGTTTTTAAGGTTACGAATCATAAAAATAGGATATATTTCTAAAATATCAATAATTATATTAATGTTATAAATACAATTTTTTGAATATAATTTTCTTAAGAACGATTATAGAATTTTGAAGATAGAGAATGAATCACATCACTTCGTAGAGATGGTAGGTCGTATGTACACTCATGTGACATTATCAATTCCTTAAATTGTGAAATGTTAAAGAATTGAATGGTATATTAATTTTCAAAAATCAATATAATTTCATTTATATGACATCCATTCATTTAAATTATTATTTATTACCTTCTATATAAATCATAAGTGAAAAATGTACCTGATCACTTCGTGAGGTGGTAGTCCACCATACATATGATCGATGTTATCATATTCTCAATAGAATGGATGAAAGAAGTTATTTATGATATTAAAATTACATAAGTAAAATAATTTCATAAATAACAGAATAAAAATTAGATACATCATTATATAATTCCCTGGTAATTGATGATGGAAAACAAATTACGTTAATCTGTGAGGTGATAGTTCATTGTTCACATGATCAATAGTTTTATTACACATTTGAGGGAGGAGGATATGGTTTTATGTCATGTAGTTAAAATGAAAACATCTAATTATATTTAATATATTATGGTTGTTAGACAATTACGTTTTCATAATATTTTTAGTAGGTGAAAGAAGAAATAAAATGAAAATCACGAATAGTGATGTTACATATTATTCTTAATATTCTTTAGGTTATCACCAATATAATTCTTAGGTTGTATTTATAAATTACAATGGATTATAATATTATTTTAGGGATGCAATTAAGATATTATGTAAGGTCTTATTTGAGACAATGAGTTTCTGATGTGTGGAAATGAGAGATGATGGGGTGGCATTTTATAATTTTTGGAGAGGACACACATGTTGTTTTTGTAAAGAAAGAATTACACCCATGTTTTTATCATTAATAAAGGATCCAAAATGAACCATTTTAGAAACCTAGAATATATAAATTCAATAAATATCAATAAATCAATAATTAGATAAATTTAATTTCATATATAACACTCATCGTTTTTAGGTTAACCACCGGTAAACACATTTTTACTTTAACCATGGTAAATATTTTTTAATTTTTTCAATGATAATTATTGAAAAAAATTATGATGGACTTATAAAATAATATATTTTTCTCAAATATGGAATCCAATTTTCCAAATTTAATTTATAAAACAAGCTTAATTTAATTTCAAATTAATCATTCAGACATGTCAAGAAAATGAATTTTTAGAAGTACATATTTTTGGAAAATATGATAACATATTAACTATATGAAAAGTAATAATATTTAAATTAATTTTAATTCATATATGGAAAATATAAAATTCCTTAAAATCATCTTTCATTAGGTGTTATTTTAATTATATTAAAGGGAAAACAATTATGCACCTTAAAATAGTTTTTAGAAAAATATTTTTTAAAGAATTAAAATAAACTAACAATATTTTAATTGCATATAATAAACAAAATTCATTTTAAAACAAAATAAAATAATTAACTTACTTTTAGACTACCTATTTTATTAAAAATAAATGACATTTTTTAAAAAAATTGATATTTTTCACTATTCACTAAAACGGTAAATTTTTCTGAAAAAATAATAAAATTTCCGCATAAGGTAATATTAATAGAATGATTTAAAAAATTATTTTAAATTTATAAAATCAAATATCTATATGGTCGAAAATTTAATTATAATATTATCTCAAAAAATAAATTAAAAATTATTTTTGAAGGAATGAAATGTTTTTTAGAATAAAATATCAATAATAAAGTTGATTTCTAATTTATTAATAATTTATTAATAAATTAATATGGAGTAGAACCTTTATATTTATTTCAAAACATAGATAATGCTATTCTTACCCACTAATTTAATGTGTAGGTTAGATAGATATTTTTTAAATAATAATATTTTAAAATTATATCACGGTTCACATAAGATTAATATTGTATGTAATAAAATATGTCCAAGAAATAAATATTTATTTAAAGATAAATATATATTAAATTTTATGGGTGTTTCATTATACCCCTGTAAATAAATTTTTTAATCTCATTTTTAACTTGTTCTCTGTAATTATGTATATTAAATTTTAATATTAATTTTGCAGAAAACCCACATCAAAATAATAGTTAATAAAACATTCTTCTAAAAAATGGAAAGGGAAATATGAAGGTCATCAAGTAACAGGGTTTCCACAAAAGAGAACAGTGGTGGAAAGTGAATACATGTACATGAAAGAAAAGAATAAATAATTATTGGGAGTTTTAGAGATAATTAATCACAAGAAATTGAATGATCACGAGATAGTTAATAATTTTATAACTATAAAAAATAATGAATTAAAAGACCATTGATTCATTAAATATGAAGGTAATATGATATTTTTTTCCATGATACCTTCCCAAGATTTTAAGGGTATATTTACCATCCATACAAGGAACATAAAGAAATCTACTTACATGAAAATTTTAATTTCATCCCTTAACCATTTCCACCAAAATCTAAAATTTCCCTCAAATGATGTGAATTAAAGTTTTTTTTCTTTCTTAGAGCACTAAAATAAACTTCTAAATGATCACAATATCACAAAATAAAAACAATTTATTCCTCTTTTCTTTAATGAAACCAAAATGGTTTGTACAAAATAAGATAATACAAAAAATGAATATATTAATTTCAAAAAATTTACCAATAAAACTCTAGGTTTAATTTATATCATTACTTAAATAATTAACCCTTTATCCCAAATAACCATAATAACCTCAACATGAATGATAGTTTTAACCTCAAATTTTATCTCATTCCCTTCAAGTTACATCTAAAAAAGCATAATATCATTCCACCCAAAATAATACCTCATGTTAAACATAAAGTTTTTATATATTTCTACCCAATAAAAAATTTCCAAAAATATCATTAATCACTTCAAAATCAAATACATTCAAATATACATAAACATATAATATTTTTCATCAATCAACATAATATTTTTCTACCAAAACATTAATGAGAAAACATTGTCACTCTAACAAGTACATAACATAGGTCCGTGCTAGGTGATACACCCCTATATTCAATTTCTTGTGGGTTCAAGACTCATGGTCATGCCAGATATTGTGAGTTTCCATTCTAAATATGGTTTATACTCATTGAAAAATAATAATTCCTCCATCATTATCAAAAATATGATAAAGATCCTCAAAAATAACATTAATTAAAAAATCAGTTTGTAACCACTAATGGTTTTATTTATATTTTCCCCCAACATCAAATAATATTAATTTAATATTATTACCTTAACATCAAATATTGGATAAAACATAAAGGTTACCTATACCATTAAAATTATTTTCATAAAATATAATGGAATTATTAAACAAATAACATTTTTTACTAAAAAACCATACTAAACCCTAGGGTTATATTACAATAAATATCTCCCAATAAAATCTTAATGATATAAAAAAACAATAAATTAAAAAGAAAAAAGCGGTATTTATACCATTAATATGATGATTGACCTTAGGCTTACACACCTAGGAGACTTTAGTTATAAAATAGTTCATCCCTTATTTTCATTAATGAAATTATTTCATGATGGTTTATAAGGATTCTATGAATTTCTAAAAAAATACTTATGAATTTTCAAACCATATCTGTAATAAGGCTCATTTTCAATCAATAAAAGATGAATAACTCTAAGTCAATGCTTCATTTTTGGTGTTATTACCCCTACATACAACTATTATATAGCCACATCCACCTGTAATATCTAAACTAGAATGAAATTTCATGGAAAACACTCACTATAAACATTACTAAAAGTACATTATGCTTTCATACAATTATAATTATTTTTATACTTTTCAATAGAATTATCCATAGGGTTAAAACTATGATTTTCTCAACCTTGTTTCCAACGTTTAATTGAAACATTCATCTGATACCAACAATAGAGACCCAAGCAATTTACACACCATATTACATTAATCATGAATATAAATATCCAATAATTACAACACATGTATTATAAAGAACTAGTTGCTTTGGGAGACTAGTTTCATAATACATAATACATAGAATAATCATTCTATTTTCTATATTGAGAGGATAAAATCCATTCAAGCACCTATATCAACCTAGGATAACATGTGGAATACATAATGAAAGCGGTGGGCAAAAAAGTCTAGTAATTGAATAAAAAAATAAGAAAGAGTAACATGTGAGTAAAAGGTATAACATGATATCATAAAAGATAAGACACATGAGTAATCACTTGGAATCATAATGTAAATAAAATTGTATCATAAGATCATGTCATCACAGGAAATGGAACAACATCATATAACATTACATAAACATGACTCAGAGATTACTGAGAGAAAATATCATATGGTAGACAATGTCCCATAATGTATTATGGTTAATACTTAATCCCATACATGATTTCTCATAAGAATAATGATATCTAAAGTTAATTTGACTGCTATATGTGTTCACCCATCATATCATGTTCTTGATCTATGTGGGCCACATAATGGAAATAAATCATAAGTCATAACACAAAATTTACCTATATAAATAAAATTGGTGGTATAATATTTCTTCATATAATATTTAATGGAAATTTCATAATTAAGTAATTTGAAAAATAATCATAAGGCATATATTACCCAATAAAAGGAATAGAGAATAAATGAAGAATATATGCGGGAGAAACATATATATATAATTTATAAGAAATTCATATCTCCAATGGATATTTTCATTGTAGAAAATTCTTTTAAAAAGGTTTTAAAAAATTCATATGTAAATTATACTTTTCTATTAGATTACCATAAAAGGATGTCATATTAAATTGAAAATGATCTAAAAGACCACATTGAACATTTATTGAATAAAATATAATTTAAAATTGGAAAATATGTATTTAAAATATAATGATTTCAGAAAGAAAAATATTTTTTTCAAAAATAACATCTGAATAATATAAATTATTCTTTAAAACATTTAGTGGTCATGATGGTAGACGAGTTTCATTCATTCTAAATACATAAAAAAATGATTCCCATTATAGTTTTAAAATAAAATTCGAAAATTAATTTATTCAGAAATAAAAAAGAAAGATCACATTCAAGAATTTTCATTAAAAAATTTTGGACAAAAATTACAATAAATAATCATAGTAAAAAAATTTAAACATTTTTATAAAACAAGGATTTAGAAGAAGATATAAATTTCAACCTAAGAGATAAATGTAGTCATATTTTCTAAAAAAAATTATCAAAAGTTTCTTTTAAAAAAGATAGGAAAATGGTACTATTAATTTAAAACAACATCAATAGAAATAGGTTAAGAAATTTAATGTAGTTTATTAGATAGCTATCAACTAATTTCTTCCAATAGAAATTGAATCATAAGATATCCAGATTAAAATGAGATTAAAACATAATAACTTACTTATTTGGTAAATTTTGAACCACAACAACCCTTGAATGAAGTAAATGAATTTTAACATAAAATCACATATTGTGGTAAAGAATCAAGATATTTTATAAATGGGGTATGTATATACCCCATTAAAAATAACTTTGGTGCATAAAAGAACATGTGTCTCAAAGAAATATGTTTGAGACAAAACCCTTACAAAGTTCATATCATTGATGCAAGAGTTAATAAATGAGATTATCATGTGTAAATAAATATATCGACAAATAATAAAAGTTTAAATAAAAAATAATGAAATAAATACTCATTTCACACATAATCTTGGAATAATATTGTCAATGAAGTGGATGTATAATCTAATGAAAGAAAATTGAGTTAAGGAATCCCTTACGACGTGCTTCCCTTTAGTTGACAATTACTTAAGATCTTGTATAGTAATTTTAAACATGTTATTAACTTATAAGCGAACAATATTAATATTTATAATATATTATTTTATCTTTTTATAAAAAATTATTACCTATTTGTCAATAATATTTCATTATCCCTACTATTTCATGTATTAATTTCTTTGTTTACATATGCATGTCTTGGGGTGGATGATCCCTTTCTTAAAAAAACCATTTAGTTACATCATATACAAAATTATATTAATTTGATAAATATCATTTTTTCATTATATTATTTTTTATAATGATTTTTGAATTTTGAACATAGATAACGAATCACATAACTTCATGGAGATGGTAGGTCGTGCATACGCATGAGCGATGTTATAATTTTATTAATGGGTGGAATTGTAAGGAATTAAATGGTATATTAATTATTTAAAATAAAAATATTTCAATATATATCACATATATTCATTAAATTTATCCTTTATTACCTTCTTTATAATGTTTTAGTGAAAAAAATAACATTGCTTCACGTGGCGGTCGTCTGCCGTACGTAAGAGAGACATTATCGTATCCTCCATGGAATGAAAAGTTATAAGGTATATAAGATTTTATAAATAAATCATAAATATCATATATAAACATTATAAATATCCTCATATTCCCTCAAGAGAAGTGGTGATGGAAAAAAAATTAATTCGGTTCATGAGGCCGTAGTTTCCAATACCCGTGATCAATGATTTCATTTCCCATTTAAGGGAGGAAGATATGATTATCGTTCATGAAATTAACATAAAAAATATAAGTATATAAAATAAACGCATTCCAATATATTATCATGTTTTTAAAATATTTTAAGGAGGTATAAAAATAAATAATATAAAATGATCGGTTAAGTTCATTACCCCTTCTTCAAATAACTTCTTCATGTTTTCATCAAATATATTCCTAGGTTTTCTTTATGAGAAAAAAATAATTCTAGGTTTAGTGGATGAAATTAAAGAATTTATTTATATAGGTTTTTGATGAACCAATGGGTTATGGATGTTTGGAAAGTAGATAATATGGGGGGCCTTTATAAGTGTGGGAGAGGACACACATGGATGTTTTTAAAAGAATAAATTCCACCAACATTTTTATAATGGAAAAAATTCTCCCAATTGAACCATTTAAGAATAATATATGATATAAGGTCAAATAATTAATAGTAAAGTATATATTATAAATTTTTTAGGCCCCTTTTTAATATTATCATTTTAGTTTTCCCATCCCATAATCTTTTTTACCTTAACTATGGTAAATAATTTTTATGATTTTAACAATTCATTATGGTAAAAAATGAAGTACTATTTATTATTTAATATAAATTCACATGATTCAAAATATGGAATAAATTTATTAAAATTTAACTCAATGAAGTGGTATAATTTATTTTAAAATTAACCGCATAGATGTGTAGAAAATATGTTTTGAAGAAAAGCTTTTTTTAAGGAAAAGATAATATCATATTAACTATATAAAAACTAACTATATTTAAATAAATTTATATTAATAAATTTATATTTATAATTTATATATTTAATAATAATTTTTTTTCATTAGGGATTATTTTATCTAATTAAATAGGAGAGAAATTATGCACTTTAAAATAGTTACTAGAAAAAATGTGTTTTAAATCCTAAAATTAAACATTTAATATAATCAAATATAAAAATGATTATTGTGTATCATTTTTATTTTATACTATTTTTTTAATTGAAAATAAAAAAATTAATAAATTTACTTGTAAGTTATATACTTTATAAAAAATAAATGCACATTTTCCAAAAATCAGTATTTTTGACTATTCAATGAAAAATATATTTTTTAGAAAATACCAAAATCTCATTTTAAGATAATATATATATTTTGATTAAAAAAATTAATTCATTTAATAAAATAAAATTTATTAATGCCCCAAAAATTAATTATAATATTTTCTTATAAAATAAATAAATAACATTTTTAAAAGAAACACATTTTTTATTGAATAAAATATCATTATAAAAGTTTTGTGCTTATATATTTATCAATTTTAGATAAATTATCGTTGATTATGATATATATATATATATCATAATTTACTTAACACTATTTATACCAAAATATTTAATGGCTAGATTATGTCGGTCACGTTTAAATAATAATAATATTATTGTATATCATGGTTCTTTTAGAATCAGTGTTTCATGTATTGAAATATATCATAGAAAAAAATTAAAGATAAATATATTCGAAATTCTTAGGATGTTATAGTACATTAATATTATGTATTATTTTTACCCTGATTCTATCAAATAATTTTTCTGCTTTTAGTTTTTGAAATACAAAATAGTAATTATGGTTTTTTTCATTATTAAGTGAATGATAGTATAAGTTGTGTGAATTTTTATGTTACATGTTTTGGAAAAATGTTACAAGAATATCAAATATCTTTATTAACCTCACAAGAAATAAGAGAATACATTCAAATCACCCATCCATTATTATAATGTAATCCACATAATTTATTATTTATCAATATTATTAAGATTTTATTATAATTTTATTTACATGTAACCTATAAAAATTTTAAATTATTTGATATTGATGGAAGAGTGATGTGGAGTTTCATTGATTTGCTATAAGGTAAATTCTTAATCTATTTCTCGATCCTTTTTTATGTAATATTTTTTAAGAACTATCAGATATTAGATTATAGGTGTAAATCACTCTAATAAATGTGTTATGACTGAGAATATAATTGAAGATATATTAAAGGAAACCAACAATGAGTAATTTTTTATGTATAATTTTACTGATTATAATAGTTATAATTATACTTTAAAATAGGTAAATGATCGAAGGTGATCATTGAAGGAATTGAAACATTCAGTCATTATAAAATCAAGGTAGAAACTCTAAGATTTCACTTTAATCATGGATTATATAAAAAATAATATATATTTATTATCTATGGATGATGATTTGAAAATAATAACAAGGATAAATTTTAATTGAAAAATAATATTAGTTTCTTTATTTAATTTTTCTAATTCAAGTTTAAAAAAATTTCCATAATGTTGATGGTGGAAATTTTGTCTATGCCAATTAAATATTGAAAAATTATATTTTCACGACCCCCTCCCTGAAAATATTCCCCTCCTAAACTGAAAATGGAAAATTAAAGATAATAATCCTTGAGTCTCCCCTCTAGTT
This sequence comes from Viscum album, assembly GCA_963277665.1. Taxonomy (NCBI): domain Eukaryota; kingdom Viridiplantae; phylum Streptophyta; class Magnoliopsida; order Santalales; family Viscaceae; genus Viscum; species Viscum album. The sequence continues at coordinate 213,293,492 of OY728164.1, forward strand.
GTCCCCTGGGTGGCGACCCACACCATGGTATATAAATCTCACTAAAATGGGAGGCATTTCCCTTATTTGAAAAATATGATCAGGAGATATGATATATCAACCCCAAAAAACATCAATACATATACATAATGTATCCAAAATCAATCAAACATTCTTGTTTAAAATATTACTGTCTCAAATTCAATAAAACTCCAAAGTAAGTACCAAAATTAAGGCTAAGAAACAACACAACAATTTTCCAAAAGTCCGAGCTAGTAACACCCAACACAGTCCTTGCAGTACTCCTAGAAACCTAAAATCTATTTTATATACATATGATGATCATTGAATTATACTCATTAGGAAAACCAAAGTCTCTCATGAACACGTGAAGGAGGCATGCTAATGCACTCGTGTGAAAATATAAGAACCAAATAACACCTAAGCAGATATAATGACCATCCCAATGTCACTATGGCATGATCACAAAATAATGCATGTCAAGTAACACAATAAAGAACATCGATGATAGGGTACTCCACACCACTTTCCTACTTATTAGCCAATTTGAAATGCTAATGGAAAATGTTCTGAAAATCCCACCTCTTCTGAACATATCGAACCACATCCCACCCACACACACCAAGGCCTCACAACCACATCCTACCCCCAGACACTTAGGATTCAAAAAATAATCATATACATCCAACATACACCTAGTCCAAAAACCCTCCTCATCCTTAAGACACATGGGACGGAACAACACATATCATCCCAAATACAAATGGGAAAGCACAACACATCTCATCTTGAAGACACCTATGAATGTACAACCTGCTCGCACATACTTGGGCCTTGAAAACCGCAAAATATACCAATAAACATGGACTATCACCACCAAGAATTGGGATCATGGAAGAGTGGGTGGACAATCATCAATCCTCCCAACTAGATGATTGGGAAATACACCCTCCCCATGACGATGGGGGTGTTTGGCACATGGTTCTCAACTAGAGTGGTTTTCCTATTGAAATAAAAATAATATAAAGAGTATGTATATATATAGTCTCAAGCATTCTAGCCCATCATATGGGATTTACATCAACTGATTTCTATATATGAATTCATTAGTATCAGCAACATTCTCTTTTAAAGATGATAAATTAAATATGCTTCATAAAAATCATTCTCTTAACCCCCACTAATTTCATCCTTATTATGCATTTATTTATTTCATCACTACCTGGGAAACTATGTAACACAAACCAACAAAAGTAGAAATGAAAAGGTCACATAATGGAAGGATAACCATGGTAAATTTACCCACATCACATTTTATCTCTATTTAACATACATACAAACCAATTCCATCATCATAATCCAGATTCATTCCCCCCAAACCAGATCTAGACAGATTAACCCCCCACTAATAGGTGCTACCAACACTACATATCATCCTAACCATCTCAGATGTACAGATACATAACACCGCCCACTCATTCCTCAGTGAAACAATCTCCCAACCTAAGATTCCATTCTTCCTTACAAAACCATGAAACAAACACACAACACACAACTATGCTTACATATGTGCCACATCAAAAACAGTAACGGACCCATATACATAGCTAGTCACCCCAAGAAACCTATAAAAATCACATTCAAATTTATAAAGTAATTAGTTATTCAATTCCACTGGTTAATTTAGAGGTTATTATAAAAATTGGGTTATCTTGGGGAATCTATTTATTATCCACATATACACAGTTAATAATTTTTATATAAATAGTCACCCAAAAAATCATTCAGAATCCATAATATGTTCACAAACATAGACTCCCCAATAACCATGATTTTCTATATATATATAGCCTATATAATCACAATAAAAATTGAAATGATAACAAGCAGAACAAACATAACTTTTCTCCAACCCCTGTATATTGATCTTAAACTGGTTCAACTATCTTCATTCAATTTGGATTCAATTATGTTTAAATTTTAAGCATTAATACCCCCACCCTGCATTATAAAAAATTAATAGGGATGATGGGAACCACCATTAAAGAAGAAGCAGTCAATGCTTCTTTATTGTACCAAAGTAGGGGTGCACATGTAGTAGAAAAAATCTAGGGAGAAAACTAGGTACAAAGGCTTATGAACAAATGTACAACTCCTTAGGAAAGAAAGGTTCTGAGAATCTCATAATAGGGGGAAAATAAGTAAGAACAAGGGAATTAGATTTATCGAATTTTTGTAAATATAAACATATTAGTAGTTATGATATGGTTGGGATTTTCTATTAAAGTTGGATTTGGTAAAGATAATGTGCTTTGAAAAAATTAAAACCCCATGACTCTAGAAATATAAATATATGAATCATTTCCCTTGAAAAGGATTCATAAAAATATAAATTTCATATTAAACTCATTTTGCATCAAATAATAATTTTAAAATGTCAAAACTAGAAACACTAGAAAAGTAGATAACTTTTGGGAATGACTCACTTTTTTTTGAGTCACCATTCATAGTCACTAGTGTGAGTCTCCACTGAAATTAAATAGTATGAGGAATCATCGTGAGCTTCCATTCTAAGTCACCATCACGTTCTTCCATTTGAAGAGTCACTATTCGCTGGGATACTATTCAAGTCACTGGTGAGAACTACTATCGCGAGTAAATAGTGTGAGTCATTGGTGCGAGCTACCATTGGGAGTCGTTAGTGTGAGTAACCAGTGCGAGCAACCATCATGATATTCCAATTCGAGTCAATGGTGTGATCTACCACCCTGAGTTATCAGTGTTAGCTACCTTCGTGAGTCACTAGTGCATGTCAGTGGTGAGATTTACTATCGCGAGTAACCAGTGAGAGCTACCATCATGAGTCACCGTCACGAGTAACCATTCGGTGAAATACCATCCTAACTCAGTATTTTGAATCACCATTGGAAAACATGAAAATATTTAAAAGTGTTTAAATAGTTCACCTTGACTTCCTAAAACACTTCAAACATTTAATTTTCAAAATGTAATTGACCTTATAGGTTGGTTCATTACATCTATATTTATAAAATTGTTGAGTCTGACTATAAAACAAAGTGATATGAATTTTTTATCAATGGTGTATTTTTTTCTTGTATTAATTGATTTATATGTTTTTATGTGAATTATTATTGTTAGTTATATTGGATAAATATGTTTTATTTTGTAATGTACCAAATTTGAAATTTAGAGCCTAAAATAGCGAAACCCCATAAAACACTTTGGAGGGGGAAGGATGTATTTTTTTCTTCTCACGTTACCCATTTTAATTCAACACATTGACTTTCCATATACTGGAATGTTCCGCTAAAGTGATGGTGACGGTTAAGGAAAAAAGGTGATGGAGAGTTACATTGTTCATAACACATTGGTATGGTATTGTTCTAAATTCTGGATAAGAGATGATTTTAGGTATTATGTTACACTTGATGCTATAAAATTTTTATTAGGTTATTCCACTTCAGTATGGAATGCACTACTTATCACATAGGGTCCATATAGCTTTATGAAGTCTTTTATATTTCCCTCTACATTGGTGTGATACCCTTGAAATAGACTAGAGGATGTGCACATGAAATTATATGTCTGATTCTAATTCAAGGTAACTTTTAGGATGTACTTATCGATGGTGCTTGAATGTTAATTTTTGGGTAATAATCAACAAATATTTAGTATTATTTTAAAAAATTATTGGGATTGAACATTTATAGTGTATAAGATTATAAATGTGGATGTATATGGGGATGCCAATGGTATTTATGGGTAATTAATAAGGGTTCTTACTAGGTGATCGTTGGGGTACTTACTTGGAAACTAATGATGGTGGTTCATGGAAAATATTAATATTGCACATATCCTATTCTAGTTAGTCGTAATATTTTCATTTAGTGATTATTTATGGTGGTTTTTAGTTATATATTGGGTGAATTTACAATTATACCTAGCCATCAATGCAATTATGAGTAGTTATCTACCTATGCTATATATAGGTGAAAATCAGAGACTAATGGTCAGATTCTATTATTTGTACATGATTTATGTGCATACAATTTATGTTTATTTTATGTAATTGGTATTCACAGTCATCATCCATTAAACTACCCCAACCTAGGTTTTGAGGCCATATATAATAATTATCTTGTGGGAGATATAGGAAACTTGCTGGAAAACTAGTGTATTTTTTGGGTTCCCCTCACACATGATTATATTTAGGATACTGAATACTTGGTGTTTGAGGTTGGGAGTTATAATGAGTTAGATAGTGGGATTTTTTATATGAGGGACCTTATTTAAAGATTAATTATATATATCTAATTCAGGAATTTATGTTATTTTATACTTTTTAGGCACAATTTTTATTTAATTTCGACTACATTACAAAATTTAATGGAGTATTCATTTTTCAAGGGAAATTCTTCCCCTTATGATGAGTTTGATATCCTCTGTTCCAGTCGCGAACCCCTTTCATATTAGAGATCAACTGAAGGAGGATTTATTACCACCCATTGAACATTAAATTTATGATTCAATCTTATAATTTTTATAAAAACACATTGATCAAATACACTATGATGGTAGTATATTATTAAAATTTGTTATTTGTTTTATATTTTGAATAGGGGTTGTTTGTTTTTAGATCTTATGAAAATTGATTGATGAAGGTCACATAATTTTACAATTTAATAAATATTTTGGTGAATTTAAAATTGGGGACATGATATTTGGATATAATTTATATTTGTAAAACATTTCATTTAATTAATATTCACCTTGGAATATGAATTTGATAATAATTCCCAAATGGTTTGGCATCATTTAAATCCTTGTCTAGGGTATCGATCTTAATCATTTTTTATAAAATATTACATAATTAATGATATATAGTGTACTATTGGTTTCAATAATTCATGCAATCCATATTTTAAACCAAACATTCATTTAATCATGATATATCTAGTTTAACATACACATTGGTAAATGAGAGAAAATTAATTAAGAAAAAATTATCATTCACATAACATTACCAAAAAAATAAAACTTGAAAAGAAATTGATAAAGGGATTATGAATGGGATACCAACCTAATTAAACAAATTAGAGATAAAAATTGTAACAATATAATGATGTTATGAATAACAGTAAAAAATTAACCAATCATTATATTTTAAACTTAATTAAAACATAAAAATTTATGAGTTCTTAATGAATAATAAAGAACATGACAAATAAAATTGGATAAAAGGTTTATCTTGTAAAAAAAAGAGTATGGAGGGTCCTTCAAAATCATTATAATTGATATTTTGATGAAAGTTATTCTATAAATCTTTAAAAATTGTTAATATTTTCTAGTAGACGGGGGATGTATTTATAACCCATGGTGGTGGAATTTTATCCTTATAAAACTATATTCCATGTTGGCTCATCTGGTTTACCCACATAATAAATGTATATATAGAAGATTCATTCTAAATATTTGAATATGTTTTTATTTCAAATTTGCCCACCAAATTTCATGTCGGTTTGAATTTACGAGCCAATAAAATGGTATAACTATTTTGATAAAACTTGTTTCGTTGTCATGGATTATCTGAAATTTTTACAAGGTCCAAATTTTAACATATTTATGACGAGGATCATTTCTAAATATCTAACATCCATTGTTTAATAATTTATTTCTCTAAATATATTTTGCTGCTATATAAAATTTGATAATATTTAATAGAGAAAGTTTGATGATACAGTCAAAAGAGTGAGCTTTACTCAAACTATTTAATGAAGGGTGGGATTCTATTTTGGGATTATTTAAAGAAACATAAAGGTTATACTGGGTCATTAATTTTGTACCCACTATTTAGTGAAATAATTTTTTACTTATGCTGATGTTAAATTTGATTTTGTATTTAGTTTCTATCCGAGTTTATAAAAATTTATTTTTTGTCCAATTTGATGGATTAATCTAGTGGGCCCTACTATGTTATCTACTAGGCCCTTAAAATGGATGAAAAAGAAAAATACCTAGTGAAATAATTTATAGTATAATCAATTAAGAATACTAAATAGAAATAATAACATAATTTTGATTAGTATAACAACATTTATGTTCCAAATAGTTAACTATATTTTAATTGGATGAATTTAACGAATTCTATAAAAATTTGTTTATTATCAAAACATGAACAATGGTTGATCATTAGGAGTTTCATAAAGAAAAAATCAGTAATGTGGGTAATTAAAAAATATTTAATTAATATATAATATAAAACTAACCCATACATGGGCTACTGTATTCCCTATGACATAAAAAACAAAAAAAAACATCCAAATCATTTCTAATCACTAAATATATTAATTTTTTTCTCTCACCATGGGGTTTAAACTATTTCCCTCATCTATATTAAAATTCATCACATAATATTACTGTAATCATATGAGAGGAAATTTATTATTCATGTTCAAAATTTATAATATACAATATAGTCACAAAAAACTCTCTTCTCATAATGATGGTGATTTATCATTGATGTACACCATTTTCGCAACCAAATGTAAAAATCTATGATATGATAGGATATATCAGCTTCAAATGACATATTAAAGTGTTCATGAATAAATTGGTATTTTTAGGGATTGTTAATGGAATTGGATGATTGGAAATTATCCAAAATAGGGTAAAGTTGGATAAAAACAACAATAAATACAAATCAAATTCTATAAAATAGTACATTTATGGGAAAGTAAAAAAACTTTTTTACTTGTAAAATTACTTGTATATAAATATATAAGAGAGAGATAAATATAAATGTAGGAAAATATAAAATGTTTATAGAATGTATAAAATATCAAAATTAATTAAGTAAATGTGACTCAATTGATCTTTTTGACCCTTTTAGTATAACTTTTACACATAATTTTTCATTTTTTTTAATTTTCTCCTCTTTTCCTTTTTTTATTTCATGAATAGTTTTTATGAACTTTATACAAAAAATAAAATATAAAGATTCATTTTCCCAAGCCTCACATAATGATAATATATTTCTGATAGATTTATTTTATACATATATTTTATTGTATTTTATTGTTTTTTTGTGTATTTAAATGAATATTCTTTAAAATTGTTGGTATTTTTTGTTTTTTATGGGTGAATGCAATCAATATTTAAAAAAGGGATGAGAAGTGTCAAATATCATGACATTTTTAATGCAAAATGAAGCTAGAAAAATTGAGTAGAACACATTACACGTCATATATTTCGATTACACGATGTGAATTTTTTCTGAAATATTATTTAAGAAGGGATATGCGGAAATTCAAGACTCTTAGAAATTAAAATATCACACATCATGTAACCACATTACAAATCATGTAAATTTTTGAGACAAAATTTAAAAGTCTAAATTTAGTGAATCTTCAATATTTTACCCAATCTATGACTTCACACACACCCAAGATCCCTTTTTAACCATTCCATAATGATTTTTAATATTGTACTAGACTTCTAAATCCTATAAAATGAGGGACATGATGTTATGGTAGAGGCATTGGAGATTTGGAGACCAGAGTGTGGAGTTGAGAAGCTATGGGGACCTTTTTAAGTTCTCTATTTTTGTTATGCTTTCATTTTTTTTTCTTCTTACCTATTATTATCTTATTACTAGGATGATGGGGTAAAAAAACCTTGTAATGGGGTAATTTAATTAAAGGGGGTAGGTTCCATTGGATTTATTCCATTTTATTTTATTCAGGTATTTTTTTCAGCAATTTAATATTGAAGCTTCCAAATAACATTATTTTTCTTTAATCATGGCCATTGATATTTAAATCTAAAAGGGACTTTAAAATTTCACAAGTGAAAACTACAAATGTGGAATGTCCATTCTTGAATTTAGGGGAAATCAGGTTTTAAATTTGGTATCAAGACAAACTTGATTCTTTGAAACCCAAAATTCCAGGACCAAGGGAAATAGGGTATTTCATTATTAAAGAGGAGATACCATGAAAACAAGATCTTCCATGTCTCGACTTTGACACCAATAATGAATTAACCAATAAATTTTATTAAAATTAATTTCACTTGATCCCATAAATTAGAAAACCCAAGAATGATTTTCAAACCAGTTTCCTAACCAATCAATCAAGCTACATCGTTTTCATTTTTCTTTCTCAAAACCAATATTTTGTCACCACATTCTCCAATTCTAATAAAATTATTTATTTTGGAATAAATATTCAAACTAAATTCACCATCTCTAGAGGTTTACCATTAAAATTTTCTAATACTAAATTTTAATTTATTGTGTATCATGGTTAGAGTTTTCATAATTTTTTTTACATAGACTAATAGGGAATTGACGATTTCATATAGGCCTATAAAATAGCTGTCGTTGCGAGGGACAAGTTATTTTATTTTTTAGGATTTTTTTAAATTTTTTTTATTACATTATTTAAATTTCTCCATTTACGATGGGTGTGTACATTATATGAGTTTCATATTTTTACAGCCATAAATGCACAACTACGACAAATGGGTAGTGAGAAAATAAATCATTGAGGCAACACACCATTCTACCCCATGATTTGAAAGTGAAATCCTTAAATCCATGGATGTCCTGGAACAATACAAACATGCTGAGGTTCATCAAATGTAACAAGGGATGTGTAAGCTTGAATACTATGGGTGCCCATCAAACACAAGATTACAACCAAGCATCCAAGATCCCCCACCTTTGAAATAAACCACTTTGAGGTAAATCCTACAATAATTTCAATGATAAATAGTCTGAAATTAACCAGACTTCCATATGATGTTTCAAAAAACCATCTTAGAAATTTCCACAGGTTTTTAAACACATTCCAATTTCAGAATGTTTCATGTGATGTTGTGAGAATCTGTCTTTTCCACCATCTAAGTCAATGGACCTACAGGTAAACATTATAAACTTTTGTCAATTTGAATATGAATCAATATATTATTCTTGGGACCATTATAATGATATGACATGAAAATTTTGTCATCATGGAATAATACTATAGATACTAATCAAACATTATATTATTGATTTACATAGAAAAACATGTCAATTATATACAGTATATTTTGACTATCATTAATGATGAAATTTCCTAAAGAAAGCTATATCTTATTGGATGTGATGGTCAGAAAAAAATTCCAGTGGTAAGGATAAGGGACATAAAAAAAATGTGATCACATGATAAAAAATACTACATGGATATAATATTGTAATCATTAACAAATAAGGTAGACATCAGGAGGGTCCATCTACATAACAACCATGTTATTCATATAGATGATGGAAATTATTATAATAACAATCATGGTAATTAATTTTAAGGTTGGATACCACAACAACAAAAAGGGAATAGAATTCCTCCAAGACCACAAGGGTACCAACAACAAGTACCTTAAGGAGACTCACTAACAAGCTAGGTCCATACATTTAAAGAGATGATGGTAACATTCATGACCACTACTGGGGTTATACTAAAAGAAATAAAAGAATAAGAATCAGACCCAAAGTCCACATTGTGTAATCTAGAGCAGCAGGTTGGCCAAATTACTGATTTTCTTAGACAGAGACCTAGATGATTACTACCATCATGTCCTAAAGTACACCCACATTGTGATTTTATTTAAATAAATTGTAGAAGTGGGAAACAAAAAAAGAAGAAATATAGAATTTTCCGGACAAAAAACAGTAGAAGTAAGAGAAAAAGAAGCCGACAAGGAACAAATAGCAGAAGAATAAGAAACACCTCAACAAAATCCAAGATGTACATTTCCAGAATTAATTGCACAAGTGAATAAAAACATGTTGAAATAAATGTTTTTGGAAGTCATGAAAAATGTACTTATTAATATACCTTATACAAGGGCTCTCATGTAAATTTCAACATCTGAAAAATTCATGAAAGTTCTAGTAAGAAAGAAATGGAATCTGGAAGATAGTGGCACTATTACACTCAAATAAGATTGTTCAGCGGTGGTATTTAAGGACCTACCAAAAAAATAATTTGATCTTGGTTGATTTTCAATTCCGATATCTATTGGATCTAACAAATGTTGAAACTCATTGGGTGACTTAGTTGTGAGTGTCAACATCATGTCGTACACAACATCGAACAGTTTTGACCTAAAAGGACTAAATCCCAAAAGTGTTTTACTCCAATTAGTAGAATGAATAGTGAATCATACCCAATGAATCATTGAGGATATCATGTCATGAGTCAAAAAATTATAATTCCTCGTTGAATTATTAGGTATGGATATAGAAGAGGATATGAACCAACTCGTTATGGGATGACTAGTTTTAGATAGAGGTAATGTGATGATATATGTTCAAAGTGGAGGACTCTTTCTAAGAGTTGAAAGTAATCATGTAAGTATCTATATCCACTCAGAAATGAAGAACTATGTTGTGAAAGAAGAAAATTAATCTAATGAATACAATACACCTAAATTTTATGATGTAACTAAAATTGAAGAGGTGCATCAGTTAAATGATGTTGTGTAAGAGGATACTCAACTAAAGAAGAAAGTGAAGTTGTATACCACAACTGCTAACACCGGCGGAGAGAATGACTCCACTATATTTTTTTAAAGGACAATAGTTATGGATGATACATGAACTTCCATTTAGTTCAGTAAGATTTCGAAAAAAATTGTTGGTCTATCAAATGGAGATAAAACAAGTACTTCCATTATGAAGAATTAATCTATTCAGTGAAGTAAAGGGGATGAACATTATTGATAAAACACAATTGAGAACATTTAAGGACCCTAAATAGGTAAAAAATTTCAATCATACTGAACATTAAATAAACCAGAAATTGATAAGGTTGAGATAATGATGATAAATAAAAGGGATTCCAGGAGGCAAACTAGGGGTTTTTTTATTTTTAATTTTTAGAGTAGTTCAAGATCTCTCACCAAATATTTCAAAATTAATTGATAATGTACTGTTCTATCACTTATTTATTTTAAATTTATTGGACTATCAATACCCAAAGTAGCACCGTACAGTAGGAATGAAGAGAAGAGGTTTCATCAAAAACAAAAATTGAAAATGAAATTTACTTGTTGTGAATCTAGATCGGACATAACTTATATAGCCATGATGGAAAAAAAATCAAGCAGAGTAAGCCTTTCAATTATTTAATTTCTAACTCTATTCCAAACATTTAATTAGTGTTTTTAACTACCAATTACATGACCTCTCTTGAATCTTTCTTTAATCAACTGAACATAGATACATGAAACTATTTATTTCATTTATCATGTCATGAGTTTAAATTTCTTTGTTAATAAATTTGAATGAGAAAAATGAGTAAAATAATTAATAAAGATAATAACGTGGATTAGTTTTTAATAAATCATGATTTACGGGATCATGTTAACCATTGTAAATGAAAATTTTCTAATATTTTCCATGTTTTTAATTTATGATATTTGCATTAATTGATATAATTATTAATATTAATTTCCATGAGTAATTATCACAACTGGGCATCTCATTCCCAAGACATCCACTGAGCCAATATTTTCCATTATTTCTATTGTATATTTCTTGATAACTCGATCATGTTTTCTTCTAGAACTTTTTTTTTCATCTTATTGAATCTACAAATAAATAGAATCCATTTTATAATTTTTGAGGGCTTCTATTTTTTATTCCTTATCCTAAGACCCACCTTTCATTACTCAATCCTATGCTTATATATTCCACTAACAACCTTGTTAAGAAAAAATATATGTTACAAGCCTATCTTACCATTTCCTGCCTTCCTCAAAATATTTTTCATGATTATCAAACATAATAGTAGGGGAAAACTCATTGAAGCGATGAAAATTTTTTAATGAGTAAGTGTGGGAGATAATTCATGATATTTTGGGATGAAACATTTATTTAATTCATTGTAGACCCTCTTAGAAAAATAAAAAATGGGTCATGTCTTGGTAAATTAAAAAATAACAATTTATTTGAATGGTGATCATGTCATAACTATTGAAAATAGTGTCATGAGAAGATTATTAGGGGTTGGGTGGTGGATGTGATAATTTCCCCTATCAAAACTATCCAAAAATAAAGGAAAGAAAAATAAAATAAAAGTGGGTGTTTTATTCATTAAATTTCATTTTTTATGAACCTGATTTCCGATATCGTGGAAGATGAGAATTTTTTTGAGTTTTTTTGATTATCAAGAAAATAACATAGATCTGAACCTTAGTATTTGATATTTACTTTTTCACATCATTTACATACCTACCCTAAAACTTAGTCTCATTTGATCATAAATGGTAAAGCCATCATAATTATTTATAATTTTATCTTTTCACTGTGGATTTGTTAAATGCTTTTCAATCCTATATTAAGTGACCTATTCACGAGATATGTGCATTATTATATTATTTTTTACCTTGATGAAGAGTTTAAAAATTCATGTGAGTTAAATTAAAAATGGTGTGCATATAAATAATGGATTGAAAAATTAAAATTAATGATTGAAAAGGCTTGTTAAATTCAAAATAGAAAAAGGAAAAAACATAGTTGATTTGTATTCTTTGAAAAGCGAGGTGTTTATAAATTTTTTATTTGTGATTCTTGAATATTTAATTTTTATTTGATCCATTTATTTTAATTTAATTTAATTTTATGAATGGTAAGGTGAACAACCTTTGAAGAATTTTGAGATTTTATCCTTGATGAAAATTATTAATTCATGTGTGGGGTAATTTCATAGATTCATTTCATGCATATATTTTTTTGTATTTAGATGAAATTATCTATGTATTTAAATGAATAATATTTTAAAATGTTGTATAGCTTAAATCATTATGTGTTTTATGGAATTTTATAATGAATATTCTAAAAAAGGAAAAGAAAGTGGAAAATATCAATAAATTTTTGAAGGAAAAATAGAGTAGGAAAACCGGACCAGAAAACATTACACACCATGTACATTGATTACACCATGTTATTTTTTATGGGGGAGTTATTTTGGATGGTATGAATTGAAATTATAGATTACTATAAATTCAATGTTTACACACTATATAACTACATTACACATCATGTAAATTATAATGAAAAATTTAAAAAGTATAGATTCAAAAAACCTTTAATATGTCACACAATATTTGAAATTAGAACCACCAAGATCCCTTTTGAACAATCCAATAATGATTTTAAATACTATATGATCTATATGAAGCCTATAAAAGGAGGACTAAGCTACATATGTTGGGGAATTGGTGATCCAAAGATGAAATCATGGAGCTGAGAAGATGCGGGGCCCTTTCTGAGTTCATCAATCTATTCATTATGATTTCAGTTTTTTTGAACTTCCCTCTTATTCTTCCATCACTAATATGAGATGGTAAACCCTAATTATACATGGTAAATGAAATTAAATTGGTTAGGTGTTGTTGGATTTATTTCATTTTATTCTATTCATATATTTTGTTTTCAAATTTTTATATTAACACTTCCAAATCCTAGTCCTTTTATTTTATCCAGAACATTGATATTTAAATATTAAAGGGTATATAAAATTATAAAATTTAAAACCCTTAATAACGCATAACTATTGTCGATTTTAGGGGAAATCCTGTTTAAATATGTTTTACAGACAAAATCGATTTGGTAGAATACTAAATTACCTTACCAAGGGAAATAAGGTCTTGCTGTAGTGAGGGGAATATAACATGACCATTGTATCTTCCTCGTCTCCAATCTAAAACCAATCATAAATTAGTCAACGTATTTTCGTAAATCCAATTTTACTCAAAGACCAAAATTATAGAAACATGGTGTTATTTTCAAATATATTTCCAAAATAATCAATAAATATACTTCATTTTAGTTTTTCTTTCTCAAAATAAATTAAACAAATGTTCTGTAACGTTTTTCTATAGATCTAAAATAATTAAATCTTTTTAAAGCCCTAATAAAACTAAATTCACAAAATTTTTGGGTTTTACCTTGAACGTTCCTAATGCTAAATTTTTATTAATTTAAGAGAATTTTTTTAGTTTTCATAATTTTTTTTCATAGACTCGTAGGGAATTAATGATTCCCTCTAGGACTATTAATTCCCCAAACATAATTGTATTCTTATACCCATGAACATGAAATCTGATTAAAATTCGAAGAACGTATGATGTGAATTAAATCAATTTCTCAATACATATGTTTTTCTAATAAAACAAAATGAAAAAACATATTGATAATGGATACAAAAATAATATAGGATTATAGTATAACTATAATAAATAGGTTTCCAAATGCTCATATTATATTTAAAAATGATGTTTGAAATGTGGGAACATGTATTCTTATTAGATAATCTAATTATAATGTGTTAAGAAAACTATTATCATATAAATTCATAGTAAAGTATGAAATTCTTCTTGAATAGAAAAAAACATGAGGCTCACAATAATGTTTGAAAGGAAAAATATTAGAAAATATATTAATTAGTGAATTTTGTATAAAAGATAAATTTATTCAAAGGAAGAGGAAAATATTTTTCTAGTGAAAAATTGTTCATTAAAAAAATATTATTTATGATATTATTTTATTAATTAATGTTAAAAAATTGCATTGATAAAAAATTCTTCCCCCTTATAAATGGCTAAATAAAATATCAAAATTGGATACTGAGTAATTATAATACGTAGTTTTTTATTTGAGAAACATGAAGAAAATGAATAAAAATAAAATAATATTGTTAATAAATAAAGAGGTAAATAATCTTCCAAAATAAGATAGAAAGTGAATATTGAAGAATGATAATGATGAAGAATGACATAATGATGTGTATAAAGAGAGGTGGAGAGAGAGGGAGAGAGATTTAATGTTTAAGTGGTTATTATTGATTTGGATTAGGACAGATTCCCTCCATATAAATTAGTGGTTTCCATAAAATAGGTACAGATCTAATGGAATTTTTTGTGGGTTTTTGGGTATATTTCCTCTCATAGAGAGGGGTTAACTGATATTCATTTACTTTTAACTTTATTTAGGTGTAAATGTATTCAACAATCTCATTACCAAATGGTTAGACATTAGTAATAACAATAAGACCATACCATTTTGAATTAATCATCCCATGGTGAATTGAGAAGTTATAATTGAATATAATTATCATATAAACATCATGAAATTACTATCATAGGATATTATTTTCATGTAGTACCTTATTTTTTCCTTATAATGTTTGAAATTAAAATAGGAATCAATTCAAACGTCCTTCAGTTCATTTAGTTGTATTAATATATGTACTCTATCATTTAAAAAATCATAATTTCATGTTCCAATAATTAAAAAGTATTTTTATTGAAGTTATACTCGTAAATGACATGAAATACTAAAAAATAACATAAATTGAGATGACTAAATATTAGTATTATTAGTAGTTTTATAATACTATAGCACCTTACCAATTATTTTGACAAATATTTTCGTGGAGGAATTATAATTCACTTAATCACAGTTTTATCTTCCTAATTTTAATGTTTAACGAATCCATTTTTTAGGGTGTCAAGTAGTTTATGTTTTTTATAAACTCATGTTTTTTATAGATACTACATGGTTTAGTTATATAAATGTTTTCCTAATTCACTTATAATGTCATGTGCGGTTCCAGATCTATGAAAGACGTGTTTTTTGACGAAGTAACACACAACATGATCATAATTATTTATAGTGGTTTTAGACTCCACCAACCTATAAAAACATTCAATAATAAGATATATGTATGAGAAACTATTAGAATGAGGAATGGTATCCATGGATTCAGTAACCCAAATTTCAAATATTTTACATAAAATAAATGGTTTGGGAAAATTTCATTTATTTTATAATTGATTACAATATTATTTAATATGGGACATGATTAAAATAATTTTTATGAGTCTTTATGTGTGAAGGATATAATAAACATGATTCTAGAACCTTTATAGTGCTCCTTGGTTGTCTAAAGTGGTCATCTCTAGGAAATATTGGACAAAATACCAATATTTTGTAATGCCTCTCTTTGTTAACTTATGACCTAATTACCATGAAAACAATAGTTTTATAAATTTTATTATCTTTTCAATAAAAGTATTTTGGTTCAATTTTTAATTTTTTATTATTCCCTTCAAATAAAAATTCAGAAAAACACTAATAACCAAAAAATATACAACTAATGCCTACCATGGTAATTTTGTAGTAAGTAATGAAAATTATTTGGTTGTGAATTTAGGCTACAAATTTATAAATGAGATGAATTATAAATTATATTCAACTGATCCACAGTGGGATTTTTTTTATAAATTTCCACAATCAAAATGATTTTTTTTGAATAATTAGAATTCATCTCATTAGCATGGGTTCCGAATTACTTTTTATAGAGATAAACATTAATAGAGAGTATTAAGATAAGCTAAAGGTTTTGGATCCTAATAGATATGCCTTAAATGTCACTAAATTAATGACCAAAACTAAGTGTACTTTTTAATTAATATTGGAAATGGATTGATCTTCACCAAATTTTTTAAAGTCATTATAGATTCTATTTATAATCGTATAATTTCATAGACAAATTAAATCCCTAATGGCTATATTATATGAATCAAACATCATTTAAAATAGTATTAACCTTCCATATACTAAATTATTGGAAAAAATTTTACTTTTTTTTGAGTTTAATGATTGATATTTTTCAAGGCCAACAAAAAATTAATGGAAGATCATTTATTATGACTAAGTGAGAAGGAGGAAAATACTAGTAAAATTATGAATTAATCATTGATAGAAACCATTATATCCAAGAAAGTATCTGATTTCATGGACTAAATAATTTTTAATAAGATATTAGTTTACCAAAATCTTTTACATATCAACTCAAACATGCTCATGAGAGATTATGTGTCCCAAAAATTCCCACAAGTAAACATGTAGTGAAACTGTTCAATGTTCAACACAATGATTCTATAAATATATATTTTTATGACCAAGGAGAGTGAATGTAAGAATGTTTCTAATGAATAACCTTAAATGGTAAATCCATCTATGAAAAAAAACAATGTAATTGTTAATTGATTAATAAAATATTTTCATCATGAACCTCTCAAATATTTTAGGATCATTAAAAATGAACAAATACATTATATTATATCATTATATTTTAAATTTTCATGTGATTATTTCTTATTCCTTGTAATTAGATGAAATTATGATGTTAAAGTAACTAATGTGTCCATCAATAAAGTAATAATATGAATTTACAACTAATAATTACAACATATGGTCCTGGAAATTATGTGGGGAGTAGTAATTGCATATTTCTATGTTTATATTTCGATAATATATCAACATAAATTACCTGTTTTTCACTTGATTTGGGAATGTTCTCTCTATTTATTGGTAAAAATAGGTGATCTATCCTTTTTAGGGGAACTTTATTTTGACTAACCCACTCATGATATGAAATATTTTTGATAATATCAAATTTTATAATCTTTGTAATATAATACTTTAAAACCTTAATTATGAGTGGATTTATCATTATTTTATCTTTCCTAAGTAATTTATATGATTACTCTAAATTTGTATGTTTTCTATAGAGAACTAATTTTGATAATTTTATTTCATGATTATTTGGATAACTTCAGTGATAAATTGATGGATTTCATTACTGAAAAATGTATGATTAAGATCAAAAGTATAGAGTCTCAGAAACGAAAATAATGTATCCAAAGAGAGTAATGAAATGTGTACAACTAAATAGAAGGTAAATAAACAAAAAATAAGAAGTTGTATTTAGTTCATATAGTCACATAGGAAAAAACATTAGTTCATTCCATTGTGGGAACATTGTTCTTTATAAAATTCATCAATGATATGAAAAATAACGTGTTAGTGTTTTTTTTCAATGTCTGAGGTGTTTGGAACTATTATTATATAGAGAACTATGGTGGATATGGTGATAAATTTGAAGATAAATTGTATATTGACTAGTAATAGTGGGGTGTATAGTAGGAGAGATTTTCATAGGTTCTTAATGTTGATGGGAATACATTTAAAAAATACTATTAGAGTTATTCTAATACCTAATGGATTCCCAGAGTCGATGACTTAGAGACTGATTGAAAAGATATGAATTATGAGTGTTCAAGTGGGATTCCCCATGGTATTTTGGATAGAGGTAGTAAATTATGAAACATGAAAAACTAGAAGACTTTTAGTTGGAAATGAAGGTCGATTTTACCAATATAAAATATAGTGGATGAATTTTTTATGTCAATATTGAAGTTAAGGATAGGTAAAATATTTAATCTATGTCATAGAAGGATACTCTTTTAGTCTCTTTGTGGAATAGTTAGGTTTTAGACTCTATAATAATAATTCTTAAAATATTATTTGAAGTCTAAATGTTTTCTTCAATTAAAAGATCACATGAAAGGATTATAATATAGTTTATAATGATAAATTGATTAGATTGTCATTATAGGATGTAGTTGAACTAAATTCACATTTTCATGTTATGGATGTTTTGGAGAATTTACGATCAAAATTGGAATCAGAAACATATGACTATTCGAAATTTTTAAATGATGATAATAATTTAATGATGGTATTTCCAAGGAAAAAAGTACTATAAATCACTAACACTATTTAAGAGTTGGGTGTAATTTTAAAATAAAATCTTTTATAAGATAAATATATAGATGTTTCAGTATCAAAAGTACATGAGACATAGAGGGAGTATTATAGATAAAATATAGTAAGGCATCATGTTCATAGGTATGTTATTGATATACATTAATAGATACTCATAGACACTGGATATCCAGAGATCCGAAAATAAGATATATAATTAAAAGAATCAAAATAGTGGGAGTTATCATAGAAATATTAGCAATATTCAATCAATGTGTTCTTAATTTTATAGATATTTAGAAGGTATGCAGGTAAAAAAGATACAATAATGAAATGTGTGTATGTTTTGATGGATAAAAATTTGGTACACTGCGGTATAGGGACCGACTAGTCGTAAAATAGTTTTAAAAAAATCGAGTGAACATCTCTAAGATCTTTTTAATAACAGATGAATATAAGATTATATAAATAGTAATGAGTGTGTTTTCCATAGAGGGATTGAATCATGAATAGTTTTATGTGAATAAAAAATTATTTTTCAATGACTAATATAAAACAACTATATAGAGTAATTCACTTGTTTAATAGAGTATTAGAACCAAGACGTTATGTGGAAGGTAAAAAAATCTTTAATGTCTGATGTAGGTTCTATTGTAGTTGAATCAAAATTTTATTGACTTCATGATGTAATGGATGTTTATATAGAATAATGATGATGATTTCTTTTATTGGGAGGGGAATTATGTTAGGAACATTATCATCCTATATCTCTATGTTGATGACATGCTTATTACTGAACTGGTGAAAGAAAAGGTTGATTATATGAAAATTGACATATCCAAACATTTTCTGATGAAGGATCTTGGTTATTATATTTTGATTATAGGTACGTGTATTGGGAGAAACATAAGATATCATTCATTGTTTCTCACTTATATGGATTACATCCAAAAGGTGGTGGCACGATTCGAAATAAGTGAGGGTAAACCAATGACCACATAGCTAGCTGGACATTTCAAATTGAGTATGGATAATGAACCGTTAATAGATGTTGAGATAGATCACATTTTAATTATTCCCAATTCATATGAATTTGGAATCTTGATGTATTCCTTGGTTTATTCTTTACTAAAGAATGCAATAGTAGGGGGTTTGTTAGGGGGTACATGTCAAATATAAGAAGATAACATTTGGAATATATGATGTTGATTCATTAGTACTTAAAGGGTTCTAAAATAATTTAACATTAATTTGGAATATAGATATCTTCATAGGAGTTTACTAATCAGGATTTTTGGGGATATCCAAACACTCATAATAGAAAAAAAATATTTGGTCAATTATAATTGGATTAATGTAATATAGATAATGGTTAATCAAAAGGTAGTGAAACTATCAATGATATTGAAATATAATATTTAATTAATAAAAATTAGGAATGAGTTGATCTAGATAAATTGGTTGTTGGAATGTCTAATTAGGAGGAAAGATAACATGATTCTATTTCTTTACAAATAAAGATAAATTCAATTGTATAAAAATACAATGCTTCGTTCAAGGATAAAGAAACTATACATATAGTAAAAATTCTCCAAGGAGTTACTTGAGGGTAGAGTAAAAGATCTATATAATGTATTAGTGGATTAAAATCATACAGATATAATGATAAATTATATATAATAGGGTGTGATGAGGTGATGTTATGTCTTAGTTAGACATGGACGAGTGGAAGTGTGGTGGGGGGACTATTAAACTATATTTGAAGATTAACTAATGTAAGAGGATTAATGATGATTATATAGGTATTAGAAGTGATACATATAAAATTATTCTCAAGTTTAATATTGTAAATTATTTCTCAATGTGTGAAATTAATTTTTCACCCTTGGGTCTAATCTAATTACAGGAGATACTTTTTGTTGTCTAACATGCAATAGTTTAGATGGAAATGGTGGAGAAACTATTGTGAAGTTAAAAATACAAAAAGTTACAAAGACCATATAGTGAAACTAAAAGGTAAAAATAACATGTTACTGCTCATATTAGTGTAATGGATGCAATGTGGAAACTGAAAAGAACACGAGTAATCTTTTTCTATTATAATATAATGTATGTTTTTAGTCTAATAAAATTGTTGGAAAAGAATATATATGTTTATTCAAGGGTAAATTAAAGGTTTTAATGGTTAGAGTTTTTTATTTGTATTGTGCAGTAGGTTAAGGTGTTGAGGATATGAGATACATTGATTGAATGAAGATATAACCATGAAGACATGAGTTTTATGGATACACAACCCATGCAGATTAAAATATATGGTGACTGATATCACTATCAAGATATTAATATATTTTTTATGGTCAATCACTTGGGGTTTAAAAATGAAATGAAATTATAATTATATTCCATTTAACTGAATAAATTAAAAAATAATTCCCCTCATGGTGCAAGACACATGTTTGAACAACGAAAAACATTTCACGGTTTTTTGATTTCATTATTTTGATAATTTTATTTTAAAATTGTCATCATTTTTTTGTCAAATGTTTATTCATTCCATCATGTTCATTTAGCTAAATTTACCTTCAATGTTTCTACATTGTAGGGAATGTTGGTATGTGTACATTGTTTCACTATATATATTCTGGAAGATATATTATATGAGATTAGTTGAAGATAGCCTTGAACCCAATATAATATCACGATTCATTGAGTAATTATCTACAATTATAAACTAGATGAGTAAGAGTGGTAAATATTAATTATTTATAGGTTTATGTAATTCACATTGAGGGGAAAAAGTTTTTTGGATTTGGAATCTACCTGCAATTATCTCACAAGACTTGTATGCTCATAGATATACCCAGTCATCTTGAATGGTTGAAGGAAAAAACTCTTAGGATTTTTTCACTTGATAAGGTGGTCAAGTATTGAATTGATGCATGTTTATATCCATATTGAATATGGTATTTGGTATAACTACAATATTTTATCCACAAGAGTACCACCACTCCCAATATTAATGAGGGTTTTATACTTCATTAATAACCCCTTATAGAAGTATTGGATAAGGAGTTGGTGTAGGATATTTTGGAAGTGAAACATGGCTATGAGTTTTTTTACTTCCCTAAATATTAATTTAGTGGTTCATTTTTTAATTTATAAACTCCATTAAATTCCTTTTTGATAGAGGTATTTTATGAAAAACTAAATAATTAATCTAAGAAGAGATGCTTTAGGCCATTCTTGGAATTTTTAAAACTAGGAAGCATTTAGTAGATCTAGGGATTTACACAGTCATCTAGTGGAATTATAATTCTCTTTGTTTTATTTTTTATTCAAAAACCTTTAAGGATTCATTGTCGAATGTGATATATGGAATGTTTTATGGTAAATATGAATATCCTCACCAAAAAACCCATAGAAATGTGGCATAAGGTGATTCAAAATTGATTTGAGTTATAAATAATAATTATTGTTTGGATATTGAATAACATGAGGTATTTAATTCATATAATGTTTAGAGAGTTATTTTAGGGGTTGGTCACTAGGGCGGGATATGTATTGATCAAATCAATAGAAAACTAATGGGTTTAGTGTTTTTCTATTATCCTTAATTTCATTCCTAAATTAACGAAGGGTTTAACTATTTTTTGGTTCAAATAAATCAGTGGGATTGTTCAGTAGGCTAATAGGGTTTTACAAAAATTTTTTTTTTTTGAATTTCGAAAGGGGTTTAAGATCCTATGATTTATATGGGTGTTTTATTTACATAGGATACTTTGGTTTTCATTCAACTGATGGAAAAAATCTCAAACTAAGTTTTATAATGAGATTATAAGAATTTTATCACCATAGAGTTTTTGTTTTGGATAACTTTTGGGGCATGAGAGGTTCCCTAGATGTTTAGGTAACTCTCAGGATCTTTAGTCTTTGAAACCTTAGTTTTGTGAGAAACATCCTAGTGCACAAGGTTAACACATTTTTTGTTCTAACCATGCACCACAACCATGAGACCTATTTTCCATAAGTGCATGATTTGTATGAACCATGCTAGGAGATGGGAAATTAAGTGACTGATTATTGATGTGAAGCGGTACCCACATGATTTGCACACATTTTTTCAAACTATGTAATTTAATCATGTGATATGAGGGTGTGTTCAGATACTGATTCCACACATTTAGAGAATGTTTTTCCAATACATACAATCAAACCATAGTCCTTATTAAAATAGGAAAAACTGATGATATCTCCCATTATTATCTATTTTTTTCACCCAATTCCTTCCACATTTATCCAGATACAACTTGCATGAATGCTTCTCCCTCCTGAGAATTTTATGGGAGGCTTCACACTATTTTTTTGGATAAACCAAATGATTTATCTTACAAGAAAGAGAACATGGAAATTATATTCTAGATATTTCATCCTTTCATAGTCTATTTATCTATTAAGTTACCTCTTGTAACACCACATGCTTCCACAATATGCTTCTCTTTGAAATGTACAGTAGCATGTGTTGTACACAACTTCGAGTTCTAACACACCACCTCCAATGAAAATAGCCATTATGAATAGAAATACCCACTTTTTGAAATTTTATACATTTTATATTTCAAAATGGACTTCATTTTTGGATTAGGAATATCGAAATTAGCATATGGTAAAATTTTGGTATTTTTCTGAAAACATTCAATTTTTTATGAATTGTCAAAAACAATGAGTTATAGTTTGAAACAGAACTTTTATTTAAATAGTTATTTATATTATCTAAATTTATTTTCTGTAAACATATATAAATAATACCTATATATGTTCAATTTAATTCATTGGAGTCAGTTTATAATAATTTTTAGATATATAAAAATTTTATTGAACTTTCACCGTCTCTTACCCATCTCCTAGGAGAATTTTCAAATTCACATAAAACATATTTTTACCACTTCTATGAGTAAAATGTTTAAAATCTAAGAGACACGGTTAATATGAAGGAGTAAAATTTGGTTCAATAAGATAAAAATATTTTCTGGTGAATAGTTACTTTTTACTTTTATTTACCACTGTTAAAAGTAAATAGGGTAATAAAGGGAAAAATGATATTATTATTACCCTAACACATGTCCTAATTCTATTGGGTAAGTATTATTAGACCACGAAAACCTTAGTAATAAAAGAGGAACCTCTTTGGTCTACATGGATTAGATTATGACATTTAATATTATTTAATTTAAAGAAGAGTTAAAAGAGATAAAATCAAAGTTAAATGACTAAATCATTTTTAATATAGAGTTATACATAAGATAAATTCGATTATAAATATTAATTACAAAGCTAAAAATATTTTCTAGATAATGATATTTTATTTGTAATTTTTAGAAATTAAATAATTTAATTTATTTATGACACAATGGTGATGCAGTAATTACCTAATTAATGAAATATTAAAAAAATTGATATTATAAATATCAAAATAAATGTATTTTGAGACTTTTTAGGAATTCCACTAATTTGCATGGTTAATATAACATATTAGGGTTGATTGTATGAATTATGTTTTATGTAATAATGATGTTATAAATTTAAAAAGAACAAAATACCAAATAGTGTCAAAATTGACATAAAAGAGTTTTTAAAACAAATATTATATTATTAAATCATATTATATTCATAAAAATATAAGGTTCAGAAAAAGAACATTTATAATGATATTTTTATTATTTATGAACCACTTGGGGTTCGCTTGGAAGTATATAGTATTTTTATTTACCATATAATATAAAAATACAAAGAGACATGGTAAATGTCTAACTATTAAACTAAGAGGTAAATATAAATGATAAGGTTAATATAGTGACCCAAAACTGTCTAAAATATATTGGTTAAAATTATTTGACCCATACCCACCTTAACCAATTAATAATACACTATAGAGCCATTATAAACCAAATATCAATTTATTATAAAATAATATTTCTAGCTTTTGCAAATGTGCCCCTCACCCCTCTTATAAAACGGCACAACCCCTTATCTCTAATTCACACCATCTAAGCCTTTTCCCTAGGCCAAACGCTGACCAAATATTCTCTTAACTTCCCTCAATTCAACCTAGATGCTATAGTTTGATCAGAAATCTAACCTATGGATCCCTTTTGATCAAATAAAAAAGAAGAACCCGAAGAATAGGTAATGTTTTCACAACCCTCTTTTAAGTTCCTTTCTTCTTCAACTTATTATTTACTTGTTATTTAAATTATTAAATAATAACTCAAATATATTATATATACTGTGATGTTATTATAAATATTCTACAACCATATTCAGTATTTGATCCATCCTTTTAATGACATGTCACCATACGTGCATACGTACGGCTTACCATCTCCATGATGTGGTGTAATTGTTATTCATAACATTATTATATGGATGGGTATGTTAATGATGTGTAATTGAAGTAAATAATAAATATAACATTATAATTATTCTGTATATATTATATACCATCCAATTATATATTATTTTAATATCAAAACAATGATATTGTCGCTTGTGCGTATGTACGTACTACCCTCTCCACGAACGTGTTGAGATTCATTCCCCATAGTATCCATTAAAGTATAATTCTCATTTGATGATTAAAAATAATGTTTAAGGACATGATATCATTCTATATATGAACAATATAGAACTTATCCATAACAAACATGGCTTATGTAACAAAACATATAAAATAAAATGAGTAAGTTAACACCCGAAACAATGATAATACTAAGATATTATTAACAAAGCAATGTTAAATGATCATATATGATATCATCATAACGTATATGATTCTTTTCTAATTTAATAACAACTATTTCAACATTATACAGGAGGTCAAACTATGCTCAACCAATGAAAAGTACAAGTTAAGGGTTTATTTCACAATCTCTTCATTATCCGAGGTTGTTTATACGTAATTATCTACTGGGACCTATTTATCATATACATCCATGTTTCATAAAAATGTATTCCAAATCATTATTACTATTTTTACGACTATGGATTAAAGTCATTTATAACCTTTTTTAAATTTTCATAAGAATCTTATAAAGGAAATTTTCCATCATTTTCCAAACAAAGTCCTTTTTAACCTTTTCGACAGAATTAAGTTAAGAATGTGTTTTTAACTTATACGGCGTGTGCGGCTATTTTACACTTATAAAATCATTGAAGATTCCCTTACAATTTTGAAATAATATTTTCAAAGAAAATGTTTTATTTTATAATTATGTCACTTTTAAAGGATTTCAAAAAAATAGATATTTCTATCAGATAGATTTTATTTGATCTATGTCAACATCCTTTGATGGATTTTAAGCTTATTTGAAGTTGATGTGTTGTGATAAAAAATGTTCATATAGTATTGAAATTATTGTGTTATGTTTGACTATATATTTTTTATTTTTATACCATTCATGATAAATGTAAAAAGTATATACATTTCGTATTCTAGTTTTAATACGAATGTTTATGTTATGTTTAAAACGGTTCATATGAGGAATGACATGGACTTAGTATGTGATGGGTGGATCCCGCTATAGCTGTAGAGACCCATATCTTGACGTACATTGACATTACATTACTTTTGCGGAATACTTAGTACATTACAAAAACACACACACAAGGACCATAATAGTTTAGTGTCTTTGGAAACTCGGACTATAATCTTCTAATCGTGGTGAAAGATCTTCAAAATCTCCCATAAAGATCTTCCTCCTTTTTTTTACCTAAAACCTTTATTTATATCCTGGGGAAAAGAAAACATAAAAGGGTGAGCTCAAATGCTCAGTAAGGGTAAACAAAATAAATATCAATCACATCATATTCATAAGAACATAGCATTTTGGAAATCATAACCTGTAAAAGAGAGCATAATTTCATAATCATGGGATAAATCATGGCAGTGAAAAAGTAATCCCAATAATCATAACTTAAAACATGAAACTTTGTGGCATACACACATAATCATAGAGAATCATTTCTTGTTAGTCAAGACTAATTGCCAAGACTATCTTAGTGGACAAAGTCCCTTTCTGAATCGAGTAACCCTCGTTTCAGTCCTGTTTCACTGAACCGGTATAACCTACCGTTCCAGCCCTGTCTATCTCATGAGATATAAAATCTTTACCCAATGCATTGGAGGGAGATATAGGTCCCACCCATCTTATAATGAATCCTTTCTTATGTGTGCCACATAATCATAAAACATACATCATCGCATAACACATGTAACAAAAATGGGATTCTTGAAACATCATGACATCATAAATCAATTCATATAAGATAAAGGAATTCATAAACATAATTCCATCACAACATAGTCAAATCAATGTAAAAATATGGATAGAAACAGAACCCTTTATTATCTTAGATGGAAAATAATTTTGATAAAACACTTGAATTGAATTCTTGAGGAAAATATCCTTTCTTCTTCAAAATCAATTTCTTTTCACAAAACATCATGCAATTTTAAAAGAAAGAGATTTTATTGAAAATAGTCATGAAATCTTTTAGAGGAAGCTTCATGAAAATAAGGCTTTATAAAACAGTAGAAATCCGTTCGTGCTGTATAATTTAAAAAAAAACATTCTTCGTACTTTTGTCGGAAAAGTCAAAAAGTACCTCGTACGAAAAACGACAATAGATTCCTTTCATACGTATTAATAAAAACTCACCGAAGGGTAAAAATGGATTTAAACAATTTTAGGTGGATGGAAATAATATTACATATTGAGTAAACATGGATGTGGATTATAAAATACACCCCAATAAATACTTACGAATAAACAATCTCGGATAAAAATGAGATTGTGATATTTCCCTTACCTTATGTCCGACTTGCTTTGTAAGTGTCCGAACCTCCTGTATAATGATTTAAATCATGTTATTGACTTATTCCAGAATCATATTCATTGTTATGATATCATATATGGTCATATTATTAGCTTCTTGTTAGTAATATTTCATTGTTACTTGTTACTCGGGTCTTTATAACTTTTTGTTCTTATGCGTGTTTTGTCGAATAAATTCTTATTCTTATATTTAGGTTATGGATAATTCATTTAAAGAATGGTATTAGTGTAGTATATACCATATTCATTCATTCAATTCATTTATATAATCATTATGAAATGAAGATCATGTAGAACGAGTCCCATCACATCGTGGAGACGGTATTCCGTACGTACGCACGAGTGATGATATCGTTCCTATGATCGTGGAATTGTATTGGAGTATATATATATTATTTCAGTATCAATATTACTTCATAATAATCATATATATTTACTCATTACACCATTATACCCATCCTTGTAAGGTGATGGTGGAAAATAGATTACACCACGGCGTGGAGACGGTATTCCGTACGTACGCACGAGCGATGATTTCATTTTTCCGTAGGATGGATAGAAGGTGAATTAGGGTTGTTTCATATTTATAATAACATATCAGTATGTATGTAATACTGATGTTATTACTTTATCATGAAACAACTAAAGAAGAAGAAGTTGAAGAAGAAAGAAATTGAAAAGATCGGTAATGGATATTACCTCTTCATTGGAACGCCTCTTTGAATCCTCCACTTAAGGAACTATGATTGGTCTTTGGAGAAGACCAGGACCTCTAGGATTATTCTAGGGAAGTGTAGAGGAGAAAATTGCAGGGGTTGGCCGAGCTTGAGTGCTCAAATTGGTGTGAGGAGGAGGGGGAGGAGGTGCCCTTTTATAAGGGAGGAGAGGGGCACCTTAGGAATATCTCAAAATATTATTTTATATTAAAGTCAAAATCGGTTTATAATGGTTCCAAAGGGTCTTATTTCGAAGCTAAAGTGGGGATGGGTCGAAATACTATCAACCAATAGGATTTAGACAAGTTTAGGGTATTATTTTAACCTTATCAATTAGATTTAACTCGAAGTTAATTAATTTAACTTTTACCGTGTCTTTTTGTTTTCTTTCACTATATGGTTAATACACTTACTATAACATGCCAAAATAACCCCAAATTGTTTATTATTAGTATATATATCCTTATCTAAGTAATGTGGCCGAATATTAGATTTTGAGGAATAAAATAACAATTAATAATATAATATTTGATTTAAAAACTATTTTGTGTCAATTTTGACACTATTTGATATATGATTTTTGTGAAAGTCATAACAGAATTATATGCTCGAACCAAGTTTATTAAATCAACACTAATATATCATAGTAACCTAGAAAATTAGTGTAATTAATAAAAAGTCTCAAATTACATTCATTTGAGTATTTATAACATCAATTATGTTAATATTTCCTTAAAAGGGTAATTACTGCATCATCATTGTGTCATATATAAATTAATTTATTTAAAGTATAAAAATTATAAATAAAATATCATTATGTAGGAAATCTTTTTAGCTTTCTAATTAATATTTATAGTCGAATTTATCTTATGTATAACCCCATATTAAAAATGTTTTAGTGAATACACTTTGATTTTAACTCTTTTAACTCTTCTTTGAATTAAATAATAATAAATGTCCTAATCTAATCCAAGTGGGCCTAAATGATAATATTTTACACTTAAGGTTGTTTTTGGTCGAGATACACTTGTCCAATAGAATTAGGACATGTGTTGGGGTAATATTAATATCATTCTTACCCTTAATTACCCTATTTACTTTTAACCGTGGTAAATAAAAGTAAAAAGTTAATATTCACCAAAAATTATTTTCATCTCATTGAACCACATTTTACTTACTGACATCAACCGTGTCTCTCGGATTTTTGAAATTCCATTCACAGAAGCGGTAAAATTAAGTTTTATGAAAAATTCAGTTTTTTTAACTACCACTTAGTAGTTTCACTATTCATCAAAAAATGAAGGTTTTCAGAAAAATGACAAAATTTCATCCTAAGCTATATTTCATATTCCGAATTCAAAAATGAAGTCTATTTTACCAAATTCATAACATAGAAGTTGCATTAATTAATTTTATAATTAAATCCCACTGTTAAAAAAATAGCGTGTTTTTAAGAAACAATATCTATCAAAAGATTGACACTTGTTTATGTCTTGTTTAAATGTGCAATTACATCCAATGACCAACATTGTATTAAATTGTAAAAATATATTCTAAATATACTTTAAAACTACTCCAATTAATTATTTGTCACTATTAATTATTTCGATTAAAAAAGTTGTTTTTTAATTATAATTTAGTAATTTTCACTTTTCATCAGAATATGAAAGTTATCCGAAATGTACCAAAATTTCACCTTAGGCTAAATTCGATACTCTGAATCCAAAAATGAAGTTCATTTTGAAAAATAAGATTTACAGAATTTTAAAAAGTGGTTATTACTATTCATAAAGGCTAGTTTTAATAACATTTTAATAGCATATCGCTGTTTAGTGAAACTCGTTATTGCGTACTACACACGCTATTGAGGAAGGTCGCGATTGCGTGTAATGAAAGGCAAGTCAAGGATGCGTGTTGTGCAAGCTCCTTTTGGTGTAGCGTACAACACAAGACATTAATAAAATTAAAAAGAATATTTTTTATAAAATCTTGGGCTGTTACAATAGCTCCTCGAAGCATCGGTAGGTCTCAGGAGACAAACTAGTGTCTTGGAACAAGGTCTTGATAAAATCTTATTTGTAGTATTGGCACAAGGCCTTGACTATGTGGTTATGATATTCTGACATTATTCATTCTATCATTATGAAAGTGGTTATTGATATTGCATGTGATTATTTGACAAGTAGAATATCCATGTGAATAATGAAATGGAATTATTTCATTTTATTCTTTCTATATTATGATAAATTTCAAGTTTAAAAGTCCTTTATTTTAGTTAAACATTGCCTTAAATGTTTATTATCAATTATGAAGGTTTTCACTATATTGTTAACCTTACTGAAAATCTAAGCTCACCACTTTCTTTGTTTTATTTTTCCCAGGATGTGAAGAAATATTTTATGACTGAACTGTAGGGATAGTCCGAAGGGGATATGAGTGTGGACTATGGATACTATGTTATTGTAGTTTTTCACTTTATGATGTAATGTAACATTTATGAATGTTTCTAGTGTTCCAATGGCCTGTAAACTAACCGGTATTTTGAGACTTGATATTTGTGATCATGCCAATGTTATGTAATAATGCACCGACTCAGGGTAACTGGCATCGGGATGTTACATTTGGTATCAGAGGAAGTTTAGTAAAAACCTTGTAAGCTAGATTTAGATAAATTTGATTAGAGCACATATCCCTAAGATAGATTATGAGGATTAATATAGAAGAAATTCCTAGAATTTCGGTATTGTAGTGTTTTGGTGAGTTTTTTAAGCAATACATCCCAGTATAGATACAAGAAGGTAGAGGCGGCTCTGGCACAGATGTACCTAGGGGTAAAACCAAAAAAACCTCTTTATGCGAGACTTGAACGGGAACTAGTGCACGACAACAGGCCTTGCTGCACTCTTGGTTATGAAACTCCTGTGGGATATGCATAGGATAGTTCTTATTTTCATTACAAAACATTATGAAGGGATTATGAGTATATAGTTCCTCAATGAAATTTTTTTTATGATTATGGATTATATCCACAAACTATCCAATTTATATCAAGTGTTTTACAAGTATGGAATTATGTATTTCGATTCATAAACTAATCTAGTTTATTCCATTGTTTAGAAATGGTGCATAGTGGAAGTAATGGAAACCATATCAATTCATGCACTCCATGTAGGGATTCTATCCGGTTCAAGATAATTATAGTAGAGCTGGTGATACAATTGGTGTTGATCATCTTATCACTATACTAGGACAACTCACTCAGGTTATGAATAATAACCTTACCCATATGGAGAACCTTGATCCTCAACGTGGAGGGTCAATGTTAGATCTCTTCATGAGGAAAAAACCACCAATATTCAATGGGAGTATAAATACATTGGTAGCTGAGAAATGGATAAGTTCCCTAGAAAAAATATTTCAGGCTTTGGGGAGTTATAAAAGAGAAAAAGTTGTCATGGCAGTTTATCGCCTCACTGGAGAAGTTGATCCGTGGTGGGAATTAATTCAACACACAAAGGAAGATGAAGAAGAATCAGGTATGTAAAGGTGAGAATTTAAAGAGATTTTCTTTGAAAAATACTTTCCTCATGACCATCGAGAAGATATGGAAAGGAAATTTCTCTGTCTGAGGAAAAAGGAGGATGAGAATGTCGCGATGTATGAAGCTAACATTACAAGGTTAGTGAGGCATGCAGCAGATTATATAAGTAACCCGAGGAGTAAGATTGATCATTTCTTTTATGGGTTAAAAAAATTTCTCCATTGAGCATTAGTCTCACAATCCTTCTCGTCAAACGAAGACATTGTCTCATGTGCTATAAAGACAGAAAAAGAATTCTCTAAGTCTTATGACAATAAAGTAAAGCAAGAGAAGAAGAGAATGGTGGAGCAAGAGAGATATAAAGGGAAAAAGGGAAAGAAGGATTTTCCATTATGTGATAATTATGGGAAGAAACACCCTGGTACATGCCTAAAAAATGGGAGTTTGTAAAAAATGTGGAGAAAAAGGTCACCAGGCTTGTGATTGCAAGGGAAAGAAAGAGGCTGTCAATGTTAAATGATAAAATTGTAGAGAAATGTGGCATTATGAAAATGAATGCACTAACTACCAAGGAAACCTACCTCATAAAAGGAAAAGGGATCAAGGCCAATCATATGTTGTTACTATAGTTGAAGTGGAATAATTAATGTATTTGGGTTTTTGGACTCATGGATTATATTCTAGTTATATGAATAATGTGATATATATAAGGATTGAATTGCATTACATGATGTTTTCATTAAGGATTTAATATGACTAAAGAAATCATATTTTCATTATGTGACAATAATTTAAACATTACTTTGTCTAGGGAATCTGTTGTTATAGTTGATTTTGGAATTTAGATACCTTTTACAGAGAGTCAAGACAGAGGTACTTTGGATAACTATAATGTTTTGAGTGGATTAAGTTGAACTTTGGATGGTATTGTTTAAGGTTAAAACAATTCTTATGAATAATTTTTTGAATATTATGATACTATAGTTTTCGTAAATGGACAACCTGCAGGTCGGGTGATAACCCGTCGCGTCGGACAAAGCTGAAAGAATCGAACCCACAACTATAGTGCGACAAGCGTTTATTAACTACCACTAGTCTACAGGAAGTCCCTGGTTATTTCAAAATATTTTTATACATTTTAATGGTATGTTTTAATATTTGGAACCTTATAAAATTAGGATAAATATAATATTTTGCAGTTCATTTATCTTTTTGAGTGAAAGATGTGTGTGTGGTAGAAATTAGTTGAAGGATGAAACTCAACATGTCTTGTGTGTATATATATATATATTTCTCTTATTCTATGAAGAAATTAATTCTTAATCATTAGGGAAGGGATATTAAAACCAAAAATGTGTTATCCAAATACCTTATGTTTTGTTGAACTGATGATATTTTAAATCATCATAGATTGATGGCTTTGAGGCCCTCAATTTTACACTTTTCTGAGATTGATGACCTCAATCACACCCTATAAATATTTATGTTTTTCCTCTAATTACGAGTCAATAATTTCCACCAATGTTCTGCTATTCGAACCCCTAATTTGGTGGTGACATTCTCATTTCCCTTTCCCTCTTATTAAAACTAAATTTTATTAACCCTATTTCCCATATAGGGATTCCACAAAGTTATTTTCTATTTTCAACCATTTATTTTCAAAATACAATTTCAAATTATGAGGAGGCAATTTATTGAAGGAGGGGAGAATGTAACACCCCACGATTTCACGGTACACTTCTCTTTGAATAATACGGTAGCGTGTGTTGTACGCAAATTCGAGTTCTAACACACCACAATCAATCAAACTTGCCGTTATGAATAGTAATACACACTTTTTGAAATTTTATACATTTTATCTTTCAAAATGGACTTCATTTTTGGATTCAGAATATCGAAATTATCCTTGGGTGAAATTTTGGTATTTTTCTGAAAATATTCAAATTTTTATGAATAGTGAAAAACGTTGAGTTATAGTTCATAACCGAATTTTTATTTAAATAATTATGTATTTTATTTAAATTCATTTTTGGTCAAAATAAATACCTAATACCTATATAAGTTCAATTTAATTCATTGGAGTCATTTTATAATAATTTTGGTTATAAAAAACATTTATTGAACATTCACTGTCTTTTACACATCTCCGAGGAGAATTTGAAAATTCACATAAAACATAATTTTACCACTTCTGTGAGTGGAATTTTGAAAATCAAGGAAACTTGGTCAATATCAAGGAGTAAAATGTGGTTCAATAAAATAAAAATATTTTTTGGTGAATAGTAACGTTTTACTTTTATTTACCACGATTAAAAGTAAATAGGGTAATTAAGGGTAAAAATGATATTATTATTACCCTAACACATATTCTAATTTTATTGGATAATTATTATTCGACCAAAACCAACCTTAGGAATAAAATATTAACCTCTTTGGACCACCTGGATTAGATTAGTACATATATTATTATTTAATTCAAAGAAGAGTTAAAAGAGATAAAATCAAAGTTAAATAACAAAAACATTTTTAATATAGGGTTATACACAAGAGAAATTAGATTATAAAAATTCATTATAAATATGAAAATATTTCCAACATAATTATATTTTTTTCTAATTTTTATTCATTAAATAATTTAATTTTTTTTTTGACACAATTGTGATGAATTAATTACTTAATTAATGAAACATTAAAATAAATGATATTATAAATATCAAAGTAAATGTAATTTGAGACTTTTTATGAATTAAACTAATTTCCTTGATCATTATAACATTTTAGGGTTGGTTATATGAATTATTTTTGATGAAATGATGCTGTTATGAATTTAGCAAAAACAAAATACCAAATAGTGTAAAAATTGACATAAAAGAGTTTTTAAAACAAATATTACTTTATTAATTAATATTTTATTCCTAAAAATCTATGGTTTAGCTAAATGTCTTATTTAATTATAGGTGTATCATTAATGAACCACTTGGGGTCCTCTTGGAAGTATATATTATGTTTATTTACCATATAATATAAAAATACATAGAGACCTGGTAAATGTCAAACTATTTAACTAAGAGTTAAATATAAATTATAAAGTTAATATAGTGAAAAAACCAGTCTAAAATCTACTGGTTGAAAGGATTTGGACCCATCCCCACCTTAAAATTTTAATAATCCACTTTGGAGCCACTTGAAACTGAATATGAATTTATTATAAAATAATATTTCAAGATTTTCCAAATGTGACCCTCACCCATCTTATAAAAGGGAACTCCACATTCTCTCTAATTCACACCTTTGAAGCCTTTTGGCTCAGCAAAAACCTGACCAAATATTCTCTCAACTTCCCTCAGTTCAACCTAGAGGCCTTAGTTTGATCAGAACACCAACCTAAGTATCCCTTTTGATCATTTCAAAATGAAGAACCCGAAGAAGAGGTAATCTTTTCACCACCCACTTTAAAGTTCCTTTCTTCTTCAACTTCTTATTTATTTGTTATTTCCTTTCTAAAATAAGAACTCCAGTATCATCTATATAATGTCATTTTATTATAAATATGGTACAACCATATTCAGTATTCTATCAATCCTTTGAATGACATGTCACCATACGTGTGTACGTACGACTTACCGTCTCCACGTCGTGGTGTAATTGTTATTCAAAACATTATTATTTGGATGGGTATGATAATGATGTGTAATTGAATTAAATTATAAATGAAAAATTACAATGATTCTTTATATATGATATAAAATCCAATTATATATTATTTTAATATCAAAACAATGATATTGTCGCTCGTGTGTACGTATGGACTACCGTCTCCATGAACACGATGTGATTCATTACCCACCATATCTATTCAAGTCTAATTCTCATTTAATGATTAAAAATAAAGTTTAAGGACTTTATATAATTCTGGATATGAATAAGATACTAACTATCCATAACAATCATGGCTTGTGTAACAAAACATATAAAAGAAAACGAGTAAGTTAGCACCCGAAATGACAATAATACTAAGATATTATTAACAAATAAATGTTAAAAGAACATATATGATATCATAATAAAGTGTATGATTCTTTTATAATTTAATAAAAACTATTTCACAATTATACAGGAGGTTAACTTACCCTCAACCACAGAAAAGTATAAGGTAAGGGTTTATTTCACAATCTCTTCATTATCTGAGGTTGTTTACATGTAATTATCTACTGGGACATCTTTATCATCCACATCCATGTTTCTTAAAAATGTTTTTAGAATCATTATTAATATTTTACAGACTATGCATTAAAGATATTTATACCCTTGTTTGAATTTTTGTAAGATGTTTATAAAGTAATCTTTTTGGAATTTTCCAAACAAGGTCCTTTTTAACTATTTCGACAGAAATATGGTAAGAATGTATTTTTAAATTATACGGCATGTGAAACTATTTTAAGCCCTTATAAAATCATTGATGCTTCCCTTACAAGATTATAACAATATTTTCAAAGTAAATGTTTTATTTTATAATTATGTTACTTTTAAAATAATTCAAAAGAAGTGATATTTCTCTCAAATAGTTATGATTTCATCTATGTCAACATCATTTGATGGATTTTAAGCTTTTTTGAAGTTGATTTATTATGATACAAAAATTTCATATTTTATTGAAGGTATTGTGATATGTTTGACTGTGGATTTGTTATTTTTATACAATTCATGGTTTATAGGGAATGAATTTAAATTTTGTATGCTAGTTTTAATAACAATGTTTATGTTATGCTTAAACCTGTTCATATGTGGAATGCATTTGACTTAGTAAGTGACAGGTGGAGCCCACTATATCTCTTTGATGCATCGGTATGTCTCATGATACAAACAAGTTTCTTGGCACAAGGCCTTGAAAAAATCTTATTTGTAGTCTAGGAATAAGTCCTTGACTATGTGGTTATGATAGTCTGGCATTATTCATTCCATCATTATGAAAGTGGATGTTGATATTGCATGTGATTATTTGAATATTAGAATATCCATGTGAATAATTAAATGGAATTATTTCATTTTATTTTTTCCATATTATGCTTAATTTCAAGTTTAAAAGTCTTTTGTTTAAGTTATACATTTCCTTAAATTTTTATTCTTATTTATGAATGTTTCCGCTATATTGTTATCCTTACTGAGCATCTGATCTCACCCATTTTTATGTCTTATTTTTCCCAGGATGTGAAGAAATATTTTATGACTAACATGTAGGGATAGTCTGAAGGGTATATGAGTGTGGAATATGGAGACTATGTTGTTGTACTGTTTCACTTTATGATGTAATGTAATATTTATGAATGTATCTAGTGTTTCCAAGGCTACTAAACTATTCGGTCTTTCGAGACTTGATCTTTTGTGATCATGCCAATGTTATGTAATAATTCACCAACTCTGGGTAATTGGGGTTGGGGCGTTAAACCTCTTGTCAGTTATTGGGGGTAGCCATAATTTCTAGTATATATCTCTATTTTATTATTTAATATTGTTTTAATATGAACCGAGGGCCGATACAATATGAGTGAAGCTTCAATAGATTAAAGAATGAGGGATATATTTTTTCCCATAAAATTATCAATGTTTATAAAATGTATCATTATAATACACATTGTAAATTAATAGTGTTTCCTATAAAACATATAATCACTTTAATTTTTCATTGAAATCCTAAACTAGATGTTGAATATCCCCCTACATTATTGATTGTTTTAAAATTCATTTTGGACACAACATATAGGTTGAGTTCTACTTAATACCATGAAAACCATACTTTTTATGAATCCATATCAACTCATAAGATGTGTTTGGATAAATACATAGTAAAATTTTAATTTATTCTCCTCCTAAGGAATGAATGAACCACTAGGGTGTTTTTTCATGTCACATAAATATTGCAACTCTTAAATGAAAGTTGTGTATGTCCTATGTTACTCAAATTTTTTGATCACATATGGCTTCATGCATAAATTGTAGAGACTAAGTTATTTTCTTATTTTGTAATCTTTGAAATAAATATACTAATTTAATATAAAATAATATAGTACCTTATGGGAAACATTGTGATACACCTCCGATGATGTGGTTTAATTTAAATAAAATCCATGATATGATTAATTTACTTATTCTAATGACCTATACCGTCATTTCCTCAGGTTCCCTTTCTATAACACATTGAAAATTATGACTTATTACTATAAGAACCTGGGAGTATATAAAATAAAGTATTGGTGTTGAAAAATTATGATACCACTATTTAAATTGAGAATTTTTTTTAAGTGTACATGGAACCTAATGAATTATAATCAATGGGATTTTTGAAAAAAATATAATGAAATACCCAGAGCCTGAGTGCACTTCTTGATCAATTTATTTATATATCATTCTTAAGCCAGCTAATATAATACGTCTGGTTAAGGATATAGTGAGGTATTCTGTATTCAATACTTATCTCATGGGTTTTAATGCCATGTGAGAACCCGATGGACTCCACAAGATACATTGATGCAAATTTTAATGGGTAATCTTGTCATGGATATGATCAATTTCAGGCATGCATCAATGCCTCATACAGGCACTGACGATTCTCTAGAAAACTATGAAAAATTTATAATTCCCCAGATTATCTCGTAGGATATATCTTTATGTCTATAAACATGGAATGAATTTGACTATCTCCGCGGATTCAAATCCACCCTATCCATATTAATGTGGAGGTTCTCCTGGACACCATTTAGATACCTTTTAGAATGCGGAATTCATTAGAATACTACTTGGATTTTCATTGTTTTGATACATGGGAATGTCCAGACCCATTCTATGGATTCACTTGGATACTTTTCCTTAGATTCCTGGGTTTATAACGATGGGCCATGTGACAACATTACCATTCCTATGACCAGAGATAATCAACCCTAGGAAAAATGGGTGGTAATTCCATGTTCACCTCAACTTCACTTATATTCTTTTTATACAATTGTATTTTAATGGAATAGAAATAATTGGTGGTGGCCTACTAAGTTTTACTCTCACCCTATTTTGGACACCACCTGGTACTTGATAAAACCAATTGGTTGTAGGTTAGGACTATGGATAGTTAGTCTTTTCTCTTCCTCATATTAGGATATGACTTGACAAGTGAGAAGTTGGCTGAGAATGTACTTGAACTACCTACATGATTTGATTCTATTGTCTATTTATTTTATTTATCCATATTCCCTTGATGTATGTATTACCTTCTTTTATTTTGGCCTTCCTTAAATATGTAACATCTTATATTCTTGTGTTGTCAGTTTTATTGGCACATTTTGGATTTTTATTTTTATTATTATCCATACTTGTTATTTGATTTTATTTATTCCTACATTATATTATTATTGATAAATAAGGTATAGTTACCCCATCATACCACTTTTAGAACCTTGTTTCAAGTCGGCATCCTAGTGTATATGGGGTTTTATGCTTGAAGCAATATAGCCCTTGGGTTTTGTAACTTATGAGTTAACTATTTTAAAAACATTACAAAGTGGCATCATAGCTTTCTTATCATATTTATTATGATTTTTGGATAGAATATAGGATACTAGGAATGTTTTAAAACATTGAAAATAGCTCATGATTCAGTTTAGACAACCCACACATAGGGTAAAAATTGTCTTTCTAGGGATGGATATGATAATCTTGAATTTTTTTATTACATTTGATTATTATTTCACTTTGACTCATTAAATCATTATTTTGGTTACTCATTTCTGCAATTTATCTCTTCTCCTAGTATGTAAAGATAATAGGAATGTTCATGCATAATTTTAGGCACAAATGATCATATTCAATTAGTATTCTTACTTTCATATGATACTTGCGTGATTACCTACCTTTTATAATTGTATTCCTTAGTTATGGGATAGCTTGACTTTTTTTTGGTTATGGTTTATGTTTGGGTAGATAAACTTTCTACATCAACCTAAACAACATTCTACCACATAGAATAATTATTGCATTATATTTAACGAACATAATGTTAATTAAAATATTTTAATAACCTTAAATATTAATGATTTATCATAAATAAAATTTGTAAAATTTATCAGAATTGTAATTGTTTTTAACAAATCCAAGCGATTTCTTATGAATTTTACTTAAATGGTATGTCAATTACGACTTATTAAGTAGCTAAATTTGTAACATGGGAAGGAATACCCACAAAACAGAATATTTATAGGCTTCATTCCATCCTTTTAGGTTGATATAATTAGTATAGATCTGTATAATAAATTGCTTAAATGTTAATGTAAATAAAATTTTACTTTCTTAATAAATCTAAATGGATGGTGATGGATTTTAGTAAAATAGAGACTAATTTAAACTTATAATGTCTTGTTACACAATATCATGGAATAGAAAACACATATAAAAAATTATATGTTTAACTCGAACCTCAACTTTCAGTCATAGAATATTACACCTTTGAGATAAATCACTAAGGGTTTGTCAAAATCTTTTATAAATTAACAATCTAGGGGTTTCACTTAAACAAAATGATAGTTGTAATTTATAGATAATTGATTCCATAAATTGGTAATGAATACCCATATAAATAGAACTATGATGACCCTAAATAACCCTCATAAGTCAAATTTATCTTTACATGCTTTGTTACTTATCCCCTTGTGGGTGTATGTATGTATATATACCTAAGGAAGGGAAATTGGTGTTTAAATTATAAACAATCAAAATGTTTTTTCGCATATAGATTCTTAGCGGATTTATACATATCTATATCTTATTATTTTTTTAATTTATATATATCATCATGGGTGATGCCTCTATGTTAAAATAAATGAATGATTAATATTTAAATAATTGGCTCAGTACAGATCATTTTCATAAATAGGGTTGTTTAACATTATGGATTGAAACCAGACTTATTTTTTTAGTAAATATTAATTGATTTAATGGATTAAGAAAAAAATTTAGTTATGTTGATATAAAAAGGCCCTAGTGTAGAGGTTTTTTTATTTTCATTGTGGAATTCCCTGAATGGGAATGTTGAAATTTCCCATGAGTCACAAATGGAGTTTTCCATTATTTTTTGAGTATATATTTGTTGGGAGATCGTATTAACCTTTTAGGAATGAAATTTTGATTATATTTTATTCCTTATTTTAATGTTAGGGTTTACCATGGCTATGTTTGTTCCCTTGGAAATATGAACCTTCAATAAAATCATCTATTGAGTTTCCTATAATTGTATGTTTTATTGATTTTCCACTGGAGTTTGGGTAGGACTCTTTATTGGGAAGGATTCCCTAGATAGGTGGGGTATTCATGTAGTTAGTTAAGTCTTGTAAGTGACATGATCATTGTTCATTCTTAGGTTTTATGAGACTGATATGCCTAGGTCATGGTTGGAAAATTTTTTAGTTATGTGAACTTATTTCCTTTCTATTGATATATGATTTAAAAATAATTTTTTTGATACTAGCCATTTGAAACATTCTGAATTATAGGATTTATTTTTTATAAAATCAAAAAAATATTAGGGATGTGTGGTGATACTTAGTCTATGAATAAAAGGAAATGGTTTATCCCTTGAAATCAATAAAATATTGATGCTATATGTTGTTTTTTAAATGGTTCTTATTGAGAAATGAAATGGTTCAATGATCTGTGTCTGATTCTAGGGAAATAATTCCAGTCTTGTGGAGGTTTTTGTGATGTTATCACATATAACCCTAAGGAGTTTTAGTTTATGTCTTCTAGGAAAGGAATGATGAGTTTGGGGAGGCTACGTTCATTGGTCACTATTTTAGTAGAGTCACCTAGGATTTAGAAAAAGTTGGTTTATCTCTGTGATGTGGATAACTATGTAAAATGATAAGTAGATGTAACATCGTTGATTTGGGTATTTGAACATATATATTCAAGTTACTCTTTTAATTTTTGGTATTAAATCCATATAGTGAAAGATGCTCTACAAGTAATTCTTGGATGTAATTCCCAGCATGACTGAGGTTCCAATGTATTCCAAGTTGGAGAATCATTTCAGAATTTGGATAAGCATGTAGTCCAAGGCTAGAAATTTCTCTTAGTAATGGAAAACATGGGTTCCATAGATTCATTTTATGTTTTTATGATAATAAATACTATGAAACTTCCACAGTGGGGAGAATCATGTAGGTTATGGAAAAAATTTTCATCAAGAGATTGGGAATGATACCCTATAAGATTAGTTAGGAATAATAAAAATCTCCTATGTAATTCTTTTATCTAGTAAATTTGATCTTATTTAAATTGATTGTGGTACTAATACGTATACTAATGTATGACACAAGCACAAAAAATCATTATATTGTATCCTTTTTTAATGTTAGTTTTAAGAACAAACATCAAAATCAATTAAAATATCCTTTTTTACATTGGTAATTATATAACTAACATGAAAAAATATTTTAAACAATTTTTTACATCTTTTATATAATAAATTAAGTAAAAAATAAATTTTCATGCATTTCATAAATTAGTTCTAAATAATTGACATAAAAAATCAATTTTCATGTTATTTATTTAATATTGAATGTTTAAAATAAATCCTCATGATTTTTTAACATTGTTTATTCAATAAAAAATTGGAAAAGTGTTGGAAAAATTTTAGTACATTTCCAAATCATCTATTTTACTCATCTTGGACTTGAAATGGAGTTATATATCCAAGGTTATGACCATTGAATG
Source organism: Viscum album (assembly GCA_963277665.1). Classification (NCBI taxonomy): domain Eukaryota; kingdom Viridiplantae; phylum Streptophyta; class Magnoliopsida; order Santalales; family Viscaceae; genus Viscum; species Viscum album. Next base: position 213,336,074 of record OY728164.1, read on the forward strand.
TTTATCACCTCTAAACGATGTTTTAGAGAAGCCCAATATATTATGGCCCTAACAATTGATATTTAACTCTGTGCGACCTCAATGAACAGTAAAATTGATGCTTGGGGAATGAACTAAATATTTTTAAACATTTTTTACTAATTGTTTTCAATATAGAAATGAAATATTTCAATTAACATTGGTTCTTAAAAAAGAAATGTTAAAATATAGTTTTCTTTGTCCGTTATCATCAAACCAATGTAAAAATATACATTTTAATGCCATATTTTTTATAATAAAGATTAAAAATTAAAATTTTAATATATTTTTATAGCTTTTATCATAAAACAGATAGGAAGGATACTATTAATATCCCTCCAAAACATAATTCAATTTTTTTATAGCGCAACATCGGGATTTTTTATTACAACCTAAAATATATAGATTATTGTTTTATTTTACTATATCATTTATATATATTTATTATTCACATATATTAATTTAATAATAAATCATTTCTACCATCATCATTCCACTAACTCAACTCATTTGATCTTCATCAAGAATCAATTATTTTTTCTTTTAGTGATCTCTTCTCGATATTTGTAATTATATTTACTTGATTTAGGTTTTTTTATTGTTTTTCATAATTGATATACTGGTGAATAATTATTCTTTTATTAGAATGAATAATAATTCTTATTTTCATTGTAAAACTACTAATATTTTTTTGGATTCTAAAATATCTTCTAAGATGAAGAATTGGTCTTCCCATGAGATCATTCCTCAGAAAAAATATTATATCCAAATTCTTGTGGAGCTAACTTTTGATCCCAAACTCCATTTGAGCTTTAAGATTATTCAAATAAAATATCAAGAAATTATCAAAAATTTTATAACTATTTTCCCGTATGTTTTTTTAAAAAACATACCCTAAAATAATTTTGAACGTTTTTTTCAAAAAAAGACATGACAACTCTATTTCGAACATATTTTTTTCAAAACTAACATTAAAATAAGTCATCGCCATCAGTTTTTGAAGAAATTATTTAAATATAGATTTTAAAAATTCATTTAATAATGATATTAAGATGGTATTTCCCATTATTTATTAAAAATTCAACATAAAAAAGAATAAAAAACAAATTTTTAACATTGGTTTTTAAAACTGATGTAAAAAACATATATACAACATCACCATAAATGACTACATCTCATGAAATTAAATTAAAAATATAAAAAATGCTGTAATAATGTATTTTGTAGTAGTGTGAGTTTTGATCGATTCTATATACCAGGTTCAGGCTTGGGATGCACAAGAAATTTGAGAGATGTGATATATTAGTGGTGTGTTAGTGCTTCCAGTATTGTATGATGATTAAATTGTTGGCTAAGTAGAAAGACATTAAATTACACCATGATTTAAAGTTGTAGATCAATGGGTATGTTGGAATTATCATGGTTAAATTTGAAATTTATCTTAATGTGATTGATCTCATATATAATATGTTGTCTTTTAAGTTGGAAATATTTTAATTGGGTACACCTGAAGTATTTTGACTGGTGTTTTGGTAATGAAATATTCTAGTGATCTAAGAATACTTTGTATACATCATGTTAAAAATGATGAGTGAATTTCGGTTGGTGAACCTTAAAAACTGAAATGTTAAGAAGAAATAATGATTATTTGAAAGCTAGTAATCAACCGTGTGTTATTTTTTATATAAATTCACCCTTACACTAGTGTTTCCTCCATTAATGAAGGAAACATTGATGATATATTATGTTACTATAAGGTAAAGTGAATATTTCATATTTTAATGAAGGTTAAACTTAATATTTATTATGTTTATATAGGATAACTTTAAAGATTATTCAGTTACTAAATGGTAACATGTACATTTTTTATGTTATTAATTTTTAACATGAATATTTTTTAATTTTTTTGAAGGGTAGATTGAAATTTTATTAATTTAATGAAGTTAAAAAAGAATATTTATTATTTTACTAAAGGGTAACTTAAATATTTCCTATGTCATATAACTTTAACATGAAATTTTATTTAATTTTTCTTGGGTGACATAGAATTTTCTTAGGTTACCATCAGGTAACTAAAAATATTTTAATGTTTTTTTAGTAAACTAGGATGATATTCTAGTCATGTAATTTCAATTTGGGTTGGTCATTTTACACTAGGATTGTAATTGGATTTTCATAGGATGACGTAAGGGGTAAGGTCATTGTGATTAGGTAGTTATGACATGGAAATAGCTAAAGATGAGTGCTTTAGGTAAGATCCAACAGGAGGTGTCTAACTCCTATTCTTATGTGTAGTATCGGTTGTAAGACTATGGTTTTTTTGTGAGAATATAATGTAGGAATAACACACTTTAAAACCATGAATTCATCCTTAATGGATTGATATGAATTTTAGTGGAATTTAGGAATGTTCATTGACATGAAATTCCAGCAGTGAGAGGAATCAGTGTACAAAATTGTCCTTGTGATCTAATACTTTTGGATAGAAGGACCAGGGGATATTATATTCAATAAAATTATGACATTGGTGTTTTAATTTTTATTAGATCTAAGAAGAATATATCATAGTGATCTATGAGGAACACAAGTATCATCTCGGGTTTGAGTAGTCTCATGTCGTGTGATTTTAATTTGTGCTGGGAGGGCGTCTAGTGATTAGAAATAGAAGAGTTCCATTTGAACATGATTTGATTATCATCATAGGTTGGGTGATGTTTTTATTGTATTCCACTACGGATTATCATGAACATGAAATTATAAGTTATTGAGGTTTTAAGATCCTATGTTCATTATGAGTATTTGTTTTTTAGATGAGCCTTGGGTTTTTATTTGGTGGGGAGAACATATCACAACCCTAGGTCTAGAATAAAATTCTAAGAGTAGGATTAGTTTAAAGAGTTTTTTGGACAAGGTTTTGAGATTTATAGGTTCCATGGGTGATTATATTATTATAGATTTTTTATGGATTTTAAATCATTGTTTTAGGAGAAGAGTTTAGGGTACATGGTTAGTACACCATATGTGTTGAGAGTGCATCCCAACATTGAAAACTTTTTTGTATATGCACATTATTGTTTTCAACAATTAAATGGGATTAAAAAAATATGTGTTTATATATTGTAGTGTAGTGGAACCCACATGGTTAACAAAGGTTTTTCAAACTGTTCTTTAGAACTATGCATGATGGGGGTGTGTTCAAATAGTGATTCCACATAGTTGGTGAATGGTTTTCCAAATAGTGTGTTCAAACCAGGAAAATCATTAAAAATAAAAAATTAAATTTTTAAACAGTAAATATAAATGGGTTCCACCCCTTTATCTTCCTCATTTAGATAAATGCCTCTCTTAAACACAACACATCCTCTTCCTCTTCCGACCAGGGGGTTTCCTCTATTTTAAGGTAAAAATTGAACCATGTTTCTTATAATAAAGATATATTGGTAAGTCTATTATGTATCCTTATTCCTTTATTATTTTCTTTTGATTTTAATTTTATTTACATCATATATATGGGTTATTCTATATTTATAGCGAATTATTATATTTTCTTGATTTCTCACTTTTTGATTTGTCCGTTGATATGAGATGAGTTAAGCTTACTAAGGTTAATGTTAGTGGTCCATATGTTTTTTCCAAAAAATATTTTCATTTATAAAATGTTAAATTTTTTCACAGAAAAAATTCCAACTGTTTCCATTAATATTTATATTTATTTTAATTTTCACCTAAATCGATATAGTACAGTCCTTTCTCATAATATTATAGATTTAAAACCTTAACTCGAACACTCTCCTCATGGTGATTTTGGATTAACACCACCAAAAATTAATTTTATGAAATCAAAACAACACATATGTTGTGTTTGGATTTAAAATTAGCATATAATTATTTTATTATTCCCTTAAATAATGAATCCTACCCTTAGTGTGTGTTGATGTGTCACTAAAATAATAGAACTCTTTAATATACCATGGGGATGTATTTTGTTACTCAAACGTTTTTAAGATCTTAGGGTGTAATGAGTAAATTATAGATCCCACTTTCTGCCCTTTTTAGGTATTATTTAATATAAATAGGATAATTTAATAATCAAAAGATATAGTACCTTATGAGAAACCTTGAGATACACCTCCATGGATGGAGGATAATTTCAATGAAATCCTTGGAATGATTACATTACCAATGCCTCTGACTTATTCTCTGAATTAATTTGACTCCATTTTACGAATACCTTGGGTCTTATGATTAATTTCCATCAGAACCTTAGGGTATATAAATTATTATGTTAGTTTTGGTAAATCTTGATACTTATTTTTATATAAGAAAATTTATATAATGTGTACATGGAACCTAATGAGTTACAATTAATTTTTGTTTATATATAATTATAATGAAATGTCTTGATTCTGATTAAATTACATGATTAAATTGTTTTATTTTTTATTTAACATCCTTTACCATATTAATATAATGAAATTGGTTATAGATATAGAGTGGAATTCCATCGTCCAGACATGAAATCTAGTTTTTAATTCCTAGTGTGAACCTAATGGATTCCACACAATTCAATGATCACAATTCAAAGGGGTAATATTACATTGGATCTAGTTAATGTCATATATTTGTGAATGGATTGTAATGGTACTAAAAATTCACCTATAGACTCCAAAATAATAAAATGAATGGAATGAGATCCTAGGAATCAACACGATGTCCCTATACATAGAATTATATATATTATCTCCTTGGATACTAGTCTATATTATCAAATGTTTACCTATTAATTTATACCCAATCTCAGTTAGAGAACTTTTAAAACCTCTACTTCCTTGGAATAATACATACATTTTTTTCGATATGTGGAAAATGTCAAACTCATTCCACAGATTAACCATGATACGTTTTCTATTATGCATGTGATTATTGCCATGGGTCCTAGGACTAAATTACAATTCAATTGATCAATGATAGCCAAAACTAGGCTCAAGAAGGTGGTATTCTATTGTTCCCCTACACATTACAACTTCCCTTATTTATATACCACACACAGTTAGGATTCATTCTCATGGACCTGAATAAACAATATAATATTGGTGGTATCCTACTAAGTTTTACTCACTCCATATTCAGGTTGCTACATGGTAACTAAGAATATTTTTTGATCATGTTTGGAATTTGTTTTCTGATTGTTTGGTGTTAATCATATTAGTATAGAAAATTTCATGGAACCGTGGGTCGAACGTGCACTCAGACTGCAAATATAAGATAGGAAAATTATTTTTTTATTTTTTATCCATCTAAACTTATTGTAAGTTTTAACAATAATTAATTTGGATATCCTTAAACTTGTAACAAACTATATTCTATAATGGTTAGTTTTATTGGAACTTTTTGGGTTATTATTATATTATTAGTTATCTATATTTTTTTAATTTTATTTATTTAACTATTGTATTTGTACGGATATAGAGGGTATAATCTCACCACCATACCACATATATACCCTTTCTCATAGTTGAAATCTTCTAGAATAATATGTCTCATACATGAGGCTATATGGACATTTGGTTTTGTTACTTATCAGTGAACCATGCTTAGGATTTCACAAATAAAATTTATTTGTGTAAATATTTTTTAGTGATATTTTTTTGGTTTTTATTTTATATCTTTTATAATTTTTGACATTTTTTTACCAGAAAATAAAAAACTATTGATTCCAAAAAGAACCATCCTTAAAAACAACACCATTTAATTCATGAGTGATTAATTAATATTTATTTTCAAAGGTTTAGTGCTCTTATATACTATTTATAGGGTAACTCGGGAAAAATATTATGCAGTAATAATTTATATTTATAAAAATTTGTTTTTTTAATTTATATTTTGAGAGGGTGTTAGTCATCCAAAGTCATGTAAATTTATTGATGAAGGATGACTATTTTAACAATATGATATGGATTATGTTAAATTCAATAATGGTGACATAATATTATGATAACAATTTTTTGTGAAATACAATATATTAAATTGGAATCCAATTCACAAGATTATTTTTATTAAAATTTTAAAATATTGAGGATTTATTCCAATAATTGACTTGGGTATTGATTTGAATAAATTATTATTTACATAAGGTTTAATAATTAATTAACTCTAGTGTATTTTTTTCATCATATTATACGTGGGATAAACATGTCTAAGCAAACATGTCATTAACCCATTAAATATTTAGTTTAATATAGACAATGTTCATTTAAATAAAATTAATCAAGAAAATAAATAAATCAGTCAACACCGAAAAATTATAAATCACCACAATGGGATCATTTATCATTTATTATGGTGGATAATAATCTAAATGTCTTATTTGAAATTATGAGACATAAATAATTAAAAAATAAAAGGATAAGATAAGAATATAATAAAAAACACCCAAAATTGAAAATAGAAGAACCCACACATGCTATAAATTAAATGTTGGTATATCAAAGGGATACTAATAACACTGAATCTAATTTTAGCACTCGTCATTATAACTAATAAATTGGATGATAAAAATAGGTTATAATTAAAATTTTATTAAATTTTAAACAAAAATAAAATACTAACAATTAAGATATGATAATGGAAAATGATGAAGAAAATGAATATGAAATGTTGAGGAGATGTTTCTCTTGTCAAATAAGTGAATGTAATTTTCTTATGGCCTCTTATAAATGGTTTATTAATTATAATTCTACCACCAATATTTAATAATTTAAAACATTTTAAAAAGGAATATTGGTATGAATTTATATACTATGATGGTGTGTTATTTTCCCTTTAAAATTGTCATCGAAGTGGGATCACCCATTTTACTGATAACACAAACTTTTCTTGATAAAGAAATCATTAATTTTTATTGGATATTTTTATTTCTAGTGAACTCACAAAATTTCAAATCCATTTTATTTTTTCATAAAATGATATATCTAATATGGTAAACCATGTACTAATGCCCAAGATTATCAAAAAAATTTCTAAATCCTAATTGTGAACACATTTATGGCTACTAAGATATCAAAATATATTCACAATATAGTTGAATAAAATCATCCTAATGATTTCTCCTTTCACCATATAAAATTTTAGAATCTCCTATCAAATTTTTTGTAGATATTGTCTTTTTATTGACTTATACTCAAAATATAGATAAAAATTTCCCTTCAATTTTGGGATTCTATTGGAAAACATAAGGGTTATATTGGAACATTTAATTTTTACCTAATGTGGTCCAAAATATATAGGGACATCAAGTGATATTTTATATAATTTATGATTCAAGAGTTATCATAGTAAATAAAACATTCATTTTATTCCAGTTTCGTTGATTTATTTGTCTATCCCACTTGTGTCATCCATTTGGCACTTCAAATAGACAAACTAGCCAGATATAAAATTGAATAATTTTTTTAAAATAAAAAAATCATAAAAAAATAAATAACATAATTTGGATTATTATTATAAAAGTATTGGTCAAAATAGTAAACTATACATTAACCGAATGTATTTCATCACATCCTTATATATGTGTTTATGATAATAACATGATCATTTATATATGATTATTTACTTTTTGCTACAAAATAAATGATTGGAGTAATTAAAAAACATGAAAAAATATATAACATTTTAGATATAGTGGGTTATACATGGTCTCATTTCCATCTTAGTAGGAGTCCCAGTAGGTTAAGGTCATGATAAGATAACATCAGAGTGAGTTCTTTATAATTGAGTTTGGAGTATAAATTATGAAGTTTTCATTGATATTGGTAAGACAATAGTTTATATGAACATACGATAAACCATAGACAATGAAAACTAAAAAATGCTGAAGATATATGAAAAATTATTATGTATGAACCTTGTATATCTATCGACTATAACAAAGGGATGTTATTCTATCCTCGTTGTACAAAATCTGGTATGAACATGCATTATATATAATTAGGCTATGATGGTTCAATATGTTATTGATAAGATAGTGGTAGGAATGGTGTAGAATGTGGAATAATATGTTATGTATACCTACATATCTATAATACATTCATTGATAAAATTATATTTCATTTTATATATGTTTAGATGAAAATTATTAGAGCATCATTTTCATGATGATATTGAGGAGGTGGGATAAGAATATACTAAAAGATATAATATTTATGAGACTTAGTATTTCACATTACAACATTTTCATAAATAGAGGTTATAAAAATTTTAGGGTGATACCACGTATTTTAAAATCAAATTATAGATTTAAGATGCATTTATTGATATATATCTCATAGTTAGTAAAAATTAGTATCATTATTTATTAGAGATGTGAGTTTTATGAAAAGTATGCTTGTAGTGGTGTACGGTTGACGTGGGTGAAATAGATGTGTAATCAATCTATTAGAAAAAAATAATAGTGATTTCATAAAGGTTTTATTATCCCCAACTGAATGGTTAAATTGAAAAAATTATTATTCATCAATTCAATCAATATGTTAATCTTTTTGTGAGTGTACCACAACATTCAAAAATATTTTTCAATATTCCACTGATATTCTTAGTAAAATATAGATTATTAATAAACATTTTTTATTGGAACTCTAACCTTAGAATCAATTTCTACTGGTTTCACATTGGATAAAAAAGAATTTAGTTGTGTTTGAGATAGAAAATTTGGTAAAGAAGATTCTTGTACATCATGTTTTGACCCAAAGATGTGTAATAAGCTTCATTATTAGTTCAAGACATAGAAGAGTTCACCCTCCTAGGTTTTTTTATATCAACAGAGCAAGGGATGATGACTAAATCAATATCCAGGATTTGATATAGGTAATCCTTGATCATATATGGTCTATAAAATCTATTTTTCTATATTTTTTGTGGTGTAGGACATATCTAGATTATATGTCCATACTGCAAGATTTTTACATAGTGAAATAGTGAATGAACCTTTATAGAATTTTCCGAGACAACGTTAATTGTAACTACCTTCATAGAATCAATATAAGAAGAATATAAAAACATTTAGAGCTTAGGGAAATGATTCTAGAGGTTATCATGTTAATATTCCTCAACAACCAAGGTCATTACCATATGGGGATAAGGTAGAGATAGATAATAGGGTCTTTGAGGTGGAATATTTGGAAGGAATTGATTCATATTGTAGAAATGAATATTATTAAGAATCTAGAAGTGGTTAGAAGTGTGATTTTATGATTCTTTAATCTTTTATCAATTTTATATGATTTTAGTGATTCATAATACTTTTTAACCACTATCCTAATTGAAGGGTTGTAGCTTATAAGAGAAAAATATCACAATCAATTTGTTTTGGTAATTCTTGTTGGGGTATGAATGTGGTTTCTATACATATGTAAACTACGTGAACATGATTTTGGGAGTGATAAATTCTCCTAGGATCTAGTATTGCTATAGATTAAACTATGTTATTTTATACTTTTCATTAAATAGCTATATACTATATGAACTGATGAATATTGTTATTGATGATTTGTTTTAATTTACATCATTCTAAATAACATTGCGATCTTGTTTTTGGAGATTTTTAAACCTATAAGGCATCTACATATTTTTTTATAGGACCCTACCTCATAGTTGGTGAGTATAAATCTTGAAACATAGATGAAGGATGTTATGAACCAACCCGGTCCAACCCTAAAATAGAAACCTCAGCCGACCCATAAGAAGTCCTAAATGGATATATTAATCCCCACAAGATTAAAAGAAGTCCCATGGAATCCTAGAAGTCCTTTGGGAATGTTTTTCCCAAATAAACATAAAATGAACTATTCAATATACCCAACATGACCTTTCCATAACATGAAAACTCACACTTTATGGGAAATAGTAACAACCCACAATTTATATCTATCCCAATAAATAATAAAAACTCAAAATGAAAAATATAAAATACTATCCATAACATTAATAAAAATAATTCAAAACATAATACAAAATACATAGTTACACATATACATGTGTAAAAAAATAAATGAGAAGTATTTTAAATGGGTGATACAAGATGCATCCTGAAGCACAATGAAAATAAAAAATTTCTACCCATATTACTTTGACAATAGATTCATACCCTCACCCTTTCACCACTATCAACCCAAGATCCACTAGCCAAGATTCCTTCCAACATCTCCTACGACCTTTATATATCTAGAATCTTTCAATTTAAGATCTATATACAACCAATGATTGTATGGAGTGAGAAACACTGTCCAAGTAGGATCTAAATATGTGTTTCATGAGTAAAAATTGTTAGTTGAGTACAATAATGCTAGTTTAAATAAAGTATCCAAAAATAGAAAACTAGTTTTTAATATATATAAATAAGAAAATAATCTTATAGAATTACTTTATGGAAATAAATTCTATAAATATAAATATTCCATAGGCATGCACCATGGTAAATACACAAGTCAACTATAGTTTTTGTCCCTAGGTCCTCGAATCAAATTTTTAACTAATGATCAATCCATTTTTGACCAAAAACCACCAACGAGTCTATGATTTTGTCTATAAATATAGACTTTCTAATAAAATGACACCACATTGAATTTACTACTGAGGAGTATTTACCTTGGCCAAGTGGCATGGTGTTCACCATCTAGGATACCACTAAAAATTTCCAAGTCTAGTTTAGTTTGTAATGTGGAATGTTCCAAAAGAGGTAATACACACTAGTATCCAACTTTACATACTCAGGTTCCCAATTGATTCTTCCCATCTTAGAAAACCCCATTTTTATTGAAATGTTTTTTCATTAATATAAAAAAGACTATTCATTTTACTAAATTCAATGTATATTTTGGAATTCAATGATTTTATCAAATAAAGGAGAAATAATTTGAAACCATATTGTGGTTTTAATTCCACCATAATAATAACTTATCATATCTCTAATTAATTTAAATAAAGTTTCTAAATCATAAAAATAATGATTATATCCAGAAATACGAGTTTGACATGGAAGAACCCGCCTTTATCCTAGAAAAAAATTTATCTTATTTTAAATAACAACCTAGAGTGATTATAGAAATTATAAAGATATGGAAATAATCAATAAATACCAAAAACCATTCCATAAGAATAATACATCATGAAATCTTGATCAAATTGACCATAGTGAGGTGCGAAACTCAAGGGAAATTCGATTTATCATCATAGGGAAGGAATATAGGACACTTACATGAGTGATGATTGAAGAAACCAACCAAAATCCAAAAAAATAGAGCCCTATTATTAATGTGAGATTATTAATTTGAGATATTGAGGTTCTTGAATGGATGTAGAGAAATATTGACGTTGAGTGGTTTTAATTTGATAGAAGAAATGTGAACATATCACACTTTTAATTTTCTAGATAGTTCATAAGGTCTGACTGAACTATTTGAAAAAATATGTAGTAACTATGAAGGTCACCACAAACTCACCTGGGAACTCCTAAAATAGGACTTCATGGTTTAAAAAATATTTTTAACTAACCATGTAAATCTACAATATCAAATTTTAGACCTATATTGCATGGTTTTCAAATGATTTTTACTGACTATTGCCAAATAATGAGATACTCACTGTTTATAAAAAAACCTCAAATTATCAAATTGTAAGACCTGAAGAAAATGTGTGAATGATAAAACAAATAAATAAAGGAAACAATTCCAAAATGTAACATAGTGGGTGTGGAAATTCTCATTATCAGGTCATTTCCCCCCAAACCTTAAACTAGTATATCGATCAAATAACAGATAAGGCTATATATCTATTATATAATCTTTCCATCCCTAATATTATGTGAATCATATCATTTTTTTCACAATATATGAACAAATTGAAAGGCTTTTACATAGATAACATTATCCTGGGAAACCAAAATTTGAACAGTTTTCTCAATAATCAAGATATACGATTCCAATTTGGTGTCTACCAACTCAATCACATGTCATGGGTTATGTTTATATTCCATAAAATGATAAAAATAAAAAATCATTATTAATTTCTTATATTTCATAGCACTAGTGAGATCACTGATATGAAAATGGGGAAATTAGTGATCCTTTTATTTTTATGATTTTTTTATTTTTAATCAATCTTTGTGACCAGTTAAAGCCAGGTCCTCTCTTCTTATTGTATCTTAGAATTACCCATATTTAAAAAATATAAAATACCCAATAAAAAAGGATATAAAAGGATCACACTTTAATTACTAGTCATATATAGGGTTGGGTGATGTTTAGAGACCATGATTTCTCATAATAAATCACTTTAATACTATTGACAAGATATCTCCCAATGATATTTATAGGAAGTCCCATTGAACACATTGTAAGTAATCCCTGGAAATATAAGTTGTTTATTTGCATATAATATCAACCTCATGGTCTGTTCTTTATCCTAATATCCCTCTAGTTGAATCCATCTCTTGAAAACATTCTTTTTGACACCTTCTAGTGGGATATTTATATGAATATCTAAACGTTCTTAAAGGGTCCTCCACAGTCCTCCATGAATACGTCTTCAAATATATCAACTATTATTATAGAAAGTTGGATGTTTTTTTCTTCAAGTACTCCTTAAAAATATCACTTCACATTTCTCATAGAATATCCTAAGGATAAAATGATATTTAGAGTAATAAAAAATATTTCCCAGATCTCACATTCCTTTTCATCCTTCCTCCCCAATTCAAATTATATTTTTAATGCAGTTGAATTATTCTTATTATCACTTCATGAAATTGTGTATAGGTTCTCTCTCATTGTTTTTTCGGTTCCCTATTTTTAGTGAATATAAATTTTAATTATCTCTTTCTTCATTACCTTAATTTTATATTTATATTCACAGAATAATATCTTCAATATATAATATATGTATACTCCATGATATTTGGTCAGATCTTTTCAACATTGAATATTATTCAAACTAATTAAATCCCTAGTCATGTATTCATTAAAATATCTTAATGAATCAAGAAATCCCTTATTTTAAATAATTTTTTAAAATCCTCTTATTTAATGTCATTGGAGATCTCTATGGGAATTTCGTCATCAGAAATTTACATATAGAATGTTCTATTTGTAATTTGGGAGTCAATTAATTTACTAGATTCTTCATTGATTGGCCTTCCTTTAATCTCGGATTGGATCATGATAATTTAATCAATCATGATATTTAATTCCAATAATCCCTATAAAGAACCATTAGATTCAATCTTTATAGATTTTTTATTATTGAAATATCACCCTCTAAACAAGGATATTATCCATTACATCATTTTAAAGTACCTATTTTAATCTCATATGTAGATTGAATTCTTCTATGTTGTTCACATCATATTTGATACTACATTCTCTTATACCAACCAAAATGACATTGTCAATATTTAATTCAAATATCTAGTAATAATTGGCTAATTTGTGTACCCGAAGTCACTATAATTTTTTATATGTGATAGAATCCCCTGCGTGGATCCTTATATGTTGTATAAGTCACTTAAATAAATATAAATAATTGTATTATTCACTAAAATTGGCAATTCTCTTCTTCAGGTGACTTCCACACATTCATATCCACATTGACACTTAATAAAAAAAATTAAACAAACTTCCTTTATCAATCAACATTTTCATGGATTCCATTTAATATTAGTTTAAAAATAATCTCATTTATAATTTCATTTTTTATTGAAATTTTTTAGATGTGTTATTCAAGAATTAATTTGAAAATTTTCATTTTAAATTTATAATTGGAGAACCTTCAACATAGTTTTCTAATAAATGATATACACATCGACACCATCATTCATTAAAACCAACACTTATGAAAAAAATGAAATATTTTTTTGGAAGTTCAATCTACCTATATTCATTTGTTTTTAAAACCTCAAAATACTTTAGTCAGTATGTCTATCATTTTATTCTCCCCCTAATTTAAAATAAATAAAAAGGATAACCCAGAAAAGATTTTATAAACTTTTTCTTAATTATACATTTATGAATTTTTTCCCATATTCACAAATACTCCTCACCTATTAGATCTATATTCCATCCAAATCTATTTGTTATGAAAAGGGTGAAACCACATGTGTCTCTTAGTAATTGGTCATCATAAAATCACTCCATGTATAAATGGGAGAAACCAATGTAGAAATTAATAGATTGTAACCTAAAAAATTAAAGGTTATCCATAATAAACTCACATGTGATACCATTCTAAAAGTTATAAATTTTGGTATTGTTGATCATATTCTCAAAACAATATTGTATCAATCAAACATATTAATAAAATTCTCATAAAGTTTAGGTGAAAATCATGTAACTCCCTATATAACTCATAATTCCATAAATCATATCTTCCTCCTTTTATCATTCTCTATATAATCAAGAATAAGTGTTGTAAGGGTGATTTTATTACCAAAAACATCAGATTACATGGATTTCTATATTTTTATATGATTTATAAAATATTATAAAATAAATTAGTCTAGTATAAATCTTTTTATTTTTATTTTTTTCATTTTACATACTGAAATTTTCCTCATATTGGTTGTATATGTTAATCAATACACTATGATGCCAAATCTTTCCTTCCTTTCCTATAATAGAAGCCTCATTAGGACCCCTAATGTTTTGTTCCTTTAATCCCCTACATGTTAGTTCATATATAATGAAAGAGAATAATGAGAGGACTTATTTGTTAATTATATGTAATAAACCAGTTTGTAGTTTCATCTCAACATAGACCTTTATTTTCACCCATAGATAGTAGTTTTCTTCTTATTTTTATCAATAATATATTTCTCAATCATATTATTATCTGAAACTATTTCTTCACGGAATCAAGTTATATTCACATTATTTTTTTGGGAAATAGAATTCGATTCTTGCATAAAATTCCTATAAAAATGTGTAAGATATGGTAATATTTTCATTAAATATTTGGATCCACTAACAGACTAATAACACCATTCATATGGCTTTTCATAATCATTTAATTATGTATTTATTGATATATTATAATTAATTCAAGGCTTACCTTTTGTATATCTTCAAAATTATCATGTTTAACTTCCAAAAAAATATCACTTTGTATGGTCCCATTATAACCAACCTTTATAATTCTTCCTTGATTATTATTAACCTTATTAGTATGTGACATTCGTCCAAATTTTTTTTCAGAAACAAACTTTTTCCATCATAGAGTATTTCTTTCTCTAATTGAACTTATTGTTTTATTATGAGGTCTGCCACCCGTTGATTAAAGATAGTTTCTTTGAAATTATATATTTTAATTTTAGTCATAGGATATATGAATAAAACTACTAGAGCACCAACATTACCCTTTTAAGGTTCATCCTTCAGTTTGTTTATTACTCTATTGTGATTGATTTATAGAAATAATCTTCCCATTATTAAGACTATTTATTGTGGTATATTTTTTTCAGATCAACATTACATCATTGAACTAAAGGAGGTAACGTATCATAATTTTTTTCATTTTGAAAAACTCTATATTGGGTTACAGAATATATATAACCGAAAGAAATAGATTCAATTCCACTAGATCATTTAGAGAATGTTTTTAAAATTTTCATAGGGTTGGTTTTTTTAATAGCCTCATATTATTCAACCAAAATTTCCATTCATATCACATAATCTTCTCTCATAGAAATCGAGATGTTTTCAGCTTTGAGTTATCAATATTAAGACTCATTTAGTTATTTATTCTTGGAATCCATCATTCCATTAGGATCTCCAAGCATATTATTTTGTTCTTCAGTTGTAAACATATATATTTTTATCTATTTACTAAGATTAATTTTCACTTTATACTATTTGATATTTATTTGTTCTTTCTCCATCCTACTAAATTTTTTCTTGAGTTATGTGTTTTTATTAAGTAGTTCCTATATATTCATCTTTAATATGCACTCAACATATCATTCTTCTTTATAATTTTCATTGTAAGATATTTAATATTTCTTTTAATGTAGAAAATGTGGGATATATAATTTTTAAAATAATTATACTCCAAATAACTTGAGGATGACTTTTATTCACTCTATTATTCTCTCATAAAATTCCTTATTAATTTTCTAGAATATTTTTCCATCAAATTGTTAGATTTTATAAATATTTATGTCTAACTTTTATAATTTTCTTTAACTTCTATCTCACTTATAGTTTCATCATATTAATTCATTGGGATATTTATTTCAATGTTCCCAGTAAGTTTAAAATTTATTCACATAAGAGGGATCTTACTCTTACAGTCTCTTCTTCCTCATATCATTTTTTTGGATATAAGAAACCTGATTATCTTTTATTCTCCATCACATTCATCTTATTATTTTTATTTTTATTTCAACATTCATAATGCAATATTTCTTAGAATTAAATTTCATTTATTATTTCTTCTTTTCTATAAACACGAAGGATTTTCTCATATCCTAATTGAAAAGATTGTTGTGAATACCATCTGAAGATATATTTCTAATTTCATCTTGGACATATATCATTTGATCAAATATATTAGGGAGGTTTCTAATCAATTTTTTAGTAATAGTTGAATCTTATAAAGTATCACTGAATCCTATGATGTTACTCACTAACTCATCGACTCAAAATAAGTAATTATCTATGTCTTCATCATCAGTCCTCAAAATATCATAAAAAATTTACTTCAATTCTATTTATTGGATTCCCCTATATTTTTATTTCCATCATACATATTTTCATGATTTTTTCACATCTCCTTGTAAGTTTTATGTCCCATAAACTTGGTGCATACTTTTTTAGATAAAAATGTAAGGATTTAATTCTAGAATTTCTCATATAAATTATGATTTATATTATCTATATGAGAAATGGGAGAATATATTCCTAGTAAAATAAAACCCACTATAACAATATCACTTACCATGTGTCCTAGTGAATGAATATATTGAAATATTTGGTTCTTCCATCGATGAATGTTCTTTCCATTTATAAAAGTAACTCCTCTAATATTGATTGAATTAAAACATACCATATTAAATTTATAGGAATGTCTAATATTTATAGAGGAAACATGTTTATCTAATACTTATTATAGTTCCCATTTCTACTGAGATCACTACTATTGGTGGGTTGAGTAATTTATCCTATTATTTTGATGATTTTATTAATTTTAATCAGCCTTGATCATTGGTTGAATCAAATTTATCTCCTCTAGGTTTCTCTCAGACTTACTCATGAATGAATAATGTAAAAGGAAGAAGACATAAGGATATACAACATTTGACCATGATATTGTACTCCTTTCCAATTTTGGATGATTTTTTAGGACAATTTTTTTAAATATGAATCACTTGAAGAAAATTAAGTATTTATCTTTTGAAAATACTGATGAGTAATCTCTAAAAATAAAAAATAGCCAATCTCATGAAGTATTTAGTGTATTTGTTTTAACAGTAGAAACATCTTGAAAAGTTATTTATACTACAACCCTGTCCCTTGAATAAATATCGAAAAAAATTATCTTTTACACCTCTATGTGGGTTATTTATAAAATCTTTTGATAGTTCTTTATAGTCCCTCTAGACTCCTCCATGAAAAAATCATCAAATCTCTCATCTCTTATTATAGAAAATTTTCAATATTTTTCTTCAAGTTTTCACATCCACTACTAGAAAAAGGACCTATCCCCACAGTTTTCCCCAATGCCGTGGGGATAGGTCTGGGATAAAATATGTATACCCACGGTTATTGAAAACCATGGATATATGTTTCCCGTGTGTGTGCGAGAATTTTTTTTCTCGCGGGAAGGATATTTTGTTGGCAGGAGTCCTATACCCACAGTTCTTCCCTCAATACCCACAGTTTATATGACTATATTTAACTATATATATATATATATATACACATAGTTGATGTTAGGGAAGTGGTAAGATTCGGTGTTTGCAGAGAAAAGGTTGGGAGATCAAAACCCACTTCCCACATTCTTTTAGGATTTATACCCACGGTTTTAAAACCGTGGGTAAAAGACTTTGACAGCATGGAAATTGTTTATGATTCTTTGAAACGGTTGAAAAACAGCTATACCCAGAGTTTTGGAAAACCGCTGGTATAGGCTAGGGACCTATACTGAGGCCACCAATGACCATGGTTCCCGAAACCGTGGGTATAGGATATACCCACAGTTTTGGGGGCTATACAAATGGTTTTGAACCATGAGTATATGCTGTTTTTTCAGCAGTGATCTTCATTGAAAGGGTGGTTTCACCTAAAATTTAGGATCTCCATAAAATATAATGACATAAAAGGTAGAAAAAAATTATCATTCCTCTTTTATGTATAACATATAATTAATTCAATTATCTCATCATTATTCTCTCAAAGAGTTGGTATCATTCTCTATCTCACCTTTGAACTAGTTCTTTGTTTTCAATGATTATGAATTTTGAGTATCTATTTATTTAATACCTACACTATATATTTATATTCATAGAATAAAATTCTCTATATATTAAATATGGAATCCCCAGGATATTCAGATGGATATTATCATCTTTTAATATTAATCAAACTCATTAAATCTTTACTAAATTCTTCATTTAAAACTTCTAAACACTCTGGAAATTTTTTATTTGAATTATTCTATTAAATTAACTTCTTTAATTTCCTTTAAGATCTTCATATTCATATAATCAAGCACCTTTTCCCTATAGAACTTATATGTGGCATGATACTCATCTAATTTAACTAGATCCTTACTCAGCTAAAAATCATTTAGACTTATCGTGGATCATGATCATTTATTTGATCATTATATTTAATTCCAGGAAGAACTATGAAGCATCTCCAAATTCAATATTATGGAATTTTATATTTAGAAAATATCTCCCACTATGTAACGATATATTATCTTATATAAACCTCAAATGAATACTTGAATTTCAAATATGAATGTAATTATATTACATGGTTTACTTCATCAATGTCCCAACAATATCATATGGAATTACAAACACCAACATGAATCTTGAATTTGAATATAGAGTAGTATTTGGATATGGAAATTTACCAATTATTTTAATAATTTTTTCTACACTGTGGAATCAACTATGTGGAGGTACATACATTCTAGATGTATCAAACATAAATTGAGATAATTACAGTCTTCACTTAAATAGAATAAGCTCTTATTTAAAAATCCCCTATAACTTTTCATCCACTTCAACACTTCAAATAAATGTTGTATCTAGGGATCGTTCATCTATAAAAAATTATCATTGATTCCAATTTAATATAATAAAAAATAGCCAACATTCTAGTTTCTGTGTTTTCTTTAAATTTTTCAAATGAGTTCTACATGATATACTGCACTAGAAGGGGGATTCGCCTTTAGGAGAAACCCAAGTCGGGTCTTTCATTGCGGTGACCACGGTGAACACTGTGCCAGTCCCTCCCCCATTGATGGGGGGATCTATGATGTCCTTCAACGGTGCTCCCCCTTAATTTATTCCCTTCTCAAACCTAGAGCTTCTCCCGCCTTTTTCCCAAATTGCGTTTGGACTGAAAGATGTGGGGTTTCTTGATTGGTGTCCAAACCTCCATCTTTCTTCGGTGGAATTCTCTAAATCCTAAAATCTTCTAAGGCACACCATGGTGTCTAGGATTTATCATCGTCGACTTACTGTGGACTTTTTCGATCAACACATCTTCAAATCTTGGGATCTGGATAATACTGAAACTGTGGGGCTATTGGGTAATGTCCATATCATTATACACTTTTCCTCATATGATGATCTCAACAAGGCCTATTCAAGGGCCCATCATCACTTCAATGGCTTCATATTATTCCTTTTACGATGGTCACTTGAGTCTCACATGAAGAGAGACCCTCCGACTATGGCAATATGGGTATGTTTTCCCAATCTCCCCCTATCGTTTCATAATACATCAATTATGTGTGTGCTAGGGAACTTGATTGGTTGGTATATGTGTTTGTATAGACGGATGGAATATCTTTGTCACCCCCATTAACCCTCATTTTTGTTTTGAACTAGATGAGTCCATGATCCCATTTGAGTATGTGTGGATTAATGTGGTAAAAGAGTACTAGTGCAAGCAGTTGGTTATGTATAAAATATTGACCAATTTTTATTCTCATTATAGGCATCATGGTCATTCACTAAATTCTTGTCATAGGGGGGCCCGAACTACCATGTGAAGTAGCAATGGTAAAAGTGAAGAGTTTGTGATGCATGGTGGGGAAGAGGAAATTGTGTAGATACACACTGTAGTGGTTGACTAGGTGGAAAGAGAGAATACCACCAATAGTAAACAAGTGTAGGAGAAAAGCCTTGTCAGGATAGTTGCTAGTGATGTGTTACATGAGGTAGTGATTCAGTATGAGGTTTCTTGATTGGGAAATCAGAAGGTTGGGTTCAAGACTGTGGTGGTGCAGGTGGAGGACAGAGAGGAAAATACATATTTTGAGTTTACTGGGTTGGGCTGGGATGTGATAAGGAGGGGGACTCTGGGATATCCTTTGGAGGTGGATGGAAAAACCAGTGGTGGGAAGGCAGAGGGATCAGTTTTAAGGAACTGGACATCAATCCAAAGGAGAATCAAATTTGAAGTGCTTCCATGATAGGATTTCTTTCCGGAGTTGATAATCATCCATAGATTTATCGGGGATGTGTAAATGAGGGAAATGGGGACATGCACATCAATTCTGTAGGAAAAATGACAAACCTAAAGAAGAACCAAGGTAATAAGAGGAATAATGTCTAGAGGGATTACCCCTCCTTTCCACCACCTCTTGAGACCCTATTAGCATGGAATGATAACATTAAAAATGACCACAAAGAGGATGTGAACCATTAGGGTCATACTATCCAGGGCAACCCAACATCAGATTTACTGTTATGTTCAGCGGGTGAAGTTGTAGAGAAAATTCTACTTCTTAATGATTCTGATGAGGGGGAAGGTAAATTGATAGTGAGGTCATTAAGGGTGACCCTTAATGAGGATAAATGTGTTTGGGTGGAAGAATATGAACTCATTCTTGTTAGGGGTTTCAACAAATATAATATGAGAATCAAAGACTATATAATGTCTTGGGACCATATTACCCCACCATTTTATGATATGGTGGTGGAGGCTCTAGACACCCAGGTAACATATATTGCAAGGAAATTTATTAAGGAAAATGAGTCAGGTAATATCTAATTACATTTCAATTACTCTGGTTAATGTGGATACAGTTGATATTTGTGCTAGGAGAGATATTTATTCATCATCTTAGGTTTTTTTTGTGTTGTTTTGTTTGTTTGGGGTGAAACATCCATAATTTCATTGATCTACTTCAGTTGGGGTTCAAAGCATGAAACCTTTACTGATGCATTCCAAGTGGACTTGGATGTAGAGAGGTATGAATACATCATCGGTACTAGGAGCTTCTTTGAGAGGTATAACTAGTTGTGTGGTCATGCATTAGTAAGGTTGTTGTCACGAGGTGGATGTTGGGGTAGGGCAGGTCCTATCTCTGTTTGGATGTTTTGTTTTGGCTTTTTTTTTATGTTGGACTTTATGATTCTCACTTTCCCTTTAAATTGTGTTGATAATAAAAAATAATAATGTTTAGTTAGTTCTAAAATATATAATCCCCAATTTTGTCTTTACCATCAATGATGTTAATAGATTCAACATCATCCCCAACAAAACAAAAAATGATGTTGACACCTTCAATTTTTGAAACCTTTACATACTTACAAACATTGTAATATGTTCATAGGTACATCATTTCAATTATTTGATGTATAGAATACAGCATATATGAAACATTCATGACTCATCTAGTAATCTCAATGGGACCAGCATAACTTGGAGTGATCTTTCTCTGATTTGCCAACCTCTACTTGCCTAAGTTGGGTGAAACTCGCAAGATCAAAAGACAGCCTACTGAAAACATATGTGGAAATAATGATTGTTGAAATTAGATTTATGATGGCTCTGATCCATTACCATGTACCACAAAATAAAATGAATCTTTCCAGTTATTTCATGGATAGGGCTAGGTCATACATAAAAAGATTCACTAACCACTATACAACATAGAGGAGAATATAATGGTCGACCACAAGGAGATTAAAATTGGCCATCCACATAGAGGAATATAAATTGTTATTTAAATTAAATTACACTAGTCTTGGTTAGATATCTTCTGAACAGAAATGTGGGTAATCTATTCTCAAATAATGTCTTCTAGAATATCATTTTTATTCTTCATCAACCAATGCATCTAATAATGGTAGGTTATAATCATCTTCACCTGTGATCTACATTATTCTAATAAGAATTTATAGAATTAGTATGTAAATAAAGTATCTTGGTCAAATATGATTGTTGAGATAACATTACGAATCATCATAATTTCATGCACATACAACCTTCCATGTTCCTCAACCTTTATCATCTACATGATTAGTATGAATTGATAAAAAATATTTAACTATATGATCATGTACCAAATAGTATTCAACCCTAATGGGTATGAGGTATTCCAATAATGATGTTCAAGGAAGCCTCATCTCACTTCCTAGTAGGAATATGAAGTGGTTAGATTAAAAAATACTTTCATTGTTGTTCTAGATTTACCAAATGATATGTATCACACTCATGATGTGATATGAATTGGGTTCCAATTTTTGGGTTTTCAGGGGCTCATATATGATTTTATAATGAACTAACATAGACCACCCAAGAACTGGCACAAATGTATTCTCTTATAAATCCCAGAAGGGAGTTCGTATTCCTTGTGGTATTAGAATAAGTTTCTGGTCACCATGAAACTCCTTAATGAATTGTTAACCAAATTTAAAATTTAAAGGGTCCATGCCATAGATATGACATGAACTTTTCAAACATAGAATGTAATGATCTATGGGAAACCTAACCAAAAAGTAAATTTTTAATTAGAAAAAAATAATGATGTAATTTAAACAAGATAAATAACAAGTAATGACATGAATAAACATCATCCACAAGATAGTCAAAATAGGATAGTCACACAAATAAATGAGTTCTAAAAGAAATTGTATGGACTTAGAATGGGTAATATAAGATACATCATGTATCCTAACAGAAATAAAATTGTATATCTGTATCAATGTGGTATGAGGATCACGTTCCCACCATGTCACCATCACCAAAAAAATATCAACTATATAGAATACCCACCCCCAATATATTGTTCATTAAAATTACCTCAGTATATAAAAACAAGGTCAACATGCACACATTAGGTATATGTGGGGTGTAATAAATACTATATTAGTAGGATCCCACCAAGTGTTCCATTAGTGAAACATGTTAGACAAGAAAAAGCATGATAGTTTAAAATAAAGCCTTTGAACATAGACATTTAAAATTTAACATCTTGAAATAAAGTAACATTCATAGATTATTAATTTAATCATAAAAATTTCATATAAGTATGGATACCTTGATCATGCACCATAGTAAATCCCAAATTCTTCTACATTTTTGGGAGCTCTACGTCGTCGTATCAACTTATTAACTAATTATTAATTGAAATGTTCATAAACAACCATGTAAGTCATTGTATGGAAAAAAATATAGTGTAACGTATAATATGAACCAAATCTAATAAAACCCCATTGAGTATAGTCATTTTACTAGTGGTGTGGTGTCATCCATTCACAACTCCTCAAACATCTTCTATGTCTAGTATAGTTTGTAATGCGATGTGATCCAAAAAGTAATACTTAATAATAGACTTCACTAGTTCGATAAATGGGTTCCAATGTGTATATTCCCATTCCATAAAAATGAAATTTCAATTATTATGGTTTTCCATCAATATATCATAATATAATTCCTAATATTAATTTCAAATTATCTTTTCAAAACCATCACATTTCCCAATTCAAGAGAAGAAAATTGAAAACTATCAGGAGTTAAAAAAATCCACCAGACTATCATAAAAAATATCTAAGTAATTAATATAACTTTTATATAATACAAAAATCATTATTTTTTTTACAAAACAATAGTTTTATACTAAATAAACTACCTTTAACTAACTTCAACCCTTCACCAATGATGGAGAATCACAATGGGTGCCTAGGGATATCCTAAGGATACAATAATAAAACATAAATTCCCTATCCTAACCTATAAGAATCATTCAAAATGATCCTGAGATCACTACATCCATAGGTAAGGGAGAAACATAAGAGAAATGGGGTGGGGGAAACAATGGGATGGAATATGGAAAATGTATTTGAGAAAATCTTGAAGAACCCCCCAAATTTGTTTCAAGAAATCAAGGACTATAATGATGGGGTGAAGCTTAATGCATAAGAAAAAGGTTCATGGGTCAAGGGGGAGGAGAAATGAATGAGATGTGACTTAATTATAAGGAGGTAAATAAGTAAATTTCATACTTTTGTACTCTGTACATGAAGAATTGTTTGATAAGTCATGTTTTACCAATGCAGGATAACATATCCTTTCTTGGAAACTTGTATGGTTGGATCACATGGTTTGTTAAAAAAATACACTAATTTTCATAAACAAAACATTGAGATTACATATATATGTCACATGAATACAACACAGTTACACCTAAAACTATGATAAGAATTGGATACCCATTATTTCTCCAAAATTTCAAACATATAGACCCTAAAATCATATAATAATGACAAAAAATAAAATAAAAAATAAATGAAAGTGACACATTGGGCATAAAAAATGATGAGGAAGAATTTAGTATTGTTTATGAAATTATTGATATTATTTGAAAGGACATATAGACTTTTTCCTTGATGATGTGATATTGATTTTGGAATAGAGCTATAACCAAGTTTATCACTTATTATAAAGGAATAGAATTTTGTGGAATTATCTGAGTTGAAAGATAATAGGATCCACATAGATGAATTTATATGGCATGTATTTATACCTCCTAGTATATCCCTATGGGAATACCATGATTCATTTTCTAAAAATTATTGGTATCTTGATATTATGTATATATTGTTTTTTTAAACTAGGTAATGATACAAATGGTTATCTTCTACATTTAAATTGTGATCTATTAAATTTTATAAAATTTATAAGTTTTTTCTAAAACTTACATCTATTAGAACATGGTTAATGTTGAAGATATTTTAAAGATGTATTTTCAATATGGGAACAATCACCATGAATATTTCATGACACTTTTTTGCTTTAAATATACTCTAGTGGTTTTTACAGGATTGATGAATTGGGAGTTTCAACCAAATATTTATCAATTATCATAGTATTCATATATGCAATCCTCTATTATTCATTAGAATAATTATAAAATTACATGTATAATAAGGTTTCTCTAATGTTATTGAGAAGGTATCAGTTGTACGGTAAAATATCGATGTGTAAATTTTGGACTTTTGAAGTTCATTTCATAGGACATATTATTCCAAAAAAAGGTGTTGTAATCAACCCATCAGGATAAAGGCTATTTTTTCACTCAGATAACTAATTAATATTCCTAAATTAAATAGTTTTATTGATTTTAAAATTTACTATAGGAGGATTATACTAACGATTTAATATATATAAACACCCCTATCCACTTTGACTAAGAAAGGACAAATTGTTTCATGGTTGGTTGAGTTCCAACCATCTTTCCACAACACAATTGAATGCTAGAAGACTGAAACCATTCTATGATTAACTAAGGATATAATCCCTTATAAATTATATTATAACAAATCTCATAATGGATAATGACCTATCCTTATTCCATTGAGATATGTTATTACTTATATTTCAAAATATTTAGGTCTTCATGAGTGTCACTATACTATATATGATTTTGAAATTGAGGTGGTGTTTTTAAATCATATTTTAATGATGCAATATGTGCATGTATATCTCTCTATAGGTTCTAAATTTCACAAATTTTAATAGTTCGTCTTTTCGTATAAATATTTGAAACTAAGTTAGAATATATGGGTGATGGTTCTACTAGATTATGATATCAATAATATTTACACTCCAAAAATTTGGAATATAATACATAGTTATCTGAACAAGATATATCACAATTATAATTTTTTTGGAATAAAAAAATAATAGAAGGTAATGAGTGAGTTAAAAAAATTATATTGGTTTGGGGGAAATAGATAGAGAAGTTTTTCTCTATTATATAAATGTTTATATTTATTTAATTTATACAGTGGTAGACACACATTTAGAAGTCCTTAGGACCTAAATGTTGATAAATTTTAACATTTTAAATGACACTATAGATTATTGGATTCAAGGTAAAGACCATTAGGTTATATTTCAAAACCACCAAATAATTTCACAGTGTTTTTATATAGAGTACATAATTGAGTTACATAATTTTTATATCGAAAGATATATTTATATTGAAATAAAAATTTATACATTGAATATGTAGTTTGTGATTCTAGAGATAGTGAAATTAGTATCTATGATTGTGAAAAAAATATATTAGGTAGAAACTATTGACTGAGTACTAGCAGGATTTTGGCATCTCATGGACATTACTAAGTGGAAATAATTAGATGTTTCAATGGTTTTAATAACTTTTTTACCTTAATAAATAAAAATATCTGATTTAATTTTTGTTACTTTGGAACAAATAACAATATTTTCCTATTTCCTTCAAATTAATGAGTAGAGATCAATGTAAAATTTAGGGAACCTGTTTGCGGGGAATGTTTTGAAGTTTCATGGGGTTATATGAGTGAGTGTATCTAACTGTGTTTCTTTTTTCTCTTCATGGAAGTGAAATGAATTAAAAAATGATTTTGACACCCAATTTATTCTTATCACAACATTCCAACCTCATTTGGGTGGCAAAATTGAATGAAAAATATTGACATTAGAGGACATGTTTTGGGTTTGTTTCATATACTTATTTGGGTCCTAGGTGAATTATTTATCTCTGTTATAGTTCTTATATTATATAAATTATCATTTATGTATTGGCATGGAACCCATTTAGGTTTTATATATTGGAATTTATAAATTTATGTTGTGTTGTGTTGAAATTAATGATCAATAATAATTTGAAAAAATAGATGTATGATGTGAAAAAGGAAATATAGATAATTTTGGATCATTTGATAACTTCTTATATTAAACATAGAAGATATAATAATCATAGGAGGACACTACTATAGTTAATTGTTTGTGATTATGTATTTTTTATATAATATATTCTTTGTTTAAAATAATAGTATGAAATGGGTAGTAGGATTTCACTATAGTATATTGTACTTTTCTTTGTTTTTGAGTGAAATCAAGAGCTCACATACTAATTTAAATTTAATCCTCAATTAATTCATATTCATGATATATTCTACAGGTCTGAGCATAGAAATTATTTCAGTGTTTCCTCTGACATGACTGATTGGGGAGATATTGATAGTGAGAAAGAGATGACATTTTAGAGCATCCAGTGGAGTATTAGGATGGAGGAAACAAATTTATTCATGGATGAGTTATTTGTTTGGTGTGGGTAATATGAACTAATGGAATAATTCATGAAAGATCATTGTAATGAGAATCCAATATTAAAATTCAGAACTCTAAACTATCTTTAATTATTTTACATATGAGTTTTGGTGGATTTTTGTATAATAATGGAATTAAAGATAATTTAATTGTATATGTGTTTGTTTTACATTTTATTTATATGGATGAATATTTATAAAGATGAAATGTTTTAAAATAATATGTAATTAATTGGTCCAAAAATTCAATGTTTGACAATTTGTGACTTTTTTTAGAAGTTTTTATTATAATGAAATGAAGGATAATTTTTCCTTAGATGAGACCAAAATTATAATCACTCCATTAAGAATGGTACACAATGTAAACCATTGGGATGAATTTTGTTAATACTAATTGATGTTTATAATTTTCATGATTATAATGTTTCTATGAAACTAAATAAAATAGAAATATTTATTAAAATTCAGTATTTTGTGAAGTGTTTATGTGGAACATTAGATAATTTATGATGTGCAGTGGGAATGAATATTTTAGAGTAAGTGGAGGAGATAAATATTTATATGGTGACTCATGTTGAGAAATTTTTAAAAGGAGACCAACAGGATGTTTGAATGAGAATGTAATAGAAGGGAGATAGGTCTGAGTAATTAATGATTGAATTGATAGAGGGAGTTATGGTATGGGATCTCAGGGGAATGAGTTAAAATATTTAATAAAGGGAATTGTTTTAACTGTCAATAATATTTTGATATATTTTATCCTCCTTATTAGTTAGTATATTCTCCCATGGAAGAAATAAATGGTGGCATTTATAGTGAAAAGGGTTTTTACATTACAGGTACATGACTCATATTTCAGTTTTAAAGACTCAGGATTCTATAAAGGGGTGAAATAATTAATTTACCCTAGTGAGTGATCTCAATTTTTTATAACAAGTTTCTTTGTATCGAGGAAAAAAATTTACACTTGGGTTATGTTTTATTAGTTTTTGATATATTTTTTTTAACATATATTTTATATATGTCAAATAAAAAAAATATTAGTCTCATGAGTGAAAATGTGTATATTTATGAAGAAAAATGTTATATGTAAATTCTAATACCATTATTGTGTTTGGAATGATGCATTTCGTCTTGGAGAGTTGTTTTATTATATGGGTTCAGGTTTAGGGGAATTCTAATTTTTGAGTATTTAAAAATAATACCTAGTAATAATAATAGAACATTATAAATATTCATATAATACTCATTTCCATGGGGGTTCCATTATCATATAATATAAGCCCTATGGGGTTAGTGAGAAAGGGATATGAAATAGATTATAAAAATAGATGTAAAAAATCATTGAGAAATGGGGGATTCATGTGCTATTAGTGATCATGTCTCGTGGAAATAAATAATTCATTTAATAATTAAAATTTATTCCATTAAGGTAGGCAAATTCTATAATCATCCTACCCTCATTCTTCATCCTTATAATTAAATAATAGTTTCAATTTATAATTGACACACCATGATTGCTAACATAATTCACTCCTTTATTTTTTTGATGTAATTTTGTTAAATATAATACTCGTAATATTTCATATGTATTTCATTATGATATAATGAATTTCAAATAATATTTTCATAAATTAATGATTTTTAATTGATTTAATAAAACTAATGAAACACAAAGATGTGTGTTAAATACTTTTAAACTTATAGTGTGTTATGGTCTGTTTATTATAAATCACCATGAATTTATGTATTGGACCTTATGATGTATGATTTCTGTATGTTATCTCCCCCTTGACTATACTTTTGTATTTTCTCAAAAAAATTCAAAATTCTTCACCGGATAGGGTTAAAAATGAAAATTCAGGTGGTTAGAATCCTCATTGAAGAACTTTTCTTATTCTTGGACTCCTGTGAATAAAAGGATCACCAATACAAATTTCATTTGATAGTGATTTGACCTAGAATTTTTAGGATGAAAATATTGTTATAAACCACTGATGTCAATAATGGAATGACATGGTTGTAGAAAAAGAAAACTTAATAAACTTGTGTGGGGATTAGTATGACTAATTTTTTCCAATATGTAGATGAAAATTCCCAAGAGTAGTTTGTTATGATGAGACACAATCATGGTTGTCATGGGAGACACATCATACAACTCATTAGGAATTTTTATGTCCAAATAAATGCTGTTAGTGAATAAAATAAGGGAGATTATGTATTTGGACTGAAAAATGAGTATACGACATAAAGTCCAGGAAACACTCATTGTCTAGGGTTTTAGGGTACATTGATAAGGTTTTTATTCTTTATAAATATCACAGGGTGAGTATCCTTTTGGGACATCCTATTTTTTATTTTTAAATGGTAGTTATGGTTCTTGTGTGGGACCCAATGTCACTATGGGTGTGAATATAGGTCACACACCACATTCTTCATGATGTGTCTAAAGCTGTTGAATTATATTTGTTTTCTTATTGTTTTTAATCTAGATAATGTAATAAATAAAAAGGCCAAGAATGTTTTCTTCCATGAGTAATAATTGATAAATTAAAATACCAAATAACCCTGGAATAAAATTATGGACAATGTCCCAGGACACTAATTAAAAACAATGGGCTAGCTTCTGAACCTATACTTAACAGCTTGTATAATTTGTAAATAATAATATTAAAGATGGTACAATCCATAGAAGAGAGATATAAGAAAGGGGAACCCATATAATGTGTACGAATTCTGTTGGATGCTATATTTTTTGTTTATACACTCTTGGTTGATGGTTGGAGTTGAACAGATATGGATCAAGATTGATTAAATAAGAGACCCACCGGACCAAGCATACATATTCAATTAAATACTCTTATGTTATTATTATACATGTCGAAACACATTATATATGTGGTTGAAGTGGTTTTGAATTAATATAACAGTTTCAAAAATCATTATAAGACTTTAAAAGATGAATTGAATAAGTTTAGATAATTTCTAGAGAATGTAAAAGTTTATTTCAATCAATTTGTAGATGTTTTTAATTTTTTAGTTCATGAAAAAATGGATATGTAGTAAACACAAGTCTTTTACTTCCAGTGAAAATGATTATGCTAATCATAATGATTCATCTAATGAATATAATTAAAGTTACTATAAGACATTATGCATTGTCAAATAACTTTTCCAATTATAAAACTTAGTCCACTGTATGTCTCCATAGTAAGGATTATGAAAACATCATAAATCATTAATGTCTATGGAAAATTGATAATGTCAAAATCCTAAGGACTATACCATAAAATGTATGTTTTTGATGTCCCCATTATAAACATATAGTCAAGAATAAAGATTTAATAGTTATAAAAATTTTAGTAATGCATATAGTTCATCATAATTGTTTCTAATATTTCTTGGTGAGTTTCAAGAACTAGACTGGGCTTCCATTAAACCCAAAACTAGAGTTGGACTATTCTATGGCCTGAAGTTATTTCCTAATCCTCACAGGATAGAAACTATGTCCTGAGCATCAACTAACAACATTGGGAAATATTTCGCCAATGAAAAGAACCATTCAAAAAATAAATATCACATTAAAACCAATAACCGTAATACAAGAGATCTAATAAAATATAAAATAACAAGTTAAGAGTTTAGAATTCATAACCCAAACCAAAATAACTCAAAAGGTGATTGGTACAAACTAGAAAATGAGACTCCATACAACATATGGGTTGACACCCTCATGCCGCCACCACAAACACAAGTATAAAAAGAAACCAATATCACACAAAACATCCATCACCACTATGAATGACCTATATTTTACTTTGATCAAATATAACATGGTTTATAAACACCCAATGGTGTGAATAGGGTGTGAGATGAGTTTACTAGTATGATAAAAACAACAGGATTCCATGAAAAGACATAGAATGGAAAATTAATATGGTCATTTATAGGAAAATTAAATTAAAATTTAATTAAAATCATGGTTTATCATAAAAGAGGATTATAATTGAAAAAATGATGAAAATTAAAAATGCAACATGAGAACCACGGGAAATACCTATGTATGTAGGCTTAGCGGGGTCATAGGATCCTCTTACTCTCGGTGATCAAATCGTTGACATGAAGGTCCATCCCTTACTCATCTCAACAAATACCCATTATTTATGTTTTGTTAGTGTTATGAAATAGTCATACATGGGATACTGGACCATATCCCTATTGACTCACATAGTGTACTAGACCTAGTCTAGACACATATATACCCATGATTTTCATGTTCTATAATCCAGTTCCTATATAAAATGAAATCCATTTTTACACAATCACAATTCCAAAAAATAAAACCACACTCACCAAAGACCATTTAACTAGGGAAATTTACCATTAAACCATTGGAATATAATGAAACACATGGAAATCACCTTTACAACTACCCAAAAAATTTATAAAACCCATTTGAAAAACAAATCAAGCATAATAATATGATAAAATAAGGAAAATGAATGGAACCAGCTAACATTTCACTTGAAATCACACAAAACTAGTTATAAACAATAAGTCACACTACATAGGGACCCAATGTAATTATAAAAACACCAAAACTAGAAATATATTACCCAAATAAAAGTGATTTGACCCTATATAGTTCAATTTAACAACTTCACTAATGATAACACAAGAAAATATGGAGAATGGACCAAAATAATTGAATAATAGAAGAGAGGGGAATCATAGTTAAAGGTTCCAAATCATTCCAAGAAAAATACACCCCAAAATTGGGATAACAAGGGAGAAGAAGAGGTAAGAGAGGTGCACCTAGGTATGGAGATTTTAATGGGGAGAGTAAGGGGTTTTAGGGTGTAAAATTTGGGGAAGGGTAGTTTTGTAATTTCAAAAAATTTATGGCTTTGGTAGGCCACACAATTTGGCCACATGGTTTTACAAACAGCATTCCAACCATGTGGAACCTATTTCCAAGAGGAAATAGGACACACTATTTACTCAGAGGGGGTGTGCACTAATGTAAATTGACATTTGGCTTAGAAAATTCCATTGTATTGGTCGCAAAATTATACTGTGAGGGTTTCATGCTCTTGCACCTAGCTATGTATCTTGAACAATTCCACTATTCAGGTTCCAAATTTTTCACTAGGCTGGTGTATGGTTTCTAATAATTGATATCCTCCTTCAATTAAACTAGAAAAACAAAATTTTACTATAAAAACATCTACAACCCCATGGAATCAAGATAATACCCAAAATAAGATATAAAATTCGTCAAAATAATACCATTGATGTTACAATTACTTACACTAAGAAATATTTCCTTCATTGGAAAGTTAAACTGATGTCTAATTAGAGAATAAGTGAAGATATTGCTTTTCCACGTAATAAATTCACTGTAAAGTCTGATTATCATCATTTCTATACTACCAAAGGTCACAAACCAAATATATGGATTTCCCTTGAAGAAGTTTTTCTTTATAAGCCACAATCTGCATCGGTTCCTCAATCATTGAAAAGTTGTATTCTAACTTTAACTCATCCTTGTTCAGCATGTGAGAAGTGTCCATGTTATACTTATTCAACTGTGATACAGGGAACACATCATAGATTGATGTCAATTTTGATGATAAATAAAACTAGTATTTGACCTTTCTAATTCCTTTGGTAATATTTAAATTTATGACTTACTTTAGTGTGAGCTTCCCCTAATAACCAAGATGACGGTGACCCAATCGATGTGTCACCATTAGGAACACCTAACCACCCACTAAATACTATCTGTCTTGATACCACTGACCCATATAAGATTTATGGTGGCTCTATTCTATCAAAAACATCTACCTAATCAATCAATATTTACCAAATGTATCTTGTACAAGGATTGGTATCATCAAGAAAGTCGTACCCACTTCCATCAAAGATTATTTAATTGGAATTTTTAAGTGATGTGTGTGGTTAGTAATTATATATCCCATAAATTAATTATTACGTCCCATGATACAAATTATTTGGAAAAATTTAAGGTGGGATTACCCATAGATTTAAACAGTCTAGTAAATTGTCTTGACATTATATTTATTATCTCTAACATTATTAATTTTTTTATTATGAGATAATGTATTTATTTCCATGTCATTACTATATTAGTTATAATATCCATATATAAGGTTAAAGATCAAGTGATTATATATATATATATTTGATCATCTTTTATTCGTTCCATTTTATGCACGAGTTATAGTTTAAATAGAATATTTCCCACTTATTATCATTTCCATTAGTATTAACATTATTTATTAATCATATCTTCCACTATATGTAAACATTTATAAGGAATATGATCTAACCCGATTCTTATATTTTATTTTCCTTATGATACCAAGAATAATTTTGGGAATTCTATTCATGTATATGTTAAGGTAATAATGGTATATTCAATGAAAATAAATTGTGTTTTTTTTGTTTTTAAAATGTAAGTAGAATTTCGTGATTTAACTAGTTTACCAAGAAAAATAAAAAATTCTGTCATTCAGGATGTGACAGGTTATATATAGTTCCAATATAAAAATGTAACTTATAGGTCTAGGCTATTGGGGTCACATTCTTTATAGTTTTTATTAGTGCATATTTATTAGAAACATTGGGGATAATATTTAGGAGGACATAGATTAAAGAATAGTACCCCATGAATTATTTTAATGATAATTATATTTATAGAACAAAAAACTAATTTTATGGTGATAATGATATTATGTGTTTTTTATAGTAATAAATCCTTGATTGGATAGTACAAGTAAAAATGGTTCTTGCATAGCTCTACCTATCAGTAATAATTTGAAAAGGTTTCATCAGGATTGAAAATAGAGTTACCTGGTAGTTGAAAATGAGCCTTAATGGAAACCTGGTATGACACTCTTCGGTTATATGCATGGATTAATTCACATGTTCATTAAAAATGATTTTTAAATATTTTATAAATATTTTTATGACTTGAAAACATTCACAATTAATCTATGTATATGATTATGAGATTAACCACTCATATATTTTAAAATGTATGTTACATGTTTCACTATTTTTGATATTATAAGTTTTGTTTCAAAATATAAATGTATAATATAGTGTATTCCATTTTTTATAAATGTCACGTAATGGAATGAATGGGAACTATATCCAATAACGTACACCTAGTATTAATTTACCTCCATGGAAATATAATAAAGTTGGAGTTATAAATACATTTATAACTAATCAAATTATAACTATTTTGGTGTAAAAAAATATATTATTGTAAATTGTGTTGCTTGTATGGAGAAACATACTAATCCACCACACTATATAACAATTATAGACTACTTTATTTTCCAGAAACATATAACAGTTAATGGGACTACATACCAATTTGTTGTGGATCAATGGATGCATTCCTTATAGAAGATATTTTCTACATTTCAATTCAATTAATGAGATAATGTTTTCATGAAAATTAATCTTATCTATGGAGATGCAGATCAATGGAAGTAATTGATTGAAAACACTAAGGATGGAGAAAAAATAACAAACACCAAATGGAATTATTTTAATAAAATCATAATGGAAAAGTTTTTTCCTCAAAATAATATGTAGATATGGAGTGATAATTATTGGGTCTAATAAGAAATTAGGATGAAAATATTACAATGTACTAAGTGAACTTTACATGATTTTAAAGGCATTATACAAACTACATACATAATCCAAAGAGAAAAATGATATTTTTTCTAATGTGATTAATAAAATTATTTGATTGGAACATGTCATCAAAACATTCTCATCATAAAAAGACATAATATCATTTTTTATAAAGAGAGATAATTAATTGAAGAAAACTTAGGGATTTAAAGGGAATAAAGATAATAAGACTATTCTGGAGAAAAACATAGAAAAATATAATAATGGAATGAATGTATTTTTTCTATTTCATATATGTGTTATGAAAAACCCTATATCATTCATGAAGGTAATAATAATTTTTTAACTATGGAGAAAAAGTGTACCATGATCATGATTGAAATTTTAAGAGTTAAGTGTCCAATATTATATGCATCAGGTATATGGAGACATGCAATTAAAAAATTAATGTTTTAATTATCAAGGGAATATAACCTAAAAGAATCTACAAGATGAAGGTTAATATTTGTCTATTACTATGGACGAAGTTTAATATTTAAATTTATTGCGAATTTTGATTAAATAATTATATTTTAAAAGTAATTTATCAATGATAATCTCATTATATGAATAATTTAACATATAAGGATTTCACTGAATTAGTTTCTCTATATGAATTTTAAGACATATGTTTAATGGTACTGATCAAAAAGAATTGTGGTATGGTGGAAAGTTTATATTTTATAAAATAAAATATTGATAGAGTATAAACATTAATATATTCCTCATATTGAGATAATAATTATAGATCGATTTTTATAGGATAGTATCGGGTACCTTTAAATTAGTGAGTGATTTGATGGATTATGTTATACTTACTATATTTTATTTTATTTTCAGAATTATAGAAAAAATAAATAATTTGTGGTTTTTAATTTATTATACAGAAAATAATTTTTGGAAGTATTCATGTTTTCCGTTATGTTTTTATGATGATAAATGAATTCTCATATTTTTTGTGACATTAATAGATACATTCTTTCATTTGGAAAATATGATGTAAATTTTATTTTTTTAAATTTAGTGACCTACCTTCTAAATAGATTGACATTGAATTTGGGAAGACATAATTTATACGACTCAAAAGTTTAAATATTTTTTAAATGCATGATGTTTATTATTAGTGTTATTATTTATGATATTGAAATTAATATATTGTTGGATATCCCATTTCTAACTATTTTAGCCTTAAAGGATATCTTGAGACTGGAGGAATGACTTCCCATTATTTAATTTATCCATCAAGTGATAATTTTAGTGTAAGAGGAACAAAAAAGTATTTGGGACATTCATTAATTAGAGTAAGAAATGAAGGGTGAATTGATAAATGAAAACCAATTATGGAAATTTTGTATGTAAAATATTATGATATCAAGTAAGTATGTGTTTATATGTTCTCATCCTATATGGAAAAATGACTAGTTAACTCTTGGAAAGGAATATTGAAAAAATAATGTTATCGTATTGAATATATGTCAAGTAAATCAATTAGTCCTTTAAATCATTATAAATTTATGGTATTGTTTTCATTCAATTTAGTTTGATTAATGATATCATTCACTCACTATAATGAGTAATTATATACTTCCATGTCTATATCATCACATCTCACCAATGTTCTCTAATTTGGAAACATATTTATATGTTATTACAAATGAACTTTGTACATCCCTTTATCTATTAACCAGAGGACATTTTATTAACACTTTTTTGATGAGGGTTTCCTATAAAAGAATATTCAAATGTTTAACAATTATTTAACATTATCAAGATTAGATTGTGATGATTCCATTTATTAAAGGGGTTTTAATGTAACTCACAAGGATTTTAAAATAATAACTTTATGTTCAATAGAGTATGACACATGCATCAATGATCTTAAACAACACACGAGATATATTTCCTTAAATTTTATATCTTCAATACATTGTGATACAAGAAACTTAGGATTAAATGCACCATAATTTTGTATAAGTTTATAACCAAGATATTATATTTGTACATATAATTAAGAATAACTAAATTATAATTATTATATAGCTGAATTTTTTTAAAAGATTTTTATGGTAATCTATATTTTAGAAATAAAATAATAATATTTTTAATGAATATAAATTATTTTCTAAAAAATACTATTTTTAAAGGGACTTTCATAGTTCATTTAAAAAAAATTAAAAACTAAATTTAGTTGAAAATATGTATATTTTTTGCAATCTAGAAGTAAATATTTTATTTGGGTTAATTTTCAATAATTTTTGGAAAGTTTAATTTTATTTGTTGAAGAGGGGAAAATAATGTTTTTTTATTTAAAGAATCAATTTTGATGAAAATATTTAAAAAGTTAAATTATATTGGAAATATATTATAATGAAAATTTTGAAAAATTAATTTATAATTTAAATAATTTAGGCAATTAAAATGAATTTTTTATTGAATACAGATATAAAAACATTTCATTATTTTGAAACCTGTTTTCTTAAAGTGTCTATTAGATAAAAATTAAATTAAATTCAAATAAATCCATTTATTTTTAATATCTAAATTTTTTAATGTCAATTAAAAACAATTTTTTTGATTATTTATGTCTATTTTTATGTGAAAATATAGTTTTTTTAATAACAATAACTTAGTAAATGATTTATAGGGATTTTAATAAGTGTAAAATCCCAGTTAAAAACATGGAATATTCTATGGAATATATTTTGATTCATATTTTATGATATCTTGGCATCCGAGTTCCATGGAGCCTCGAAATAGTTGTTATTAAAATACTAAATATTTTATATTCCACAGACATGATTTCTCTAAAATAATTAGGAATTTACAAAATGGTGTGTCATATGGGAAAACCGAGACTACAATTAGGTCCAATATGAGAGGTTTACCCTAGGCGCGAAAGAATTCTTATGCACATTAAGAGTTAGGGAATATCACTTGTGATGAAAAGTTATTCATTATTTTTATTTATATATTTCAGAAAATATTTTAATATCTACCAATTAGAGGATCATCTGAGAAAACTGAGACAACATTTTGGTCCATAATATATGTTTTAGCATAGGTACGATATAATATTTATCTATGTTGTGATTATGGACATATCACAGACAAGTGTAATAATAATAACTATTATTAATATATTTGTTAAATAATTTAAAATTGAAATTAAATGTGAAAATAAATTCAATTAAATGATGAGAGATATTTAATAATAGTAAATATTATTATTACTATTAATTATAATATTATTATTGAAATAAAAAGAAATAATTTTTTGTGTTTAAATGTAATATATATATATATGGGAAAAATAATAATTTTGTGGGTGTATATATGTATATATCAGTGTGTGTTTGTGTCTAATGTGTGTCTATATACAAATATGACTTTTAAATTTATATAAATTAATGGTTTGATATATTTAACTAAGAGAATATAAAAAATTAAAAATGTATATATTGGATGGTGAATGAGTGTAAAAGAAGAAAATAAAATTAATAAAGAAAATAATTAATTAATGAATTAATTTGAGCCACGTGGGGCACTAGAAGGAAGTGAGGAGAGTTAATTGGTCATTCATAACCCATTAATTAAGATGAAAATACAATAATGTATTTAAAGATAATCATTTATTGTTGATTTGAAAGGAAAATAATATAGAGGGGTGATATGGGCAGAGAAACCAACAAAAAACCCTCACACCTCTAACTATATTCTCCACTATCACACACACAGACACACATATTTTTCAAACCTCTCTCTTCAATAAATCACACTATATTGATCATATTGAATCATCATCAGTTCCATTATATTTTTCTCGATGAGTATAAATTAATAGATAATATTTTTCTAAAGTAAGATAGTTATGTTTTCAAATATATTTTTATACAATATTTTACTTTTTTAAATATCATAGATAACTATTAGATTATAAAAGGATAATTTATAGAATAAAAATTATCAGAAGATAATCAATTGGTTTTATCAATTTATAATTTATAGAAATGATATATCATAATTACTTTTAATTAGGAATGAATAATTATTAAAAATTATCAAAGGATAATAGTGAGTTTATCGAAGGATAAATTATTAAAAACAATAAAAATAATATTATATTGTATAATTTATTATAATTTCTCAAGAGATGATTTTAAATTTTAAATTTCTAATAAATTTTCAAAATATAATTATAAATGATTAATTATGAGAAATTATCAAGAAATAATTATAAAATGATCTTTTTAAGAAATTATGAAGGTATAATTATAGAAGGATAATTTATGAGTAATTATCATGATATAATTATAAAATGATAATTTAAGATAAATTATCAGGATATTATTATAAAAATATTATTTATGACAATTTTTTGAAAGAAAATTATAAAAGGATACTTCATAAGAAATTATCAGATGAAAATAATTCATATAGAGATTATTTTGAGTGCATGTACCAGCCTAGAAGGATAATTCAGAAATTATCTAGAATAGAGAATGTATCATCCCATATGCTATTTAATTTCTTTTTGAAATACAATTACTTTTCATTCTAGGAACCCTTAAAAAACATGATCATTGATGTGATGAATACTATGAAAATGGGGACAATGGGCATGTGTTTTTAACTGTTGAGGTTTCAACTCCTACTTGTAAACCATACATGGTGGTTTATACATGCTTTTGATGTTGATGAGTTTTTATATAAGAGCATCCTTTTCTTTACAATCCTGGTATATTAATGATTTTATCATGATGTGATGATATTATGGATTAATACATGCTTGTTCAGAGAAACATGTTGGTGTGTGAGTAGCAATGGACATACTTGTGTATGTTCAGTTATCCCAACAATGATCCTAGTGTTTATTTGTTTTCTTTTCTATGAAAAGTGTTGTTTGAGTATTTCATAGATTCTATAATTATGTACCAATATTTTCAAGTGGATCCTTGATGTCAGGATTATGAGTTTACCCAACCTGATGTGGTCCCAACATAATCAAATGAGAGCCTAGATTCCATAGACAGAGCCAAAATAATTGTGGCTAGTTAATGGATACTATGATAAATAGGTGGTTCTTGTGGGTGGGAGTTATCTGGTCCAGTGTCCAGATTCCCATCCTAACACAATAATAATTTCTTTAAAGGTGGATGTGACTACCCATATAGCGGGGAAAGAGTATTCGTCAACTCGTATATTTCAGTCATGGATTCCTACATACACGAGTCATTAGGGATTAAAAGGACAAGAAGGCTGAGGATAGACTAGACAGAATTTGATTCATTCTTGTGAAAACCAATGGGAAGGGATGGGTGATTTATGATACCTTAATAGAGGTACTTGTGTTCTAGAAATTCATAACCAAAATGAACAAACAAAAGTTGGGTTAGGGTTCATGGCAACTTGGTCATCCCATGATGACTCAAAAAATATATTTTATTTACCATTTATTTATTTAATGATATAAAATGGTATATATATATATATATCACTTATGTTGTGGACCCCTTGGCGGTGTCTTTTTGAGTCCTGTACTAACACCCTACTCTAGAATTTCACTATGCCTATATATTTCTTGATTAGAAATACAACGGAAGAAACATCTCTATAATGGATTGTCGAGTAGTAGATCATGCTTCTAGGGCAAACCTAGACTGACACCAGAGTACCCTATAGATATTTTTTATTTAAATATTTTGTATTTACCTACTTATTATACTCTAGAAAGGATTACGACTTTTGGATCAAATTTTATATATATGTAACTTATTCATTTTATGCATTTTTTCTCTATTTATTTATTCATTGTTTTATTATTTTTCATTATTATCTCATTTGATGACATGATAAAGAGGGAATATTCTATCAATAGTTTCATTTGGAACCTTACAGCTAGTCAAAATCCTCTAATATATGGGGAGGCACAAATGAGGTCATGTGGAATTCTAGCTTATGCCCAGTGGTTCAGGTCGGTATATTATGAAATGGTATTAGAGGATTTTGATTCACTAACTTGTTCTTGTCTTTTTATTAGGATAGGACATGGTAGATAGAATATAGTATGGATAGAACTTGGGCAAGGGAACTATGAATGTTCGTAGCCAACACTATATAGTGGGCCTATATATTTCAATAATATTGGGAATTTATTTGACTATTTTACCTATGATTTCATTCACCATGGGCGATGTATATAATATTTATATATAATTTATGATATTTTTGATGAGTTCATGCATCATGATTAGGCATGTTGGTTCACATTCTATATATATACTTTTTGTTGAACTGCATATAATTTTATTAATTAAATGAATTGATTTTTTGAATCAGTTATGGATTTATTCTATTTGTGTGATATAACACTATTTCATACTATTGTGATATATAATTAATTAAATTAATTTGTTTAACTAAGAATATTTTTGTGTTAGTATGTGTATGATGATTGTGACTAATGTGTAGTGTTAAAGACTGGGTTTAATGTTAGGAGGGGTATACCTTGGGTTAAGGGTAGACTCCTAGGAGTACCTACTATGATCCTGTAGACTTAATAAGATCTTATTATGTTTACAATATTCCTTCATGTAAAATAATAGTTCACGCTGATGTATTTTAATGGGGGAATACTTGTGATGTGGGTGTGGAATGATTCTATGAGGGAGGATTCTTTACCTTTACTGATAGGTATATCGGTGAATGATGCTGGGAATCCACTTATACCTTCTATATAATTATCGTAGGAGATACTATTTATCTGTAATTAGTTATCTTGGTGTATTTCCTAGGAATATGAGTCTATAGGTATGATCAAACTTGTCATGACATTCAATTTCATCATTCTCCATCCAATCGGGGCACTAGAATCCCACAAGATACTGAGTAATAGATAAAAATCATTGAGAGAATCATTGTAATATCTGAGACTATAATGGATCGGCATGTAAAGATGATATTACAATTATTTTGGGTGAAAAGATAGTTTGATAACCTCATATCACATGTCACCAACTAAGATAAATGATCTCAAGATGTAGTTATATGACATGAAGCTGGAAGATATGGTTCAATCACTAATGTGCTAGCGACCACACCTCTTTGGGGAGAGATAATTTTCCTACACTGAGCATAAGAGCATTTGATATATCTTCACACAGATACACATGAATCAAATACATATATGTGGGATGATTATCTATATACTTTCGTCAATGAGAATTAATTTTCACTAGGTAAATGTAATTTTGTTGCGAATTCTACTATCCATAAGACCCAAAAAGAGATAGAGCTTTGTGATATGCCTTTAGGGGATTGGTGGTGCCTGATGAGAATATAGGAAAACAAAATGATAAAATCTTATAAGGGTCCAAGATTAATTGAATTCGCCATCTATATATCATATTCTCATTTGTAGACAAGGTGAAGACAATATTGGAGTTGTACTATTGTGTTTTTAGTGGGCGAACGACTAGCTGGCGGTGATCTGATGCTTGGATGGTCTAAAGAAAGGGATGATGCGATATTGGTTCATGGGAGTGTAGTAGTCACTACTTCCATCTAAGACTAGATGTTGATAGATTAGCATACCTCTAGACTGGTAGTATATATTGGTGTGACCAAGACAGATCATGGCATCATGAGGTTGTTCTAGTGTCAATAATGAAGATGGACATTACTGGTTTCTTCCCCCAATGTCATACCAGTTAGAGGGTGAATGTGGGTATCAGGTTTCCAGGTTGGTTGTGATATGATCTCTTGCAACCTATATGGATGTGGTAGGACATCACAAGGGACATTGAAATAGGGTTATATAGGACCCTTATGTAAGTACCCATTTTTTAATTCAGGTATGTGTCCTTTTAAATTTGGTATAATTCATTATTTTGGAACTAATATAGATTCCAAATGAGTTCACAATGTTTTCAAGGGTGTCTGAGGGTTATTCTAAAATCAGAACCCTAGAAGATGGAGAAAATCAATAGTCCACATGGTTAGAAGAAACCGTGAAATCTATCCTTCACGGTCTCTCCTAACCATGTAGGGCTTCATATTTTGGTGAAGTAGGGTGCATGGTTTTCCATAACCATGCACGAGGGGTAGCATTCCCATGAAAAAACTACATACATTTTTACAGAGGTGTTTTTCATGGTTGGAACATAGTTTCCCTAACCATGTAGCCTAACTATAATATGTGCCCCTTTAAGCTGTGAAGGGTGCACAATTGCAGCAAGGTCTGGAAAACCGTGAAACCAAATAGTGCGACCCTTGTTTTTTGGTTAAATAAATAAATTAGATTTAATGAAATATTTAAACTCCCGCCTTCTTCTTATTTTATCTCCAACAGATAGAACATCCTTCCTTCCCCTTCCTGGATATTTTTTTATCTCCTTTGATATAAATTGATTCCGTTTTTCCATCTAGAGTCCGATTAAAGCACTTTTTATCTAATTGGATCTATATTGGTAAGATAATAATTTATTTTCAGTAGTTCTTCATTATTCTTTCTATAAAAGACACTGCTTCGATGGAGTCTCATATGACCTATTTTTAGAATATTGATATGTTCATTAGATATCTTCTGATCTATGAAACACTAGAGGATAATACTGTATGAGGAGAGTCATAAGAGTATCTGGAAGGTTATGTATGACTCATCCCTCAAGATTATTCATTTTATAAACTGAAATGTGTGTCTGCTGATTTGATCAGACATTGCATGTTTAGTTAATGTGACTTGTCATAGTTATTTTAACCAATTTCTAAGACCATTTTCATATTTGTTATTCATCATTAGAGGTTATGACCTCAATTTAGACCATCAAAATTAGGGTGTTTTCCATAATTATGCATTTTGAGGGTTTTCATGTATGTTTTTTTCACCATTCAGCTGTGCTTTGGATTGACCCTACAAATGATCATACTTTCCATAATTAAATGAATGTTGATTTGGGTTTCTACAATCCCTTGAACATGTTAGCGTCACATGACTATTCTAAGGTTTGTGTTCAATTTATTGAATGAATCCTAATGTAATTTTAAATTATTCTATATATATGACATGTATTAATTGAATAAAACAAAATTAATTGTTTCATCATATATTGCACCCCTTTTCATGTTTAATAAAAGTTATCGAAGTGAATCTTATAAAATTATTAGGACATAAATGGCCTAAAAATGGTTAGTTTCCTAGTTATTCCTTGACATTACAATGAAATTAAATGGATTGAACCAAAATTCATGTTAAATAAAATGATTTTTACATGGCCTTATGTAATTAATGAGAATAAAGTAATGTACCTTTTTCATGGACCTTGAAATTATTATTGGAGTGATCAAACGTGAGCAAGACATGAATTCTTGAGGAAATTCCTTGAGCACTTGTA
The DNA here is from genome assembly GCA_963277665.1 of Viscum album. Classification (NCBI taxonomy): domain Eukaryota; kingdom Viridiplantae; phylum Streptophyta; class Magnoliopsida; order Santalales; family Viscaceae; genus Viscum; species Viscum album. The sequence continues at coordinate 213,380,807 of OY728164.1, forward strand.
GAAACAATTCATCTTTAGGGATGATGATTTCCATGGTTTATACCCACTTTGAAACATGATCCTTGTCTATTTGTAAATTCATGGTATGACTCCATAGGATCCATCAATTATTTTTATTACTTGATGCCTTGGATATAGTACTTAGATCCAGCGTGACGTCTACAAACATGTTGAAACATGGTTACACACATTGGGCCCAGTCACTAATTACCTATTTTACCTTGGATGATATCCTCAGACTTGGTTACAATTACATTATTGAATAATTCCTTGGGAATTCCTCCCTCATTTACACTCTTACCCCTTTTCTTAGCTACAGGTTACTACTAAGTTTGGTTGACCCTTGAGGTCATGTATGCCTTTGTTATTACCTATGATCCCTATCATTATTGATATCTTTATGGGATTCCTTGTTATGTATTGGACCCATTAATATTATTAACATTTTAAGATGTCAGTATTGGTTATACCTCATGTGAAAAAACATATATAATCAAGAACAAAATTAAATGATGAAATGGATATATGTTCAGACGCCAGATAAGGCGTAAGTAGGTACTCATGTATTCACATTCTTGTACTTAGTTAATTTATTATTTTCATTCATAAATGCTGTATTTTTATATTAAATTCATTAGGTGTCTTGGAGACCATTTTTGGGGGCATACTGAAATTTATCCCACACCCTATCTAGAACTCCATTTGTACTCAAGAAGATTATATGTATGTATATTTTGATAAAGGGAAGCATACTACTTTGGAAAATAGATTACTTGCTCTCATTTGGATAGATCTGGGTAGAAGATGACGTAGTGGGAGCTCGAGATTCTTTGATTGTTTTTGGATTCAATTTTTCTACTTTTTTATATCATGTTTTGTCTTCTAACTTGTAACCATGTTTTCCATCTTTATATATTCATGACATATACCATCATCATCTTTTGAGTGTTATAACTTGTTCTTCATGTTTATTATTATTCAGACTACCTTTGTGGAACCATATGTTTGTTTATATTACTTATTATATTTACTTTTATCTTATTTATCCACTATTCTAAAATCTAGTGATGAGGTCATATTCTCCCCATAGCCACACTATAGGCCCTCAATGCATGTTGGTAGCCTCTAGTAATTGAGGAGATTCTCTTGAGGCCATGAGTACAACCATGATCGGGGAAGATTTGACTGGATCATTGGTTTGGGATGTCAAAAGGTAGTTTTAAAGGAATTTCTGTTCTTTCTTAACTGTTTGGATACAATAAAATAATGATTAGTAATCCCTTGGAACATTTTTATACGCCATGCTTTGGCATAACTAACCCTTGTTTTGGTAAATTATAGGTTTCTTGAATTATAATTCTCAATTTATTTTTTCCTACTATAGATGATATAATTTAATTTTTGGGTGAATCACATGTTGTGTTATAGTTATTATTATTATTATAATTGATTATTTCATTTCATCATTGGATATATGATATGAGATAAAGGATCATTGTTACATGCATCATTGTTGGGACCTACAATTCACATGCCTTGTATATTTCAATGAAATATATCTTCATTTCACTACTTATTTTTATTATCATTGTTTATTGAGAATTATATATATATATATATATATATCTATGCTTATCTTTGGATCCGATTGAGTGATTTCTACATTCAATTCAAGATTTGTATGGGCCCTTGTTGGATTGAATGGGTAATGTAATGAGTCATTCCATTATAATGGAATTAAAAGGGTGTCAATTTATATGATAAGGTGTGTGTGGCTAGATTCAATGGGAATGAAGATCAATTAGAAATGAACCTTGATATATGGATATAAGAAAAAGAAAACTGTAAAAGTTAAAATTTGCTTATTAATTAAAGTGGTTTCTATTAAATGAAGAGGAAGTGTACTATTGACCATTCACCTATTGGAACCACCACAATTTATACATGAATGACTACCAATAATTAGCCTTGTAATCATGTATTTGGTGTATTATACCATGGGTAGTGTTCCATTTCCTTTCATTCAACTTCCCATTATGGTTATCTATTTTCTTAAAGCTTGTTTTTAGGCGTGTGTTTGGAATTTGTAGACCAATTCTGCAATGAAATCCTTTTATTATGTGACAAAAGGGTGGAGACGATCATGATTGAGAAATTATGGGCCATGATATTCTAGTATTACCTCTAGAAGTGCCACTTGAGGAAATTCATGTTGTAACTAATTTGGTCACTAATGCTCAACATCATGATAATTTTCTAAATCTAATGCAGTACATAAAAGGTGCCCCATGTCCAACACCTAAAATGTCCTATATGACTAGTGACTTCCAAGAGAAGCATATTCATACCATCATGGGGGGTTGTCAGTCCATACACTATTAATTATTATATGGATTCTACCTTATCTCTCTTTGATCATACGGGGATACCTCTATAGAAGAGGGTAGATATTTCTATGTACATGTTGCATGATTTGACCAAGCATTGGTGGGATATGATTACCCTGGATGGTATCCATTGAGGCATGGTATGGACTGAATTCTATACTAAATTATATGATTAATTATTTCATTAGATACTGAGAGATAACATAGAAAGAGTGTTCATGCATCAAGAGGAGGTTATTATATCATTAATGAATTATTCAACATGTTTCATTGAGTTACATTGCTTTTCACCACTTCTAGAAAGTGATAAGATTTCTCAGGATAGATGGTTCGAGGATGGGATCTAGTATTCAATCCATAGTCAGGTGAACATATTTTTACTGCCTATTTTCTATGAGATTGCCAATCAGTCTATTATAACAATGCGCAACCAGAGGGAAGGCGATAGTAGTATACCTAGTTTAGAGGATGTGTGTCGGAGCATACATGTAGTCACTACTATAGTATAATGTGATCCCTCAAGAATTACCTTTATGGTAGTGTTAGTCATATTACATGTATTAGTATATCTGTGGTATGCCATCACTATGGATGATAGGGGAATCTAAAGCCTCAGTGTGAGAGACACCCTCGATAGTGCTGGTTTGGGGTCACATGGGTAACCATTATAGATTATGTAAGAAATTTCCATCTACTTATACTCGAAGAGGATCAGCACCAACTTCACATTTAAGGGAATTTTCTTTTACACTATATCTGTAAGGAAGTTATTGTTGCACTGATAGGATGGTCGAGGAGTAGAAAGAACATTGATCATAAGTACTAGTAGAGTGTTCATGAATAAGGTAGTCCAGTTGTAGCATATGGTTCTGGATCAGGTCATTTGTATGTTTTAAAACCGATACCTAAGGATCAGAGTGAATAACCATCTACAATATGAGGTACTATTTTATTATCCTCCAGTATAGTTTTTGATTTATTTTAAACAAGTTATTCAAACTATATCATCTTTTTATCTATCTTGGAATTTCATTGGTTGGATGTAAAATATTATTATGTTATAATGACCCTAGATACACCCTTTAGAGTACATTTTGAGGGAATAAAACTATATGGGGGGTTATACCCATGAGTTAGGTAGTAATGCTTTCATATGGTAGATCTTTGTTTTTATGATTTTAGGATTCAGTTTTATTATCATTATTGATTGGTTGATTATATATCATGCATAGTAGAATATTATCTCTACTTGGTATCTTTTACATCACTAAAGCACAAAAGTTACCTACATTAAGTTGAGTTGGATGTAAATTTTAGTAAGGTTTTACTATAGAATCATGGGATAGGTGGAGTGAAAACACATATTTCTAATCACTTCATGAAGGATCAGGGTCTAAATCAAGTTGAATTCCTTCAATTAATAGATCATTTAGGGATGTTTTTCTTGACGATTTTTCTAGATTAATTCTATATATAGTGGTAGAGTTTATGATTTATTTCATTTCATTAGTAGATCCATTTTCCATTCCTCTATATAGGATGGAAAAAAATGTGCTCTATGAGGTGAAATAATAGTTAAAGGATCTATAGATGGAGTGTTTTTGTGGCCAAGAAGATCTTTTTGGTGGTTACCCGTTCATTTTTCTAATAAGTCAGATGAGCCCCTTCATTTATGGATGGATTAAAAACTATTGAACCAACTTATGATCATTAACTAGTATCCATTTTTTCATGTAGATGATCTACTTGACTTGATCTATGGAGCTAGGGTGTTTTCTATGATTGACCCATGATCGGGGTATCATCAGGTGTGAGTCAAGCCTTCACACATACCCCATAAAAATATACATCGTAGGTATAGTCTATATGATTATGTTATTATTCGATTCTATCTTTCAAATGAACCTATGGTTTTCATGGATTTAATGAATATAGAAATTCATACCTATCTGGAATCTTTTGTCATGGTCATTGTGGATAACATCATGGTGTATTCTTACCCATTTTGTGACCAGGATAGCATATGGAGATCATTATAAGTAAACTAAGATAGAATCATCTTTATTCCAATATTTCTAAGGGCCACACATGGAATAAAAAAGTTAACTTATAAGGTTATATTATCTCATATTCAAAATTCTATGTTGACAAAGAGATGGTGAGTGTTAGGGTTTCTTGCAGCATCCTAAGAATGTGTTTGACAGATAGAGTTTCATGAATCTATTTGGTTATTATAGGTGCTTTATAAAGTACATATAACACCTTTCACACATTTTACTAGTATTAAAAATATGGATGTCAAATTCTTGTTGTCAGAAGAGTGTGAGAAATCCTTCATAGAGCTAGAAGGGAGGCTTGTCTAGGCTCCCATTCTAATACTTCCAAAATCATGGAAGAGGTTATATAGTATTGTGGGATGCAACTATCATCCATCTAAGATTATTGATGATGTTGGATGATAGAGTTGCTGCTTATGGATCTCGATAATTGAGGCTTCATGATTTATCTTACCTAACACATAGCCTTGTTTTAGAGCTAGTTGTCCATGCCATATGTTTCAAGAGACACTATCTGATGGGTAAGTTATTTTGGTGTATATGAACCAAATGAGCCTCAAATATATATTTAAATAGTGTGAATTGAATCTCAGATAGTAAATATTGGTATAATATCATTATTCATTTTATTTCGACCTTGACTATACACTTAGAAAAGGCAATGCAGTGGAAGATGCATTTTTCCAGAAAATTGAAGCACATACCATATGGAAAGATACTAATGAATGAAAATTGATTGAACTATTTTCTGATCTATATATAGAGTTTCATGGTAATCATGAGAAGTCTTATCCTTTATCCTTCATAATTACCTATTAGATCATTGAAAAGGTGAAGAGTAAGTGGTTTTCAAATCCTGAATGATTGGTTCTCCATGAGAGTGTTTCTACAGATTACCTGCCATCAGATTGATCTGTCGATAGAGAAGACACACTACATGTTTATGAATGTGTCTAGGGTCGTACAAATATATAAGAAAATATAATAAGGGAGTACCATGATTCTTAGTTGGAATTTCATCAAATAATCTCTAAGATGTATTGAGATATGTCATGCCATAATTGGGTTCCTTTGATGATACATTAGATAAAAGGATTTACCACTAGGTGTCCCACCTGTCAATAGGTAGAGGTAGATCACCATATACCTCTAGGATTGTTATGGCTTCTTCCAATTCCAATGTTTAAATTGGACGATGTTTCCATGGTTTTTTTATTTAGTTTACCGATGTCTCTGAGAGGTAGTGATACTCAATGGGTTTCTATTGACATACTAAATAAATGTTTCCCAATTTCTTCTTATTTGGGAGATATCTTCAATTGAAGACCTAGAAATAATGAATGTTTGTGTGATCATCTAACTACGTGAGGTCCTTAGTATTATCGTTTCTGATTGGGAAACTCATTTCAAATCATGGTTCTAGAAGGGTTTACGAAGGGATATTGGTACACATGTTCTTCTGAGTATATACTTCCACCCAGAGACTAATGGATAATCAGAATAGGTGATACAAGTTCTAAAAAATACTATGAGCATGTTTCCTTGATTTTAGTTGTTCTTGGTAGATTTATATCTCTCTCATCAATATCACCCATTTTAATTACTTGGAGGTGATGATTCAGGTTGATCATTTAGAGTCCTTGTATGTTAGTCCATGTAGTTCACCATTACACTAGTTAGAGGAATTATAAGTATCTCTGTAAGGCCCTCATCTCATGCATGAGATTTTAGAGTAGGTTCATATGATCAGGATGTGTTTGTCCAATTATTAGTCTATACATAATTCATATGTCTACCTCCATCGATGAACTATTGAATTCAAGTGGGTCATGTTTTCCTATGGTTATATCGTAGGCTTTGTAAAAGAAGAATACAAAGGAAGTGGAAGGTTTATCCTTGTTTGGTAGTTGCATTTCAGATTCTGGAGAGAGTCAGTCCAGTATACTATCAGGTTCTACTATGTAAGAGGTATCATGCCTTGTATGACGTCATCCATGTTTTAGAGAATCCACTTTATCATGTCAATCCATATCACTATTTTTATCTTTAGGATGTTGAGTTAGATATGGATGCTTTCATTGAGTAGTATCCTATCGGCATAATTGACCAGAGCCCAAAAAAACTACGAGGATGGTATGAAGCTTTAGTATTACTTATATGGAAGAAAGACCACATGAAGGATGATGTGTGGGATTGGGAGGCTGATATAGGTGCCTAATGGGAAGTGTTATTCTCATACAATGTTTCACCCTCCTTGAAAGGTGAAGCTGGGGATGATTTCTGTTAGGGGGGAAGACTATAAGAACCAAGTTTTCACTCAGGTATGGATCCTTCTAAAATTGTTTGAATTCTTTATTTTATAAAAAATATGGATTCCTAATCCATTCATAAAGGTTTTGGTGGTGTATGGGGATTTTTTAGAGCTCCAATCCTCGGCCGGTAGAGAAAATCACTGGACCACACCTTTAGTAAAAACCTTGAGAGCAAAACATTGCAGTATCTCCAAACCTTTTAGGGATATATTGTGATGTGAATAAGGTAGCACAATTTTCCATAACAACGATTCAATTGTCAGACACCCACATAAAAACAATAGAAAATGTTCCAGAGAGGTTTTTAATATTGGCACAAAATTTTCTTAATCACACGAACTAACAATTCAAAGTGCCACATGAAGAAGTGAATGGTGCGGTTTTGGTGCACAGTTTGGCCAACCATTCAACCAAACCATGTGACCCCTATTTTTAGGTGAAATGAATAAATAACACTTATTGAAATATTTGACCACCTCCCATCATTTAATTCCATCTCCAAGAGATATTAAGTCCTCTTTTTTCCCTTCATTGAAACTTTTTTACGTCTTTTGATAGAAATCTATCTCATTCATCCATTCAGATTCAAATAGAAGCATAATTCATTCTGTTGGATCCGCATCGATAAGATATTAATTCCTTTTATGCCGTTCTTCATTCTTATTTCTATAAATGGTACTATATAAATATAAGATCATATGAGATATTTTCAGAGTTTTGATCCATTCTTTAGATATACTCCAATATATACCAAACTAGAGGATGATACTAAAAAATAATATTTATATGAGTACAAGGTTGGTGGTTTATAACTCAACCTCAAGATTATTTGTTATATAAATTTTTGTGTGTGCATGATGATTTCATTGGGAATTTCTTTTTAATTAATATTACATGTTTATAGTCATTATGTACAATGTTATAACACCATTTTAATGTATATTATTCATCATTATATATTATGATATCAACATCGGCTACCCCGTGAAGGGCATTTTATATTATTATTCATTTGAGTTTTGTTATGTTTGTTTGTGCCACCATTCGAGTGTGATTTGGAATGACCACGCTAATGGTAATCCCTTAAATAATTAAATGGCCATTTAATTAGTATTTGACTAACCATTAAATATATTTTTGTTAGTTGACCACTCTAAGAAATGACTTTTATTTAATGAATGAATATTAATGTAATTGGAAAGTATACTACATATATTAATTTAATGTAATTGAATGTATTGGTTGCACATCCACAATACCCCATGAAATTTATAATTGAAGGTGGCATATTGAACCTATATAATTAATATGTCTAAAAACAGATGAAAAATGGTTTCATGTCTGGTTATGCCTTGTCATGATAATGAAAGGAAATAGATTGAACCTAGAGACTTCCTAAATGGAATGAGTTTTACAAGGCCTAAATTGAATAAAGAACTAATAATAAGGTTCCCTTTGTATATGGACCATACCATTATTATAGGAGTGTTCAGACATGAGCTAGACATGGATTCCCAAGAGAATGGCTAGATCACTCATGGAGACCATTCTAATGCACAGATGCTAGGATCCATGGTTAATACCCACCTTGGAACTCGATCCTTTTCGATCTGTGGATTCCCAATATGACACCAATGAATCCTACATTATTATTAAAACATGATGCCTTGGATACGCTAATTGGATCAATCATGACATCTAAGAACATGTTTCACAAAGGTTACACCTCTTGGACCCACTCAATGTTTACCCATTTTACCTTGGATGAGATCCTTGGACCTAGTTAGAATTACATTATTATTGAATTCCTTGGGGGTTTCCCCTTGTTTTAAACACCTACCCATTATCTAGGCTACAAGTTACTACTGAGTTGGCTCGACCCATGGGGTCATGGATGACCTGGTTATTACATTACATCCATTTCATTATTACTATCATTATAGGAGGCCATTTTATATCATGGATCCTTCATTATTATTAAAATGTCGGTATGGTAGTTTTGGATATCGGTAAAATGATTTATATATATAAATTTTAACATAAAAAAATAATGAAATGGTTGTAAGTTCATACACTAGATGACGCTGAAGAAGGTACATAGGTATTTACATTACTGTACGACTTTAATTTATTATATCAATTCTTGCAGAATATTTCTATTTATTTTACAAGGAATATATGTTATACACGCTATTTTCTGTGGCATAATGAGATTAATCTCACAACCTATCTAGATCACCATTGTCACCCATGAATATTTCATGTATGTCGATGTTGATAAATGGAAGTTAACGCTTTAGAAACATGATTTATTGCTTGCATTGGGATGGAGTTGGGTAGTAGATGACTGGGATGGAGCTTATGATTATGAGAATGTTTTTGGATTCCTTTTTTCCACTATTTTATATCATGTATTTTCTACTGCTTTGTATCATTAATTTACATATTTTTAGATACATGACTTATACCAATATCGTCTTTTGAGTATTGTAGCAAGTGGTTCCTATTTATGATGATTATGTCTCCTTCTATTATGACATCTATGTATTTATATTGATTCATCTATTTACTTATTATATTTATTATCCATTTTGATATACTCTATTAATGAGTTAATAGTATCCCTATATATACACACACTACGCCCTCACTTCTACTTAGCAGCCTTTGGCATTCCTGGAGATTGGATTGAGGCCATGCGGCCAATCAGGCTCATGGAAACTATGAGTGGATCCCTGGTTAGGTATGTCACACCCAAAGGGTCTTGATGTAGATTGGGTCATTATCAGTTGACTAAAAATATCTTCTCAATTATTTTTAATCTGAGAGACTCACATGGTGGAGTATATGATATATATTTATGCCCGATAGATCCTACATCATCCTAGAGTTACATTGAGATTTGTTTCAAATCGAAATGCATGTTTTATATCATGCTCTAGGTAGGCCTTGTAGTAATACATAAGGAATTATTTGAGATTAAGATATACACACCATCCATAGACTAAAAGACAATACAAATGGACAATACTCATATATGAGTATATTATTTGATCTTGCATACTAAATTTCGGTGGATCATGGAAAGATCACTTAGACATGATTGAGTTCCCATATAATAATAGTTACTAGGATTATATTTGAATGTCAAATTATATTAATATTAATGAGATTTTGTATAACTCAATGATCTGTAATTTTGAGGTTGGGTAAAAAAAGTAGTTGGAATCAATTTTGATCAAGATACCTCTGAGAGAGTGCATCTGATTTAGAAGATGCTTATCACAGCTCAGGGCAGATAGATATCTAATGCTGACCATAAGATGAAAACCTTGGAGTACACTATGGGAGATTCAGTTTTCATGAGAGTGAATCCTTGTGGGAATATAAATATAACGATGTAGTCAAATGTAGCACCATCATTTGTCGTACCCTTTGGAATCATCGAAAAGTCAAGATAGTGGCATACCGTTTGTAAATTTCTCCACATTATTGATGCATGAATATTATGGTCCACGTTTTACAACATTAAAGGTATATGTCTAATCATACACATGTTATAGAATATGAGGATGTTGATTTGTAACCATATTATTCATATGAGAAGCATATGATGTGGATATTATTTGAGAGTTAGAATTTCCGCTGAGGAAAGATGGAACCACTCATACGAATTCCATGGGAACCCAGTTAGATATAGAAAGAGACATGGGATAATAAGTTAGATGTTTAAGATCATGGGAATGATTTTTTTAGAAAGACCACTATAGATACTTAATGCGGATGATAAGTTGATATTTGGAGATAAATTTAATATCATAAATTTATCTAGATAAAAAAACTATCATTGATGATAAATTATGGTTATATTTATGTGAAAATGTTGTTTATTTTTCAATCAAAATAACTTAATAAATGACTTAAAGGGAATTATGTAAGGGTAAAATCCTATTTTCAACATTTTAATATATATGTGGAATATTTTTTGAGTAATGAGATATGATAACATAGGATTCCAAGGCATGTAGAGACTCAACAAAAAAAACAAAAATTTTAGATATATAATAGTAAATTCATGAGATTTATATAAAAATAATTTAATATCACCCAAATGGTAAAATATAAAAGAGATATAATCCTTTGACTAAGTCTAGGATGTGGGTTTTACCCCAATAGTGATACAACATTTTTGCATGTTGGGAGTTTGGTAACATCACTTGTGAGGATTACTTATATAATATTTTTATTTAATATTTATAAAAATATTTGAATATCTCTCAAACAGTGGGCTATATGATAAATATGAGACCACATTTAGGTCTGGAAAATACGTTTTACCCTAGGTGAGACACAATCATTGTTTGTGTTGGGTGTATTGATACATCAAATACAATATTAAGAATAATAATAATTACTAATTTAATTTGTGTTGAATAAATTAAAATGGAAATTAAATGTGTAATTAAATTCGTTTAAATGAATAAATATATTAAATAATAATTATTATTAGTATTTTTAATATTTTATTATTAAACAGAGATAAACATTTCATTGTGTATATATATATTGTATATATATGTAGGACAAACACAATCTTTTTTGGGTGTATATATGTACATACAGTTGTGTGTGTGTATATATATAATGACTATATAAATATGGAAGAAATTTATATGTATATAAATTAATGGGTTGATATATTTAAAAATAGGAATCTAAAATAACACCCAATATATGTATTGGATTGAGCATGATTTTAATAGAAGTAAATTAAAATAATAAAGAAAAAAATTAGAAAACTAATTTTGTAGAGAAATGAGGGGAACTGTAGGGGAGGGAGGAGTGTTAATATGTCATTCCTGACCCATCAATAAAGAGAAAAATACAATATTGATTTTACATAGAATCATTTAATGTTATTTTGAAAAAAATAAAAGTGGGAATATGGGTGGAGGAGCCTAATAGAGTGTCCATCTCAAATCCTCACACATATATCCTTCTTATCCCCATGTCATATATAAATATATATACTAACTTTGTTTTTTTTTCAAACTTCTGTCTTCAATATCTCATGTGATATTGATCATATTAATGCATTGTTGGATCCATTAAATTTGACTTGATGAGTATAATTTTTTTCCTACGATAGTTTATAAAGGTGGTGAGGTACGTTTTTTGGATTTAATTTAATTGATTTTCCCCCTTTTTTTAATATAAAAGATAATTTCTACATTGTCAAAGGATAATTTATCGAGTAAAAATTATCAAAGGATAATAACATGGTTTTATTAATGAATAATTCATAAAATATATAGATAAAAATAAAATTGATTTAACATATAAAAATAATTAAATATAATTAAACAATAATAAAAAGTTTATTAAATGATAATTATAATGGAAAATTTATTAAAATTTATCAAGAGATAATTCTAAAATAGTAATTTTTAATAAAATTTTAAAATATAATTATTATGGATTATGTTTGAGAAGTTATCAGGAAAAAATTATAAAAGTGTAAATTAAGAGAAATTATCATGTTATAATTATAAAATGATAATTTATGAGAAATTATTATAAAATAATTATAAAATGATAATTTGTTATAAATTATCCATAATTAATTATAAAAGTATAATTTATGAGAAATTATCATCAGATTATTATAAATGGTTAATTTGTTAAAAATTATGAAAATATAATTATTCTAATGGATTTTATTGTGATCAAATGCGCTAGCCTATAATGATAATTTTAAAATTATCCCATAGAGATCATGTATCATCATATGAAATATTTTTCTATTTTTGAACTAAAATAAATTGTTTTGTTTATTGGAACCCTTAAGGAACACTGAGAATTGATGGGACAATGACTTTGATAATTGGTCCCAAGTGTTTTTTATGACTATTGAGGTTTCCAATCAATTTCTCGTACCACACCTGGCGGAAAATCCTTTCATTGAACCTTGATAACTTTTGAGGTAGAGTGTTCCTTGCCTTTATGGGCCTTGTATATATAGGATGTTACCATGGTGTGATGATATGTTTGATTAACCCATGATTGTTCTAATATCAATCTTGGTGTATGAGTTGTAGTTGGTGTACATGATTATGAGTGATTATCCACATGTAGATATTGGTGCGAATTATCATTCCATGCTATGAAATTTTTTTCGGTGTTCCTTATCCAATGTAATTATGTTGAAATCCTCTAGTAATTTAGGTGGATCCTTGAGGTTGTCTTTATGAGGCTACTCAACCTGAAGTAGTCCTAAATTTCTAAAATGTGGGTGTGGAAACCTGTATTGACTTGAAATCATATTTAATATGTATCAGGTACTGAGATACTCATGTGGAGCATTGGGTTTGAGTCTACGAGGTTACCCATACTAACATGGTCCTAATGTCTATTATGGCGGGCACGGACAAAAATTTATAGGGGAATTCAAATTGGTTATCTGGAGTATAATGAGATAGGTGATGTCCAGCTGTCTAACAGTAGGGTTGTTGACTTAGCGAGGCGGCATTTTCCACGGGTGGTGCAAGTGGATCGTGACAGATGGGATGAAAGGGTATTATGAGATTTTATGTCTTTATTTTGTGTAGGTCTTTGGACCATATGCTGTTTGGATGACTATAATTTGTCATTTCCCTTTTTTGGTGGTAATTTTGTACCACACCTCTGTTTGTAACTTATGAATTTTTATTTTCAATAAATTTTCTAGGATCGAGTACGCTTGGTCCGGAACTTTCACGGTATACTGAGATACAATGGTTGCTCCTTGAGTATAGGAGTTATGTAGTCATGTGTGTAGTTACCGAGAATGACAATGTCTTGGAATCTTTATAAGAGTAAGTAACTACTTTTATAGATGGTAAAGAATAGATATTTTTAGCTAATACTGGTTATGGATTCCAAAAAAATGCGTTTCATATTAATAAAAGTATAAGTATCCTGATTATTGACCTGACAGAACATGCATCATTCTTTTAACGACCAATAGAAGAGTGGGGTGAGCTATCACCCCTTTATGGAGGTACATGTGTTATGGAAATTATAATCTGAAATAAGCTGAAAAAGGTAGGTATAGGTTCATGGGAGCATTGTCATCACAAAAGGAATCAAAAAATATATGTTCATTGATAATTTAATTATGTCATGATATTAATAGTAATATATATATAATGTCAACATATGGTAAGGATGCATTGGTGGTGTCCTACTGTGTCTTGTACTCACACCCTACTTGGGAATTTCCATGAACTTATATATTTCATGACCAGATATCTGGTGAAGGGAATGGACCCTATGGATGATAGTTGAGTGGTGGAGCATGAATATTGAGATGACTAGGAAGGATAATGGAGTTCCCCATATATGTTTTTTTATTTACTTGTCCGGTAAATACATGCCTCTTATACTCTGGACTGGATTACCACATTAAGATCTATTTTTATATAAAGGTCACATATTAATTTTACACATTTTTACACTAATTATTCATTCATTATATTATTATTGTTTATTATGATCATAATATATGAAATTATAAATAATTTATAGTCTATCAATTGTCATATTTTAGCCCTCACATCTAATCGATAATCACTTGCATATTTAGAGGCATCCATGTGATCATGTGGAATATTGTCTTAAACATGATGGATGAAGTCGAGATGCTACAATATTTAATATATAAAGTTTAGTTTATAAATTTGGAAAATTATAAAATCATATTATAAAATAAACTCAAATTAGTATTTTTCACGATGAATAGTATAAATAGTTAAAATTATTTACCCTAATTAGGGTTAAAACGGGATTACCAAGGATTATTATATAAGACAAGGGTTAATATGAAAAAATACTATCAAAATTATATTATATGGAAATATTTAAACCATATCTATATCTTTTTTATGATAAATAAATTTTGGGGGATTTTGGTCTGTTAAATACATGGGATTACATTTTCTTTTAAAATTACAAGTTTGTCCTCTACTCAAGTAATAAGAGGCTTCTAACTCTCATCTCCTATTTACAATCCCACAAACATTTTATTTAAAAATTAAGTGAACAAATAAATTCATTAAATCTCTCTTAATATTCTAGATTCCTTGGTTTTATAGCCAATAAAACATAAGAAGGCATTTTTTGGAATCCTAAAAATGTTTTCGGAAGAAGTGGAAACATTATCAAATGAGTATTTTAATTTTATATCATTTTCCACCTCATTACAAAATTATTTCACCATTATTTTAGAATAAAATAATTACAATTCATTTAACTATATTTTATTATATCAATTTAATTTCATATTATTTCTCATATTTCTTCAAATGGGAAATAAAATCATTGATCAGATGTACAACTGACTACCACCTCATGAACCGATATAATTTTTTTCCATCTCACCCACTCATAGTTAGATAGAATGGTTTATTTTAAAATTTTAAATGATATTTATTATGTTAATATAATTTTATAATTAAAATAATTCATATAAATTCTAAACTTCCAACCTTTCGGAAAACGATAACATCGTACATTTGTATTGCGGACTAGCATCTCACAAACCGATGTGACGTTTTTTTCTAATTTTGAATTTAAAATAAGGGAAATATAGATAGATTAAATAAAAATATAAGATAATTTACACATAATTATAACTCTATAATTATTATATCAAATAGTCCTTCTTACATTCCATTCCATGGGGGATATGATAACATCGTTCAATGTGTTTGGCAGACTACCTCATCGTGAAACAATGTGACTTGTTTTTGAGTAAACAAATAGATGGAATTAAATAAGGATAAATTTAATTAGTATATGTGATATATATAAAATAATAACAAATCTTGAAAATTTTAATATTATTTCCCTTTCTTCAATTCTGAACATTGATAAAAATGGAAACAACATTTATGCATACTTACAACCTACCATCTCCATGAATAGTGTAATCGATTCTCCATATATCAGATTATAGATCAATAAAATACCTATTTTTACGAGTATATAGGATATTTATACCATAGTTAAATTTTATTGATATTATTTAACAATTATAAATTTAAATGGACCGAAATTAATGAACCTATATAGACAAGAAAAATGAAACAATTGTGACAAGAAATAATAATTTTAATGAATAATTGTTAATGAATGATTGATAAAAGGAAATAATTAATCAATATATGGTATGTTAAATATTATTATAGTTAAATGATAGTTTAATAATAAAAATATATTTATTTTATATGAGGTTTTAATTCATATGAATAATTTCAAACCATATGTATGGATTTCTCATCTCACTTTTATATTCGGGAGACAAAATCCATATTCACAACTTATTTCATTACATGGTGTATATAATTCACCATTTGATATGAAATATCATTAATATATTTATTTTCCAGGAATTTAATTTTAATTTTTTATGTTATCTATTTTAGGAGGTTTATGATTCAATAGTTTCTAAAGTTGTAAGGTCTGTTTTAATAATATTTTCATAATTTGTGATTATTTTTTAGGTATATCATATTGTAATTATCATTTTTATGTAGAAATTGTTTTTATGAAAATAGGACTTAATTTCTCTCTTCAGTCGAAAATAACTTTCCTTACAAAAGCATGTATTTTAAACATGGTTTCTAAAAATAAACATTCTAAAAAATATTTTTTATTAAAATTTACACCCATATATGAATTTTTACTAAATGTTTTGAATAAAATATTTTTTTTCCAAATGTGGAAAATATAACCTTTTTACAAAAATCTAAATGGAGTTTATTTTTTATCCTATGAATCATTGTATGAAATTTTATGATATAATTAACTATCCATGTTTTATATATTATTTTAAAATTATTCCAAGGATATTTTCAAATAAATTTATTTTCAAAATGTTTTTTTGATATTTTTTTCATTATAGGCATTTTCAAAGTGCAATAGTTATTTTCCTTAAGAATTTTTTAAGGATATTTTCAATGAATTTGTATTCATTAATCTAAAAAACCATTATCATACTTATGAACCTCTAAGTATATGTTTGATTTAAATTTTAATTATTACTTATAAGGAAGTTTGATGAAAATGATATAACATTTTATTACCACTCACAATATTACTCCACATAGTTTATGATTATTGAATGGGTTAAGTATTAATATTTCATATGTTATTTATTAAATAAAAAAATTATGTTGATTATGTCTTACCAATTTTATATTATTAATTACATATACATATTATGTGTCTAGTGGGTCCAAAAATAATATATCCCCTCGATCCATCGATAACACTCATGAGTCAAATTAATTCGCAAAATTAATTTGGATTTCACCCAATATTTTAATTTTTATTATGAATGTTATAGATTGTTTATAATTTATTAAAGTATTCATTCCACCATTATCATATCATTTGTTGATGTCCATGGGATTATTTGACTAGTTAAAATTTTTATTGATTAGTTTTGAGCTCATGTGAATATTTATATTGATCTATTTGATCATCATTTATTCTTTCAACATTATGCTAAAGACTCTATTTAAATTTCATGTTTTGTGGATATTTACCTTGAAATATTTTTTAGGAATTTTTATTCATTGTAGATTCTATTTTACACTTTCCCTTATCGAGTATTTAAGCTCACCAATTAATGTTGTTTAATTTTTTCCATGATACCAGAATGTGTTTTTTGATTGATATAAAGGGATATGATATAGTAAAAAAGTTGGTTCTCAAAGATTTTTTTTATTTTATATTTTATAAATTTAATGTGAATTTCATTGAGGAATCCATATTACCATGATTAAAAAACGATTTTTTCCATTTTGATGTTATATCTTGTATATAGTAAAAATGTAATAAAGTAACCACTGGGTCTATGCTTCTAGGATTGGGGTGATTATACATTAGTAATTCATATTGAAACCCAAAAATATAATGGTTCTACAATAATTATCAAATTGAATGATAAAATTTTAATTTTCTAAATTAGTTCGCTTAAAGAATGTTTTATATATAAAGACAACCATCAAAGAAATACAATTTATATATTGAGAAATATTTCATTAAATATCATGGTGTTATATTCTACCCCTCTTATATTAATTTCACCATTGAAATTATTTCAATATAATATAAAAAATTGGGGATATTTTTTCATTGACACATCCTTGGGTTCCCTCCAAGTATTTGTTTATTTTTTGTTTTCCACTACCAAAAGTCGAAATGAGTGGTCTTGTATCATATTACTTTCCCTCTATATATCCAATTTATCTACTGTTTGATCCATGGAAGGGTGAAATTTCTCTAATAGAATTACCTATGTTCTTTTTATATATTAATGATGAGGTACAAACCTTCTAAGGGGAGATTTATAGAAGACCAAATGAACTTGATAGATATTTAATGGAAGTGACAAGATATATGCTATCATCGAACTCCGATCAAGAATTTCTAATGGAATGATACACCTATCACTCATAATTATCTTTTTTAAATCTTATAAACATATTCCAAGGTTATATTATAGGAAACTATTGTTCCCCAACTTCGAACTCTAAATCTCACAAATTAAGGTCATCAGTTTTTTTACAGACTATGAGATGCACTTTTTTCTTCTGAATAGACATAACCTTCTCTGTCATTTATATTGAAAGATCATTACTTTATATCTTATATTCTCCAACATTATCCTATTGAAAAAAATTTCTTTAAATTTTATAATATACATATTTATATAGCGACATCTTAATTTATGAGTGAATTCTATTAATAAAATTTCAACAATGGATGGTGGTGATCTCAAACAACATTGAAATATATGGGGAAATGTCCTAACAATAATTTGGGAGGTTGAATGGTACTCTATTAATGATGATTTATCAAAGGATGATATGAGGTAATGATATTGAAATCTATATCCAAGGCCCACTGAAGACATATTTGTAACATCTTGGTAATCCTCTGATCTGAGTTAGATACTATAGGTTGTGGTACTCCATTCAATATTACCACATCAATAATATATGTCATAGCAATATAATTAAAGACATAAATCTTCTCTAATTATAATTAAATGTACTAATTTCATAAAAAGTCCAACTGAAACCCAAATAACATTTTTTTCATATTGATTTTAGGGATTCTTATGATGAAATCCATGGTATTGTTTTCCCATTCACATTCAGGTACTGATAAGGGTTGTAACATACCCCTAGACTTCTATCTCCCATCAATGAAATTTTGAAATGTAAGGAATCAATATAAATATTCTTACGTATCTCTCCTCCATTTCCCAAAAATAAATGATCTTTTAGATCACTATGCATAATGTTAGTTAAATTAATTACACACAATTTATATCTGTGAGGATTATATACTACATCCCTTATAAATTACGGTATATAAATGAAACAATATAACATTCATGAACCATATAAATCCATCATAACAAAACTTTAAATTATTAAACATAATTCCATTCTTCTATAGTTCCATTTCTTCTATTTCTTCCACTTTAATCCTCTCATTGATTGATTGTTGAACATTCAACCAGGAAATATGTGTTCATTCCACTTTACTATGGAATTCATGTTCTATTTTATGAAAATTGATAAGTGTTGGATCAACTTTAATAACATTTATAGAGAAACTTGAATGGTTATTATGACATAGGGAATCATCAAAATTGTTCTTCTTCTTAGGTTGGTGATTTGTTGAGTTTTCATAATAATTAATAAAATATATCCATCTAATCAAGTTCATATTCAAATTCTTTTCTATGGATATAATCATCAATATTGTATGATCCACATATATTTCTCACCATTCATAAAAAATTTAATTCATCCATATCATAAATTAAATTAATACTACTGGTAGATCGAAATCACATGTTTGGTTATTTTTGTAATTTATTTACATTTTGTATGGGAAATATGGTATCATTAAATCATTATTCATGAGGAAAAACCCCAATACCCTCTTTGATGAATAATTATAGATTAAAAACCACTCACTTATATAGGGTAGTTTTAGCACAGGTGCAATGACCAAAAATCTATTCATCTCATAGAAATTCACTTCAGATTTATCCATCCACAATAAAATAAGCCCTATTCGAGTGAGCATAGTGAGTAGAATATATATTTATGATAAATATCTCAAAAAACATTGGTATTATCTAGTTAAACCAGTAAATATATGTATTTTAGTTACCATTATTTTTATAGGTCCTAGATCTATAATTTACTATTTTAAGGATCCACCAATATACCCTCA
Organism: Viscum album; assembly: GCA_963277665.1. Classification (NCBI taxonomy): domain Eukaryota; kingdom Viridiplantae; phylum Streptophyta; class Magnoliopsida; order Santalales; family Viscaceae; genus Viscum; species Viscum album. Next base: position 213,400,865 of record OY728164.1, read on the forward strand.
CACATAATTATAAGACCGATGAATGTAACTTCATGAATCCAAAATTCACAAATTCTAAATTTTTCATAAAACCTCTTCATGTCAAGGCTTTTTGAAAAAATTCTCAAAATATATTCCTTCTCTTCAATTATATTTGAATATATTATAATATCATATATAAATATTACCATTAACTAATCAAGGTAATATCAAGTGACACTATTCATTAAATAAAAGAAGATAGAATGGGAATTTTTATTTCTAAATAAAACCATATAAAATATTTAATACCAATACTTCTTATAGAAATATATCTTTGGCATATCTTCCTTAACAAATCTAAATATTTAATTTTATAAGTGTACGTCAATTATAGAATAGTATTGATCTCCTCATAATTTGTTATGTAAATTATCAATATGGGTTATATGCTACTTTTTTCGATAGAGATCATCTTATGTTCCCAATAATAATTTAAAAGATGAATTAAAAAATTTTAATCTTTAAAAAAACATATACACCCTAGGTAACACAATCAAACTTATGAATATTGTGTCAGTTTTTTTATTTTAATGTATTCTTAAATTCCTTTATCTCAGTCATAGCCATTATAATTTTTTTTACAATAGGAATATCACTGACTATATATTCTATTGAAAACATAAATTCATTATTAATATGGAGGTCAGGAAAATAATACATATATACATCAAACATATCTCTTAAAATTTGAATATTTAAACTATTGAGTTTATCCCCAACAATCTGAGACAGATAACCATCATATATTGGAATAAGACCTACATGATTGATGTAATTTCCACTGGAAGTTCTTATTCATTCTGACACAGATAAATGGTCAAATTTTCATTCAAAATTTAAAATTTGACATCCCTTTCACATCAATTGATATGGGATCTATATAAAGAAACCTAGTATATGATGAAAATCACATCAAAATCAACAAAAAGTTGAATCAAAAGTTTTTCCATAATCACATTTGCACCATTATCAATCTAAGAGGAAATATAGACATGATAATAAACCATTATACCATTAATATTTTTCACCTCTAAATCAAAATCTTATCATTGATTCCCTAATAATATATCATTATAAAATTCCATATATAATATAATGTTTAGTGTATGAAGAAAATAATACATTATTTGTTCCAGAGTATAAGATAGTTTATCATTCCACTACATTATTATCACAAACCACTTTGGAAGACATATTACCATGTTATTTCTTATTATCTATATCCTTAAGTGGGTTTTTATTCCAATAATTACCATAAAACATAAAATCCATGAACTGGATAGAACAATTGCCACTCATGTTTAATTTGATGCATTAGAGTGTGTGTTATAAGTTATTTGGTGTCTTATCATCCCCCGTTGCATTAATTTTTCTATTCATCACCATTCAACATTTATGATATACATGACTAGGGTTTACACATTAAAAGTACCTCCATGTTTTATTCAGGCATTTTCATTGACACTTCATACCACATTTCATTCATTTAGATTGAAATATTTTCTATCCACTATGGTATTTATTAATTTTTATCTAAGAATATATCTCTCTAATCATATAAAAATCATGGTAACTATAAAAATATCTAATTTTCTTTTCTACCATTATGGAATATTATGTGATTTTTTTCATTTCAATTAATACAAATTATACCTAAAATCCTTTACATAAATTGTTTTATGACACTAGAGATTCAGTAAATTTTTCTTTCACAGATAATAAATTAACTATATGTGTATGATCAACGACTTGTAACATTTTAATTATTATTAAAAATGGATTAATCATCCATATTCTTGAGTTCATATCATTTCCTCACGTGTTTTGTATGTATAATATGGTGGAATTAATTTATAAAAAATATTTCTCTAAACACATCCAACTCAATGTATTAATTATATTCCTCTAGGATCATATTCTTACTAAGATACAACCATTGATCTGTCCCTCCATACAAACATTAAACAAATTTTATAAATTTTTCATATTATGAAAAATAATGAATATGTATTTTTTATTAGCTATATTGATCCATCACTCAGTATTCACTAGTTCAGATGACCCACTAAATGAAGGTGGATGTTTTCTCATGAATGACTCCACAAAATGTTACTTTACCCTTTTCTAATGTTTAATCTCATCTGTACTCATACATTTTTTTAGTCCTAGAAATAATATTTTAAATTCTATATCAGATGTAATTTGGATTATTTGGAGGACAATAAATTTATTATCCATCACATTAAACATTAAGATGGTTCCTTTGAGGTCTATCATTTGAACAAAAAAATCATAGTGTGAGTATCAGTAGTCCTTATGTGAAGGTAGATAATAATGAGAAATCTTTTATATTAGGTCTTATTCATAACAAAATCTTTCAATTTATTTTAGTGTAAGTTTTACCTACTTTATCCTAGAAATCTTCATTTTAAATAATTCAAAATACTTATATTTAAAAATGTGATATTTTTAAAGCTTATCCAATGGAGTTTTAAACCAATTTCATAGTATATGTAAATTTGTAGTGCACAATAATGATGACTGAGATATAATATAAAAACACTTCTCATGGTTTGTACCTCATGATGCTTCTATTCCAAAACCACATCTACCTATAGTGTTTGAAGACATATGAATTTGAGAGAAAGAGACATAATTTATATTTTACCAAAATATTAAAATATTATCATAGACATAGAATTATCAACATGGTTTTCACCAATGATTACTTATACAAATATCAAATTATTGAAAAAACACAGAACTAATTACAAATTAAGAAACTAAACCATTTCATATATTAATAGGAAATCCCCTTATATGAAGATTCAATACATAAAATTATGATAATAACCATAACCAATAATGTTTAGGGTCTTTAGAGACACAATAATATTATTTTGGTATATTATGCAGCATCTAACACAATATTCTTTTCAAATTTTAACCTTGTTTAAATGCCTTACATAATGTATTTATTAATAACATGGGAAGAGGGAACATAATAATTGGTGAGATCTAATGTTCAGTAAATGTAAACAAGTGATATATCAATCAATGATAGTATGAAATCATGGGATTAGAATAGTGGTATATGTTGATGGAATAATGTCCAAAGATCATAAAAAATATATTAGGGATCAGAATAATGAGTCAAGGTGAAAAATACTATCATTTCAAAAGCTAGGATTTATAAGAGTAATACATAATCATAATTCAATCATTGACCATATGTTAATATAATAATCAAAAAAGGATTTCAAAAAATTGTTCCGTCATCGTATGTTTATATGCAATTTCATATATAATGTTTGACTACCCAGACTACCAAATCATAATGTATCAAACATCAACACATGCTTCTCATATCATTACTTACAGAACATCACCACATTCATCCCATAATAAATTAGGAATCCCAACATATTTCTAATAATGGATCGAGCAATTAATCTCATCTCTCATAATCATATTAAGATATATAAATAATTTCCTAGTGAAATTTATGAAGATATAAATCAATTACCACCCAACAAATAATTAATATCAAACATATATATAACACAATATTATAATACATTAATCCTATCATCATAAAATAACTTATGTTAAGGAGGCATGTTTCATAAACATGTCATCATATCATAGCCTGTGAGAAATAAATAGGATACATAAAAATTTCATAATAATAACAATAAAATGTCATTATAAACAATAAGGGCAGAATAATTGGTTAATATACATAGTAATTTATAATTATTATTAATGGATTTTTTCATAGATGAAAATTACTTTAAAATATCACAAATATGTTTCATAAGAAAAATTGAATTTAAATTTATGAAATCACTTATATAAGATAAAGATATTTATAAAATATAATGGAAGACATTGTATTTGAATGTATCCTTTGGAACATGAAATAGAATATTCAATGTGTTTAGGGGTCACAAAGATAATAAATTTTGTTCGTGATATTTTAATGGAAATAGTGATTTTGTTCTCAACTTCTGTAAAAAGTAAATCATTCAGAAAATAACATGAAAATTATTTTTTAATACATTGGTAAAATGAAATAAGTGGGTAAAAATGAATTTAACATTAATTGGATTATATGAAAACAATATGGAAATCATTTTAGTGAAAAAATATAAATTTAATAATCATATTTATGATTAAATTTGTAATGATGACTTTTTTTCATTAATACAATTTCATGATCATTTTTGTCTGATAGAGTGAAATTGGTACTATTTAATCGAAATTATATGTTTAATAAAAGTATTTTAAAAATAAAGTTAATTAATAGATAAGTATCATATAATTATCTCAATGTGAATTCAATCATAAGTAATATCGATTAAAATGGGTCAGAATCATAAATACCTTAAATCATTTATTTTATTTATTCAAACATGTTAAAAACTACGTTATAATAATTATATATTTACTATAATTGTATTCCAAAATCATAAACACACATATAATACCATATATGATTTACTTGTAAAATTTTATCACCCATTTATTGATTATTTGTTATTAAAATAACTTTTTCGTTTGACAATAACATCATTTGTCAAGTGTGATTTAGTTTGGCCATCCATGCTCTTAACCTTTGTTGATTGATTATTCATCTACATATTCTAATTTATGATATAAATAAAATATGTAATAGTTATATATATATATTTTTTAATCATCTATAAATTTTATTGAAAGAAAATAATAAACACCGTTCATGGAGATGACATGTATTTTGTACTTGTGAATGCAATATTTTTTAATGAAAAGTATTAAAGAATGGTTAATTTTATTTTGTGATAAAAAATAATTATTTTCTATATAAAATATATATTTATTAATTTCATTAATATAACCAACCATGTATTTTGGTGATGAAAAATGAATGACACTACTATATATAAACGGTAGGTCGTATGCACACACGAGTAATGTTATCATGTTTCATATGACACAAAGAAAAAATAAAATTCAGGATACATAATCATCAAAATAATTCTTTATATTAAGGATAATAAAATCATTATTTTATATTGGATAATATGGAATTATATTTTCTAGACTAAGAAATAAAACATAAAATGGTCGACTAAGAGATACACCATTTCGTTGATAATTTTCTATGAGATTAAACCTAAATCCTTGAAAGAATGGTGTTTTGAAATGATAAAAATCTCTAGGATGTGGTAAAGGAAAATATGATGATATTATTTCATATATATTCAGAATTTGATGATTTAGTAGTTGTGAATAATGATTTAGGGCATGTTCCCTTATATATGTGGGGGGAGGGGCACCTAGAAATTACTTAAAGTATTAATTTTATATAATATAATTTTGATAATAAAGTAGATCCAAATTGAATTATTTATATGATATAATTTTTATATGATTAAATAAAATCATAATAAAATATTTATACAATATTATGTGATTTTGTAACCCTTAACTCTATGTTTTAACACATCGTTCACCCAGTTGAAAATGACCAAAATATCAAAGGTTTCTAGACATTAATAGTAAAGAATGTTTCCATAAAAAGGAAAGTGACACATAAATGTTCCATGGTTGGTATTTAAAACCATATAAAATAAACATGGATTAGGAATGGATATTTACGATTCTAAAATCATTAACTAAAATATTTTTTTGTTAAAATATATCATTGAATTTGTTTTGGGAACTATTCATTTACTTTGACATTAATTTCATCCTAATTACTACGGAATTATTATGTAAACATCTCATATATCAACAATATACAATTTTATTCAAAAAATACGGTAAATTTATTATTTATATAAATTATAAAGAATTTAAAAATTATAGAATGATTTATTTTATTTTTATATTACATAAAAAATACTCTCTCAAAATTATGTAATGATATGAAAAATTATTCCATCCCAAGAAAATTAGAAATCAATTACCATGATATTTTTTAAAAACATTCATATGAACATTTAGAACCTTTCATAACTTTATTTTTATATTAAACAAAAAATTAACTGATATGAAGTAAGGGGTGACATTTTGAATAGATATTTTAAAAAAATACTACGATCATAATCCATGAAAAATTCCACAAATATTATATATTATTCAAAATTGTATGGAAATGTATGTACTCCACAGATCCAACAGGTTAATGTTTAATATAATAGAATTTCTAAATACTTATCCAATCACATTAACACTTTTTTTACATATTTTACCATTACTGATTAAAAAAATAATAACTATTTTTACAATTTATAATGGATAAAATAAAGTGAAATTAGTTAAAAAAATTTATTATATTAATTCAAAATATGTAATCTTATTTTCAGAATTCATTTTTTATATTTTTTATAATGTTATTTTAAAATAAGGGTAAAAAATATACAAAAAACTATTTTTTAGAGAAAAATAATTGTATATAAAACAGGATTTATTCTTATTAAATTCTTAATCAAAACAACTATATTATTTCTAATGTAACATTACAATAATTTGAAAGATGAACATTATTATTGATAGAATATTCAACATGCAATACCAAGCATAATAACCAGAAAAATACACAACCTTCATAACCTAGAGGTTAAATTGATAGTTACGAATTGTATAAATAAATTTTTGATATATATATGTACTTATAAAAATTTATTTAAAGATAAATTATTATTAAATAATAATTTTACTAAATTATTTTTATTCACTCGAAATATGAATTATTAAAAAATTTTGAAAAACATTTAAAATAAGATTTTTGAGATTTTTGAGCATTTATTTGAAAAATTGAAATACATTTTTAAACTAGTGCATTAAATTTAACTTAGTCTGAATGTTTGGTATTTTTCTAAAAATATTTATATTTTAGTGAGTAATAACAAAATACAAGTTTTTTATAAAAATATATTTTCATGATAATAAATTAATAAAATTTGGAAGGCCCAATATTATTTGAAATTTATTTCAATTATTATAATTATTATTTAGTTACTCATGATAAAATAATTTTCATTTGAATCATCTTTTTACTATATTATATTAATTGTATATTCTAGAGTTTAAAAAAGGTGTTTTTAGGAACACTGTTTTAAAATGTGTAATGTTTCTCTATTTAATTTATTTTAAAACCCATTACATTATAATTATTTAAATTAAATTTATATTATATATATATATATAATTAATATTAATTAAAATATTTATTATTACTAGTCATATAATTAATAAAAAATAATATTTTTGTTTCCAAATACACATCACAAAAAAATGCTTTTATGTCAGATAGGTAGGTTTTATTATTAAATTAATATTTTCAACCTCTCTTAGTTAAATATGGTAAAATTGAATACATATTATGAATTAAAATAATTTATTTTATCAAATATTGTTAACTTACTTTTTTCATAATGAATATTCAATACAATAATTTTTTTACTATGGTTTAGTTTAAAATAGAATTACTCAGGGTCAAACTAAGATGTTAAGGGTTAAAATGACATAACAAATTCTCTAAAGTCTAATTTTGGAAGTATCTTTACCTTATAATGTTTATTTATCTATAATGGTCATTTTTTGATCCTTATGTCGTACTGAAAACATGGGTAGACCATTTTATCAAAAAATACACGTGTTCCACTCACATTACATACAAAAGGCCACACACTCACCTAACCTCTAAACATTATAAAAGTGATTTTTATAAGATATAAACTACATGAATAAATTATTTAATTACTCACATAAGCACTAAAAAAAATTACCCTAATTTCATTCTATTTAGGATTTCGGTTCCAACCTAAGGAGGTTATACGTAAAATATATATCCTGCTTAATAGGTAATTTTTACATTAATTCTTCTTTAACATCATAAAATGATTTAAATATGAAGTTAAAATAATACAATTATCTCCAATATACTTTTATTTAATAATGTGAATTTATTAACCTGAATCTATCTCTATTTTCATCTAATGGGAAACAAAATCATCTCCCATATGTATGGTGGACTACCACCTTTGGTGCCGATGTAATTGGTTTTCTATTCCCATCCCTCATTGAAGGTTATAAAAAGTTATTTTTAAATTATATATATAATAATTATAAAATAATTATACCTATGAATTAATTATATCACACATAACTTCTTACATTCTATTTTGTGTGGGATACAATAACGTCTATTATGTGTACGGTGGACTACAACCTTGTGAAACGAAGTGATACATTTTTCAATAACACTTTATATAGAAGGTAATAAAGTATAATTTTAATGAATGTATATGATATATATAAAACCATTATGATATTAATGACATATTTATAATTCATAAATGATGATATGTCAGTTACAATCATACATTTTCATTTAAAGAAAAATTAAAACATTATTTGTCTGTACATGTGGACCATTACCTCCATGAAGAGATGTTATATTTTTCATCACCACAACACATGGATTACATATAGATATATATATATATATATATTTAAGTAAATAATAGGGTAATTTTAAAATTATTATTATTCTTTAATAATAAAAAATACATAACTTGTATAAAAAATGATATTGGAAAAATGAAAACCTTGTTCATGTTTTTGTATAACCTACCATCACCATGATTGTAACATAGATCATTTTTCATAACCATATATCTGGACAATGTTCTGATGTATAATTTAAGAATTTATATTATAAAAATTTAATTATTATTATAATTTATATGCTTAAGAAATAATGTAACTCCCCCACCATAGTTACCCAGAATCGGTGCATTATTACATAACATTGGCATGATACAAGGAATCATTTCTCAAAAGGGCGATTGGTTTAGTAGCCTTGGAAGTACTAGATACATATATAAGTTTTACATTACAACATGAAATAACAAAACAGCATTGTATCCCCTTTGAACACTCTTATATCCCTTAGCCTATTACTATAGGTTAATTGTAATATTCTTCTTTTCAACCTGGGAAAAATAAAACAAAAGAATGTGGTGAACTCAGATGATCAGTAAGGATAACAATATATCGAAACTTTTATAAAAAAAACATTTTAGGCACCCTATAAGACTAGAACACAATCCTTTTAAACATAAACTCAAACATAATATAGAAAAGTTAAATCAAATAATAGCATTTAATTATTCACATGGATATTCTACTAGTTGAATAATCACATGTATTATAAATATCCAATTTTATAATGATGGAATGCATAATTCCAGACTTCATAACCACATAGTCAAGGCCTTGTGCCAAGACTACAAATAAGATTTTTTCAAGGCCTTGTTCCAAGACACTAGTTTGTCTCATGAGACCTAGCGATGCATCTAAGAGCTATAGGAGACTCCACCCATCACTTAATAACTCCAATAAATTTCTCATATGAAAATTTTGAAACATAACATTAACATTCTTATTAAACTATCATACTAAATGTCAATACTTTACCAATAAACCATTAATGGTACAAAAATAGCACATCCACAGTCAACCACAACTCATTCAATACAATATGGAATATTTTATTATAATAAATTAACTTCAATCGAGAATAATGAAGGATGTTGACATCGATAAAAATAATCATCAAAACTATTTGAGAGAAATAACCCCTTTTTCTTGAAAAAATTTTAAAATTATCACTCTTTATCAAGATGTTGTTTAAAATAGTTTTTTGAATAAAAGTATCACATACCATTTTGAATATTTTAAGATGAATTTTAATTTTAAATCATTAATGTATATAAAAATAAATCCATAAAACCATTTTCAAAACATGGACATTAATGAGAATGATTTAGAAGAATAAATTTTTAAAACATTTAAAATGATATTTTAGTTAGAGTTTCTAACCAAATGAATGAATCATGAATACAAATAATTGGGATAATAAAAACATAATAATATCATTTGAATAAATGTGTACATGATATATTATGTCAAAGTATAGTATATACCCCAAATAAAAGTGATTTGGAGCATAAAAACAAGGAAGTCACAATGCATTGTAAGTTGAGATGCAATCCATTATAACGACCATATCCTTAGGTTAAGTATAAATAAATTACATAATTATGTGTGAAAAATATAAATACACTAAATATGATTGGATATTCAGTGTAAAACAATCATAGGGCATTCACACATAATCATGTAACAACAACACCAATGACTTGGTTGTTTAACTCAATGAATGAAAAATGTATTTATAATTACTCATATCAAGGTCATATCGATGACTAGAGAATTTAGAAATGGAGTGATTATGTGTATCAAAAGAATAAACCCACAAAGGGGAGTGTAAACTAATAAATAATTAAATAAATATTTATTTCACAAATAATCTTGGAGTAAAATAATCAATAAAGTTTGCGTAAAACCCAATGAGTGGAAATCGAAATTAGAAATTCCCTTACCGATTTGGTGACTTACAAAACATACACCCCATGAAATAAGGATCATAAAATGAAGATGTAAATACCCATAAAATAAATTATATTACATATGTAATACAATCATGGCAGTACATACACCACAGAAAAGTAAATAGTGGCAATATATCATGAATGTCACAGAAATAAGAAGTGAGATGAAAACCCCATACCTTCTTATAATCAATCGAGTTGTATGACCAAAAGTTAAAAACCACCAAATTAATCAAAAAATACCATGAATATAAAGATAATCATGATAATATATATCAAATGGTACTACACAGTACACCACATGCAATAAATAAGTGGCGATCAATTGAAATCTCACAGAATTAAAAGTGAGATAGAAACCCCCTTACCATATTGTAATCAATCAATTAGTATAACTAAAAGTTTATAACCACCAAATTAATCATATAATACCATGAATATAAAGAGAATCATGATAATATATATCAAATGGAAGTACAAAATACACCACATGCAATAAATAAGTGTCCAACAATGGAAATCTCATCGAATTAAATGTGAGATAAGAAACCCCTTACCACGTTGTAATCAATCGATTCGTATTAAAAAAATTAATAAAAAACAAATTAATAATATAAAATCACGAATATAAACAGAATCATGATAATATATATCAAATTTCAGTAAATAATAAACCACATGTAATAAATATGTGGCGAACAATGGAAATCTCACAGAATATAAAGTGAGATAAGAAATCCCTTTCCAGGTCGTAATCAATCTATTGGTATGAAAAAAAGTCAATAAACACTAAATGAATCATATAATACCATGAATATATAGAGATTCATTATAATATATATCAAATATAATTACACAATACACAACATGAAATAAATAAGTGGCGAAAAATGTAAATCTCATGGAATTAAAAGTGAGATAAGAAACCCCTTACCTTGTACATTTCCTTTGTATAGGGTAAGTTAACCTCCTGTATAAGGGATAAATAATTAATATTAAATTTTAAATGAACAACATACATTAATATGATATCATATATGATCTTCTAATATTTCGTTTTTAAAAATATTTCAGAAGTATCATCATTTCAGGTGTTAAATGATCTGTTTTCCATTATATGTTTGGTTATGTAAGACATGTTTGTTTTGGATATGATGTATTTTATTCATATACAAAATTTTATTATGTTCATAAACATTATTTTTAATCATAAAATGAAAATTAATCCAAAATTATAATGATTGAGAAGAAATCTCATCACGTTCATGGAGACGGTAATCTGTACGTATGTACGAGTGACAATATCATTATATTGATGGTGAAATCCTATGTAATTTGATGTTATATCATATATAAATAATTATTATCATGTTATATTTATTATTTACATTAGTTATTATCATTATTATACCTATCCCAATAATTAAGTGTTTGAAAAACAAACTGCACCTCGACGTGGAGACGGTAAGCTTTACGTATGTACGTATGGTGAATTTGTCATTTATAAGATGGATAGAATAAAGAATATGGTAGTACCATATTTATAATAAAGTATGTATAAGTCACCAGAGTTTTTATTTTGGTATCGAAACAGAAAAGGAAGGGGAATTTGAAGAAGAAAAGAACTTGAAAGATGGTTGAGAAATTATTACCTCTTCCTCGGGTGTTTCCTTTTTAGTTGATCAAAAGGGCTCCTTAGGTTGAATTTCTAATCAGTGTAAGGACTATAGGTTGATTTTAGGTAATTTGGGAGGATATTTGGGTAGGCTTTTCCTGATCCAAATGGATTTTGTGGTGTGAAATTAACAAAAGGGGTAGTACCCTTTTATAAAAGATGAGAGGGTCACCTTAGAAAACCTTGAAATAATATTTTATAATAAAATAATTTTCGGTATATAATGACTAAAAAATTATTTATTTAGAAGATATGGTAGGGATCGGTCAAAAAACACTCAACAAATAAGTTTTAGACAAGTTTATGTTACCATTTTAACCTTATCTTTTGGATTTAACTCTTAGTTAAATAGTTTAACTTTTACTGTTTCTTCTTGTATTCTTACACTATATGACTAATAAACATACTCAAAACTTCCAACAAACATCAATTGGTTCATTAATGAAATATATAATATTATTTCAGGTATTTGGATTTTACTTAAATTTTTAGGAATATTATATCAACTAATAATATACTTTATGTTTTATAAACTTATTTATGTCAATTTTGACATTATTTAGTATTTGGTTTTTCTAAAAATAATAACAACAAGATTACTTTGAGAAAAATTTATTTCATAAACCCTAACATGTTTTATTATCCTATAAAATTAGTTTAATTCATTAAATGTCTAAAATTACATTTATTTTCATTTATATAATATAAATTATTTTAATCTTTCATTAATAAGGTAATTACTGCATCATCATTCTGTCCAAAATAAATTTTATTCTTTATTGTCTAAATCTTATAAATAAAATAACATTATCTATAAAATCATTTTATATTACTAATGAATATTTTTATTCTAATTTATATTATATATATCCCTATATTAAAAATATTTTAGTTATTAAAAGTTGACTTCTCTTTCAACACTTCTATAAATAAAATAATAATAAATGTCCTAACCTAATACACATGGACCAAATAGGAACATATATTATTAATAAGGTTTCATTGTCAAATTACACTTATCCAATAGAATTAGGGCATGTGTTAGGGTTATTATAATATAATTTTTACCCTTAATTAACCTATTTATTTTTAACTGTGGAAAATAGAATTCAAAAGATACTATTCCCAAAAAATTATTTTAGTCTTATTGAACCACGTTATAATTATTGATTAAAACCATGTCTCTTATATTTTTTAAATTCAACTCACAAATGTGGTAAAATTATGTTTTATGCAAATTTGCAAAAGCGTAAAGAACAGGGTAAAAGATGGTAAAAAGTTCAATAAAATTTATACATATTATTTTATTCTAAAATGATTAAAATAAATTATATTGAACTTATATAGGTATTATATATCTATTTTTACTTAAAAATAAATTTAAATAAAATGGGTAATTAATAAAATAAAATGTCGGTTTTAAACTATAACGTAGTGTTTTTCACTATTTATCAAAAATTGAATGTTTTCATAAAAATATGAAACTTTTACCCTGAGCTAATTCTGATATTTTAAATTAAAAAATGAATTCTATTTTATCAAATTAAAAACATATATGTTTCATTAATTAATTTATAATTAATTACCATGGTCGGAACCGAAAAATAGGTTTTTAAAAAGTGAAAACTATTAAATGATTGACCTGTGTTTATGTCAAATTTAAATTTGAAATTACATATAATGGCCTAAATTATATTATATGATAAAAATATAGTATAATTATAATTAAAAACCATTAAAATGCATAATTTAACCCTATACATTATTTCGTTTAAAAAAGTTGTTTTCAATTAAAATTTTTTATTTTTTAGCATTCATCAAAATATAACAGTTATCAAAAAAGTACCAAAAATTTATTCAAAATAAATAATTATGATATGATTATAAATAATAATTGAATTGAATTGAATTTAATATATAAAAGTGTCAAATATTGGTTTTAAAAAATTGTTTTCAATTAGACGGTGGTAAAATTTCATTTTTTAAAAAATACATCTTTTATCTAAAAAATTTGAATTTGTTCTTATATTATGTCTAAGAAACAAATAATATGGATTCTAAAATTATATATAGTTTTTAATTTTAAAATTTCATTAATATTTTTCATAACCCCATTTGGAACATCTAGTTTGGTAAGTCATGGTACGCTCAAACTCGGTGTTCCGTGTAGAACAAGTTGATGAATTAATTTAAAGAAATTAACTTTCTATGAAATCTTGGGGTGTTACATTATTACCCCCTTTTGGAAATTACACCCTCAAAATTTTAAAATTGGGCTTGGGAACTTCATTGAAAGTATCACATCAGAAAAGGAGTCAATAAAACTATAACTTTAAAAGAAAGAATGAGAAGTACAAAGGTCACCCGATAGAACCCATACTGGGATTTCATGTAGGATAACATGGATAAGGAAAATAAACTAAATTTAATGTTTTGATGGAGAGTGATAGAAAACATGATCAAGATAATGGTAAAATCAAGAAAACCACAAACATGTAATGGGAGAAAGAATCATTAGTTTCCAAGTGGTAAAAGGAAACATACAACAATTTTTTTATGTTCTATTTCATAAAGATAAGGAATTCATTTATCAGATTGACTAAGAACATAAAGTGATATACTTAAATTAAAGTAGAGTTTCATCCTTTAATTAATTTCTACCACTAACCGTCATTTTTTTCAAATGATGATTATTCAAGATGACTTGGTCACACCTGAAGCGTTAGAATCAACTTCTAGAGAATCACATGATCCACAATGGTTAAACTATATATTTACTTTGTCTTTAGATATTAAACAAAACCAAAATGGTTAGTAAAAGATCATATGATCCCCCAAAAGGATAATCCTTTAGAGAAAGAAATACTAATCTTAATTTCTAAAATTAAACCTAAAATACCCAAAGTTTAATAAATACCATTCAATAAAAAAATTTCCTTAAAATACTTCAATATAATCCAAACTAATATTGATACCCAAAACGTAGAAGAATTTTATTACGTAGTCTTACATGTTATATTTTATCTCTAAATAACATCGACTACTCTTAAAGTCACATAATTAAAATAAATTAACCTAATCACATTTTCTCTATTATAGGTTATTAATTTTCATAATTAACCCAAATAACTATAAATCAACAATAAAAACAATTATACAAATCCACCATTACCCCTCAAATAAAATCCCAAAGTATTTTATTTTCCTTAGGCATATAGTTTTCCTAATATAGAAAACGTATTTCAAAATTACATTTAGCACTTAATCACCAAATCATTTTCCTAAACTAAGGATATCCATTTGATAAGACATAAGATCCCAAATTAACTTATTATTGACTAGTAAATACATTTAAGTAACAATAATTAGTCACACTAACCAGGGACTTCACATAGTCCAGTGGTAGGTGATAAATCCCAATCACACTCTGGTTGTGGGTTCTATTCCCATAGCTTTGTCTGACGTGATGGGTTATCACACGGTCTACATGTTTTCCCTTTTCAAAAACTACATTTTACAACATTACAAATATAGGATAAATTCCTCAAAATAACCATAACATATTTTGACCACAAATGCTATCTCATACCTCACAATTTCATCCGAAAAAATTAATAACCTATAATTGCTTCAAATTCATGGATCATATAAACCAAAATGGTTTTTTATAAATATGTCCACAAAAGAGAAGATAATTCTTCCTCAAATAACATTTTGACATAACAAACTGCATGGTTACACACACAAGAGAATGGTGTTCCCAAGTAATCCCATACATTTAAACATTTATCCATACATTTATTTCTACATAGGTTATTCCTTGACAAAGAGGTTATCCTATTAAATAGAAAATTGACTCAGGTAATCCAAAAGTCCCATACATTTACGGAAAATGACTGTAATTGGATTCTTAAGATCATTTTAATTTTCTTCCATAGTACTCTTTATTTTTCCTCAACAAATATTTACTTTATGTCCTTCCTTCCCACAAATAAAGCACTTTTTTATTATATTGATTCATTTTCCGATGTGTCGCCTTCTACATTTTCAGCGTGATAGAAATTAATCTTTCTTTCTTCATGGTCTCCACTACTAGACCTCTTATCATTCACCACCTTTCTCTTTATTTTTGAGTCTGAGAGTTTGTTAATATATAATTTTTTGATGATATTTTTAGAAAACTGATTCGACAAGAACACGATATCTTTTACACCTATCAACATTCTACTTCATTGCTCATTTCCACCATTTTTCCCACCTTATACATCTTCTTCAATGTTACTATGACTTCCTTGGAATCCATCCATTGACTAACACAATAAAGCATAGTGTGAGTCATAAAATAATTTAGAGAAAATCATAACACCTTATTTTTAATCTAATATACCTTAGGATAAACCAATATTATTTATTCTCATCTTATATTAAAATCATTAAAATCAATTTTTAACGAAAATTTGAATTATACTAAGCATATCCCCAGGAGTGTCTCAACCAAGAGTGCAGCAAGGCCAATTTTCGTGTACCAGGATACCTCGGGTCAAGCCCCGAAACTCCATGTTGGAGTTTTCACACCTAGGTGCATCGGTTCCAAAGCCGCCTCTACCTACTCGTATCTGGACAAGGATGTATTTCTTGGGAAACCCATATAATATTTAAATTTCCAAAATTTTTGGACGTTCTTATATGATAATCCTCAATTTCGATCCTAGGGTAGTGTTTTCTAATCATATTTTTTCTAAATCTATCTTCCAAGGATTGTACTAAAATTAATCTAATACCAACTATAACCCCCTGACCTAAGTTACCCACAATCTGTGCATTGTTACATAACATTAGCATGATACAAGGAATAATGTCCTGAAAGAAAGATCGGTTTAGTAGCCTTGGAAGTACTAGATATATACATCAATTTTACATTACATCATGAAATAAAACAAACAATATTGTCTCCCCTTTGAACACCCTTATATCTCTTAGCCAATTCCTGCAGGTTAATCATAATAAACATCATTTCAACCAGGGAAAAATAAAACATAATAAAGGGGTGAGCTTAGATTATATGTAAGGATAAAAATATAGTGGAAACTTTCATAAATAAGAACAAACATTTAAGGTAATGTAATGACTATAACACAAGACTTTTAAACCAAACCATCAACATAATATAGAAAAGATAAATCAAATAATGTAATTTACTTATTCACATGGATATTCTACTAGACAAATAATCTCATATAATATCAATATCAAATTTAATAATTATGGAATATATAATTCTAGACTATATAACCACAAAGTCAAGTGCATGTTAGAAGACTACAAATAAGAATTTGTCAAGGCCTTATGCCAAGACACTTGTTTGTCTCACAAGACCTACCGATGCATCGAGGAGCTATAGTGGGCTCCAACCTTCACTTACTAATTCCAATGCATTTCTCATAAGAAAATGGGGAAATATAACATAAACATTCATATTAAAGTATCATACAAAATGTAAATACTTTAACCAGAAACAATGAATGGTATAAAAATAACACATAAAAATTCAGACATAACTCATTCAATACAATATGGAATATTTTATTATAATAAATTAACCCTAATCGAGAATAATGAAGGATATTTAAATATAATAAAATAATCATCAAAAATATTTGAAATAAATATCCTCATTTTTTCTGAAAACATTTAAATGTATCACTATTTATCAAGAAACTGTTTAAAATATTTTTTTGAATCAATGTGTCCAACACCACATTGAAACTTGTAAAGGGAATTTTAGTTTTAAAACATTAATGTTAGTATAAATAAATCCTTAAAACAATTTTTGAAACATAGACATTAATGAGAAATGTTTTGAAGAATAAATTTCTAAAACATTTAAATGATATTTTAGTTAGATTTCCTAACCCAATGATATATGCTTGAATAAAAATTATTGAGGTAATGAAAACATAATAATATCATGAGAATAAATGGGTTCATGATTTACTATGTCAAAGTACAGTATATACACCAAATAAAAGTGAATTGGAGAATACCAACAAATAAGTCTCAATAGAATGTAAGTTGAGATGAAATCCCTGATAAAGAATGTATCCTTAGTTTGAGGATAAATCAGTGAAATAATTTTTTGTGAAAAATATAAATACAGTAAATATTATTGGATATTTAGGGTAAAAAAACCATAGGACATTCACAAATATTCTTGTTACAACAACACCAATGACTTTGATGTTTTACTCAATGAATGAAAATTAAGATAAGATTAATCTTATCAAGTTCATATCGAGGACTTGAGAATTTATCAATGGAGTTATTATGTGTATATAAAGAATAAAAACACAAATTGGAGTTGAAATTACTACATAAATAAATAAATAGTGATTTCACACATAATCTTGGTGTAAAATAGTCAATACATTTTGCGTAAAACCCAATGAGTGGAAATCAAAATTAAAAATTCGCTTACCGATTTGGTGACTTAAAAAACATACACCCCATGAAAGAAGGATCGTGCAATGAAGATGTAAATACCCATAAGTTAAATTGTATTACATAATGAATACAATCATGTGAAGTAAAAACTCCACAGAAAAGGAAATAATGTTAATATAACTTGAATCTTTTGGAAATAAGAAATGAGATAAAACACCTTACAATGATGTATTCAATTGAATTTTATGAAAAAATGTTAATAACCACAAAATTAATCATATAATACCATGAATATAAATATAATAATTATAATATATATCAAGTGGTAGTATAAAATACCACACATGAAATAAATAAGTGGCGAACAATGGAAACTCAAGGAATTAAAAGTCAAATAAGAATCCCCATACCATGATGTAATCAATCGATTCATATGAACAAAATTTAATAACCAAAAAATTAATCATATAATTCCATGACTATAAATATAATCATTATAATCTACATCAAATAGTAGTACCCAATACACCACATGCAATAAATAACAGGCGAACAATGGAAATCTCATGGAATTAAAAGTTAGATAAGAAACCCCTTACCATGTTGTAATCAATCAAGTCATATGACCAAAAGTTAATAACCATAAAATGAATCATATAATACCATGAAAATAAAGTGAATCATGATAATATATATCAAATGGAAGTTCAAAATAAACCACATTCAATAAATAAGTGGCAAAAAATGGAAATTTCCCGGAAATAAAAGTGAGATAAGAAACTTGTTACCATGTTGTAATCAATCGAGTGGTATGACCAAAAGTTAATGAAAACCAAATGAATAATATAATACCATGAATATAAAGATAATCATGATAATATATATCAAATTTTAGTACACAATACACCACATGAAATAAATAAGGGGTGAATAATGGAAATCTCACGAAATTAAAAGCGAGAAACGAAACCCCTTACCTTGTACTTTTTGTTAGTATATGATATATTAACCTACTTTACAGTGGTGATATAATTGTTATTAAATCATAAAAGAACGAAATACATAAATATGATATCATATATGATCTTCTAATATTTCATTGTTAATAATATTTCAGTAGTATCATCATTTCTGTTGTTAACTGATTCATTTTTCTTTATATGTTGGGTTATGTAAGCCATGTTTTTTATGTATGTGATTTATTTGATTCATATACAGAATTATATTATGTTCATAAACATTAATAATAATCATAAAATGAAAATTATTCTTGAATGATAATGATTGGGAATGAATCTCATCGTGTTCGTTGAGACGTTAATCCGTACGCACGAGCGACAATATCAATATATTGATGGTGAAATGTTTTGTAATTGGATAGTATATCATATATAAATAATATTTATCATTTTATATTTATTATTTACATCAGTTATACTCATTATTATACCCATAAAAATAATTAAGTGTTCGAATGACAAATTACACCTCGACGTGGAGACGGTAAGCCGTACATACGCACGTATGGTGACATTGTCATTTATAGGATGGATAGAATAATGAATATGGTTGTACCATATTTATAATAAAATAAAAGATATTATAAGGAATTTGAGTTATTATTTTGGTATGGAGACAAAAAGGGAAGAAGAAGTAGAAGAAGAAAAGAACTTTAAAGAGGGTGGTGAAATTATTACCTCTTCCTTAGGTGTTTCCTTTTGAGTTATCCAAAGGTTTACTTAGGATGGATTTATGATCAATTTAAGGACCCTAGTTTGATTTTAGGGATGTTTGGAGGATATTTGGGTAGGGTTTTGCTGAGACAAATGTCTTTGGAGGTGTAAAATTAAGAGAAGGGGAAGTACAATTTAATAAGAGTGGTGAGGGTAAATTTTGGAAAACCTTACAATATTATTTTATAATAAAATAATTTTCGGTTTCTAATGGATCAAAAATAATTTATTTAGAATTTAATGTGGTTATGGATAGAAATCGTCTAAACCAATAGGTTTTAGACAAGTTTAGTTTTCCATTTTTACATTATCTTTTAGATTTAACTCTTAGTTAGATAGTTTATCTTTTAATGTGTCTTCTTGTATTCTTACTGTAAATGGATAATAAACATACTCTAAAATTACAAGGGAACCTAAAGTGGTTAATTAATGACATATATAACAATATTAAATCCCTTTGTAAGAACCTTATATTTGAAGTAATATTATATCAACCAATAATATAGATTTTTGTATAAAAAAAACTCATTTAGGTCAATTTTGACATTATTTAGTATTTGGTTTTTTTTTAAATCATAAAATTATGATTACTTCAAAAGAATTGATTAATAAACTTTAAAAAGTCATATTAACCCATAAAATTTTTGTAATTAATCAAAAATTTCAAAATACATTTATTTGGATATTTATAAAATCAATTATTTTAATCTTTTATTAATAATGTAATTAAGGCATCGTCATTGTTTCATAAATAAATTAAATTATTTTATGTTTAAACATTATAGATAAAATACCATTATTTAGGAAATATGTTTTTATTTATAATAAATATGTATTTTTTAATTTATCTATGTATAAACTTATATTAAATATGGTTTAGTTAGTAAACATTGAATATTACTCTTTTAACTCTTCTTTAAATAAAATAATAATAAATGTCATAATCCAATCCATGTGGACCAAATATGATCATATATTATTTATAATGTTGTTTTTTGGTCTAATTACACTTATCCAATATAATTTTGACATGTTTTAGGGTAATTATAATATCATTTTTACCCTTAATTACCAAATTTACTTTTAATCGTGGCAAATAAAAGTCAAAAGTTACTATTCACCAAAAATTATTTTCATCTTATTGAACCAAATTTTTATTACTGATATCAATTGTGTTGCTCGTATATTTGAAATTCAACTCACAACAAGCGGTAAAATTATGTTTTAGGAAAATTTGCAATTTTAAGAAGAATGTGGGCAAAAGATAGTAAAAAGTTCAATAATATTTTATACTTCTAATTTTTTTATAAAGTGACTCCAATGAATTACATTGAACATATATAGGTATTATATATCTATTTTTATTAAAATAAATTTAAATAAAATAATTAATTATTTAAATAAAACGTCTGTTTTAAAATATAACGCAGTGTTTTTCACTATTCATCAACAATTGAATGTTTTTAGTAAATAACAAAAAATTCACCCGAAGATAATTTTGATATTTTGAATTAAAAAATGAATTCTATTTTACCAAATTAAAAACATAGAATTTTCATTAATTAATTTATAACTAATTCCTGTTGTCGAAACTGAAAAACTAGTTTTTAAAAAGTAAAAACTACCAAAAGATTGACATGTGATTATAACAAATTTAAATGCAAAATTAATTATAATGACCTACATGGTATTAAATGATAAAAATATAATATAATTATACTTAAAAACCATTAAAATGAATAATTTAACCCTATAAATATTTTGGATTAAAAAAGTCATTTTCAATTAAAATTTAGTATTTTTCAGTACTCATCGAAAATATGAAAGTTATAAGAAAAGTACCAAATGTTAATTCAAAAAAACTTTTTAAGACCTTATTATAAAGAAAAGTTTTATCTCATTAAATTGAATATATAAAAGTGTCAAATATTCATTTTAAAAAGGGTTTTCCATTAGAAGGTGGTAATGTTTCATTTTTTAATAAATACAACTTTTATCTGAGAAAAATGAATTTGTTCCTATATTATTTCTAATAAACACATAATATGGATTCTAAAATTCTATATAGTATATAACATTCAAAATTCAGTAAATACTATTCATAACCTCATTTTGAATGGCTATTATGGAAAGTCGTGGTGCGCTTGAATTCAGTGATGTGTCTAGCACAAGATATTGAATTACTTTAAAGAAAATAACTTACTATAAAATATTTGGGTGTTACAAGTAACCCATTTGATTGTGGTCACACTAAAGACATTTTAATACAACGTACTGAATGACCTTAAAACACTGGTAGTGGTCATAACAGATTTAATATTTAAATAATTATGTAAAAATAAATAAAATAAAATATTTAAGGATTAGGTAGTAAACTGAGAAAATGTGATTAATAATGAAATTAATTATTTTTTTATAATACATTGGATAAATAACATAGATGGATTGTCTAGACTCAAGGTAAGGGTTTATCATCTCACATTTTTTCCTTTAATAATTATCCCACATTCACTAATTATTTTTATTGAGTGGTATATATAATGCACATAAAGATATATTATTTTAATTTTCATGAATATTATATTTTTTTGGTAATATGTATTATGTTATTTTTTTAATTTTTTTTATTTAGATAATCCTAACACTGAAAGGTATTTCATCAAAATTCACGTTAACTAATGCATATTTTTTAGACATATAATTTATTTTACATGGTGTATATATTACATATTTTACATGAAATGTATTGTATAAATAATAAATCAATTTATTTTTTATTTAAATTTTATTTATACTATACATAGGGATTTGAATTAAAATATACCAAGTGGTAAATAATTTAAGCTCTTAATTTATTTTCATTAGGTAATTTTGTGTCTTAATTTTATTTGAAATTATAAGATTATGAGTGTAATTTATTTTGATAATAATAATGTCTTATTTACAATTTTTATGTGGATTTATATTATATACAATTAATTTATTAATTCTCACTTCAATGTAATGATCATTGTAATAGTTTATCAACTCAAATTGTATTCTTTCTGAAATATTTTATGTTATAAATAATCTTATTTTTTAAGGGGTATCTACTAAAACATTGATATTATATAACATCAATGTCCTTCTTTTTATGATATATAATTTTATTATTATGTTATTATTTTAATGAGTCTTACGATTGAGGAGTTAACATAGTGAAAAAGGATTTAGGTTATAATCTCTTTCCTTTAGGATTGATTATGGTCATGGTTAATTTAGAATAAATCATATAATTTTATTATCTTCACAAAAATATATTTCTTATAAGATAGATAATAATATTTCTTTCATGTTTTATTTCCACTTACTCCCTTATTATTTAATAATTAATGAATACATTCATTTTTAATTGATACTAATCGTGTATTTTATTTTAGATTTGATATATTACTCTTAAATTTCCATTTTTTCTACAATTATTTTAGGAATGTTCTTTTTTTGTAAATAATTATTTCCTAAATGTAGTATACTTTGTTTTTGGTGGTATTTTAAATTTTTTTACAGTAAAATTATTAACATTTTCCAAATGGGTCACTTTTGACTCACTTTACCAATTGTTTCAAAATAATTTTTATCTATAATATTTACATCCTAAAAAGATTTTACTACAATCCTGATCATGATTTGATTTATATAGTCTTATTATTTATTACTAATTTTTATTTTCATTAAAGAGGATTTTAACTATACTTTTTTTTGTTTATGAAAATTATTTTCAAATTAAAGGTTTAATTTCCTCAGGAATTTAATTTTGGAACATTATATCATATTTCATTTCAAAAAAATGTATTTGGATGTTAATTAATCTATATTTTGGATATTTGTTATTGATTGAATCCAATTTATTTCTCTTTATGGATTTTGATATGTACATAAAAGTAATTTCTTTTCCATATGTGATTTAAGAAATACATTAACAATGATTATTATTATATATAAAAGTGAAAGATTGAAAATGATTTATACCTAAATGGTACATGCAAATTTTATATGATCATAGGTGATATTGATATATAATATATAATTAGTGGACGAAGATAGTTTCGGGTGATCCTTATATATCTTATATGATTTTTTCACCTAGATATTTCATAGTCATACTGATATAGATTATATGATGGGTATTCCTAGATAAAGCTCTAATGAATTGTGTAATGTTTCTTGTATTTAAATGAAATAATTATGGGGTTATAAAATGGTTTATCCTAATGATTTAATTATGCTCCATTTATTTATAACTATTTTAAAAAATGGGTAATAAAAATCATGATGTAATGGGACGAACACATTTTAATTATTCATTCTATAGGGTTTTAAGGATTCATTTGATCAATATTGAATTCACATGAATCATGAATGTTGATTTTTATGAAAAATATAATTGATAAATTTGTATTCCTTGTTAATTGATTAAATATAAAGGTATTGAGGGGTATAGATATTCATATGTTCAATTAATTCACATTGATTTTTTTAATCATACAGCGATTCTATCATTATTCTCCCCGATAACATACAATTTTTAATTTTCATTTTTACCATTTCTATACATTTAAACTCAACGTTATTTTGTTTCAATTTCCCCAACAAATGTAGAATGATAACTAAATTATTTCTATTTAAAAATGATTCTAACATTAATATTTTTTGGGAGTTTTTTATGAAATAATATGGCATATAAAATTTTAGGTATATTGGGGAAATAATCAATTTAATTCATGGTTATTTTTAATGTAATAATTTTTCTTAATTATTTTAAATTATAGACCTAAAAGTTCATTGGTTATGTTAGTGATAAAAAGTTACATTTTAAATTCATATGTTTTTTATGATTAAAATTAGATCATAAACATCTCTATCAATGATAGAAACTTTAATTTTAATTTTTTTATCAATGGATAAGGGACTCTGAGTTCAAGGGTATTATTATCGGTATCAGAGTAGGGTATAGATAACATGTGATATTATTATGCTCTTATGAAAAGTTTTATTTAGAGATATAGATACAATCATGAGTTTATGAGGCTATGTTTGATAATATTTTCAATGTTTGAGACACCTGTTTTGATGTTTGATGTAAGGAGATTTTAATGTGATTGTTGTAATTTTTTGAGATGTTTTATTTTTTTGAAATATATGAAATTATTTGGATTAATGTAATATATTAATTTATTTATATGTTTTGGAAATATGTTTTAGGGTATTGATAACCCCTAGTGTTTATATTATCTTTAATATTTATGTAATTATATTAAAACAAGCTTTATCATTTAGATAACCATGGGATTTAAAACTTATTTTATGACTAAGTGATGAATGTTATTTTAGAATAACATCACTTTATTTTTTATCTTGTACGATGAATGGTATGAGATAAAAATTGATTTAAGAAAAAATATTTTTGAGGTTATTGAGGTTATGTGGGATACATTGTAATTTTTTTATTGAATGATTTTCATTGAACATTGGGTATAATTTTTTATTTTGAATAATAGTTATTTATATCGTCATATGAATGTTTCTAAATTATTGGAATTAGATTACCCCATGTATAACAATTTGGTTTTAGTTAATTTATATATATATGATAGATATATTTTTATATATTTTTGGTTACATGATCCTTTGATTTTTGTTTTACTACTTCCATCAAGAAAGAGTTATCTTGAATACTCATCATTTAGAGAAAATAATGATATTGTGGTCAAAATTTCTAAAATGATGAAATTAAGCATATCATGAAAGTTGATTTACATATCTTTTTTATTATATATGGTAATTGATTCTTCAAATCTGTAAAAAATTTCTTTAATGTGAAACTTTTATCTTGTTTCATTAATTTCTGATGCAATGGTGATCTTTTCTCATATGTCTTTGGAAAATGGTATTTTTGTTATTGATTTTTTCAAGAGAATTCACGTTATTATGATCAATGATCTATGTAAATCTCTATACTTTTCTAGGAATTACCTTTTTCCCATGTATATATGTTTATATAAAATAATATTTTTCTTCATTGAATCCTAGTAATGAAAATTTTCAAATAACCAGTGTACTTATCTATCCCTCTTTTCAAATTGGTTTTATATTAACCCTTTATACGATGTGAGTAATCAAAAAAAAGTTATAAAAACATTAATTGCATATTTCATATTTAATTTGATAAGTCCCAAATTATTATATATTGATGATGTAACACCATAAAATTTAATAAGAGGATCATTATGTCTGAAGGAATATGAGATATGAAACACTGAGCTTAAATAAACGATAATATATATGTCTGTCATAACAGAGCTTTATAATTGGAATGTATTAATAGAATTTACTAAATTATAACAAATATATATTAATTTTTCCTAATCAATATAAATTAATTTAAATATTATTAATAATCATTAAATAAAATTTTTAGTAATTTAATTTTATTTATTTAAAAAAATTCTTGAAAAAGTATTTTTATTTCATTTTGTGGAAAAATATTTCAATTCATTTATATATATATATATATATTATAAAATCTATATGATAAAATGAATAAATTTTCTATATTAAGGTAAACCAAATTAATATGTGGTGATATTTTGGTAATTTTCATAAAATTTATATTTTCACTAAATGGTGAAAAATACTAATTTTTTTAAATTTGTCATTTCATTCCAAAAAAAGAAATTTAAAAGTCCCATTATGATTTTAATTTGATTTAAATAAACATAAGTATTATTTTTTTTATATTTAATACAATTAATTACATTTCAAACATAAAAATACTGTAATTTATTATAAGTATATTTTTTTATTCAATAAATATTTTTTATAAAAACAAATTTTAAGCGAATAATGTTTCTTATTTTTAATTAAATAAAATAACCCATAATGTAGTATTATTTAAATTAAATGTACATATATTATCTATCAATAAATAATAATTTAAATTCATAATAATAATATTATTTTTAATCTTTGAGTTAATATAAAATAATATTATGCTTAGAAAATCCATTTTGTGAAAAACCCCTTTTTCATCATGTCTTTTATTTTTTTAAAATTAAATTCAAGAATTATGATAATTGTATTTCGTAAATTTAAATCTATATATATAATATTAATAATATATATCACATAATATGTTCAACATAACTTTTTTTCATCATGGAATGTGAAAACAGTAAAAACATTTTACCATAGTTAAGGTAAAAAAAAGTTTATAAGGGGGTTAATTTGAATAAATAAGGTTTAAAATTACTATAACCATTGTATAAGAGTATATTTTATTGAAATATTTCTATAATATTATTACTATGGATTCATAATGGTCCATTTTGGATCATTATGGATTTTGAATTACATGGGAACACCTTTTTCAATTCAAAAATGAAATTGTTACACTGAACTCACATACTAGAGGAAATCCTCTCTTCTATCCATTTCACATCATCATATAACATTGGATCAAAATATCCCAACCTATATTAATTATATAATTAAATAAAAATGTATTAGGACCCATTTTTTTGTCATAATTGCATCCAATGATTTTTTTTGGTGTGTACCTAAGTAGGTTGTGTAAAGAAGAGGTAATATGCTTAACCGAGAATTTTTATTATTATTTATTAGTACACCTAAATAAAATATTATTAAATGAGTATGATATAATAAAAATAGTGTCTAAAATATAATAATATTTAATAATGTTAATTTATTAACATAAATAAATATCATATTCCAACAAATGAGAAATAAAATCATCACTCATGTGTATAGTTGACTACTACCTCAGGAAACGATGTAATTTATTTCAATCAGAAACTCTAGCATATGAGTTTAATAATGAATTGAATATATATATATATGTAATATTTTAAATATCATTATAATTATTTTATTATGATATCACATATAACATCTTAATTTAATTTCCATGGGAGATATGATTGCTTCGCATAGTTGTATGGTAAACTATTTTCATGCAAAGAAGTGTGATTAATATTTCCATAACACATTACAATGATCATAATAATTAGAATTTTATTTAATATTAGTGACATCAATAAAATAAATATTATTTCAATTTCATATTTATTATAATGAAAAAAATAATATATCATTCTATTTCTATCATTTCCTCTCACTAGAAAATAATAACGTCGATCATGCATACATTTGGACGACCACCTCTATAAAGCGATGCATTTAATTTTTCCTCACCACATAACATGAATGATATATATAAATATATTTTATGAAATAATATTTTGATTATGATATAATTATTAATTATTAATTAAAAAATAATTCTTAACTACACCAAATAATTATTATTCCAAAATCGAAACATTACTAATGCATACTTAGGTCATCATTCTCCATGATCGCAACATAGTTAAGTTTTTGATATCTATCATTCATGATTGTTTTAAAAATTATAATTTATGAATAAATATATTAAATATTTCATTTTTATTGTTTTTAAGATGTAGAAATAATGACCTCTTTGATAAAAGTCAACACACCAAATCCATTTTGAAACAATGAACTGAACATCCACAAAATACAAGATGTGGTCTTAATTGATTATTTATTTAAATATTATATTAAAATAAATAAAATAAATTATTTATATATGTATTATTAAAAATTTAAAATTCTATTATGAAATATAATAATTGATATTATTTTATTAATGTCGAGTTAAAGGAAATATAGGGAATGTATGGACTCATGTTATGGTTCATATGTCTCACTTTTATTTATATGATACTTATTCCATATTATGAAATTATTTTTATTATTTATTGTATATAATTCCCATTAATTTATATGATAAATCCTTTAATGAAAATTATTTGGATTTTCTAAGACATATAAGGCAACATCTTTCATGAATTTTTTATCAAGAGATTACAAAAGATGTAAGGGATTTAATAGAACCCCATATTTCAGGTAAGTAACCCTTT
The DNA here is from genome assembly GCA_963277665.1 of Viscum album. Taxonomy (NCBI): domain Eukaryota; kingdom Viridiplantae; phylum Streptophyta; class Magnoliopsida; order Santalales; family Viscaceae; genus Viscum; species Viscum album. Next base: position 213,430,182 of record OY728164.1, read on the forward strand.
ACTTTTTAAGTTATGTAAACTATTTGGGTGATTTTTGGGAGGGTTTTGAGGACATTTGGAATGTTTTTTGGGCTTTCATGGAGGTTAAAGTTTTGATAGCAGTTAGTATAAACCAAGAAAGTCCTGTAGAAAAAATTGCAATGTGAGGCAGTGGGCTTCGGGTAGGCACACATTTTAGCCATACCATATGAACACCTAGAAGAAACAATGCATCTGGGGATAATTTCATTTTCATGGTCAGCACACATTTTTTTGAAAAATGAACGCTAAATGTTTACAAAAAAATATGGATATAAAAATTATTGATCTAACTCGTTTTTCAAATTAATGGATTTTTTCACTCTATTAAATCCCTAAATTAATTTTATCACTTCAAAAAGGATGTAGAGAATCTTCCCTTAGATTTGAAAGTGATCTGTTGTTCAATATTGGTTTGTTAAAGGCCATATTACTTATTAAGTCTCTATTCTTGGTGGGTTTTCTTAGATATCGTCTTCTTCCCTCTCTTTGATTCAATGATCTAGTATATTGGGGATATGTATATATGATATTTTGTTCCAATTTGGATGATATTTGGCTATTTTTATTTTAGGGAATGATATCAAAGGTCTTTTTGGAGGTTTAACATGGTTTTGATGGAAAAATTGTGTTGTTATTCATTTTCATCATAGTTTTTGAGGTAGGTGGCTTCACTCTCAACTCCTATTTCATGAACATAAATTATAGAATTTAAATTGGTTAAATTTAATGGATTTGATTATGAAATTTACTCACAAATCATGGTATGAACCTTTTTTATTAATAGTCAGTGGAATTGTGAAAATAGGTTATTTTGAATTGTGTTTGGTTTCATTATATTAAATTGATGATTTTAACAATGGAATTGTTTTTTTATATGGGAATAGTTTAATGGAACAGTTTTCATTAAAATAATTTTTTATTAGAATGTATTGAAATGGTTGATTTGAAATTGTATATCAAATATGTGGTATGTGTGAGTTCATTTCATTAGTGTGAACTTGGATAAGGGGAGAGTACTATTGGGTTACCACTATATGACCCTATAGAATGGGTTTGTGTCATTAAGAAACTTGAGATATGGTTACCTTTTGATGTCTTGATAAATCAATGAGAAACTTCTCATGAGTGTTTAACAGACACTTGGAAATTCATGGGTGGTTGTTTGGATATTTGGAATGGTACAGGGTAATGAAAAATGGACTATTAAATGGTTTTTAAAGAATTGTCTGGTTTATTTCCATGGATATGGTTTTGGTATAGAAATTGTTTTTCATAAAATGGTTAGGCTTTGATGTAACTTATTTCAAATGTTTTATATAATTTTTTATATTAATTATTTTATATAAGTGAGATAACTTGATCTATCCTAGAGGCATGAGGAGGGAATTCATTTGGGGAAAACCTACTGAGATTCATTAATCACCCCCAACATTTGAATATTGGGGATTTTTATAATGTTTATATCCGGATATAGGTCAAATAAATCTATATCATTTCATTAGTGATACCATATCGTACCTTGGGCATTCATTTTCAAGTTGGATGTTCGAAATGTTGGGAGCTATGGAGTAAGTGTCTTAGTGTCTGTGTGATTTTGGGTCTTTTTTAACACATTTTACTCTGATATTATATATGGTTGTATTTTTTTATTGCTTTTGGGTTGGTTTAAATTTTATTTTTATTTTATTTTTATCATGCAACATAAAATGGTTATTGGTTATGGTTATGTTGATTTTTATGGTTTATGTTTCAAAGGTAAAATTCTCTCTAAAATTTTGGTGAGGCTGTTGGAGTTTATTTCTAACCTTATTCATTTTAGTGATGTCTCCCAAGTCATTTTATTAGTTTTACTTCATCTAAAATCAATGAGCAGGGGATAGACGTTACAAATTTCCTCATTTCTGGCTGGTATGTCTTTCAATTTGTGATAGATATCATTAGTATTTTGGTCTCATTGTGTTGGAACAAAGTCTATTATTTTATGTTAATGGATTTTAGTTATTGTGTGTGGTTAATCTACAATGGGTTGATCATGGAGTTTGAAAGAAGAGTTATCTTATATAACATATTGAATTTTTTTTGAAGGTGGTAACGTTTTACTGTGTTGTAAAAAAAATTGGGCAACAAAATTGGGAGTTTGGTCTTTGAAAATGGGATCTTTTTAGGTTAAACATAGTTTTGAGACTACGAATCATAGTCCAAAGGCCATAATGGGAGTATGTAGAATGATAATGGAAATCAATAAAGTATGGTTTTTTCATATACGCACTTTAAATACCCCAAAGAACGGTATGTAAACTGCATTGGGAAAATGGTTTTTGGGATGCTTTATGGTTTACAGGAGGCAAGTAGTTCAGGGGAAGCGTGTCTCTTATGACTGATAGTAGGTGATAAATTTTCGAATGTCATTGGCTATAGTGTGGAAAGAATTACGTTATGTAGACCATTAAATGAAAATAGTTGGTAGGAGGATAATAGTATGCTGGGAAGGCTATACCACATTGAAACATTGTGGAAGTCGGATTGGAAAGTGTTTAGGATCTATTTTCATATAAAAGGACCACTAATTCCATTATTACAGGGAGTGATTCTGATTAGAAAACATATTTTCTTGAGGGGAATTTAGTGAAGTCTGAAGTGGTTCATGGGAAGGAAACTCTGTAATGGATAAGAGATTCTAGAAGAGGATTCCAATAAAAGAGAAGTGTTCTGTGGAAACCATCCACGAAGGTGAGGCAGTTCATGGAAGAAGAAATCACATTCAAAGAAGGGAAGTCCCATAGAAGAAAATAAATTCTGAGAGGCACTCAGTCAATGCGATGTATCATAGTTAACAAAAGAAGTAGTTTCCTTCATGGACGAACAGCTTGAAAAAGTAATTTCACTAATCAATCATTATTGAGAAAGGGAGATATCATCTATGGGTAAAGATGAGACTTAAATAAAGAATATATCTACATATGGGGATCTGTGATTCCATATAATTGAAGGGACCTAAAATTAAATAAATGGTTTATGGATCCTTCTAACAATAGTGAGCTATGGTGAGTCAACAAAAGTGTTCTGAGGGATTCTTTGATTTATCCATAAGTTCTTGTAAAGGTAGTGTGCATAGATTAGACTGGTTGTTTCTAAACATCTATATTCAAAAACAATTTAGTATTAGATGACATAGGTATGACTGCCACACTATTGGTGTATGATACTTTTATTATCCCTCAGTGGGGAACAAAATATAATTGTTATGTTATATATTTTCATGTGATTCTTTATTTACTAAATATTTTATTTAGATAGTTTTAGTCAGTTCTTGCAATCATGGGACTAAGATCCTTCAATTAAAGATGAAAAAGTGGACACCCTGATTCACCCCTACCTTTTAAAGGTGTTATAAGGTCCTACACATTTTCGGAAAATATTTTTTATTAATCCTTGAGTTGGGTTGAAGGAATGGAACAGATTAACTAAAACATGAAATACAGAGAATAAAAAGGAATAGATAACCAATTTATGTTGAACCTCGGGTTTCTATGGTGTTTTGTACATAAGTGTTTTAAGACAATAATAGGAGGTGGAATCTCATTTTAATGGGTGTAGTCAATGAAGTTATCCTCACATGTATTTTCAAAATGACTTCCCTATAGTAGTACATATTTACTTTTGTGTAATGATTTCTGATTTTTTCAAAACATAATTTTTTTAAAAAGTGTTAGGATTTTTTTTCAAATGTGATATTTTGAAAAGGCTAGATATTGGAGTTTTAATAAAAGGGATTATTTTAAAAATCAGGGGAAATTTTCAAATATGTGTTGAAAATTGAAAGTGTTGAATTTTAGAAAGCTTTATTATGATATTTTTGAAGTGGTCGAATTTCAAATATCTAAGAGTTAATTTTCATGATAGTGATACTAACAAAATTTATTATATTTATAGAAAATAAAACCTGATATGAGTCATAAAAACCCAATGGAATTTGGATTCACCTTAGCCACATGTAAACTACTAGGCAGTTCATATCATAGTCCAATATTTTTAGGAAACGGAAATAGTAAATCAAAAGGATGAACCAAGGAATGTGGATCATTCAATTTAGTTCTAGATGCAGAATCCACCCATATATAGGTGTGTTTTAGAACTAAATAAAGAAAAGGTTTTGTTCAATAGGATTAATCATTCTTCAATTTCCAAGGCACATCAGTATAGATATGTGTAATGTTGTAAACATATATGTTGGATGATCTTGCACAATAGTAGTGAGATTTAGTAGTTTAGGATAAAATAGATCAATTAATTACAATAGAGAATTTTGAATAATTGTTTGAAAAAAAGTATATCCTTGTAAGTTAAGGATTATAAGGACAATATTCTTTTTCTTATTGAAGAAGGAGAACCATTCATTAACAAAGTATGCAGATAAATTTAGGAATTTATTTCACTTTTTTATATGAAGTAACTTCTAATGTATCCTTGAAGGATTTCTTTTTTTAATCTAGTTAGATGAAATAAATTCACTCAAATATTTACATCCTATATATATTTTATTAAACAGACATGAAAAGTAGAGTGATAGTGGAAGAAATTCACATATTTTGAGCTATGGGTCGAATGAGCATGTTATTACTTATGGGAAATGGTGAGAAATCTAAAGTAGAGTATAAGTGGAAGAGGTAAACCTATTTCAAAGGTTGTGGGAGAAACTAGAACCAGACATATGTATTGGTAAATATTCCCCAGAAACAGAAGAGTAAAACTGGATTTTTCCAATGTGGATCATTTGATCAAATTAAAAAGAAGAATCAGTCATTTGATTGAGGTAGTGCATCATTTTCTTTCCAAGTTAAATTTGTTCTTCTTTTGGTCGAGTTATTTAAAGGGGGAAGACATATAATTCAGAATGTGTAGCAATGAAGTCAAAAATCAATGTTGGGGATACCATTAAGGGTCAGAAGCTGGATACGAGTTCAGTGTTGTGGTAAATAGATTGGATGTTCCTACATTTACCTTTTCTGTAAAAATAACATCATGTTTTACACCATTAAATATGGTGTTCTATTCTTAGAATACAAAATATTTATAAGGAACTAAGAAATTTTTTGGTGGGTGGGAATGAAAATAAAGGTGTATGAGTTGATCTCGAGATGCTAAACCTCTTAACAGGTTATGGTAGATCACTAGTGACCAGTAGGTGCATTGAAGTATTTTTCTATTCTAGTTTGGAAATGGGAGAAGATATCCATGTATTTTGTAAAAGGACCCCCAAGGATGGATCAGAAATATGACGTCATCTGGATGATAGATGATCAACTCACAGATTCAGCTCATTTCATTTTTATTAATGAATATCATATGGTATTTGAATTGTCTAAAAGCTATATCTGAGAAGTGGTAGTGTGGAATGGACTACCAATTTCAATAGTATCAGATTCATATCCATGGTTAAAATCTCATTTCTAGAAATCATAACAATAATATATTCTAATTTAGTTGGCTATCAATATAGTGTGTCATCCTCATATTGATGTAAAATCCAAACAGAAGATAAAAATATTGGTAGAAATGCATTGGGATTATATAATTAATCTGGGTGGGTCATGGGAGGAGAGTGTTTCATTCATAGAGTTCTTATATAACAACAATTATCAGGTCTCGACACATATGGATCCTTTTGAATTATTGGTTTGGTACCCATTTCATTCACCACATTGTTGGGTGGAAATAGTTAAGACATCACTGGTTGGGTCGATCTTTGTCCTGGAGACAATAGAGAAGATTCAATTGATTTGGAAATTAATGGATATAACATAGTACCATCTAAAATTTTAGGAAAATCATCATCGATGACCATTGTCATTCTAGGTGAGTGATTATGTGTTCTTGAGAGTCTCTCTAAGGCTATAACATTAACACTTCCGAATGTAGGGAATTCTATTTCACATATAAATATGTTTATTTGACATAATTGAATGGATAGGTGAGGTAGAATATTATATGTATTTTACTCCTTGGATTAGTGATGTGCACAATGTGTTTTTCATATATCTAAATTGAAAAGGTAGCATCTTGATTCGGTCAATGTGACTCAATGGGATCACATAGACCTAAATCTAGATTCTTCGTTGGTTCATACATTTTTACAAGTTGTTTATATGTAATTGAAATTCATGAAAGGGAAAAGAATCAATATTTTTTGGTTTCTCATGAAAAAATGGTTAGATTTTCTATAAAGCATTGGAAGGGGAAAAATAAAGGTTTAATCATTATCCCAAACTCTTTTAGGGAAATTTTGGTTTTTGACTTTTCAGGGACAAAAATACCAATGTTGGGGGGAATTTATCTCCCCCATTTTTAGGTAAAAACCTGTTTATTTATGTATTTTAATGATTCGATATGTTTTTTTGATGTTTGGGAGGGTTTAAGGACTTTTAGAATGTTTTTAGTGGGTTATGTGGAGGTTCATAGTTTAAAAACGTTTAGTAAAAAATATTTAACAACTACATAAAATCATTCAATGTGAGGCAGTGAGCTATAGGAAGGCACATTTTTAGGCACACTTTTTTGCGAATCTGTGTGGCCACCTAGGAGAAACCATCAATTTTGGGATTGATGTGTTTGAATTGTTTTAACACCATTTTCATAACCATGTAAGCTAACCATTCTTGGTCAAAAATAATAATAAAAGAAACAATTGTAAATATAAATCATTTTTTCACTATAATGGATCTTTTATCCACTATTTAAACAGTAAATCTATTTTCAATATTTAAAAAGTTAGTGGAGACTGATACCTTTGATCTGGAAGCTATCCATTGTCAAATAATGGTACATTGAAGGAATTATTTCTTGGTAAGTATTCTTTCTTGGTGTTTTTTCATAGATATCTTCTTCTTCCCCATCTTGGATTCATTTATCACGTCTATTTGGGATAGATCTATGATATATGATGAAAATAATGATTGTATTTGTATGTATTTTTTCTAGAGAATGATATATAAGCGGGGTTTGTATTGTTTCAACAGAGACTTTTTGAAGCATTTGTGTCATTATTCATCTTCTCCATAGATTTTGAGGATGGTGGATTCACTCTCAAATCCCATTTCTATAACTAGAATTAAAACATTCAAACAAATTTAAATTTCTTGGATTTTATTTGGAAAGTTATGTGAAAAGATTCCTAGAAAACCTCTTTAGTGATGCTTTATGGAATTGTGAAAACATTTTGCGTGAAATTTATTTTGTTTCATGATTTTAAATTGTTGAATCTAAAATATGGATTTCATTCAATTTAGAGAAATGGTTTGATGAAATGTTTTTTTATAAAATAATTGTTTTTTAAAAATTCAATGAAATGGTTGATATGTTCTGGTTTTTGGAATATGATTTTTGTGTGATTTCATTTCATTGATGTCACCTTTGACATGTGGTGTGTACCATTGGGGTACAATGACGTGACCCTCTAGAAGGGGTGTGTGCCATTGTGGAACATGAGATATGGTTACATTGTGATGACATGGTAGATCAATAAGAGACTGAACATGATTATGGAACTGCACTTGATCATTCATATGTGTTTGTGTGGATATTTTGAATGGAATGGATTATGTTTAATGGACCGTGAAATGGTTTTGAATGACTTGTGAGGCTTGTTTCCTTAGTTATGGTTTTGGTATGAAAAATGGTTAGCCAACAACTATTTATATTTTTTTGTAAATTATTTGAATTTTTTATGAATATTTTTTTATAGATGTGATTACATGTTATATACTAGTTGTGCGAGTAGAGAAGTCATTTAGGAAAAACCTACCTAGTTTTATTACTCGCCCAAAACATTACAACTTTTGTGGGTTTTAGATGTTTGTTTATGAAGACACAAGTAATGGCATGGTATTTCATTTATTTACTGACACTATATAATTCCTTGAGAATTTATTATGGAGTTGAAGCTTGAGGAAATTTGGAATCTTTGGAGTTAGTGTCTTGCAGGCTTTGAGATTTTTTGGTTTTGTCTTCGACATTAAACTATGATATAGTATATAGTTGTAGTTTGGAATTTTTGTCAGTTTGGTTTTACTTTGAGTTATATTATATTATTATCTTGAATATTATATTGGTTGTGGGTTATGGTTATCTTAGGTCGTTGGGTTTACGTTTCAAAGGTTAAATCATCCCCCAAATTGTATTTATTTTCTTGGAATTTATTTATACCCTTTAGAATCTTGGGGATGTCTCATAATCCCCAGTAGCAACTCCACCTCATCTCATTCCAATGAGAAGGGGTGCTATGTTACATTTCCCCCCTCAATATACATTCATTAAGTGATATTTTATATCTATGCACCTAATTTATTTTATATAGTGTATATACTCACCCATTTACATTTAATATCATGAATAATTCCAAAATCATGGTATTTCGTGTTTCAATTTGAATTATTTCTAAAAATAATATTTGGTGTAAATTTTACCTTGCAGTAATGAATTTAATAAACTAATTCCATTAAATTGATTTAAATTACTTATTTATTTTCATTTATATATTATAATTATGTTTGTAATAAATTTTTATTTTATTATGATTTATTTTGAAAAAATTATTTGGGTTTAAATTGGATGAAAATAATCAATTCATTAATATATTATCAGTCCAACATTTTGACCATTTAAAGGGTTGACTGTCTTAAATTTTTTTCTGACATAAGTTATGATATAAACCTATTTTATTTTATGAGATGTATCCAATAAAACATTGAGATTTTATATCATGAATATACTTAATTTCATGATATTTAAATTTTATTTGATGTTATTCATTCATGATTCTTATGATTTAAGAGTTACCAATATTGAAAAGGTATTTTGTTACAATATTCGTTCCTTAGAGATTGATTATATTTATGTTTCTCTTTGACGAAATCATATAATTTTATTTTCATGAACTACATCTATTTATTTTTAAATAGTTATTAATGTGGTTAACTTGTTTTACGTCAAATTTTTTACTTATTTATCAATGAAACTTCAATAAAGTCATATTATGTGATATTTATATTGTATATTCTTTTAAATCATATGTCATTATTTTCAATATCCATGTCATAAAAAATATTTTAAAAAATGTTATTTAAAAAAATATTTAATTTTATAATTCTATATAAAACGGTATTTGAACTTGTTTTAAAAAAATATAAGGATTTTTTCTAACGTTTTCCATATTAATCACATTTTAATCTCATTATTGAATTTTTGAAAAAAAAATATTTATAATATTTAATCGTAAATGGATTTTCCCACCATTATGAATATTTTTTTAAGAATACTATTTTTGTTTTAAAAAATATTTTCAATGAAATTTATTTCCAAAATATTTTCTATTTTTTATTTTTTAAAAGTTATTTTTAAATTGAAAGGTTCATTTTCCTCAAGAATGTTTTAATATACTTTTAATGTTATTTTAATTATTCAATGACTACCACCCTTGATAAAACATACTTTGAACTAGTTATATGTGGTGTTGATAACATCCTCGTTATTTCTCTAGATTGATTATGATATTTACAAAGAACATGATTTTTTTCCACAGTTGAATCATGCAATTAAACAACAATGATTATTATCATATAGAAAACAGAAAGGTTTCATATGTTTTATTCCTGAATTTTATAGGGAAATTATTTAAAATTATAAGTGTCCCTGACAAAGTGTACCTATATAGAGATATGTGAGACTGATATAACTTATATAATGGGTTTACTCAAATAATTCCAGGTGAGTGTGATATAGATTTTGTGATGTGTGTGCATAGATGGACCTAAAATTCATGGGGTAATGTACCTTTTTATTATGGTAAATGAAGTAATTACTAGATGATTTATCTTATGTATTTAACTGGGCTCTAGGTATTTATTTCATGGGTTTATAATTGGTAAGAAGATAATGTTCCAATGCTACCAACATGTTTTAGTTATGCTTACTATGGATTTTTAATTATTCATTTTATCATTATTAAAATAACTTGGTTCCTGATTATATGTTATCTTGACTCTAGAATTTGATAAATCATTTTTCCATTTATCATTATTAATGATCTAGTTATTAATGGGAAACAATATTCTTATGTAATTCACTTTCCCTTTTGTTATTTCACCATACCATGATGAAATTATAATCCTCACTAATGACATCCTTTTTTAAATACATATGATTACCCATAGGGATAATTGGATATTTTCTTTCTATGTTTCCATTTATATGTTTTATGAAAATTAATGTTTAAATGACTTGTTTCTCGAATGCTTTCTAACATGATGATGTTTGAGAGGTTTTTAAGATATAATGTGAAATTTGAAAATATTGGTATTGTGACAGAAACACTCCTTTGAATTCATGGGTATTATTTATGGAAGAGTTTTCCCAAATTCAATAAAAATATAAACACAAAATGCAATTAATATGTAATTGATCCAATATAACCATGTTATATTGTATTTTATAGATATAGAATCCTTGGTCCCCTTCATCAGTATGAATGCCATAAAATGTAAATTTTATGTTTTTAACATCGAATCCTAGAGTGCAGGTTTAGGTAAATTGTAATTAAAACATATAATTATGTATATAATCCTTAAATTTAATTAGAATTATTCATCACTAGTTATTAAATAAATTTATTATGATCAAATAAATTTGTTATTATAAAAATAGTTTTTTATGGAATCCTCTCTCTTTCATTCAATTGATTTTATTTTCATTTCTAATCAATCGATACATAGTGAATCAATTTAGTTATTCTAATTATTTCCTTCTAATCGAAATTCCATATATTAAAAATTATATTAAATAAAATTATTTCAAAAGTATAATGCGGTTTTTATACTATGTGTTTTATGTAAAAACCAATAAAACCAATAAGAATTATTTATAGATAAATATATTATAAAATATCATAGAGTTACATTGAAATTCATGTTAATAAACCATAAATAATGTAATAATCGAATGTGGAGTGAACCAAATACATTATGTTTGATTTGGTAGTGAGCCTTGACTTTGAAATTATTTTCTTAGATTTTGTGTATTCAAAATAACTATCTATTGTAATTATGATATGTTTTAATTGATCATTGATTTTTATTTCTTAATTTTATATATTACTTATTTTATAAGGAAGCTATATACTAGTTTTCCTGATTAGATATCATTAAAAGAATATGTATGAATTTATCATCTAAAGATATTCTCCACATACCATTATATATATTCTCAATTGTGATCATTGACTGGTATCTCATGTTTTCACCCTCACTGGGCATCTGAGATAAAAATTTATTATGTTTTGAATCCCCATTATACCTTGAATAGATATATGAATGATTAATTGTTTCGGATTTATGACACAATAACGTTATCATCAGAATTTAACTATTTATATCATGTTTTCAAATTAATTCTGAGATTCATGTATGTATCTACTATTGGAAGAATATAAAACTGTTCGGTCCATAAAGATGTGATATCTTGAATATAGGGCCAATATAGTATGATAACCATTGTCTTTGGGTTATCGATGTCAGGGTGTCCTAAATGATATCAAAGGATGTTTGGTAGGATCCTTGGTAAATAGATGTAGAAAAAAGTAAATTTCATAAACAGAACACTAGGATAGATTCTATAGATGTGTGTGAGAAAATTAAACTATCCGGATTCATTCATATTACAATGATGGTATGGTTTTCCTATAAAATAAATCCTTATCTAAATATTGGAAATTAGATATGTTCCTATAACATACACACCAACTTTCGAAAAATCATTAAGTTGTGTATTGGGTATTAACTGAATCATCAGTAGTACATGATGAGTGAGTCTGTTACTGAAAACCTAGGTAGATAATCCAAAGGGATATTCTTGAGTTAAATATTATATTAATTATAATCCATTATGATGAATAAGACTATAAAAACCATAATAACCAATAATATATTATATAGATATGGGAGAAACCTAAATTTCAATTATTTGATATGTCCATGGATGATTAAAATTATAAAGGAAAAAATACCCATTTTGTTATTTCATGTGATTGGTGTTTAGGATGAAAATGGATATTTTTTGGAGGAATTTATTATAATTCAACCCTTGGTTATAATATTTATAAATGGGGAATTATTATTAGTGTTTTAGTTATTTTATATTTTTTAGAAATATGATTAAATGTATTGATTATAGTTTGGATTAATAATATCTATTATGTTAATAAGGTGAATTGGGACAAATGTGTAATCATTTTTTTAATATATGTTTTAGATAACTGTGGGATTTAATTGTTATTTGATTAATAAGTGATTAATTATATTTTAGATGATGTAAATAATATTAAGAATTATATTTTATCATGTTAAGAACAATTTTATGAATTATGGTTGATTTATTTTGATGAATTATATATGATGTTTTGTGGTTTCATAGTGATTTTGGTTATTTTACGAAAGGATTTTATTTTTTTGAGGAATATATAATCATATTATTCATGTGTTTCGTATGGGACAGTTTATGAATAATTATTTTGTTTGGGGGTAATAGATAATTCTAAATTTAGAAAATAAATAAGTGATCAAATATGCATGTTTTTTGGGATTCAAATTTGTTTATAAATATTTTAGATAATCCTTATGGATAACTATTTTGGAATGGATTATGATGAACATTACATGTTATTGATGGGGTTAAAGATAATTGGGTATTATTTTATCATATTAATATTAATTCAAATTGGATAGCTTGTTCTCATATTTTTTATTTGGTTTTTATGTTGATACAGAAGGGATGACATTATATTTTCTAATTCAAAATTATTTCCCATTAAAATTTAATTTTAGAGCTTTGCGATTTAAAAATCTAAATTTAATATTCAACTAATTGTGTAAGAAATGTGATAGAAGTGGAAATTGACAGTATTGTAACAAAATGATGAAAAATTTCTTATGTAATGAATAAAATTAAAGTAATAATATTTTTTATTATTTTATATCAAGATGACAAAAAATCCTTCAAGTGTCAGAAAATGAATATTAAACAAAAAATGGACCCTTTTACCTTCATTTTTTATAAACATATGATATTCATTACCAAATATCAACTTACTGTTTTTGGACATTACCATTCTCAAAATTATGGTGATTATCACTCTCTATTATTCCTTGAATATTATTTTTCATGACCTTGTCAATATTTTAACATACCTATTATGTTCTATTTATTCGGTTACCTAATTATTTGACATTTTAGGAATCCATTCTTTTCACACTTCCCCTTTTCAAAGGATATTTCATTATCTCTATCAACGATGTGTGTTTTCTACAAGGAAATTATCAAATAAATATATTTTTATTAATGAGATAAAAATTGAAAGTAAAAAAATTATTTTTTTGGTGAGAGAGAATATAACACCCATAAAAGTTATTTTAAAATAAAACTGTCCTTGATATCTTTCATGAAATGAAACACTGAGATTTTAGTGAACATTGTTTTACTGTAAATATATTTACATTAAAAAGTTACCATTATATAATAGTTTTTATATTATCTATATGAATAGGATTAAACAAAACATGAAAAATATGTGTAATGTTTTTAAATAATGATACCGCTTTTATTAATTAATAAAACAATTAATCAAAAATTTTAGTATCGTCATTTTATTCCAAAAATATATATATATATATATATATATTAAAATATTTCTAATTTCATTTTCATATGAATTTTATAAGTATGTTTTACAATTTTTAAAAAATATATTTTTGGGAATGAATATTATTTTTGGAATCAATATGCCAATATCATCTTAGAATGTTTTTTTAGATTTGTTTTCAAGTGTTTTATTTTTCACTAAATAATGAAAATACAATTTTTTTTATAGGTATCATTTCTTTAATTTTAATCAATAAATATAATATACCCACGTAATTATTTATGTATTATTATTATAATATAATATTATTTTCATTTATTATTATATAAGTTATTCATTATAATATGACAATATGTTTTATTTTTTGTGAGTTTTTTTAATAAATGAAAAATTTTCATTGAATTATTATTCATTATTATTTATAAATTAATATTGAAATTTATTTTTTTCACTTTTAGTAATTTAATACTATAAAATGGTTTCCATATTTTAAATTCTTATTTTATTATTTCGTGATTTGACTCCTTTTAGTTTTAGTCATTATGAATTGTAGTCCTCATAAATATTTATCATCTTCGTAATGGTAAAATAGGTAAAATGGAGTTAAAAATACTATATCAATACATTAAATATCGACAACACTTTAATTTATCTTTTCATATTAGTGGAATTTGAAAATTTATTCCCACATATGTAAAAATTTCTATTTGTTTTCACGTTCCATTTCTTATAACATTTATATAACATTAAGTATTGGATAAATATAAAATGTCACTTTCTAAATTTCAAATTCTCACTTCGAGTTATCATACACATAAAAAGAAATTATATATAAGTATAAAAGGAAATTCTTAAATTAAATCTATTATTTTTATGACATAATTTCATTATTTTTGCGATCACACAATTACAAAAATTAATAATTCCAAAACCAGTACATTTTGTTCACAATTAGTATAAAAATTTAGGTATGTTATTTTTATAACAATAAAATTAACATATTTTGAAATAATTTATGGTATTATTTGAATTTAAGATTTCATTATAATGTATAAATTATGATAGTTGAATTTTTATTCTATTTTAATTTCTCTCTTGATTTCATTGATGTACAAGTAATGTTGCTATCCCAAACAGGGAATTAAGGATATTTTTGAATAAACAATATTTATTATATAAAAAAATAAAAAAAAATAAAAAAATAAAAGTGGGATGGTAAATGATATAAATATTTAAAAACTCATAATTTTTACCTTCTTTTAACCTTTGAATTAAAATTTTGACCATTAAATACTAACAAATATGTTACAATAGTTGAAGATAAAAAGGGTTAATGGGGTGCTTAGAACAAAATATATGGTTTAAAATGTAACACAATAATTTTTAAATAGTTTTCGATGAAAATATCTAGAAATTACTGTGTCGTAAGATATATATATTGTGGCCATTTGGTTCTACATTACATTATTAGGAAACATATTATTTTTAAATCATAAAACTAATTCCTTGTGTGTTCACTCACTCACATATAAAAGTGCACCTCCTCCTTTCAATTATTCACAATGTTTGTGAAATCTAGATAAAATAATACTAACCAAACTACCTGCCATGATTATTCACCTTCTTAAAAGAGATTTTATTATTTCTCTAATACAATACTATGGTGTTCTAAGGTGTTTTCCATAGAAAGCCTCCCAAATAAGTGGTAATCATCTTACCTAAATCTTCCATGGATTATTTTTTTTTTTCTTCTTACTATAAATATATTGTATTTATAATATCATGATTAAACAATTATCATAAATTTAAAATGAATTTATTACTATTTTTGGATGAACATTTTTCATCTTCTTTCCATTAAATGTGAAATAAAATCATATATCATATATTGGTTTTGATTACCGCTGCTACATAGAGATAAAATTAATTTTTCGTTACCGTATTTTATAGAAGGTTATTATGTTAGATTTAATTTTATATTTCATATTTATGAAATAATTATTTTATAGAATTAAAATATATACCTAACTATAAATTGGGTAGTGAAACTGTCACATGTTCTTATTAGTGGACTACCACCTCCAAAAAACAATGTGATTCATTTTTTATTTTATCATTACATGAAAAATAATAAATATAAATTTAGTAAATTAATATGATATTTATTATATAATAATTATAATGAAAATTTTAATTATTGGATAACTTTACATCGACTCAACCATCAAAAATTGGAAACAATAGTCACGTGTTTGTATGTATTACTATTTCCACAATGTGATGTAATTAATTTTATATCATTGGATTCTAAGAATAGGTGTAGAAGTGTATGTTGGTCAGAGTTGATACTCAAGAGTGGGGTGAATTGAGTTCCAATTAAAATTTCTGTTAAAAATATTTTTCTTAAAATCCCCTATTAAAAAACAATGTTAAATTTTAATGAATATATATAGGGTGAAAATGATCAATTAGTTCCTCAAAGATTGATTAGGTCTCAATTAATTTAATCTGAAGATTAAATTAACTTTTGAAACTAACTTACTGGATTACAAAAAGTATAAACACTTTCTAATTTAACTAACAATTTATCTTTTAAAAAAATTATTTTTCAAAGTAGTTAGCAGTGGAATATAAAATATATAGTAAACTTATGACTTAAACTAAAAATCATAGCAGATTTAACAAAGAGGTTCAGTCTCAAGCCGAGAATTAGTTCTCTCAATAATTTATTTAAATTGATCCACACCCTGGATCAGGGTAAACAACAGTTCATACACTATTCTGGTTCAAGGACCTCTACCACAGTTCTATGTGGGAAAACAAACAACAGCTCACATCTGTCCATGTCTAAATCGACCTCTACCACTAACTATAGTGGGATACAAGAGAGTTATATAGTATTAATGAGGATTTTAGAATCCTCCAGCTTAGCTTAGGAGACAGTGTATGTGTAAAATAAAGAGGATACACACACTTCTAGAAATGTAGATGAAAGAATCACTAAAGTAAGTGTGAGTGAGTTTAGAAAATCATTAGTGATTGGAAGTGCAGCTCAAGACTCATTTGATAGGTCAGGAAAGCTTGTGAGTCCTTCTCTGGTTCTTCTTTTGAAAAACAGTGTATCTTTTTTTCCCTTGGTTCTAGATTCAGCTTATCAGCCTGAGTCATGAAGTGTTTGTTGTAGTTCTTCACTCAAGATGCAGCTTCTGTTCTCCTCTAGAGAAGAATTTCTTCATGTATGTCCCGTTCTCTTGAAGTATGGATGTTGCTTTGTGTGAATGCACCACATTTGAATGATGTTGAGCCCTCATTATTTTTCACCCTTAGTGATTTGTTTCTTGATTATTGCTGTATGCACACCAGTGTTCACTTCTATCCAGCTAGGTCTTTATCTTTCTTTTTGTAGCATTCAACACCGAAAAATGGGAATGATTACCTTTTTCATGGGTACTAGGTATGGTTCCATGACATGGAAACAGAAATCATTAAATAACATTAACTTCATTAAAAACATCAAATGTAACCGTTAGATTAGTAAATAAATAGTATTGAGTGTATAGAGTTTGACTGGTTGGTCAATCATTAGTAGCCTCATGTTGGCCGACGTGTTTAGTGGATTTTGTGTATCGGTGACCTTCCATCAGTAGCTCTTTGAAATTGTATTGGTATATCTTTGTATCGGTAGCTCTTGGTATCAGTAACTCTTGGTATCGGTAACTCCTTACTCTATTGAGAACTTTTGGTATCATTAGATCTATATACCGATGAATTCATTCTATTGGTAGATTCATCTTGTATCATTAAATCTGTATATCAGTCACTCTTGGTCTATCAGTAGCTCTGGTCTATCAGTAGCTCTGGTCTATAGGTAGCTCTGGTATATCAGTAGCTCTTTCTTAGTTCCAGTGATTATGTGTATCAGTAGACTTATGCACATCGGTATTTCCATTCTGTTCTATCAGAAAACTTGTTCTATTGATAGAAATCTACATCAGTGACCTTTATCTATACTTACCTGTAGATTTGTACATATCGGTAGCTCTGTACATATCAGTAGCTCTGCGTATCGGTGAGTCTATCTATTGGTAGACTAAGGTCTATCAGTAGACTAAGTACTAGTAGCTCTATATCAGTAGTTATATGTAGATTAGTGACTAACACTTATCGATTTTATGCAAAACATACCTGATTGGGTTAGAATTACATAAGAACTCATAAAAACATGGATAATCATTGTTTAACATATCTCAAGGATTATTTTAATACTATTATCATATAGAATGTCATAGATTGAGCGAATTAGAATATAGATAACCATTAATTGGGATTATCAATGTATTTGAAATCATAGTTTGGATTGTCAAAATAGGCGAGGTCAACAATCTCCCCCTTTTTTATAATCACAACTTATGATATTATAGTTTTTTTAAAAGGTAGTTGTATCATAAGATATATCATTAAATGCAATTGCCTCATAGAAAATAGTATAATGTATTAGAGGTAGAATAAAATGTAATGATATCAGAGGGGAAAAGAATGGTAGATCTTCCTCAGATAATATTGCTCCCCCTTTTGAGAATATATCTCCCTCTTTGATACTTTGATATTATTTCGTCCCCTTTGTGATAATCAAAAAGTGGAAAACAATAAAAAGAAGAGGAACAAAATGAGAAGGAAAAAAGAAATCCAATTGTATAATATGTTGCAAAAAGGTACATAGACAGAAAACAAAACACAAATGATTCCTATCAAAAATCTTAGCCACCTATTCAATAAGCATCCTCAATGTGATATTTTCCCTTTGGATCAGAAGAGGATTTAGACTGTGTGGATGCTGGTGAAGGATTAGGAATTACAGAAATGACCCCCGGAGGCTGAGCCACAGAAACTGTGTCTGGCCTGTACTGAGGAGTTCTTTGAGTGATCATAGGTGTAAGGCTTCGAATGGCTTCGGCTGGAGTCATCTGAACAAGAGAAGTAGTAGAGGCAGAGGAAGGTAAAGCAGGAGGTACAATCACTGGACTAGCATCGACATTCTTAAAAGGAAGCAAATGATTTCTGAAATCCATAATGATTTCTCCTCTGTTCTCCATAGAATATATGAAATCATCGCTGTTCTCCATGAATTTGTCCAAGGCTAGAGTCAATTCCCTTAGTTTGCTGACTTTCTCTCTGAAGGCTTGATTGACAGAAGGTAACTTCAGGTATTCCAATATAAGTTTGAAGTGAATGTTTAGTTGATGCTTGTTGTAAACCTTTTGTAAATAGGAGTCCACATTTTCTTTCACTTCTTTCTGAGAGGAAAAAGCTTCTCTCGTATAGTCTTGTACTATCTTAATTATTTCTCTAGATGAATCCCTAGTAGAGATCACATATTTTCTAAGGACAGATGACTCCACAGATCCACTGGTTAAATATGAACCATGCTCCTCCTTCATCACAACTCGAATCTGCTTCAATTCCATTGAGGTTTTAGAAGCAATAGAACCAAGAGAGAAAGATACAGTTTCATTGATGTTTTTGGTCGACCCACTAATAAGATTTTGGACTTGGGAATCCTGGGATTTATCATGATATTTCATGGAGGTTTTAAAACCTTCAAACACTAAAAACAACTAGATTAAAAAACATTTGAAATAGTCTAAGTCCTTGTCTTATTGAGATTTTTAACTCATGTAAGAGTCTAAAGAGATAACCGATTTCTTTAGAGCTTCAACATCAGCTTCTAGTTTAGGAACTTGTGTCTGGAACTTTGTCACTTCTTCCACTATTTCTGCCACAAAGGTTGACAAATTAAAACCGAGAGAAAGTTCAAAAGATTTTTCCAAATTACTCATCTCTTTAACAAAGAAGTGATTAAACTTAGCAACAGAAGCACTAAGGGACTCTTTCATCTCATCATTCAAGGATTCAGGATCAGCCCTAGTGATCATATCAACAAGAGAAATTACAACAGGTTCACTTTTTGAGGCTATACTGGCTACTGAGTCAGTAATAATCTATTGGATTGAAGACACCAATGAAGATTTCATCTTCCTTTCCTCTTCCAAAAAACTGCCCTTAAGATTTTTCTTCAAAATATCCAGGTCATGCATTCTGACCACATATTCAGGTAGCAACTCAGACTTAATATCAGAAATTATTTTTGGTCTATTTAGAGATGCCTCATTATCAGAATCAGGATAGTCTAATCCTCAATCCACAAAACCTGGGTCTTCTGCCCAGTCCTCAATATCAACAGCCATTGACAAACTTCGTAACATGGTTTGATGCTCCCCCTCAATGGGTGCATTCTCTTGTACAGCCAGGGAATTCTGAGCGGGTCTTTCATCTTGAGGAGAATCTTCAACTATCAATTCTTTCTCTTCAACAGCTGGAGGGTCCTCTAGATTCAGTACAACTTTTTCCATTTCTCCTACTACATCCTAGGTAAGCACAAATGAGCTTCCAATTAATTAAATTAGGCTTAAACAGACAGAATCAGAGGCTTCAAGTTCATTCTCCTTTTCTTCTTTATGCTAAGGGGCTAGCTGATCTTCTTCATCAGTAGGTGTCTCTTCTTCTACTAGTGTTTCCTTTCTCAACGAAACAATTTTAGAAACTATACATTAAGGCAAGTCCGGATCTCTTCCATCATCCATAAAAGTTTCTTCTTCTTCAGTCTCAACACTATACTCAGGTTCTTCTTCATCAGGTCCTAGACTAGGATCCCTCACATCCTTTAGTCCTGAAGGATGATCCACATGATCAAATTTATCATATACCTTTTGGTCATCATTAACCCACTCTCCTCTCCATGGTTTCTAAATTATCTTCATGTATTTTCAAACAGTGTTAGTGATACAAAAATTAGTCCTTACTACCACTGTCTCATCTTGAGACTCAGCTACCCGTTTCACTTTGATCATCATAGAGATCAACTTGAAAAAGAATAGGACATTAGTCTTTGATTTTGGCCTTATCATGTCTTCCATTTGAATCATCAACAATCTGCACAGATTTACTTTTACACAATGTCTCAAGAGATGTAAGAGATAGATATCCTGATATCTTAAATTTGCAAAGTATCATCTCCTTTGTATTAAGACATGTTGAAAAAAAATGAACAGAAATATGTTCTCTCCATCCATTTTAGAAGCCACTACTTGTCTTTTATTTCCATCACCGGTGAGCTCCTCCAATGCATTCTCATAATCGAATATATCACTTGTTGGGGGTACAGGTTTCAAGACATTTCCAGATACACCTTCGTGTGGAACCTTCAAGCGTTCATCCCACTCAACTGATGAAAAAGACATATCCTTTCCATGCACAAAAGAAGTCACTCGGTTTTCATCTTATGATATTTCAAAGCTTACAAACTCATAAAATCGTATCACTAGCTTTAGATAGTAGGGGACATTGTTGATCTAAAAACAATCTACCCAGTTTTGATCATTCATCACTTCGAGAACTAATGACTTGCTAGGCAGAAACCATTCCATGCGAATCCCTTTTTCAATCACAACAACTTTATTCTACAAATGAGGATTCACTGGTCCCCTACCCACCTAGTTCTACCAACACTACCACTTGCTTCGAGCTCAAAATTCTACTTAATTTCTTTTGGCTCATTAGTGTCATCTCTGATGGTAAGAAGTTTGGTTTTTTCCATCATTAGTTTGTGGGATTTAGGGTTCTCGAGAGATTCAGGAGATAAGTTTTGAGGGTAAGGGTTTGAGGTTCGGTGGATTGAAGAAGTAAATAGGACTTAGTTTTTATCATTGAGGAATCATAAAACAAATAATTAATATGAAATAATGTAAAAACAATTCAGATTCTGGCGGAAGACAGAAGTTTAATATAGCACACTCATCGGTAGGGTCAATAGTGAGAATTCCAATAAGTGAGGTTACATCGATGAGGTATCGTCAGTGAGGTTACATCGGTGAGGTTACATCGGCGAGGTTACATCAGTGAGTTATTATATCAGTGAGGTTATATTAGTGAGGTTACATCAGTGAGGTTACATCGGTGAGGATACATCGGTGAGGTTACATTGGCAAGGTTACATCAGTGAGGTTACATCAGTGAGTTTACATCGGTGAGGTAGCTACCAATCAAGGTTAATCATTCCCAACTCATGCCTAATGTAACTTAACCTATCGAAACATAAAGTTTTGGTGAAAATGTCATCTAATTGATGTTCAATGCCAAGAATTTCAAGAGTAATATCAACCTTTTGGTAATGATCTCTCAAGAAATGCTTCCTTACATTAATGTGTTTGGTCCTAGAGTGAGATACAGGATTCTTCAAAATGTTTATTGCACTAGTGTTGTCATTGTTGATAGAAACATGCTTAAAATCATATCCATAGTCCAAAAGAGTGTGTTTCATCCACAGAATTTTTGCACAGCAACTACCAGCTTCTATATACTCTGCTTCGGTAGTGGATAAAGCTGCAGAATTATACTTCTTACTATACCAAGATACTAAGGATTTTCCCAATAAATGACATGTTCCAGATGTGATTTTTTTCTATCCAATTTGCAAACAGCAAAGTCAGCATCTGAATAAATCATTAACTCAAAGGATTTTTCTTTTGGGTAAAACAAACCTAATTTTAAAGGGAGTTTAAGATACTTAAAAATTCTTTTAACAGCAAGAAAATGAGATTATTTTGGATTAGCTTGAAATCGTGCACAAATACATACACTAAACATTATATCTGGTCGACTAGAAGTAAGGTAAAGTATGCTTCCAATCATACCTCTGTAATTGGTTTGATCCACTGGTTTCCCAACATCATCTGCATCCAATTTACAGACTGTCCTCATAGGATTATAACATTCTTTAATACTATCCAAACCAAAATGTTTTAAAAGTTCATTTTTATATTTACTTTGATTCAAAATAATACCATTTTCATTTTTAAAAACATAAAATCCAAAAAAAAATTAAGTTCACCCATTAAACTCATTTCAAATTCATTTTGCATACTCTTTGAAAAATCAATACATAAAGAATGTTTACATGATCCAAGAATAATATCATCAACATAGATTTGTACTATTAAAACAACTTTATAAATTATGTTAATAAAAATAATTGGATCCGAAATCCCTTTAGTAAAACATTTTGAAATAAGAAAATTACTAAGACTATCAGACCAAGCTCTTGGAGATTGTTTTAAACCATATAAAGCTTTAGAAAGTTTAAAAAAATGATTTGGAAAATGAGGATTAGTAAATCCAGGTGGTAGTTCAACAAAAACATCTTCAATTATAAAAACAATTAGGAAAGAACTTTTGACATCCATTTGATGTAACCTGAAATTCAGATGAGTAGAATAGGCAAGTAAGATCCTAGTGGCTTCTAATCTGGATACAGGTGAAATTTTTTTCTCATAGTATATACCTTCCTCTTGACTATATCCTTGTGCAACTATCCATGTATTGTTTCTAACAATATTTTCAGATTTATCAACTTTGTTTCTAAAAACCCATTTAGTGCCTATTGTTAAAGTGTCCTATGATATTTCAAAATGTTCCCAAACATTGTTTCTTTCAAATTGATTTAACTATTCTTGCATATCCATTAACCAAAATTCCTCATTGAATGCATCATTGATATTATTGGGTTCTAGTTGTGAATGAAATGGTTGATGTTCAACCTGGTTTCTTAGAGAAGCTCTAGTCTATGTCACCATATCACGATTACCAACAACAGCATCTAAAAGATGATTCTTTATAATCCTAGTTGATCTAGTATAGGTATGACTAGACATTTCCGGTTCATCTATAGGTTCGGGTTCAACAGAATCAACTTTCGGAATATGTCCAGAACTGTATATATTTATAGCAGGTTCTTTAGTCTTATCATTAAGGTCCAGAATAGTCAAATCTTCTTTAAGATTTTCAATATAGGTTTTAGGTTCATGTGGATCAGTTTCATCAAACGTGATGGGAACCGATTCTTCCACACATTTGGTTCTCTTATTAAAGTCTCTATAGGCTTTTCGAGTTAAAGAATAACCAATAAAAATTCCTTCATCACTCTTAGAAGAAAACTTGTCCAGATTATCCTTTGTATTGAGAATAAAAACATTGCATCCAAAGACTCTAAAGTAACTAACTTTGGGTTTCCTATTATTCCATAGTTCATATGGGGTCTTCTTGAGAACAAGTCTAATCAATACTCTATTAATAATATAACAATCTATATTCACAGCTTCAGCCCAAAAGTAAATAGGCATGTCATACTCATTATGCATGGTTCATGCAATTTCATGAAGGGTTCTTTTTCTTCTTTCTACTACACCATTCTACTGAGGTGTCTGAGGAGCAAAAAAGTTGTGACTATAGCCATTGTGTGAGAAATAATATTCCAACCCTTGATTTTAAAACTCACAACCATGATCACTTCTCAGGGTTTTAATCT
Organism: Viscum album; assembly: GCA_963277665.1. Taxonomy (NCBI): domain Eukaryota; kingdom Viridiplantae; phylum Streptophyta; class Magnoliopsida; order Santalales; family Viscaceae; genus Viscum; species Viscum album. Next base: position 213,454,310 of record OY728164.1, read on the forward strand.
TAATTCCACTAAGGTTTTATACATACTTGGAGTACTTAACAAAGTAAGAACAAGCGTCACTTTAGAGAGCTAAGATATATAACCAAGTATATCTAGAAAAGTCACCCACGAGGATATAGACATATTGCATAACATTTAAACTTGAAATTATTGATGGTCGAAACAAATCAATGGGAATAAAATCAAGATGATGAGAAGTTGAAACTTCTTTATTTGATTTAAAAGAATCATTATGTTGATTTCCCTTTTGATAGGTATTACAAACTTTTTCATTTGAGAATTCAAGTTTGGGTAGGTCTCTAACAGAGTTCTTCCTAGTCAATTTTTAAGTGAATAGATGTTGCAGGGTCTTAATCTTCTGTTCCATATCCATGATTCTTTATAAAATTCATTTAAACAAGTAACATTTTTCTTAGCCAATGAATTAAGATCTACAACATAAACAATTTCATTTCTCAAAGAAGAGAATTCCAAAAACATTATTAGAGGTAAAAAAATTACATGAATCATTTTAAAACATCACATTAAATCCATCATCACATAATTGAGATATACTTAATAGGTTATACTTAAGTCCATCAACAAATAAAACTTTAGAAATTAAAACTGAATCAGTGTTACCAATCTGGCCTAGGCTGATGATTTTTTCTTGTGAATTATCACCAAAGGTGACAAGGCCTCCATCAACTTTGATTAGACTCTTGAATCATGAATAATCTCTATATATGTTCAATGAACATCCACTGTCCATGTACCATACCTTCTTGTGAGAACTCTTTTAACAAGTTTCCTACTAAACAGGTTTAGATGGAAAATGACTTTGGTACCCAGATCTTCTTGGGTCCAGAAAGGTTATCAATCAAATATTTAGGTAACCAAATTTGTCTTATGGGTCTCATATAATTTACAGAATCAATATATTTTGAATGATAAACTTTATTTGATCTATAACCATATGAATAACTAGTTGAAGCATTCAAATTTATAGAACTGGAACTAGCAGAATTTTATCCAGATTTAGAAAGAAATTGAGTTTTAGTGAACTACCTTTTTCCCGGTTGATATCCTAAACTAGTAGTGTATTTTTGTGAAACTTTATTTCCTAACATTTGAGTTAGATTATCCTTTCCATTTTTGAATTTTTCTAAGTCCTTTCTAAGTTTCTCATTAGACATTTTCAGTTCTGTATTTCCCATTAATAGTTGAGAATTATTTTCCTTTTATATATCAAAGGCAGATTTAACATTTGAAGTGAGAGCATAATATTTCTTTAATGACTTATATTTGTCCTTAAGTTCATTACATCTTTCTTCTAGAATGTTAAAATATTCAAACAATTCATCCTTAAACATAACCTCTGAATTAAAATCAGATTCTGTATCATCTTCAGAATAACATGAATTTAAAACAGGAGTATCTAAGGTTGGCTTAGATGTGTTAGTCATGAAACACATGTTGGCACAATTCCTTTCAGAATCAGAAACGTCAGATTCACTTGTGTTGTCTTCTGAAGCACTCTAAGTATCTTTCATAGCTTTCTTGTTTTTCTTATCCTAATAATCATGTTTCTTTTTTAATTTTAATTTTGGACAGTCAGCCATGATGTGTCCTTTCCTTTTTCATTCATAGCAGACTATATAATCTTCCTAATAAGATTTCTTCCAGTCCTTCTTTCACTTACCTCTATTTTCATACTTACCCTTGTAGTTTGATTTTCTGAAGAATTTATTTTTCCTATAGAACTTCTTAAATCTACTGGCTATTTGATCCATTTCAGCATCTCTGTCAGAGTCTGAATCTTCACTTGTTGAACTTTCAGTTTTTATTTGAACTTTGTCTTTGTCCTTGCTCTTTGAAGGAGTAGACTTAAAAGATATGTATTTTATTTTAGGTTCATCATCTTCCTCCTTATTCACCTTGAGTTCTTCCTCATACATCATTAATTTACTAATAAGCTCTTTAACAGAGAGAGCACCAATGTGACATGCTTCTCAAATTGAAATAGAAGTGTCCCTCCATTGTTTTGGTAGACATATCAAGATTCTCATGATCAGTTACTTTGTAGGAACATCCTTTCTAAGAGAGCTCATAGTATTGATAATCTCATTGAACCTGAGATAAATCTTAGAAATAGGTTCATCAGTCTTCATTTAGAAATTATCATATTTAATAGTATATGTATTTAATCTCATTTCTTTAACATTCTTTGTTCCTTCATGAGAAACACTCAAAGTATCATATATTTCATATGTAGTTTTTCCAGAAGATATTCTATTAAACTCTTCATCTCCTAAAGCACAATACATGGCATTCATAGCTTTACAATTATTATAGTAAGCAGTATTTATTAGTTCATCCCAAGTAGTTCTATCAGTTTCTAGAATTTTATATTGTGACTCTATAGCAGTCCAGTTATCAAACCCCATACTTTCTAAATGAACTTTCATCTTATGTTTCCACTTGGCATAGTTGGTACCATTTAAGAAAGGTGGTCGGTTTGTAGCAGCACCTTCTAGTCTATTATCCATAAATAGATTTTAGAGAATATATTAAAGAGATAAAATTTAGAACAAATAGAAATTTATGATCCATAAAGATGAAACTAAAATCACAGTTGGAAAACATAATGTTTTAAAAGCTTTGACAAAAAAAAACCTCTAATACCAAATGTTGGTCACATGTTTCTCTTAAAACCCCCCTATTAAAAAACAATGTTAAACTGTATTGAATTTATACAGAGTGTAAATGTTCAATTAGTTTCTCAAAGATTGATTAGGTCTTAGTTAATTTAATCACAATATTAAATTGAAATTTGAAACTAACTTACCGGTTTACAATAAGCATAAAAATTTTCTAATTTAACTATCAATGTAACTTTAAAACGAACTATATTTCAAAGTAGTTAGCAGCAGAATATGAAATATATAGTATAATTATGACATAAACTAAAAAGAACAGCAGATGTAACCAAGAGTTTCAGTCTCCAGCCGAGACTTGGTCCTCTCAACAATTTATATAAATTTATCAACACCCTGGATCGGGGTAAACAATAGTTCAGAAAACATTCAGGTTCAAGGACCTCTACCACAATTCTATGTGGGAAAACAAAAAATAGCTCATAGCTGTCTAGGTCTTACTCAAACTCTACCACTAACCACAATAGGATACAAGAGAGTTATAGAGTTTGAATGAAGATTTTTGAATCCTCCAGCTTAGCTCAGGAGATTGTGTATGTGTGAAAAAAGCAGGATACACACACTGCTCAAAATTTAGATGAAAGAATCACTAAAGTAATTTTGAATGAGTTTAGAAAATCTTTAGTGATTGGAAGTGCAGCTTTGGACCCATTTGATTGGTTAAAAAATCTTATGAGTCCTTCTTTGGTTCTTGTTCTGAAAAATAGAGTATCATTTTCTTCCTTGATTTCTGGTTCAGCTTATCATCCTGAGTGCATGAAGTGTATGTTGTTGTTCTTCACTCAAGATGCATATTTTTTTCTCCTCTAGAGAAGAATTTCTTTGTGTATGTCCAGTGTATTGGAGTATGTATGCAACCTTGTGTGAATGAATTAACCACGTTTGAATGATGTTCAGCCCTCCTTCATTTTCACCCATCATGTTTAGTTTCTTGATTCTCGCTATATTCACACTCTTGTTCACTTATATCCAGCTAGGTCCTTATCTTCCCTTTTGTAGCATTCAGCACTGGAAAATGGGAATGATTACCTTTTGCATGGGTACTAGGTATGGTTCCCTGACATGGAAACATAAATCATTAAATAACATTAAATGCATTAAAAACATAAAATGTAACCGTTAGCTTAATAAATAAATAGTATTGAGAGTATATAGTTTCCTTGGTTCGTCAATCATTATTAGCCTCCTATTGGTAGACATGTTTGGAGGATTTTTTATAATAGTGACCTTCCATCGGTATCTCTTTGAACTTATATCGGTAGATCTTTTCATCGGTAGCTCTTGGTATCGGTAACTCTTTGTATTGGTAACTCTTTACTCTATTGGGAACTTTTGGTATCGGTAGATCTATATACCGGTGACTTCATTCTATCTGTAGCTTCATTATGTATTGGTAACTCTGTATATTGGTCTCTCCTGGTCTATCGGTTACTCTGGTCTATTAGTAACTCTGGTCTATCGGTAGCTTTGGTCTCTTGGTAGCTCTTTCTTAGTTCCAGTGATTATGTGTATTGGTAGACTTATGCACATCAGTAGCTCTATTCTGTACTATCGGAAAACTTGTTCTATTGATATCTATCTGCATCGGTGACCTAGTTTTATGCTTACTGGTATATTTGTACATATCGGTAGCTCAGTACATATCAGTAGCTCTGCGTATCGGTGACTCTGTCTATCGGTTGACTAAGGTCTATCAGTAGACTAATTACCTGTAGCTCGGTATCAGTAGCTATTTGTAGATTAGTGACTAACACTTATCTGTTTTATGCAAAATATATCCAATTGGGTTAGAATTACATCAAAACACATACAAACATGGATAAACATTGATTAACATATCTCAAGGATTATTTTAATTTTATTATCAGATAGAATGTAATAGATTGAGAATATTAGAATATAGATAAACATTAATTGGGATTATCAAAGTATGTGAATGCTTATTTGGGATTATCAAAACAGGTGAGGTCAACAGTGTATATAATGATTTAATATTATACTTATGAAATGATTAATATTCTAGAGATGGATTATTGATTATAAATGAATAAGTACAAGAATTTTTGAACCAAAACATTAATGGAAAAAATCATTTATCACATAGAATAGTGAATTTAATAAAGAAATGTATATAAAAAACAAATATGATATAATAAGTAAATTATATATGACATGATATAATTTATATAATACTTAAATTTATTTATATTAATTATATATTTATTAAAAATGATTTTTTATTTAAAATCTCATGATTTTTTTAAAAGACTATGTTCGATAACATACAAAATAGTCAACACTAATTGTAAAAGAACTCGAAAATATTATTATATAATCGGGACCATTATGACATATTTGTTAAATTGGCATTCATGAATAGGTTTAAATAAATTAGAAAATATATATAATGGATGAAATAAATTAAAATGTATTTGTTAAATATTAGTAAGTATAAATGATATTTTTAGTGAAGTCATGTTATGTTCGAAAGATATGTTTTCTAAAAAAATATTTTTTTTTATGAAAAAATAATTTAAAAAAGTCATTGAAAAAATTAATATTTTATTTTATAATTTGAATATACGTTTTTAAATCATAATATCATAATTATATTTTAGTGGAACCATTCTATTTTTTTTTTGAAAAAAGTGATCTTTCAGTGAATAGTAGAAAATATTGGTTTCTAATGAAAACTTTAATCTCTGGTATATTCAATAAGAATTAAAATAAAATTTTGTATTAGAATTAAAATTTAATTAATTATTTGTCTTTTAGGTAATCCAATTATTTATTTTGAAATGTATTTTATACTCAAATTTAGAATTAAGCATTTTTAACTATAAATAATATTTTTATGAAATTTTGTTTATCTTCAAGTTTTTAAATTTAAATTGAAAATAATTTATACCACTTATGTGTTAATAATTATTAAAATTGGGTCGATGTTTTTAATAATTTGGGACTAATTTTTTGAATATATATCTTTTAGTTTTGGTCAATATGAATAATAAATTTAGTAATTTTCGTTAGTATGGTAAAGGGTTAATTATGTTATTAATGGTTACAAATAATATGATATAGACAATAAAATTCCCTCGACTTGTGAATTAATTTTCTTTTAAAATTATATATCATCTATACTCATCCAAAATTAGTTTATCAGGCCTTTTTTTCCACTTGGGTGTTATTGTGTCCTTTATAATATTTTATGTAAGTAAAAGACAAAAATATCACACTCTTGTTTTTAATAAATATAATATATTTAACATGTGAATTAATATAAGATACATTCAGTTATAAATGTTACTGTGATATATGAATGGTATATATTTATCTGGATAATTTATTTTTATTTTTTTGTGCTGTAATAATTACTTTAAATATTTGAACAAAGATGATGATGTAATTTTTCAATTAATTGAAAAAATTAAATGATTATGAAATTATTAAAATTAGTATAATATGAGATAATTAAATTGATAAAATCATTTTATAGATTCATTTAATATTTTATGTATTTAATATATTATTTTGTTCTAATGTTAATTATTTTTATTTTGTTATTAAAAACAATATAATGATATTTTCATAATAAATTAAATTAATGATATTATCCTATAAATAATATTTTATTAAATGAATCAACTTTTTAAGTAAATAACAGATCATTAATATTAATATTATATTGTTGATAATATGACCATGTCCTTTTGATATTCCATTTTTTCATTTATTGTAACTATCATTACCCTCAAACTGTAAACAAAACTCTGTTTCCATGATATGTGTGAAACGGGATAATGAGGTGTTAAAATAAAATGATAATGTTAAAAATATACTAAAAACATGTTTATGTTTAAATATATTGGATAATTTTTATCAATAATAATCCTATAATACAAATACGTTTTTTAGATATTTTTAATTGAAAATTATTTTATATTAATTTAATATTATGATAAATTCCTAGAGTGGCACACCACTCTCTTATAAAAGGTAATGTCTTCTTCTATTTACTTCACACATAAAAAAATATTTTATTTAGAAAATATATTCTCATTTTAATTTCTAACATACCTACACATAATCTATTGGTTTTGGTTAGAGAATATTACCAACTTATGTGGTCTTAAGGTGTTACACAATGAAGGTTTTCAACAGAAGTGGTATCATTATTAACCTATAATTTCGGTTTTATTTATTCTTCCCCTACATTTAAATATTACATGACATTATTATATAATAAAAAATTAGAAGAAATATAATTATATGTTTTTATATTAATTTCATAACTTATATCCATCACCATACTCCATCAAATGGTAATGATATTCAATGTTCTTATCTATAGAGGATTACTGCATCATCGACCGATGTGATTCATTTTAAATTAAAAAATCTCATAGAAGGATATAATGTTTAATTTAATTTACAAATATATGATACTAATTACATATTTGAAAAATTTTTATAGAAGATATAACACATATTTTCTTACATTTCCATTCACGGATAGATGATTACATTGTTCGCGCATACGTGTGGACTACCACCTCCACTAAGAGATGAAATTTGTTTTTCTTCACCACATAAAAGGATGATATGATTAATTTTATTAAAAAACTAAATTAAATTAATTATATGGTGATAATTATATATATATATATATATATATATATATAAACATAACATCATTCGATAATCATCTTATAAAATGGAAATATTAGTCTTCCATATGTATGGCCTACTGTCTCCATTATTGAAAATTTGTTCATTTTACATCACTATATGTATAGTATGGATATAATATGGAATATGATGTATAATAAACATGAATTTATCGTTATTATTATTCTTTATATTCTGGAACAATGACCTGTTTGACCACAATCATCATAACAAAGGCATTTTCAAATTATGGACCAAAGTTCCTCCAAACAGCTGATATGGAATAGAAAGATAAATTAATTAAATATGTCATTGTAATAAATCAATAATATTTTCTAATGATAAGGAATAATAATATTAAAAAGTAATTAGGAAATAATTTAATTTATATAAGTCTATTACACTAGTATTGAAGGACATACTTATAAAATATAGACTCAAGGTAATGGATTTCATGTCAATTTATTTTCATTGAGGAGAACTTTATTTTTATAAAACTAATTTCATGTATATGGAATTAATAAATCTCATTTACATGGACTATAATGAATCATTCATAAATCATGATATTTTAAATTTAAATTTTAAAAATTTAATTTTGGTGTATTTTGCATAAATGTTATAATGTGGTAAAGGCATTATTAACTCAATTTTTATTTTCTGGGTTTTAAATATTTTTCATTAACATTATGATACCATAACTGTGTGTTAAATGTTATATAAATTGTTTTATTATGAATTTACAATTTTTTTTGTATTAATATTTTTTACACGTAATATCCCCATTCATTAATTGTAAATAAAATGTTAGAATTTTTATAAGGTTTGTTCGTCTCAAATTCTCTTTCATCAAAAAATATGTTGATATTAAGAATATAATGTATCTTATAATGTTAATAGAATACCCATTTTACTTGATATAACATTGAAATAAAAAATTTAATTATATTTAACTAATCATTTTATGTTATTATTTCATGGTATTATGATTGATGTTTTAATAATATGGAATAGTTTAAGATGCAATATTTTTCAAAGTACATTCCTCTATGTTTTTTGATTAATCCATATTATTCAAGTCTTGTTCTTAGATGGAAAACATTTGACAGGGAATATTAATTAAATTATACATATATATTATTGTGCGAATTAATTGAGTTTGGGTAAATGGTTTAGGTGTTATCATGGGTTCTTGGTAAGTTATGGGGATTTATAGGGACTTCATGTTGTTTTATAAGGAAAATGGGATGAAAAACCATATGTAGAACATTTACAACTCATGTAAATGGATTATTCACCTAAAATTGAGTGAAATGATCATGTGATTTTAATATTCAATTAAAGCGATTAATTTTTTGGAACATCCCATTAAAAATACCTAGATGATGTGTAATTATATTACACGCCATGTAATTCTCGAACCTGTAGTTTAAAAGTCTATCATGGTGTATATTTTTATTTCATATCTTAGGAAACACATTTTTATCAGACCGAGGCTACCATTCCATGGTATTTTAGAGTTTTAACCTCCCTTCCGAACATCCCTCATGTGGGATCATTCCCAGGTAAGTGGTTTTGGTCCAGTTTTCCCTTTCATCCCATGTTTCTCTGAACATTGTGGTGTAACCTATTAACCGTGTGCATTGTTTATTTTTATCATGTTCTTTGTTAATCTAAGATACTTCTTGTGATCATATAAACCATCTTGATATGTAATTTACATTGGAAGTGTTTTTTATCTTGTTTTATAGTGGGGTCAAAACATTAACCATATGGTTTGATAATTTTTAAGTATGTGCAATACTGAAATTATACTAACATATTTTTTTCCAGGTAATATAAACAAATTAAATTAATTATTCAATGGAGTATATTTTTATCTATTTTTTACATTGGTTTTTTCTTCTTTTCAATATATAAAACACTTCAATATAATAAATTTTTTTAATTTCTTAATTTGTGTTTATCCTGGCATGGATTTCAGGTGATTTTATGATATAGATTCATCATGAATCAGATATTTTGTTGGTATAACTGAAAGTCTACTAGTTGAGAAAAATCTATATATGAAATGTGAAACTTGTATATAAATCAAAAATTTCATAACTAACTATTGGACTATATGATGCGATATTGTGATATCCTTGTTTCAATGAATAATATTGTGATTAAAAGATGTAATGCTCATATAGTGGGATTCTCAAAGTGATACATGTTTAAATGATTATATAGCGGTCTTGGCCTAGTGATACAGGATGAAATTATTATATAGAGTTCTTTTCCCAGTAATACATGTTTAATTTCTTATATAGAGGTCTATTCTATGTGATACATGTTGAAATGCTTATATACTAGGCTATGTGCAGTGACACCGGTTGATATTCATATATAGAAGACACATCTCTGATTAAATGTTGAAATTACTATATATAGGGTATTACCAATATTGTTTATATTTATACCATGATTATAAGGTTATGGTTGGCATAGTACTAAGCTATACTCGGAGACATTCAGGCCTGGATCCAATGAAGTTTATGATTTACCATAGTTATAAAATTATGGTTGGCTTGGTTTTCCGACATGCTTGGAGATATTATATAATGGTACCAAATTAGGTTGATCTGGTATTACATTAATTTGTAAATTAATTAATGGATTTTTTATTATATTATTTCATAAAATTATTATCAAATTTGATATGCATTGAACCAGAACTGTTGACCTACTAAGTCATTCTTACAGCTTGTTCGGGAAAAAGTTTGGTACCCTAGAATATTATAGGTATGCATGTTTGGATAATGGATAAAAACCTTGTTATAGATAATTTACTTTCTAGATGAGTTAGATTTTAGATATGGGACCGAAATGGGGTTCATGATCAAAAATATTTTGAGTCTTCTATTGACACTTCTAGTATTTTAGTTTTTTACTAATTCTGGCATGAAATTTTGTTACATTCCATCACATAATTACATTATTCCTTTATAATTTATCTAATTATTCTGTTGTCTTATTATTTGGTCTCCATTGTATAATTATGTTTCCATTGATGATACACTATTATATTAATTTATTGTTAGTGGATTATTCCATTGTATTGTGAGTCTGTAACCATGCAGTATTGTCACCCCACTATACATATGACAAACCATCTAGTAGTCAGTACACTCTAGTGTATTAGGAGGTTTACTTGAGTTCTTGAAACCAACCCTCTTTGTCCACATGAGAGAGTATCACATTGGGGGATATTGTAAAGTGGTATCATTGGATACATGTTTCTTTTCTATTTATTTACTATTTGGGAATGGTAGAAATGGGACTAGGATTATTCATGACATTGTAATGAGTTATTCTATGGGATTAGCTAACCCTTGTGTGGGGTGAAATCTTTGTGATCATGGGTGTATTTTTGTTTATATTGTCTTCTTGATACTATTGAAGTTAAACCACACTTATTGATTCATATGTTTTCTGATGTCATGGTTTTATATTGTTATTGGTGTTGGAGATTTATACTTGTGGCATGGTATGATGTGATATGAGTATTAATGAATAATAATAGCCACATAATGATATATACTAACATGCATTATTCATGGTAGGGACATATTTATTTTCCTATGATATATAATTTTCTATTGAATAGTGATATGATATATCTGTTATACATGATTAATTAAATTAATGAATAGTTATTTAATGCTAAAACACTTATAAGACATGTTTAGAGTGACCATGAGTTAATGGTTCTCTGTTTTGGTCACATATTTAGGTTGAAATTTTTAAAACCAGTGTTCGAAGGAATATGTTTTTCTCATAGACAAAATCACTAATCATTGTATTTGAGTTGAGATCAATAGACTAAAAATAATAACAATATAAAAGTACATGAATTAGGGTTTCCTATAGTTCCTTAGGAATATATGGATTTTCAGCATCGCAACAGATTCCTAAGGGTAATGAGATCGTTGGAAATGAAGAATCTTCACACCATTTCATTGATGTATGAGCTAATGATATATTTTCAGCTACAAAATAAGCCTATATTTACTAAGGGTGGAGGTATCCACTTGTCATGTTTTGTATGGAGTCAGTAAAAACTATCATTAAGGATATGAAGACACCCTTAGATAGTAGGGTAAATATTTATTCTTATACGATTCATAAGATAGGCTAGAGTTTGTGGGGAATTTTAGATAAGGCAGGAATGCATGAAGAGTAATCCTAGAAGGACATAGATATGTTGTTCTAAATCCATTTATATCAGAAGACATTAAGGCAACATAGGGCTATTGATTTAGTACACCTGAAACATGAGTGAATTTTAGTTTTAGACTACTATGAAAATTTCATAGACCTATAATTATTTTAACCATCATTGGTAGCTAATGATATCTCTAGATTCATAATTTTTCAAGATATTATTCAATTTGAGACCAGGTTATAGGTGAATGTGTTCTGTGTGAGAAGTTTTGAATACATGGTGAATAAGGAACTCATCACAGAAGGGAGTTTAAGAGAAACCCTAAGAAGAGACCATGCTTTTTTTAGTAGGGAAAACTATGTACTCTTATTCTAGTTGAAATAAGAGTCATTATGATAGTTTTATCTAAGGAAGCAGTAGTCAGATCAGTCCAGGTAGTGCAAATTCATCTCAATATCACGTTCCATTATATCTCTATCATTAGGGAAAGATGGGCCAAAAAACGGCCTCATTTACCATAACCCCATATTGGGGTGTAATGATATCATAATATTGTGCAACTTAAATAGGGTTTTTAGGGGTATATAATAACAATAAAGTGGCAAAGGAACATGATACGTAGCGGAGACTATGAAAGAATCAACTACTCCTCGGTAGGCAGGTAGATGGAGTTTCATATTATGTCTTGGTTGAGGCAGTGGACGTGGTATCTCAGGGTAGGGACAATTTTACTTGGAAGAGGATATATCTCATGGGAGTCTGGATGGATGCTAAGGAAAAGGGGTTGGTTTGTTGCATGTTATATTTTAGCAATTGTCGATGGAAGACCCTCTACTGTTACAGGTAAAATTTTTGTCTCATCTAACCTTACATGTGATTACTGATATAGTAGAATCGCATTATATTATATATTCACTTTTTCTAATTGGATTGGTCTTGGATATGGAATGATTGGATGATTATCTACCCACTGAAACATTTTTTGGAGTGATATCGTAGAATATAATACATTTAAAAGAATGTTCTATAGATATTGGTGGTTACCATTTATTTTGGGAACTATTCAATTTAGAAATTTCATTATTTGATTTTATTTTGGATATCGATTTTTTATTTACATGTCATGATTGTAAAGACCTAGAATTTCTATGGTATTTTTTTCCATAATTACATGACAATTTTACGGGTCCGTGAAAATTGAGGGCGCTTGATTCTGAGGCCCGGTGTGCCTGGAATCTATTTCTGAAGTTTTGTTTTGGTACGTTCAGTAAACATATGATGGGGTATATATAACATTTGAACCGTTGCTCAGAACTGAAATCTGAGGGCACCGTTGAACTCGCATCACCTGTATTCACTTAAGAAGACTTTTACTTTGATGGCAGTGAGTCGGGACTAGAAGTTGTTTTTTGGGATTTCGTGGGAAGTAATAATGTATTGTAAGCTCACATTATTTTATTTTTAACCACCATGTGGAGGTTGGTTGGTTAAAACCTGCTCATGGGAGTTGGAGGTGGGACCACCACAACTTAACAACCCTTGGGAGGTTATGGTGGTGGGGCCCAGCCGAGCATAACCTCCTGTGAGAGGTTATGACGTGGGGACCACACGAGGCTTAACCCACTATTAACGGAGGAGGGTAAAACCACCTCAACTCCCCATAAAATTGGGATAAACCCCTTGACCTTCTCCACCATAATAGAGCAAAATCATCTTTAATTTAATTTGTGCCACCTCTCAAGCATTAATTTGGTGAAGACACTTAATTTAAATATCCAATTTGAATTGTTATGCCTACTCCACCCCATTAATTAAATGTGTCAACTCATTTAATTAAATCACTCAATTTGAATTTACACCAACGAACATAATAGATCCTAATATATTATTTGGATATAGTCATCATTTTGGGTGGAGTGGAGAGAAAGGAAATACATGGGAGAAGTGTTGGGAGAAGGATTCCAACGAAGAACGATCTTCCTTGACATTCTTCCTCGGAACCCCCTTCAACGCGGGATGTCTTTGATCGGTCTTCCCTCCTCATCGTGGCCAACGAACCGACACACAAGCTTGGATTGAAAGTGCATGGAAAATGTGACGAACGAAGATGACAACGTCTTCTTCCCGTGACCTCATCATCAAGAAACTATCAAAGGTAGGGGTTTACCTTGAGTATTATTCCTTTTCTCCTTCTCATCTTTATTTAAAAGGAATCGATGTGATGTATTGTAAATAATTGTTGTTCCACATTATTCCTCTTTGTTGAACCAATTGTTATCATCCCTAAATGTGGACAGTGTGGGACAAACTATCATGACATGACTCCCTCCACCGATCTATTTGTGAAGTCTTTTTAGCACGACGATGAAGCGGCAACGAGGTGACGAAGGTGTCAATGATAAAGGTTGCTCTACCTGTGACCTCCATGAACTGTGCTGCCCCCACGACGAACCGGTGTTTCTGGATAGACACCGCCATCCCAAGCCGCATTGAACCAGCATACTCGGTCGCCCCTGGCCGCCGGCCCACCTGCACTCGGCCTACCGACGGCATGCCCGTGCGCTGCGCAGCACCCCGCTGGCCTACCCACACGCCTCGCCGGCTGCCCGCGCACTGCCCAGCGCCCTGCCCGCCTACCCGCGCACTACTCGCGTGCCCTGCTGGCCTAACCGACCATATCCCACACCACGCGCGGCCTGCCCAGCTGTCTTCCAGCCTCCTAGTCACCCGACCTCCTGAGATGCCCACGCCACGCCCCTTGCAGTGTTGGCAGAACCGACCCTGACCTCCGGGCTGAGCCGCCTACGCGGCGGCCTCCGGGACGAACCGCCCCCGCAGTATGCTGGGCCGGGCCCAATGGACCAGGACTAACGTAGAGGGCTGACTGGGTCAACCCAGACTGGGTCGGCCCAGTCTGGGTTCGGCCGAGTTGGTATGACTGGGTCGGACCGGGCCCAGGCCCATTACAGACCCAGTTACTTCCTTTGGCCGTAACATTAGCACCAGACGATCGTTTGATGAACCGTCGGCGATGCTGGTTTTCATGAAGCACGAAGGTCCCTTTGATTGTACACCGTTGGAGTTCGGGGTAATGTTGAGATACAATCAGGTTGGATCGTACCCGAATCCGACAGGGCCCTCGGGACTAAAACGATAATAACTCACAGACCGGGCGTCCGATTGATGCGTCATCTGTTGCGTTGAGACCCCTATGACGAGACGTTCCTTTGAGATACTTATTCATTGGACATGGTGGTAGTTTACTTGTAGACACATGGCTTGAGGAGCAGACCCTCCAGAAATCAAGCATGCTTTGTGGAAACCCTATGGCTGGTTGTGCACTAATGACCGTTCCCAGATCATGTGTTGGTACGACAGCTCTGACTTCTATTCCTGGATCATGTGTTGGTCCCATAGAATAACTGGTCCCGGATCATGTGTTGTTCTGACAGCTCTGACGACTGTTCCCAGATCATGTGTTGGTCCGAAAGTTCTTGACTTCTTTTCCCAGATCATGTATTGGTCCGAGAAAATAACTGGTCCTGGATCATGTGTTGGTCCGACATCTCTGATGATTCAATGGCTATATCAGATCATCTCTATCTCTCTGCATTAGTTGTATACCTGGATGAGATGAGCTAGTACCTTTTGTGTTAACCTCATGATTGGTATTGATTACTTGATAACATAGGTATATGAATGGGCATATACCTAAGTGAGGTTATCTGTTGATTTCATACCTTGTGGTTTATCCTTGTTCGATTTTGTGAGATCTTGTTTGTCTCAGGGTCCCTACTGAGTATCATTATACTCACCCTTACATGGACTATTCCCACACCTCGTTATGATGGATGCACACGACAGGCAGCATGGACCGATGATGAGTGTACGAGGACTGGACAGTACCCAAAGGTGGACCGCACAACGTGATGGTACATGGTGGAGAGGAATGGATGTGGAGTGCTAGGGAGGCTATCAATACCTACCCTTCAAGTAGGATTTCCCAAAGGATGATCCAATTGTTGTTTAACCTTTTTTTCTATTGTACTTGTTTTTCCTGGAATTTTTAGTTTACTTGTACTTTACTATTGTGCTTATATTTCTAGTACCTTTACTTTTCAGCACTTATTTTGAATATAGTTTTACATAGTTTATTTCTTACAACAACTCTGTTCTGTTTGTTTATAATTTGTAAAGGCAATTCCTTCCTAGTTTTAGGGATTTACAACTTTGGTTCTAGACACCAGCCCCAGGACTATGAAAGGCGGGCTTGGGGTAGTCACGGCACGGGCCCCGTGGAACGGGTTGTGAGAAATTGGTATCAAGGGAGTCGGTTCTACCATAGAAATTAGGGCTCTGATAATTATTTTTAGGGAAGCAATAGTGTTAAGGGTACCGAGTGTGGTTTTTAGTTCAAGGAGTCTAGTGTTGGTGCGACAGCCGATAAAACCATACACCAGGACCCTGACTTCTGATTTCCAACTCAGTTCATGAAAACACTGATTGCGTGTGTGTTTAAAGAATTTTCTTTGTGATATCATGAGTCTTCTCACCAGGTATAACTTATTTACTGTGGAACACCTGTTTCTTTTTATGATGCCTCCACGCATATAGTCAGCCAGGGTTCTGAGATTTGTACTTACGGATAGCCCACCGAGCGACGAGGCCTCAGTACAGGGCCCTTTTCCAGCAGAGGCACCAGTGGTACCACTACCCTTTGGGCCACCGATGACACCATCCCCAGCAAGAGAGAGTGCATGACACCTGAGCACATTGCCAAAGTTCCAGTGTCAGAGGCCACTCAATATCAGGGGTGAGACAGACCCGTAGGCAGCTGAGGATTGGCTGGAGGCTGTGGTGAGAGTCTTCCAAATGGTAGGGACATAAGCCGACCTTATGGTGATCCTTACCATGAGTCTCCTTTAGGCAGCAGCAAGAAGATGTTGTAGCCTGATGCTCTAGGTGCATGACAAGGCAACACTACTCTGTGCTGACTTCAAGATCCTATTTCGGGTAGAGTTTTTCCCAGCCACCCCACGTGCAGTGCAGATACAGGAGCTTATGCATCTACAACAGGGTAGCCGGACGGTGGCACAATACTCAGTGAGGTTCACCGACCTCTTTCACTACTCTACACATATGGTACGAGACCCATTCTTCAGTGCCCAAAACATTGATGAGAGGCTCAGGGAATAGATCAGAGCTTCGATGATCTCCTCCAAAATTCAGATGCAGGAGGGGTGTTAGAGACAGACCTCCTAGAGGAGAGTTTCCTTTCTCAGTAGTCACCAGCAGCAAGAACAATCTCTAGTTGAAATGCAGCGGAGTCTTATATAGTTTGAAGTATACAGACGTCGCAGATGTCCAAGAGGACCAGACCATCTAGTGGATGACCTCAAAACACAGGTTCAATTGTGCGAGGCACATGAGACAGATCCAGTCATGCTAGGAGAAAGCAATGCTACTCTTGTGGTGGGTAGGGTCACATGACTCATGACTGTCCGACCCACCGTACTGATCCTCAGAAGACGGTCGAAGGACCACCTAGGAAGAGACAAATATTCGATCCAGGTGGTCTATAGGGAGTAGGCAGACGTGGTAGAGGAGTTGGCCGTGCAGTTGGTGGTGGATGACGATTCAAGGTGTTACCACAACCACCACCAGGAGGTCCACCCCAACTGTAGGGAGGAAGTAGATAGGGTAGAGCTCACCTCTATGTATTTTAGGATTACGATCATGGTGCTCTAGAGATTATTCGAGTTACGCTCTATGTCTACTCTAACATAGCTGTAGTTCTTATAGACGCAGGTTCCAGTCACTCATTCCTTATCACTGTCCTCTTTCGAAGCTCGGAGATTCCGACGGAGCCGTTGGCTCGATCCTTACTGCTCGAGACTCCTATGAGATAAGACTTTATTATTAAACACTAGTGCCTTTAGTGTGAGCTTACTCTAGGAGGCTGGAGATTCGTCTAGGAACTCCTCGTAGTAGTGTCGAGGCCTTATGAAGGCATCTTGGTTATAGACTAGTTATCTATAGTCCATGCTCAGATTGACTGTATTAGGTGAAAAGTGAGGTGTGTCAACACAGATGAGACTAGGTTAACCTTCACCGGTGAGAAGGGACCCTTTGTAGAACATGGAAGACTTACTCGGAGGAGTGTGCAACTGACCACTCTTCAGTTGGACTACCTTACCCTCGGAGCAGTTGATGTTGAGAGTTCGAGATATCCTATAGTGGTGGACCAATATGTGGATGTTTTCCCTAATGATGTCCAAGACTTCATCCTTATAGAGCCATGGACTTCTATATTGACATGCACCCTAGGACAACATCGGTATCTACTGAAGCATATCAGAAGGATCTCGTAGAGATTCTTGAGCTGCGGGTACATCTGGGGGACTTGCAGGGGAAGGGATTCTTCCGGCCATGTGTTTGTCCCTAGGCAGCCGCGATTCTGTTGTCAAATAAGGCGGACGATAGATTGTGGCTTTGTGTTGACTACCATTGCATGAATCATGTGACCGTGAAGAACATGTACCCACTCTCGAAGATTGAAGAACTCTTTCATCAGCTGAAGGGAGCATGATGGTTCTCGAAGATAGACCACAGATCAGGCTATCACCGGATTAGAGTTTGAGATGAGGATGTAAAGAAGACGGCCTTAAGATGTCTTTACGGCCTCTACGAGTTCTTGGTTATGCCTTTCGGCGTAACCAATGATTTAGTAGTGTTCACGGGACTCATGAACATGATCATCCAGAAACACCTCGATCCATTTGTCGTAGTCTTCTTCAACGACATTATGATCTACTCAACTATTGAGGAGGAGCATGCCTACCATTTTCGTGTAGTACGAGACACACTCTGAGTGCACCAGATTTATGGTAAACTCTAAAACTGTCAATTTTGGATCTGGGAGATTCACTTCATGGGACTTGTCATCTCAGAGGCTATAGTTCCAATAGATCCAGTGAAGATTTAAGAGGTACATTCTTGGGATCCAACTAGGAGTGTCACAGAGGTACATAGTTTCATGGGTTTGGCTAGATCCTACTAGAAGTTCGTACCAGACTTCTCCAGAGTTGTAGCACCACTATCATCCTTGACGAAGAAGAGGAAACCCTTCGAGTGGTTGAAGAGATTCCAATTGAGATTCCAGTAACTGAGGTAGAGGTTGACTAGTACCCCTATCATGAGGCTTCCAGAGGAAGGCATAGTGTACATAGTCTACTGAAACGTATCAGCGACTGGAATCATGTTTTTCCTGATGCAGGAGTGAGTAGTGATCTTGTGTGGTTCTCAACACCTGAGAAAAAATGAGCATAACTATGCTACCCATGACCAGGAGATAGAAGTTGTGGTCTCCGCCTTGAAGATGTGGCGACACTATCTGATGGGTGAATGTTTTACTGTGTAATCTGATCTCAAGAGTCTCACATATATCTTCTCTTAGAAGGACCTAAATTTGAGACAACGCTGATGGCTTGAGATCCTCCAGGACTACGACTTTGAGATAGTCTATTCTCCCAGGAAGGGTATCATTATTGCAGATACACTCAGCATAAGGTCTGGTATACATCTTCAAGGAGAGGAGACAGAGTAGCCAACCGCTTTCCAGATATCATTTGAGGATAGAGACAGAGCAGTCTCTCTACAGTCTCGTACAGTCGCTCCCCTAATCCTTCAGTGAGTCAGGGAAGCACAGCATGTGGATGCTGACTGCGAGACATGACGTGCTCAGATATCCATAATACATGAACCTGAAGGTTTTTCTGAAGGTGGGGAGAACATCATCCTATTTAGAGGACATACAATGGTACCCATGTCACTTTAGGAGGAACTGTTCAGGGAGTTCCATACTTCCCCTTTAGTGGTACACCCAGGAGTGGCGAAGATGTATCAGTACCTCAGATAACAGCACTGGTGTCCGTGTATGAAGAAGGCGGTAGCAGAGTTTATCTCTCGATGCCTAAATTGTCAACAACTGAAGGTGCATCACTAGGTACCAACATGCTTGGTTCTGCCTCTAGAGGTCCCAGAGTGGATGTGGGATGGGATATACATGGACTTTGTGATGGCTCTTCAATGTACATCCTGGGGTCATGACTCGATTTGGGTGATCGTCAACCGACTCACCAAGTCGGCCCACTTCATACAGATCAGAGAGCAGGGTTCAATAGAGATCTTGGGAAACATCTATGAGAAATATATTGTCTGATTAAATAGTATAATTTCGACGATTGTATCCGATAATTATGCATTATTTACTTCCTGGATATGGAAGGGGTTGTAGGAGGCTTTCGGTACACATAATCGCTTGAGCACCTCATTCCATCCTCAAACAGATGGTCAGACTGAGCATACCAATCAGAATTTTGAGGACATGATCTATGAATGAATACATGACTTTGGTCGTAGCTGGGAGGACAACTTACCCTGGGTGGAGTTTTCCTACAGCAACAATTATCACTGCACCATAGGTATAACACCCTTTTAAGCGCTATACGGGTGACCTTTTAGATCACCCTTGTGCTGGACAGACCCTGGGGAGTCAGCACTAGTGGAGCCTGAGATGGTACGACATACCACAGAGAAGGTGTAGATCATCCAGGAGTAGATGAAGACTGTATAGAGCTAACAAAAGTCATATGATGACATGAGATAGACACCACTGGAGTTCGAGGATGGCGACCATGTATTTCTACGGGTCTCACCACAACATGGTCTACAGAGATTTGGCCGAGGCGGCAAGTTATCTCTGAGATTCATCGGACCTTTTCAAGTCCTCAGAAGTGTTGGTGAGGCAGTGTACTACTTAGCTCTTCCACCTCATTTCCACAAAGTGCATAACATCTTCTTCGTATCTCAGCTGAGGAGATATATGCAAGACCCTTCACACATTATCGTCTACGGAGAGGTGGACGTTGACAATGGGGCGACTGTAGCACCACGAGATTTTATGAAAAATATTATTTTTAAATTTTATTGATGTCTTGTGTTGTACGCTACACCAAAAGGATCTTGCACTAAACACAACCCTGACTTGGCTTGTATTACACTTAATCGTGACCTTCCACGATAGTGTGTGTTGTACGCAATACTGAGTTTCACTAAACAACAATATGTTTTACAAACTAGGTGTTATGAATAGTAATACCCACTTTTTAATAACTTATAAATTTTATCTTTAAAAATGGAATTAATTTTTGGATTCGAAATATCGAAATTATTCTAGGGTGAATTTTTGGTATTTTTCTGAAAACATTCAATTTTTGATAAATGGTGAAAACACTAGGTTACTATTTAAAAACCGAATTTTTATGTAAATAATTATTTATTTTTTTAAGTTTATTTTAGGTCAAAATTGATACATAATACCTATATATGTTCAATGTAATTCATTGAAGTCATTTTATAATAAGTTTAGATATATAAATTTTTTTTGAACTTTTCACCATCTTTTACCCACCTCCTAGGAGAATTTGGAAATTCACATAAAACATAATTTTACCACATCTGTGAGTGGAATTTAAAAAATCCAAGAGACATGGTTAATATCATGGAATAAAATGTTATTCAATGAGATGAAAATAATTTTTGGTGAATAGTAACTTTTTTCTTTTTTTACCACGGTTAAAAGTAAATAGGGTAATTAAGGGTAAAAATGATATTATTATTACCCTAACACATGTATTAATTTTATTGGATAAGATTAATTCGACCAAAAACATACTTATGAATAAAATATGACCATTTAGGTCCACTTGGATTAGATTAGGACATTTATTACTAATTTATTTAAAGAAGGGTTAAAATAGTTAAAATAAAGTTTAATAACTAATTCATTTTTAATATAGGGTTATACATAACATAAATTAGACTATAAATATTAATTAGAAAGCTAAAAAGATTTCCTACCAAATGGTTTTTTATTTATAATTTTTAGACATTAAAGAAATCATGTTATTGATGAAACAATAGTGATTCATTAATTACCTAAATATTGAAATTTTAAAGTAATTGATATTATAAATATCCAAATAAATGTAATTTGAGAGTTTTTATGAATTCCACTAATTTTATAGGTTAATATGACATGTTAGTATTGATTAAATTAATTTTTTTCTAAATAATCATGCTGTTATAAGTTTCACTAAAATCAATTACCAAATAGTTTCAAAATTCTCATAAAATAGTTTTTAAAACAAATATTATATTATTAATTTTTATTTTATACCTAAAAATATATGGTTCGGAAAAATGACTTAGATAAGGATATATATATAAATAATGAACCACTTGGGGTTCTTTTGGCTTGTAATTTTATGTTTATTAACCATATAGTGTATGAAAACAAGAATACATGGTAAAAATTAAATTATTTAACTTAGAGATAAATCTAAACGATAAGGTTAAAATTGTAACCTAAAATTGTCTAACTTCTATTGGCTGAGAGTATTTCAACTCATCCCCACCTTATCTTTGAAAAAAAATCAATTTGGATCTATTAAAAACCTAATATGACTTTATAATAAAATAATATATTTATTTTTTCCAACGGTTCCCCTCTCCTCCCTTATAAACGGGAACCTCCTCCCTCTCCTCCTCACACCGCTTTTAGCCTTCAACCTCGGCCAACCGATGCCAATTTATCTTCTTCACATCCCTAAAAACATCCTATAGGTCCTGGTATTCTTAAATGACCATCTTTAGTTCCCTAAGGGGAGGTTAAGAAGAGGCGCTTCAAAGAATAGGAGGTTTGGATACGTACGAAGCATATTAGACCTAAGGTAAGGGATAATGTTGCAATCTCAATTGTTTTCTATCCGAGATTTCTTATATGTAAGTATTTACTGGGGTTATGTTTATCATCCATGTAAAAGTTTTATATTAATGTTTTCATGTATGTTTAATGTCCTTTTACGCATTTTTTACTTTTACCACATCATATGGAAGGAATATTTCTTTTGTTTACCATACGATGTACTTTTTAACATTTTTGAAAAAAGTACGAGAAGAATGTTTTTTTAACTTATACGGAGTGAATGGATTTTTACGGTTTTATATCACCTTATTTTCATGAAGCACATTCTAAAATATTTAATGACTATTTTCAACAAAATCCTTTTATTTTAAAATTGAATGGCATTTCATGAAAAGAAAATGATTTTGAAGAAGAAAGGATATTTTCCTCAAGAACTAATTTCAAGTGTTTTATCAAAACCATTTTCCATATAAGATGGAATTATTCCATATGTGAATGTTTCAAGTATATATTCTCTATGATTTAAAAGGTTTCACCTTTCTTATGATGAAATGATATCAATCTTTTTGTATTGATTATGTTATGATGGGATGATGTTTATGAAACCCATTTTATACTTTGGGTAATGATGAATGATTAATGATCATGTTGTGGAACAAGTAAGAAGGATTTAATTATGATATGGGTGGGACCTATATCCCCCTATAATTCATTGGGTAAAGATTTATATCTAATGATATAGACATGACTGGAACGGTAAGTAAATCCAGTTCAGTGATACAAGATATGAACGAGGAGTGAACTTGATTCAGAAAGGGACGTTGTCCACTAAAATAGTCTTGGCAGCAATTCCTTGGCTACTATGGAAATCAAAACAAGTGCTGAATGGTTGCCACAATTACATGATTTATTCCCATGCTATTTTATCAAGATTGATTTTCCATTATGATACATGCCATACGTACTTCCAAGATTAATGTCTTTCCTCAAGATTTTGATGTTTAGATTTTATGTTCAAGCTTTTGCATTCAAATGTTTATGGATTGTTTTATGTTCTCTATGTTTACCCTTACTGAGCATTTGAGCTCACCCTTTTTATGTTTTATTTTCCCCAGGATATAAAGAAAGGTTTTACGTACGAAAACCAAAAGGGGAAGATCTTTATGGGAGATGTTGAAGATCATTCACCAAGATTAGAAGATTACATTCAGAGTTTCTAATGACACTAAAATATTACGATCCTTGAGTTTTGGTTTTTGTTATGTATTAATTATTCCACAAAATTAATGTATTTTCCATGTACGTCAAGCCTTGGGCCTCTATTTTTGGTATCAGAGGAAAGGTTTAGTTAACCTTTGGAAACTAGGATGCGAAAAATTTAGTGATATCCCTAGAGATATTTCAACGGTATGTCTTGGGATGTCCCTATGGTTAAGTATAAGTATAGGTTATTGTCCTAGATTTTGATAAAGATCATGAATAAACTATGATTAAACCTATAATGTTAGATATTGAAAGTACTCCCCTTGATTATTCTATTTTTCTAGCATGATTTATACATCTCACAATATTCTTTTTGGGTTTTAGAAAATGGCTGGAAACCAGAAGATTCATGTTAATTGAGAATATGATGGACAATGGAATGATATTCTTCATGATCAAGAAAATGAAATGGGATTTGGAAGGTGAAACATCGTTATTATGCCTAATCAAGAAATCTCATAATATGAACAATAATCTCAACTTTGGTATGTTTCCTAACTCAGCTAATAAGAGAAAGATGGAGTTTCATGATGATCACAGAGGAAACAAAGTTCAATTTCTATCATGTAAATCATGTGTGAAGAGGCCTCAAGGAGAATTTTTCAAAGGAACTGTAAGATTCTTTGGTTATGGAAAAGCATGACATAAATCCAGTAATTGCAAAGGAAAAGGATCAGTTAACACCATGGAAAAGGATAATGGTATTTCTAAGAAATCAACAATGGTTAAATGTTTTAAATGTGGAATGTATGGGAATTATTCAAACCAATGCCCTAAGGTAATGTATCATTATGATAATCAGCATGGATGTATGGGTAGTATTTTTTTTTTTGATGATGAAGAGACTACAAATGATCTATGAGATGAATGAATTGTTGAAGCTCGGTCAATGGTTTAAGAAGGTATTGGAATGATTTATGTTTATCAAGAGTTATGTTGTATAGGTAATGGTAATATAGAATAAAGACACATCTAAGGATTTTTACACTATTGTTTTTCCTAATGTATGTGAATGTATATGTTGAATGGTACCGGTAACCTTGAAAGGCTATTCAGATATTTTTGGAAAGTAGATGATATGCGCATATTGAAGGGATAATGAGAAAATTAAATGTTTGATAGTATTCAAGAGATCATGAATGATATAAGAAAAAGGTTATATCATGGTTTGAGTATATAGAATTTTTGGATTTTGGTATGTGGAATGATTTTTCTTTTGATAGAATTCAGGTTTTCACTAAGGTTCAATGGGTATTTATTTTTCATGAGAATACATGATTAAGGTATTCACATGATTGGAATGTGACCAACAAGATATATGGGGGATTAATGATTGTGGTTGATGACATTTCATGTAATCGTTTTCTTTACACTATGAGATTGGACATATGTATTTTGGATAAGCGTAAAGATTAGAATGAATTATGTTAGAAATCAGATATAATTCTTTAAGGCTAGAATTTTTTCGATATTATTTATGGAATGTTATAATAATGAGTTTTAGAAAAACGATAACCTGCAAGATGGGCAACAACCCGTCACGTCGGACAAGGCTGCGGGAATTGAACCCACAACTGAAGTGTGACATGCCTTTCTCTCATACCACTAGCCTACAGGAAGTCCTTATTTAGTAGAAACCAGTTTTATTATATTAAGTAGTATGATATATGACATATAAGTCCATTTTAAGAACCATATATGATTAATCTCACTATAGAAAGTTATGTATTTTTGATAACTTTTTCTAACTTATTGTTTGAGACGGATGGAATGTCCCATCATTCTATCACATGATCTGCTAACACTTCCTGAATGACAAATTCAACTTTATTTATTTAAGAGACGATGTGGAAATTGTCCATGGAACGACCAACAGTTAGACTGTACCAAAATCAAGAAAGTATTTCTTCTAATTCCAATTTCTTCAACTTTAGGGAAATTATCTTAAAAACCAAAAATTTTGTCCTAGTGCCCTTATATTTGATGAATCAGATTGTACCTTAGATCATCACAAATCTATAGCTTTGTGATTGTTGTATTTTTCATATCCATGTTCTCTACCACTCTCCATCAGAACATGATGGCTAGATTTCTCTTCTATATCCATATTTTCACCTATGTTCTCCTATGTGGAAACCCAGTGATTAGTTAATTTGGGTAACCATTAGGTTTCATACTTTAATTTTTAAAGATTGGTTTTGGTATTCATTTTTACGATGTGGGTTTCTATTAATGAAACTTTCAAGTAGTAAACCATTTATAACCCCGATGAATTTCGAGGGCAAAATTCATTTTAAGGGGGGTAGAATGTAACACCCCGAGATTTTATGAAAAATAATCTTTTTAAATTTTATTGATGTCTTGTGTTGTATGCTACACCAAAAGAAGCTGGCACTACATGCATCCCTGACTTGTCTTGCATTATATTCAATCGTGACCTTCCACGATAGCATGTGTTGTACGCAATACCGAGTTTCACTAAACAACGATATGTTATATAAACTAGCTGTTATGACTAGTAATACCCACTCTTTAAAATTTTATAAATTTTATCCTTCAAAATGGACTTCATTTTTGGATTCAGAATATCAAAATTATCCTAGGGTTAATTCTTGGTATTTTTCTGAAAACATTCAATTTTTGATGAATAGTGAAAACACTATGTTACTATTTAAAAACCGACTTTTTATTTAAATAATTATTTATTTTATTTTAATTTATTTTAGGTCAAAATTGATACATAATACCTATATATGTTTAATGTAATTAATTGTAGTCATTTTATAAAAATTTTAGATATATAAAAATTTTATTGAACTTTTCACCATCTTTTACCCACCTCCTAGGAGAATTTGGAAATTCACATAAAAAATAATTTTACCACTTCTATGAGTGGAATTTCGAGCATCCGAGAGACACGGTTAATATCAAGGAATAAAATGTGGTTCAATGAGGTGAAAATATTTTTTGGTGAATAGTAACTTTTTACTTTTTTTACCACATTTAAAAGTAAATAGGGTAATTAAGGGTAAAAATGATATTATTATTACCCTAACACATGTCCTAATTTTATTGGATAAGTATAATTCGACCAAAAAAACCTTAGGAATAAAATATGACCATTTAGGTCGACTTCGATTAGATTAGGACATTTATTATTAATTTATTTAAAGAAGGGTTAAAATAGTTAAAATCAAAGATTAATAACTAATTATTTTTAAATATAGGGTTATATATAAGATAAATTCTACTAAAAATATTCATTATAAATCTAAAAAGATTTCCTACCTAATGGTATTTTATTTATAATTTTTAGATATTAAATAATCCAGGTTATTTATGACACAATGGTGATTCAGTAATTACCTAAATAATGAAGTATTAAAATAATTGATATTATAAATACCCAAATAAATGTAATTTGAGAATTTTTATGAATTACACTAATTTTTCTAGCTTAATTTTACATGTTAGTATTGATTTAATTTAATGTTTTTAAACTAATCATGCTATTATGATTTTCACAAAAATAAATTACCAAATAGTGTCAAAATTGACATAAAATAGTTTTTAAAAAAAATATTAGATTATTAATTGTTATTTTATTCTTAAAAATATAAGGATCGACCAAATGACTTAGATAATGATATATATTAATAATGAGCCACTTGGGGTTCATTTGTCTTGTTATTGTAAGTTTATTAAAAATATAGTGTATGAAAACAAGAAGACATATTTAAAGTTAAATTATTTAACATAGATTTATATCTAAACGATAAGGTTAAAATTGTAACCTAAACGAGTCTAAAATCTATTGGTTGAGAGGATTTCAACCCTTATCACATTAGGTTCGAAATAAATCAATTTGGAGCTAATAAAATCCTAATGTGACTTTATAATAAAATAATATTTTTATTTTTTCCAATGGTGCCCCTCTCCTCCCTTATAAAAGGGAACCTCCTCCCTCTCCTCCTCACACCACATTGAGCCTTGAAGCTCAGCCAACCCCGACCAATTTCTATTCTCCACTTCCCTAGAAACATCCTAGAGGTCCTGGTATTCTTTAAATTCCATCTTTAGTGCCCTAAGAGGACGTTAAGAAGAGGCGCTTCAAAGAAGCGGAGGTCGGATACGTATGAAGCATATCGGACCTAAGGTAAGAGATAATGTTGCAATATCAATTGTTTTCTATCCGTTATTGCTTATACGTAAGTATTTACTGGGGTTATATTTATCATCTATGTCCAAGTTTTATAAAAAAAAATTATGTATTTTTAATGTCCTTTTTACCCATTTTTTACTTTTACAACAACGTATGGAAGGAATCTTTCTTTTGTTTTCCATACGTGGTACATTTTGAATTTCCTGACCAATGTACGAGAAGAATGTTTTTTAACTTATACATCATGAATGGATTTTTATGGTTTCATATCACCTTATTTTCAGGAATCTTACTCTACAATATTTAATGACTATTTTCAAAAAAATCATTTTTTTTAAATTTCATGGCATTTTGTGAAAAAAAATGATTTTTAAGAAGAAAGGATATTTTCCTCAATAATTAATTTCACGTTTTTTTTATCAAAACCATTTTTCATATAAGATGGAATTATTCCATATGTGAATGTTTCAAGTATAAATTCTGTATGATTTACATGGTTTCACTTTTCTTGTGATGAAATGATAACCATTTTTGTGTGTGGATAATGGTATGATGGGATGATGTTTATGAAACCCATTTTATACTTTGGGTAATGATTAATGATTTATGTTCATGTTGTGGCACAAGTAAGAATTATTTCATTACGATATGGGTGGGACCTATATCTCCCTTCAATGCATTGGGTAAAGATTTATATCTCATGAGATAGACATGGCTAGGATGGTAAGTTAATTCAGTTTAGTGATATAGGATTGAAACGAGGAGTGAACTCGATTCAGAAAGGGACTTTGTACACTAAGATGGTTTTGGAAGAAATTCCTCAGCTACTATGGAAATCACAAAAAAGTGATGAATGGTTTCCACAATTACATGATTTATTCCCAGGATATTTTATCAAGATTTATTTTCCATTATGATACATTCCATACGTACTTCCAAGATTTATGTCTTTGCTCAATATTTTGATGTTTAGATTTTAAGTTCATGATTTTTCATTCAAATGATTATGGATTGTTTTATGATATCTATTTTTTCCCTTACTGAGCATTTGAGCTCACCCTTTTTATGTTTTCTTTTCCCCAGGATATAAAGAAATGTTTTAGGTAAGAAAACCAAAAGGGGAAGATCTTTATGGGAGTTGGTGAAGATCTTTCACCAAGATTAGAAGATTACGTTCCGAGTTTCCAAAGACACTAAACTATTACGATCCTTGAGTTTTGATTTTTGTTATGTATTATGTATTCCGCAAAAGTAATTTATTGTCCATGTACGTCAATCCTTGGCCCTATACAATGAATTTTATAGTGGTTCCACTGGATATTGAGGATCGATAGTATTGGGTCCAACATGGATGGTTGGTACCTCTGGTTCATGTTTGTTGGTAGAATGGGAACCTCCAAGAGAGAACATGGGAGTGGGAGGCTCAGACTCGTGCTCAGTACCCCCATTTGTTCCCTATGTTTGATTTGTAGCTTACGGGGACATAAAGCCCTACGGTGGGAATAATGTAAAGACCTATAATTTCCTTGGAATTTTTTTTAGAAATACAAGGGAATTTTACGAGTCTTTTTAAAATGACGGTGCTTGATTCTGAGGCCTGGTGTGCCCAAAATCAATTTCTGTAGTTTTGTTTGGGTGCGTTCATAAAATGTATGAGTGGGTTTTTATAACTTTTGAACCATTACTCAGAACTGAAATCTGAGGGTGTCGTTGTACTCAAAACACCGGTATTCAATTAAGATGACTTTCACTTTGATGGTAGTGAGTCAGGAATAAAAGTTGTTTTTTGTGTTTATGTGGGAAGTAATAAAATAATGTAAGCTCACCTTATTTTATTTTTAACTACCATGTGGTAGTTGGGTCATCAAAATGTGCTCATGGGAGTTGAAGGTGGGACCCCCACACCTTAACCTCCCTTGGGAGGTTATGGTGGTGGGGCCCAGCCGAGAATAACCTCTCGTGAGAGGTTTTGACGTGGGGACCACCTGAGGATTAACCCCTATTAATGGAGGAGGGTAAAACCTCTTCAAATCTGCATTAAATGGTGAAAATCCCCTTGACCTTCTACACCTTAATGGAGCCAACTCCTCTGTAATTTAATTTGTGATGCCTCTCCATCATTAATTATGAGGATCCACTTAATTTAAATCTCCAATTTGAATTGTTATGCAAAATCCACCCGATTAATTAAATGAGTCAACTCATTTAATTAAAGAACTCAATTTCAATTTACCCCAATGAACATAATAGATCCTAATATATTATTTAGCAATAGTTTTCATTATGGGTGGAGTAGAGATAAAGGAGGAACTTGGGAGAAATAGTGGGAGAAGGCTCCCAACGAAGAATGCTTCCAACGAAGAATGATCTTCCTCAACATTCTTCCTCATAACACCCTTCAACCCAGTATATCTTCAACCAATCTTCCCTCCTCATCATTGCCAATGAACTGACACATGAGCTTGGATTGGAAGTGCGTGGCAGATAGGAAGAATGACGACCACATCGTCTTCTTCCCGCGACTTCATCATCGAGAAACGATCAAAGGTAGGGGTATACCTTGAGTTTTATTCCTTTCCTTCTTCTCATCATCGTTTAAAATGAATCGATGCAATGTATTGTAAACAATTGTTGTTCAACTTTCTTCCTCTTTGTTGAACCAATTGTTATCATCCCTAAACACGGAGGGCGCATGCCAAACTAACATGGCCCGACTCCCTCCATCGATCTCGTTGTGATATTTCATTTGTCATGCTGATGAAGAGGCAATGAGGCGACGAAGGCCCCAATGATAAAGGTCATGCTAATTGCAGCCTCCATGAATGGAACCGCCCCCATGGCGCACCAGTGTTTCCGGCTGAAGACTGCCAGCCCGTGCTAGCCCGTACCGTGCTGAACCGGCCTGCTCGGCCGCCCCCGGTCGCCGGCCCACAGGCTTGCCTACTCGCGGCCTACCCTCGGCCTGCTCGCATGCCCCACAGACATCCCATGCATTGCTTTCACTCCTCGTCGACCTACCCACGTTCTGTCCAGCGCCCTGCCGGCCTACCAGCGTGATGCCTTGCACATCGCCGGCTTGCCCGTGCGCTGCCCGGCTCCCCACTGGCTAGCCCGCATGCCCCGTCGGCCTCACCACGTCCTGCCCGCGCCCCGCGAGACCTGCCTAGCTATCTACCGGCCTCTCGGCCGCTCGGCCTCCCGAGCTGTTGGGCCTCCCGAGCCGCCCGAGCCACACCCCTCAAGGTGATGGCCGAATCAGCCCCAACCTTCATGTCGAGCCACTTATGCGGTGGCCTCCAGGTTGATCCGCCCCAATTTTCTTCTAGGCCAGGCTCAGCAGACCAGTCCAAATGTAGCTAGATGACCAGGTATACCTAGAATGGTTCGGTCCAATTTGGGTTGGGCCGAGTTGGTCCGACCGAGTGGGACCATGCCCATGCCCATTACTTACCCGGTTACTTCCTTTGGCCGTAACTTTGGTACCAGACGACCGTTTGACGAACCATCAGCAGCACTGGTTTTCATGGATCACGACGGTCCCTTTGAGTATACCCCACTAGAGTTCGAGGTAATGTTGAGATATGGTCAGGATGGATCATACATGAATCCGACTGGGACACCAGGACTAAAAAGCTAATAACTCATAGACCATGCGTCTGATTGACGCAACATCTATTACGTTGAGACCCCTATGTCGAGACGGACCATTGAGATACTTCTTCATGGGACTTGGTGGCAGTTTTCATGTCGACACTTGTCTTGATATCAGACCCTCCCAGAATCAAGCATGCATTGTGGAAACGTTGTGGCTGGCTGTGCACTAACGACTGTTCATGGATCATGTGTTGGTCCGACAGTTCTGACATCTGTTCCTAGATCATGTGTTGGTCTGACAGAATATCTGATCCTGGATCATATGATGGTCTGATAGCTCTGACGACTATTCCTGGATCATGTGTTAGTCCAATAGTTCTGACTTCTGTTCCTGGATCATTTATTAGTCCGACAGAATAGCTGGTCCTAGATCATGGGTTAGTACAACAGCTCTGATGATTCAGTGGTTATATCTGATCATCTTTATCTCTCTGAATAAGATGTATACCTGGTTGAGTTGTGTTAGTGACTTTTGTGTTTACCTCATGATTGAGATGGATTACTTGATAACATAAGTATATGTATGGGCATATACCTAAGTGAGGTTATCTGTTTATTTCATACCTTGTGGTTTATCTTGTTGGATTTTTTAAGACCTTGTGGGTCTTGGGGTCCATATTGAGCATCGTTATGCTCAACCCTGCACGGGCTATGCCTGCACCTTATTGTGTTGGATGTAGACGAAGGACAACATAGACCGAGGCTGAGTGTATGAGGACTGGACAGTACCCATAGGTGGACCACACGACATGACGGTACACGGTGGAGACAGACATACGTGGATTGTTGTGGAGGCTATCTATAGATACCATTTAGGTAGGATTTCCTGAAGGAAAATAAAGCAGCGGTTTCACCTTTTTCTATTGTACTTGTTTTTCCTTGTACTTTCAGTTTCCTTGTACTTTACAGTTGGGCTTTAATTTTTGGCCCCTTTACTTTTCATCACTTTTTTTGTATATTGTTTTACTTAGTTTATTTCTTCCATCTACTCTGTTTTGTATGTATAATATTTGTAAAGGTGATTCCTTCCCAGATGTCATGATTTACACCTTTGGTGCCAGACGCCAACCCCTAGCCTATGGAAGGCGGGCTTGGGGTAGTCATGGCATGGGCCCCAGGGAACGGGTCATGAAAAAGATCATATCGACTATTACTAAAGTAGTGTTATGTTGTTTTCTCAAAAATGTGGTAGCTATTCTCACTAGGGAGGGTTGGATATCTAATATTGTCATGTAGGAACAATTCTGTTCCTGTTGATTTGTATCATGACTCAAATAGCTGGTCCTACTCTAGATTATGGTGAAATTAAGTATAAATCTTTTCCTCCAGTGGTAAACTACTTTCAAGATTTATTTTCGGAAGAGTTCTATATCTTAACACCTAGGCGATATATCGAGTTTATGATTGATTTGGTGCTAGTAATAGAAATATTTTATATCCTTCCATATAGAACGTCACTAGTATGACTTCATGAGTTGAATGTACATTTTGCAGATCCAAAAACCAAGGGTTTCATATGGTCGAGCATGTATCCTCGGGGTTCTCTAGTTCACTTCACCAAGAAGGGTGATGAGAATTTACACTTATGTGTGGATTATCAGAGGTTGATACAAATGATGGTTGAGAATTGTTATCCTCCTTCACACATTGATGATCACTTATATCATATGAGAGGTGATAATTTCTTCTCCATGTTTGACTTGGGATAATGATACCATATGTTGAGGTTGATACCATCATATGTACATCAAACTTGTTTCAGGAGATGGTATGGCTTGTATGACTTCATAGTTTTATCATTTGGGTCAACAAATTTGTTTTTAGTATTCATAGACTTAATGAATGATATATTTCATCCTTTTATGGATGAGTTTGAGTTAGTTTTTTTCAATGAAATATTAGTGTACTCCCAGTAAGAAGATGATCCTAAAAACACTTTGACATCATCCTGAGTACATTAAGAGTGCATTGTATTTTTTCTAAGCTAACTAAATGTAATTTTCAGATTAATTAAGTGCACTTATTAGGCTAATTAATCTTAGAGGAAAGAGTTTCAATAGAAAAATAGAAATATTAAATCCATGGTATTTTGGAAATGACCCAAAAATTATTTTGAGATTTAGATATTTTTTGGTTTAGTAGGTTATTATCCGTGCATTATCCAATACATCTCCCATTTGGAAGCCCTGATGTTTGTGCTGACTAAGAAAGTGGTAAATATTTTGTTGTCAGATGCTTGTGACATATGTTTTTAGGATCTGAAATGAAAGTCGACCTTAGCACCTATCCACACCTTACATATTATGGGAAAATTATAAATCATATATTGTGATGCTTCCAGATTCATAATCAAAGTAGTTCTGATGCAAGATGATCAAGGGGTTGCTTATGTCATTTAGTAGCTGGGACCAAATGATAGTATTTATCCAACTCTCAATTTGGAGTTAGCAACAATTGTACATTCCCTAATATTCTGGATACATTATGTCATGGTTGAGAGGTTTTTGGAATACATGGACCACAAGATGCTCATGAACATCATTTCTATATGGGACCTAATCCTTTTGCAGAGGAGGTGGGTTGAGTATCCATAGACATTAAATTTTTAATTTTCTTATACACCAGAAAAGGGAAATTTTTTTGTTGATCCAACGATCTGAAAGACGATAGTAGAGGTAGTATGAATGTTTTGTGACAAGTGGTGGGTAATGGATTCTTTGTATACATGCATCTAGATGTTGATGAGTTATAAGGATGATTATCACTTACATTGAAATATGTTATACATTTTCTTTTAGAATATATTAAGACCAAAATGTTATCTAATCCATTGGGATTTTTCCTAAGAGATATCTTATATGTTGCTGAGACACAATTGGGAGGATCTGTTGTTAGTGATAGTTCTCTTCTTTTATTTGTTTGAGTATGGGTATATATGGGTTTACACGAGGAGGTGATGAATGATTTTCATTCACCCAGATGGGTGGTAAATTTTGGTTTGATAGATATATATTAGGATCCCCATAGATAGTACTAGTGGTCTGGAATATAAAGTGAGGTTGCCTGATTTTTGGAGAGATTTTGTACTTATCATTAAGTGTATTCTGAGAATTCGAGGATTGTTGGGATTTTGCAGCCTTTGATCATTTCTGAGTGGAAATGGGTTGTTTTCACAACAGATTTTTTGATAGAAAAACCCAAGAAAAACGATAACAATGATGTTTTAAGGGTAATTTTGGATCGACTAATGAAGGTATCCTACTTATTTTCTATCAAAGAGAACCTCATAATTGATGATATGGATAGTCTCTACATGTGTGAGGTTGTACGACTACACAGTGTTCCAAGGAGTATCATTTTAGAGAGAGATCATTTATTCAAATCCTATTTATGGTAATGTCTTTATAAGGATATGGTATTATAAGTTATTTTAATTATATACTATCATCCGTAGAGTGATAGTCATAATGAGAGGACTGTTTATGTTCTAGAGGATGTTTTATAAATTTTTTTGGATGTTGGTGGTTTTTTGAGAGCAGCATATGGAACACAAGGTGTTTTTATATAATAATAGCTACTATGAATCTATGATAATGGAACCCTTTGAGGATTTTTACGGAATGTTTTTCCATTTTCCACTTTATTGGATAGAGGTAGGCGCGTCAGCACTTATAGGGCCTAGTGTTGTACAAAAAATGTTTGATCAAGTCCAGCAGATCAATCATCGATTGGTGGCCACATGTAGTATACATAAATTTTAAAATTACCATCAGATATGACCTCTATAATTCAAAGTTGTTCATCATGTTTATCATTGGGTGTCTCCTAGGTTGGGGAAATGTTGTGTCAGGAAATAAGGGAAGCTAGCGTCCAGGTTTTCTGGTCATTTGGGAAAGTGGACAGGAAAAATCTAGTGTCATAAATTTTATCCCTTCCATAGTGTTGCAGTTACATGGATGATGTGTTTGAAATGTTGTAGAATCGATGATATTATCCAGTCTCTTCTCACAATGATAAACTTAGAATACATCGAGCATAGTGTTGATGTGTCTGTTGTAGAGAATCTGATAACAATTTTGAACTGTAGTGAGATGTATCTCAATGGTAAGACTATACTATTGGTCCGAATGTAATGGAAGCTTGGGAGAGTATATGAGGAACCCAAGTAGAAACAGTTTGATATATGATCATAATTTACATAATTTTTCCTTGATACCCAATAGTGATACTTGTAGAAGATTGAGGATGAGATATTATATAGTGGGGAGGTTGTAAGATCCAATATTCTTTCAAGGAAATCCATATTTATGTTTTTCATTTAAACATTTTCAATCAACTCCTGTTTAATGATAAAGATCCTTTTTTGGGTATAATGTCTTAATGTACAGATATGTATGTTTGTTTGAATTAATGGAGTCTAGGTAAATAGGTTATGTGTTACTCTGGGTTTCATTTATGTTGGGAAGATTTAAAGGGGGTTCAAGATGTTATAAAAGGAAAATGGGATGGAACCCTATCTGTAAAACATTAAACACTATTTAAATGGATTACACATAGTGTAATGTTTGACCAATTTTTATATTCCTCCAATGTGATGGGTTTTTTCATGTATTCCCTTAAAAATAATTACATGATCTGAAACCATATTACATGTATTGTAATTATTTTACCTAAATTTTTTATGTGTGTTGTGCAGTTAATTTTTATTTTATCTCACATTTAGCATTCTCATCTCAACCATTGGAAACCTTCTAGGTGATACAGGAGTGCCAAACTCCCATATGGAAACCCTTCTAGTGTGATCAATCCCTAGTAAGTGGTTTTGGTCTAGTCATACCTTATCCCCCTTATTTATCCAAAGGATGTAGTATAATTACATGACCATGTGTGTTGTTGGTTTTTATGTTGATCATTTTTGATCTACCATCCTTGTTGTGATTATCTTCACCACCATTCTCATGGGTTTTTTTGATGGAATCATTTTTTTGATCATTAGTTAAAGGAGGGGTCCTAAACCTTAACCCTATAGATTGATAATTTTCTTTTATCTACAATATTAAAATGGTCCTATTATATTGCGTGATGAGTAATTGAAATAATTAATTGATTATTCCATGGATTTAATTTGGTTCTAATTGGTTTTTGACCTATATTTTGCCTAAAATTAAGGTGAGAAAACTAAGGAATATAAAGTAATTTCCTAATTAATTAATGTGTGTCTAACTTGACACCAATTATTGGTGACTGATTTATATAGATTCATTGTGAATTGTAATTCTTATTGAGATACCTAGACTGTTATTTTTCGATCAATTGATATATGAAATTTGAAATTGGAAGATAAATGGTAATGTTCATAAATTTTCCTTGGGATATATGATGCGATATTGTGATGTCCCTGTTTTCATGACTTGTGTTGTAATTAAAAGCTGGAATTCTTATATAGTAGGATTGGACCAATAATATATGATAAAATGATTATATTGTGTTCTAGGCACAATGATATATGATGAAATTATTATATAGAGGGCTTAGCCCAGTGATATATAATAATGTTCTTATATAGTAGACTTTACCTATTGATAAATGATAAAATTATTATATAGATGGATATACCAAATGGAACATGATTAAATAATTATTTATAGGGATCACCCATAATTAAATGTAGAAATAATTATATAACATGTTTGACATATATTTTTGTGATTTATACCTTGTATTAATCTTGTGGTTGACATGGTTGTATTACATTATCAGAGACTTCCTAGAATTAATCATGGTAGGTTATGTTTTACATAAGTTATATGGTTATGGATGGAAGGGTTCTTATAAATTTTCGGAGATATTCTAGAATAGTGCCGAAGCAAGTTGATGTTGTATTTATTTTATTGTTCAATTAATTTATGAAATTGTTTATGGTATTATTTTATTTACTTATTATCAGAAAGATTATGCTTAAACATGGTGATGTTGACCTATTGAGTTATACTCACACCCCATTCATGTCTTTATTTGGTACATGAGAAGATTAAATGGATTTAGGTTTGGGAAATGGTAAATGACCATGTTTTTTTATTGTTTTCTAGTTGGATTGCCTAGAGTATGGATTTGAGGATAAAATGGGTTCAAAATTGGAGAATTTTTGAGTATTTTATTGATTCATCTAGTATTTTACTTTTTTATTAATTTTTTCATGAAATTTATTTAAATTCAAAAATATCATTACATTATTCATTTATTATTTTTTCTTTTATTCAGTTTTATTATTAGTTTTTTTTGTTGTATCATTTTGATTCTATTTTTTCCACACTCTAATATTTAATTAATATTATTGGATTATTCTTATATTTTGTAACTCTGTAACGAGGGGGTTTCGTTTTCCCACTATACATATCACACCCCTTCTATTAGTTAGCAACCTCTAGTGTATAGGGAGGCAAGATTGAGGTCTTGTAGACATCTCTCTTTGGCCATATGAGAGAGTTTAGGATCTGGGGACATTACAAAAAGGATTTATGTTGAAATTTATTTTCTTTTTAAGATTAT
Organism: Viscum album; assembly: GCA_963277665.1. Lineage (NCBI taxonomy): Eukaryota > Viridiplantae > Streptophyta > Magnoliopsida > Santalales > Viscaceae > Viscum > Viscum album. The sequence goes on from OY728164.1 coordinate 213,492,277, forward strand.
TAATGTTCAGGTTCTATTTATGGGAAAATATTTTTATTATTTCCTTTATCAAAATCTATTTTATTCTCCTTTTGTAGTGAATGTGGTTTATGAGTTAATTTTTAATTCCACTCTTTTTAATTAAATAGATTTCAAGAATGTTATTTTATATGTGATTATGGTCTTGTATCATCGCTTATATTGAGAATCGTTCCATTATATATTTTTTCAAAAATATTTTCAAAATATTTCTTTTATAGATATAAATGAATTCCCCAATCTAGATTACTTGATCATTGACTATGTTCTAAATGTTTTAAAATGATTTTTAATAACATTTTACAAACAGTCATCATTTTATGAACTAATATAGAATGTATTTACAACATTTAGGGATTTTCCCATTTTCATTACCTATATTTTTTAATCTTCATTTATAAGTTTTTAAATTCAATTTGAATGTAATTTATTTTCACAATAATTTATGATTCATTTGTTTTTATAAGTCATTTTGAATGTGAAAATGATATTTTCTTCATGAATATTTTTAATGATATTTTAATGGTATATCAATTCATCAATTTCAATAACTATTTAGGATACTTATTCTCTATTGAGGATATTTGGTATTGATGGAATCCTGATTCTTATTCGGGATTGGTAATGATTTTTAATGATATGTTCATTGATCCCTTTTCTTTTCAAGGGTTTAGTTAATTTATTAAATCATTAATATTCATTTATATGATTTTTATAAAAATATATGAGATCTACTGACATTATTCATGATGTGTTTCATTGATATTTTTTTATCTGAATTGTTGATCCCTATTATATCTAATGGGTGATCCGGATATAGCTTATATGATGGGTGCACCCCAAAAGCACTTGGAGACCCCTATATTTCTTATAATAATAGTGCACCCAGATGTAACTTCAATACATTAGGTAATGGTAATGTCATCTTGATAATTATATTGGATGTTATCCATACTTTAATTTTAATTTCAAGGGTTCTGTAATAGTTTTATGAAGATAACATTAAATGATACCATCACATTTTCTCCATTATTATTATAGGTTATTAATGGTTCCTTTATCAAGAATGACATCACATGTATTATTGTTAATGATTCCAAGGACCCATGTATCAGAGAATGATTTATTCCTTCATTAATTATTGATGATACTGATATTTTGGATATGAATTATCTTAAATTAGTCAAATTAACTTTGAAAATAATATCATACAATTATTCTCATCTTATTCTCACAGATGGAATTCAATTTTTAATTTTATATTTACCATTATTGGACACTTTTTCGCGCCTTTATAATGTTTATTTTTTTTACAGATTTATGAAAATTGAAAAAACATTGATCAGAAATGTTTCATATGTGAAGAATTCTATTATAGTTTTCGATGACAAAAAATAGAATATAAAATACTGGGTATAGTATAATTTATTATTTATCTTTATAATCTAGTTATTCATGAACCCACATTATTAAATGTTTTTCCATATTATTTAAAACTCTAAAGCACAAAATTCATTTGTTGTGTATGTGATAAAATAATTTCTTTTAATTTATGTTGCTTTTTTGATAGAAACAATTGGCTCAAATATATTGGTATCAAATCCAGAAATGTAATTTTTTGTTTTGGCACCATTTACCACAGTGCTCATTTGTGGCTATTATAGTTGTTATCATATTTGGGTTTATATAAATTTTTTTTCATTTATCTTTTCTGAGGTTATCCAATGAGTTATGGATTAAATTATGGTTTTATATTTTTAAGGTTGATCATATGATAAAATTCATAGAGAAAACATTTTGATGATTTAAGTGATGTGATTTTGGGTTCATTAATGATATCATGTGAGACATTTGATTAGGTTCTACTACATCTATCCTATAGGATTAATGTGATTAGTTATTTGAGGAAGGATTCAATTACAATTATATAAATAAGTTTAATGGTATTGGTGTCGGTTTGGGTTTATCAAATATCAGAAGTTGAGGTAATTTTCAGTTATTACAATTTTATAAAATATGATATAGCTAATAAAATTATTGAAATCCGAGGTGGTTACTATGAGACGAATGATGAAGTTATTTATTTTGTGTAACATTATGTGATTTTGGTAAATAGAATTTTATAAGAAATTATGATGGCTCATGGGTAAATTACATTTTGGAAGCATATATGATCTTAATGTGGACTAATGAGGATTCAACTTATTTATGTACATAATTATCATATCGTGGACATTATAAGACTTGGGTATACATATTATTAAATATATGACATTATGATAGAATAATGTTAATTAGAGATGGATGTTAAATTAATCATGGAAGAATATACGATTAATTCTTTATAATTGTTCTGTTTCAATCTTAGTCAAGTATATTTCAAACAATTCTTAGTGTAGTTATTTTTGGGATGAATTAGATTGATCTTTGGGTATTACATGTTGAATTTTAAATATTAAAATATTATTTATTTAGATGAATGTTTATGAAATTTGGGTATTATCTAAACATTTTTTAAGAACCTTTGTTTTTCTTACTGTGTAGAGGCAGAAGTTATATAATTTTGTTGAAGTTTATGATAAGATAAATTATTATTTTATTCCTTCAAGTAGAAAAAATTCATCTTGAGTACTCATAATTTGTCCAAAATAGTGATGTAGTAGTAGAAATTAATTAAATGATGAATTTAACTCCTCATGTATGTATATTTCTGTATGTTTATAGTATATATGCCCATTACATCCAAAAAATATAAATAAGAGCTTAAAATAGGAAAATTCACTATTACATTATATTTTAAAAAATCAACCGTCACTATCAAACATCTTTCATTTATGGTTTTTCGGCCACTGAATTTATTATGATCACTCACTTTCTCCAGATTAATGATCTATTTTACTCTCCATCGTTATATGGAAATAATTATATTCTTCAATGTTGATATTTTCACATCCTACTAATATTTTATTATTAGGAAAATTAATATTTGTTAACCAATATTACGATTGAACTTCATTTCCTATATTTTGAAGAGAAATTTTTCTTATTCCTTTTTATGATGAGGGATTTCATCAATTGTATTTTTAAATTTCACCCATTGATTTTAAATATTAAGTGGAAAATTGTGAGTACTGTGTCTCATAATATATGGGAAAATGTAATATCTAATTATTTAGAAAACGATGATGATCTTCAATACCATACAAAATATGAAACATCAAATTTTAATAAACCATGTAATTTTATTATTTAAATTTGATCATTAGAACATAGTCGTTAAATTGGATGGTAAGAGTAAAAGTATCTATTTTTTGATATTTATATAAAGGGTATAATAAATAAAAATTATTGAATAATTATTTAAACAATATTAAACTTCTCAAATTCATTTAATCACTTAAAGACGTGTTTTCTCCAAAAAAATTTTATTACTCTTTATGAGAAAAAAATAATAAAAATTCAAATAAATATTAATATTATTTGATAAAAGATATATATTTTTTAACTCAATATAATATAATTTTCATTAGGTAACATTTTGGAATTTTTCTAAAAATATTCATTTTTCTTTAAATAGTAAAAAAACATTATGTTTTATTGAGTAAAATTTTTTCATTTAAAGTATTTACAATGTAAAAATCAATTTTTATTATTTTTAAAATTTAATTAGTTTATTTTGTTTCTAAATAATCCAATTGTGTTTTTAAATCTTATTTTAAATTAAAATTTAATGTAAAATAAGTTTTTACCTGTAAAGATGTAAAGACCCATAAATTTCAAGGAAAAGGTTTTCATAAATTATTGGGGTTTTATGAGTACGGAGCATCTGACAACGCTTCATTCTGAGGCCCAGTGTGCTCGGAATTAGATTTCAATGTTTTTCTTGGGTACGTTCAGCAAACGAATGAGCCAGTTTTCTATCTTTTGAACCAATGCTCAGAATTGAAATATGAGGGAACCAATGAATTCACACCACCCGTAATTGCTTAAGGGTACCTTTACCATAGTTGCGTTTGTGCGGGAGGAGAATTTAAAAATTGAGGATTAAATAAGAAGTGAATAAAAATGTGGAAGAATTTTTATTCTCTATCTAAGTGGTTATATCCTACATCGGGGTGTTGGGGTTTGCCCCTAAATACCCATGTGAGGATATTTTTGATGTGAGGCCCACACGAGCCCCAACCCTTCACATTCCCTAAAACTTTTTAACCCCCCCCCCCTTTAAACTTGTTAACTCTTCTTTATTGAGGACTCTTCCTCTCCCTCTCTCACTCCATTAAAACTTGTCAACCTATCAATTAATTAATTAAAAACTCATGTTTTAATTAATTAAGTAAATTGGAATTTAAATTTTAAATTTTGAATGCATGGAATGATTTAATAAAATAAGGATAAGCCTTATTTTATTTTTGGTTGGCTTGTTGTGTTGAGATTTTGGGGAGGGAGCTCTTGAGTTTTGAAGAACTCTTCATATCCATTGTTGAAGAATGCCAACTCTCTAATTAAGAGCTTCGACTCGGCAACCCCAAATTCGCCATCCTCTCTTCCTCCGCGACAATGGAGGAGACACCGACGTAGGAGATATCCAACGTTGTCATTCCTTGTTTTCTTCTCTCTGTGAGAAAAATGGGAGACACCACTTCCTCCTTGGACGCTCTCCGTTGACATCTACGAATCCTTCACTCACTATGCCGTCAACCGCAATGCCGACGTTTGTTATCATTTTTTGACGTAGGGGTGTGTTTTGATTGGATCAATGTTTGAATCTTCTATGCTTCTTATTTTGTTATCTTTAATTGCCTGCTACTGAACTAATACGTAGAGACTGGGCGAAACTAACATGGTCTGAATTCTATGCTAATTTTGTGATTGTTGGCGGTTCTTCGTGTTCTTCATGTGTGACGAAAAACAAATCATTACAAGTTTGTGAAGTGACACAATGATCCCAAATTAAAGACACATCATCATGACAACCAAGCAGAGGTGCATCGACAATAGCAGGCAACAGTTCGGACCAGAACGGGATGGACCGTTCATCGACCATTCTTTGAGAGAGAATTCAAAATGTGTTTTCGGATCCGATTGGAAGCCCGAGAATGCCGGAATTTACTTTGAGACAACAGGGTGACCTAGAGTCTGATGTTTCATGATGAACGAACGATCGGAATGAAGAACCGGCATCAAGGGAGGCGCGCTGGCCAGAGGCATCATTTTTGGAAAATTATAGACTACAAGGTGTGTACTCTTGGAGAACCAACTATGTAGTGTGGGAATTCTGCGGCTAGGGCTTCAGATGTTAGACGATTAACACATGTCGTGTGACCTCTGTCACACGGCGTGTACTCGCCATACAACAAGGAGGAGGAGGCTACGTGAGACTCGGTGTGTAACCCAGGAATACACAGACACAGTGTGGAGTACACAGGCATGTACTCTAACACACGACCAGACATGGCCAATTGTGTGGGCTAACCCGTGCACCAATTACACAGGTTGGAGAACACGAGTTGAGGCCATGTAAGGGCACATGGCCAGTGTACATGGAGCCGACCCCATAAGTTTGGACATGGCGTGTAACCATACCACACGCCGTGTATGTACTTTTTACACGAACAACCCTTCGACACGGGCTGTGGTACACGGACAGTACTCGGGGTCTGAAGACACGGCGTGTAACCATACCACACGTCATGTACTCACTTTTTACATGAACCACCCTTTGTCATGGGTTGTGGTACACGGGAAGTACCCGAGGTCTTAAGACATGGCATGTAACCATACCAACATGTTGTGTACTTTTGGGAAAATGGCTTGGTCATCTTGTACTCAGTGTCTTGGACACATTTGTTTGGTTTATTCCCTATGACATAGTGGACCTTCAGGATACATCAACTATGAGCTTAGTGACAATTGATGTATCAACCCCCTCTTTACTCATAGAGTGGACCCTCCCGGAATCAAGTACGCTGTGTGCGGGAACCCTAGAGCTAGCTGAGATTGCGATGACTACTGTGCGGGGATCCTCTGTGGGTTCGATGATGAAGATGATTTTACTTGGATCCTATGTGGTTTCGGCCATGAGGACGACTGTACATGGATCCTCTGTGTGTTCGGCAGTGACGACGACTGTACATGGATCCTATGTGGGTTCGGCAGAGATGGTTATTGTACTTGGATCCTACATGGGTTCGTCATAGATGACTTCTGTACTTGGATCCTACGTGGGTTCGGCAGGGAAGATGATTCAGAGGCTACATCTATCATCACCACCCCTCTTCGTGAGAAGTATACCTATGTGAGGTGAGTCTTGAATTTCATTCATTATCATCGATGTGATTGACTTTCTTTCCTGTTTGGACTGGGTTGTGCTTTCTTGTGTGGACTGGGTTGTACTTAGGCTCATGAGTTGGAGTCGAACTGGAATTGGTGACTTAGGTATATGAATGGGCATATACCTATGTAGAGTTTGTTGATACATTGTGTTTGTATATTTCCTGTGTGGTTTATCTTTTGTGGATTCTAGGAGACCATCCGGGGTCTTAGTGTCCCTACTAAGTATCATATACTGACCCCTTCACAGGCTATGCCCGCACTACGTTGTGTTGGATACAGATGACAGACATCACTGATCGAGGTGGAGTCTTGTGGAGAGGGACGGTACATAGAGGTGGACCACTTGGAGGGACGTACACGAAGCGGATGACTGGACCCGAGGAACTGAGGAGACCATCTTTACCCACCCTTCAGGTGAAATATCCAGAGGACGACTCAGTAGATATTGGTTTACCTTACTACTGTTGTACATTCTTTTTATTTGTATTGTAATTTCAGTGGAGTTTGTATTCTGGCCCATTTAATTTTCCTCACTTACTTTTGTTCTCTATTTACTTAGTGTTTACTTCATCTTGTATTATCTATTGTGATCGTTTAATTATATAAAGTCAATTCCTTCCCTTTTATCTAGATTTACACCTTTGGTGCAAGTCACCAGCCCCTGACCTATGGAAGGAGGGCTTGGGGTAGTCACGACACGGGTCTCGAGGACGGGTTGTGACAAATTGGTATCAGAGGAATCAGTGCTACCGCAAAATATAGGACTCTGATAATTTCTTCTTGTGAAGCAATATTTTTAAGGGTATTGACTATGGTTATCAGTCCATGGAGTCCAGTGTTGGTGTGGCGGCTGATGTATCCATACACGAGGACCCCGACTTCGGATTTCCGATACAGTTCAAGAAAACATTGATTGCATGTGTGTTTCAAATGTTTTCTTAGTGATTACATTGTGTCAGCACACCATGTATACTGTATTAACCATGACGCACCTATTTAATTTTAGGGTGGCCCCACGAAGGTAGAAAGCTAGGGTTCCGAGCATTAAGTGAGATGGCATCCCACTGAGTGATGAGACCTCGGTGCAGGGCCCCATTACAGCGGAGGCACCAGAAGTAACTCTACCCACTGGGCCACCAATACAAATAGCCCCAGTAGCGGAGGGTGCACGCCTCCTGAGTGCACTGCACGAATTTCAGCGATAGAGTTTGCCCAGGTTCTGAGGAGAGATGAACCCTCAAGTAGCTGAGGATTGACTAGAGTCTATCATCTGAGTCTTCTGATTGGTTGGGACACCAACAGATCATATGGTGATCCTTGCGGCGAGTCTCCTACATGAAGCAAAAGGTATATGTTGGAGCCTGATGCTCTAGGTGCACGATGAGGAATCTCTACATTAGATGGACTTCGAGGGCCTCTTCTACTCGGAGTTCCTTCCATCCACCATCCGTGCGATGCGCATCTTGGATTTACTAAAACTACGGAAGGGCAGCCTGACAGAAGCCAATACTCCGTGAGGTTTACTGACCTCTCGTGCTACTCCACGTACATGGTACGAGACCCATTCATTCGGGTTTATACCTTTGATCAAAGACCGAGGCATGAGATCCGGGCTTTGATGATCTCCCTCAGCATTAAGATGCATGCCGGAGTACTGGATCGAGACCTTCTTGTGGAGAGATTCCTTGTTGAGCCGACGCCAACAGTGAGGCCTACTACATGGTGACATGTAGCAGAGTCTTCTTCAGCCTGTAGTAGACAGATGTCACAGATGTCCAAGCGGACAAGGACATCAGGTGGGTGGCCTCAGGATACTGGTACGGAGGTGCGGGGAACACACAGTAGAGCCAATCATACGAGAGGCAGGTAGTGCTATGCATGTGGCGGGTAGGGCCACATGGCTCGTGACTGCCCGACCCGTCATGAAGAGAAGTATCAGACGGTTGAGGGACCACCCATGTAGAGGGAGAGGTTTGACCGTGGCGGTCTTCAGGGAGTAGGAGGACAAGGTAGAGGAGCTGGCTGAGATGTGGGTGGTGGGCGACACTTTGAGGCTCTACCACCACCACCACCAGGAGGTCCACCCCAACCACTGGGAGCTGGTGGACAAAGGCAGGCTCACCTTTAGGCAGTGGAGGATTACGACCGCGACGCACATGAGATGATTTGAGGTACTATATTTTTCTACTCCACCCTTGCTGCAGTTCATATAGACACAAGAGCATGTCATTCTTTTATTTCCGCTGCCCTTTTTCAGAGCTCGGAGATTCTGACAGAGCCGTTGGCTCAATCCTTACGGCTAAGGACTCCAACGGGAGCAGACTCGTCGATTACGCACTGGTGTTGGCAGTGTGAACTTACTCTAGGAGGCAAGAGCTTAGGCTGGGATCTTCTTGTAGTGGTGTCGTGGCCTTATAACATCATCTTAATTATAGACTATTTATCTATATCCCATGCCCAGATTGACTGTATTAGGCGCAAAGTGCGGTGTGTTCGCAGAAATGGGAGCAGGTTCACCTTCACCGGAGAGAAGGGAGCCTTTTCAGCGTAGGATGGAATTATGCAGAGGAGAGAGCAGCCAATCCCCCATTAGTTGGCTAGTCTCCTCCTAGGAGCAGTTGATGTGCAGAGTCCAAGTTTTCTTGTTATGGTGGATCAGTATGTGGAAATTTTTTCTGACGATATTCCAGGAATACCACATCGTAGAGAGGTAGATTTCTATATTAACCTATACCCCAGGAAATCCTTGATATATACGCCAGCATATCAGATAGCTTATGCTGAGCTTCATCAACTGCGGGTACAGCTGGATGACTTTTAGGGTAAGGGATTCATTCGACCCAGTGTTTCACCCTGGGCTTCTCCGATTTAATTAACCTAGAAGGCGGATGGGAGGTTATGACTATTTGTCAACTACTGTCACCTGAATTAGGAGACCGTAAAGAAAAAGTATCTTATTCCGAGGATTGAAGACCTCTTTGATCATATCAATGGAGCATGATGGTTCTCGAAGATATTCCTCAGGTCAGGCTATCACCAGCTCAGATTTTGAGATGAGGATGTGCAGAAGACGACCTTCAAGTGTCGGTATGGACACTATGAGTTCTTGGTTATGCCTTTCGGCGTAACCAATGCTCCAGCAGTTTTTATGAGTCTCATGAACATGATCTTACAGCCTTACCACGATTGATTTGTCATAGTCTTAATCTATGACATACTGATTAACTCAGCTACTGATGAGGAGCACGCCTACTACTTGCGGGTTGTACTAGACACACTCCGAGAGAACTAGATTTATGGTAAGCTCTCAAAGTGTTAGTTCTGGATTCGAGAGGTCCACTTCTTGGGACACGTCATCCCTAAGGCATGAGTTTTGGTGGTTCCTGCGAAGATCGAGGTAGTACTTGCTTGGGAGCCACCTAGGAGTGTGATGGAGGTGCAGAGCTTCGTAGGACTGGCTGGGTACTATTGGAGGCTTATGTCAGACTTCTCCAGAGTTTCCGCACTGCTTTCATCTTTGACAAAGAAGGGGAAACCCATCGTGTGGTTAGATAGATTTCAATAGAGCTTCTAGGAGCTGAGACAGATATTGACCTGTGCACCCATCTGGAGACTATCATAGGAGGGCGTAGGGTACGTAGTTTACTGCGATGCATCAGGGACTGGACTCAGGTGTGTCTTGATACAAGAGTGGGTAGTTATCTCTTATGGTTCACGATAGTTGGGGAGGCATGAGAAGAACTATGCTACCCATGACTTGGAGTTATCAGCAGTGGTCTTTGCCTGGAATATGTGGCGACACTATCTGATGGGAGATCACATTACAATATACTCAGACCACCAGAGTCTCAGGTACATCTTCTCACAGAATGACCTGAACCTGAGACAACGGCGATGGCTTGAGTTCCTCTTGGACTATGACATTGAGATAGTATATACTCCCGGGAAGGGGAATGTGGTAGCTGATGATCTCATCAAGAGATAGGGAATTTAGCTACATGGAGAGGTGACACAGAAACTAGCCGCATTATAGAAATACTTCATGGATAGAGATAGATTATCCTTTCTATAGTCACTCATAGTCAGTCCTCCACTACTTCAGCGAGTTAGAGAGGCATAGTGTGGGGACGTTGACTGTGATAGCCAACATGCACAGATATCTATAGGATAGGTGCCTGATGGATTTTCTGAAGGATCAAAGCACCTCATCCTCTTCCGGGGACGTACCATGGTACCAGATGCACTGCATGAGGATGTGATGAGGGAGTTTCACACTTCCCCTCTTGCGGTACATCCAGGAGTGGCGATGATATACTGGGATCTCCGAAAATAGCAGTGGTTGCCGGTATGAAGAAGGTTGTGGCCAAATTTGTTTCATGACGCCTCACCTGCCAACAGGTGAAGGCAGAGCACTAGGTACCGATAGTATTGGTGAAACCCTTAGAGGGCCCAGAGTGGATGTGGGATGGGATATCCATGGATTTCGTGACGTGGCTCCCACGTAATTCCTGAGGACACGACTCCATTTGGGTGATTGTCGACCGACTCACCATGTCGGCCCACTTCCAACCTATCATAGAGCAAGGATCAGTGGATAGCATGGGACACCTCTACGTTCAAAATATCGTACGGATTCATGGTGTTCCATCGTCTATCTTCTATGATCGAGATTCTCTCTTTACATCCCGGCTTTGGAAGGGGTTGCAGGAGGCATTTGGGATGCAGCTATGCCTGAGCACCTTCTTTCATCCTCAGACGGATGGCCAGACAGAGAGGACCATTCAGACTCTCGAGGACATGCTCCGTGCATGTGTCCTCAACTTTGGTCAGAGCTGGTAGGATCATCTACCCTTGTTGGAGTTTGCGTACAACAACGGCTGCCACTCCACCATCTATATGGAACCATACGAGGCATTGTACGTCCGACCATGCAGATATCCTCTGTCCCGGACTGACCCTGGGGAGTCAGCATTCATAGGACCGGAGATGGTTCAGGCTACGACAGAGAAGGTGCAGATCATCCTGGAGTAGATGAGGACTGCACAGAGCCGACATAAGTCCTATGATGATAGGAGGCGTAGACCACTGGTGATCGAGGATGGAGACCACGTTTTCTTATGGGTATCACCTCTACGTGGATTACGGAGATTTGCCCGGGGCAACAAGTTATCTCCGCACTTCATCGGACCCTTCCAGGTTCTCAGTAGGGCAGGGGAGGTGGCTTATCGCCTAGCCCTTCCACCTCAGTTGCACCCGGTGCACGACATCTTCCACGTATCTTAGTTGAGGAGATACGTGCACGACCCGGAACATATCATTGATCATGGGGAGTTGGACATCGATGAGTGGGTGACTTTTGTGGAGGTTCCAGTGGAGATCAATGATCGACAGGAGTAGGTCCTATCTGGATGGTCGATTCCTCTAGTGTTCATTCGTTGGCAGTACGGGAACCTCCAGGAGAGTACATGGGATCAGGAGGCTGTGATCCATGTGAAGTACCCTATTTTGTTTTCCTAGTTTATGATGTAGCTTTATGGGGACGTAAATCCCGGAGGTGGGAGTAATGTAAAGACCCGTAAATTTCAATGAAATTTTTTTCTTAAATTATTGAGGATTTTACGAGTACACAGCTTATGGCGGCACATGATTCTGAGGCCCAGTGTACTCGGAATCAATTTTCTAAGTTTAGCTCAGATATGATCAGTAAACGAACTAGCGGGTATTGATATCTTTTGAACCTGTGCTCGGAATTTAAATTTGAAGGCACCGATGAATTCACCACACCGATAATTTCTTAAGGGGATCTTTACCATAGTTGCATTTGTGCGGGATGAGAAGTTAAAAATTGTTGATTAAATAAGAAGTGAATAAAAATGTGGACCAATTTTTATTCTATATCTAAGTGGTTATATCCTACATGGGGGGGTTGGGGTGGGCTTCTAACTACCCATGTGTTGATATTTGTGAGGTGGGGCCCACACGAGCCCTCACCCTTCACATTCCCTAAAACTCCTTAAACCCCCCCTTTAAATTGGTTAACTCCTCTTTAATGGGGACTCTTACTCTCCCTCTCTCAATCCATTAAATCTTGGCAACCTATCACTTAATTAATTAAACAACTCATGGTTTAATTAATTAAGTAAATTGGAATTTAAATTTTAAATTTTGAATGCATGGAATGATTTTATAAAATAAGGAGAAGCCTTATTTTATTTTTGGTTGGCTTGTTTTGTTGAGATTTTGGGGATGGAGATCTTGAGTATTGAAGAACGCTTCATCTCCTTTAATGAAGAACGCCAACTCTCTGACGATGAACTTCGACTCGGTGACCCTGAATTCTCCATCCTCTTCTTCCTCTGTGACAAGGGAGGAGACACCGATGCAGGAACTCGCCATCGACATCACGCCTTGTTTTATTCTCTTCATGATAAAAAGGGGAGACACCGCTTCTTCATCAGACGCTCTCCATTGACGTTTATGAATCCTTATCTCGTGACGCCGTCAACCGCAACGCTGACGTTCTTCACCATTTGTTGAGGTAGGGGTGTGTTTTGATTGGATCAATTTTTGAATCTTCTTTCCTACTTTTTTTTCCATTTAACTACCTTCTTCCGAACTAATGCAGAGGGACCAGGCCAAACTAACACGGTCCAAATCCTCCTCCAATTTTGTGATTGTTGGCGGTTCTTTGTGTTCTTCATGGGTGACAAACAACGGATTGTTATGAGTTTGTTAAGGGACAAAAAAAATCCCAAATTGAAGAATCATCATCACGAAAACCTAGAAGAGTTGTGTCGACAATAGCGCACGACGGTTCGGACTTGAACTGGATGGACCGTTCCGCAACCTTTCTTCGAGCGACAATTCAAACCGTGTTTTTAGAGCCGATCAGAAGCCCTAGAACGCAGTTATTGACTTTGCGACAACAGGGTGACCTAGAGTTTGAAGTTTCATGATGAACTAATGATAGGAATGAAGAACCGGCATCACGGGAGGCACACTGGCCAGAGGCGTCGTTTCTGGAAAAATTTAGACAATACAACATGTACTCCTGGAGAACACGCCATGTAGTGCAGGCATTCTACTACTAGGGTTTCAGACGTCAGATGATTAACACACGTCGTGTGACCTCTGTCACATGGTGTGTACTCGCCACACAACAAGGAGGTGGCGGCTACGCAAGACTCGGTGGGTAACCCGGGAATACACTGACCCGGTGTGGAGTACACAGGCATGTACTCTACCACACGGACATACATGGCCAATGGTGCTAGCTAACTAGTGTACCAATTACACAGGTAGGAGAACACGGGATTAGGTCATGTACGAGCACATGGCCAATATACACAGAGCCGACCATAGAAGTTTGGACACGGCGTGTAACCATACCACAAGAATTGTACATAATTTTTACATGGACATTCCTTCGACATGGGCCATGGTACATAGACAGTAACCTGGTTTTGAAGACACGACCTGTAACCATACTACACACTGTTTACTTACTTTTTACATGAATATCCCTTCAACACGTGTTGTGGTACACGGGCAGTACCCGAGGTCTAAGGACACGACGTGTAACCATACCAACACGCCATGTAGTTTTTTTGGAAATGGCTTGGTCTTCTTGTACTCAGTGTCTTGGACACTTATGTTTTGTTTAACCCCCTAAGACATGGTGGAACTTCGACATACATCAACTCTTCACTTTGTGACATTTTATGTATCGACCGCCTTTTTACTCATGGAGTGGACCATCCCAGAATCGAGTACTCTGTGTGTGGGAACCTTAGAGCTGGTTGCGACTGCGATGACTACCATGCCAGGATCCTCTGTGGGTTCGACGACAAAGACGACTATACATGGATTTTACATGGGTTCGTCAGTGAGGAAGACTGTACATAGATCCTCTATGGGTTCGGCAGCGATGAAGAATGTACCTAGATCCTACGTGGTTTCAGCAGTGATGGTTATTGTACTTGGATACAACGTGGGTTCAGAAAAAATGACTTTTGTACTTTGATCCTATGTGGGTTCGGTAGGGAAGATGATTCCGAGGCTACATCTATCATCCCCACCCCTCTTCATGAGTAGTATACCAGTGTGAGTTGAGTCTACACTTTCAATCATTATCATCGATGTGATTGGATTGATTTCTTGTGTGGACTGGGTTATTCTTTCATGTGTGGACTGGGTTGTACTTGGGATCATGAGTTAGAGACGAACTGGAATTGGTGACTTAGATATATATTTGGGAATATACCTAAGTAGAGTTGGTTGATACTTTGTGTTTGTATCTTTCTTTTAGAGGTTTATCTTTTTTGGATTCTGGGAGCCTTTTAGGGGTCTCGGGGTCCCTACTGAGTATCGTATACTCACCCCTGCACGGGTTATGCCCAAACTACATTGTGTTGGATGAAGACAACATACAACACAGATCAAGGTGGAGTATTGTGGAGTGGGATAGTACCTAGAGGTACACCACTTGGCCGGATGTACACGGAGAAGACGGCTAGACCCGAGGAGCTGAGGAGACCATATGTACCCACCCTTCAGGTGGGTTAGCCGGAGGACGACTCAGTGGTTTCTGGTTTACTTTTCTACTGCTGTAATTTTTTTCAGTTGTATTGTACTTTCAGATAGGTGTGTATTCTGGCCCATTTACATTTCAACACTTACTTTTGTACTCAGTTTACTTATTGATTACTTCAGCTTGCCTTCTCTATTGTGTTTGTTTACTTATATAAAGGCAATTCCTCCCCTTTTATCGGGATTTACGCCTATGGTGCTAGTCACTAGCCTCCAGGATATGGAAGGTAGGCTTGGGGTAGTCACAACATGAGACTCAGGGAAGAGTCATGACAAATGACATATTTCTTAGAATCATTGTTTTTCATATTAGTTTTTCTATTTAATTATTAAATTAATTATGAGAAGTCAAGAGTTTGGATTTTTAAAAATAATTCCATATTTTGAATCAATTGGTCCAAATATGGAAAATATATCCCTTTTATTTCCACTCAGTATGAATATTATCCATAGTAATTTTTGTTTCCATGGGAAAGGATGTATCGAGTAATTAATTGTTTAAAATAGTATTATAAGGACTATAAAATGACACTGACCATTGGATTAATTTGTTGGATGAGTGTATATCATACATAATCATCACTGGTTGTGTACTATCAAATGCTTACAATTGGGATTCTATTATGACATTAATAATATTTTTTGTATAAAAAATTAAAAAATGTTATCCTCTTGTATTTAATAACTAAAATATTTTTACCATTGTCAAACAAAACTATTTTTCTGGTTACAAATATTCACATAAAATATAAATGATATACCTTTATCTAGATAATTTGTTTTATTTTCTTATATAATAAATATTTACCACAAATAATCACATAAATTTGACACGATAATTATTAAATTAATGATGAAATAATTAAATGATGTTAAAAATAATAAAATAATTAAAAATACATAATAAATTTGATATATAATGCCTATAGAAGAATATATCTATTTAGATATGTAACAAAAAAATAAATTTCAATTTATTTCTCCATTTTATTAAACACATTGTCATGAATAGTTATAAAAACTATCATTAATGATATTTTATTATAATAATTATTTTACTGAAAGATAAAATATTCATGAAAATAGTATATTGTGAATATTTATTATGATATAGTTTACAATAGCATCAATGACCTATGTATGTGATTTTTTCCATTTATGCTAAATATTTTGACCCTAAATGATTTAATATACATGTTTTTAGGATATGTTTTAAAGGGGTTAATGGGTGGTTAAAACCAAAAGGATTGGTTAAAAATATATTGAACACATGTCTAATTTTTATATTATAATATTATTTCAACTTTTAGTAATTATATAATGTAATAAAATTATTTTGGAGCCATTTGGAATAGAAAATTAATATATATTAATTTAATGTTTGGAGAAATTTAAAATGTGCTCCTATACCCCCCTATAAAATGGAATATCTTCTTCTCAGCAATTCAGACTTTAGAACTAGTTTTATTCTTCCAGTTGCTCCTAGAATCATATCCTAACATCTCTCCCCCATTCTAGCTTCCATATTTATGATTTAATATCAACTTAATTGGTTTTATGGTGTTAAAAATAAGGTCGTTTCATAAAAAGAGGTATTGTTCTTAAACAATTTATTTATTATTTCATCTTTTAAAACCTTCAAATATAACATCACTAATATTATATAAAAACATTAGTTTCATAAATATTTGGATATATTATTATTTTAATGTATTAACCTATATCCATCTCCACCCCTAATCAAATTGGGAACTGAATTCGTTGTTCATTTATATGGAATACTACCACAAGACAGACCAATGTAATTATTTTCCCCTCACCAACACTCACCGAGGGATATAATTATGGATAATATATATATATAAAATATATTACATAATTATTATTTTTTAATGGTAATATAAAACCTATATTCTTACGTATCCATTCACTTAAAAATGAAAACTTTTTTCATGCATATGTTTAGACTACCACCTCTACGAAGAAGGGATATTTGTTTTTAATCACCAAATCACATGTATGATATAACAAGGAAGGTCTAGAAAGATTCCTAGACTCCTGAATTTTTATTAAATATAATGAAAAATAACACACACAATATGATACGGGTATAAAAATTCCACATCCAAGTAAAAACTATATATCAAAGGGATCAATATCATTACAATAATAATAATAAAAAGCTGTACCAGCATCAGCCGACTCCCATTTAGATTGTGAATTTTTTATTTATTTAGAAGCACATAATACATCTCCCTAAGCCATTATTGCTCCAAAGTAATCTTATTTTGGCAATAATTCATGTCTGGATGGCCCCTCTTGGTATCAGTATCCCTATTTTTTCAAACCATAAAAGAGGACATACTAGACATAGCTCTGGGTATATTTGAAAAATTATTCCTTGGAAATCTCTTCATAAGAGAAGTGATGAATTCCTATCTATCAATCAACATTTTTCTCTTATTTGTGATGATATCATTGAAAACTTATTAATCAAAACTTCAGGCTGTATAAATCACATGTATGATATATATAAGTGTATTTATAGAAATAATTTTATATCTATGATATTAAAAAAAACATTGAAATATTATAATAACACTTAAATTTAGTAAATAATGATCATTTAAAAATTGAAATGTTACTCATGAGTACATATGGCCAACCATTTCTATTATTGTACAATAGATAATTTTTCTTAACTATATTTAATTGATGGATTTGAAAGTACAATTGAACTGTAAATATAATAATTATGTCATTATTAGTATTCTGTATATGATCTAATGATTAAAAATTTGTCCAAGGTCAACATAAAAAATAAAATTTTATATTATGGACAAAACGTCCTCAAAACAACTAACGTGGACTAAAATAATTATCTAATTAACTTTGATAATTTAAAAAATTAAAAATTATGTTTTATTATAATGGATTAATACAGGAATTGGTTTTTAAAAAATAATTTATATGAGTCGATATTATAGGTTTTGAACGACCTATATAGATATTATGGACTCACAAAAAGGGATTAAATCTCAATTTCTTTTCATTGAGAAATATTTTATTACTATTCACATAATATATTTTATATAAAATTTATACTACACCTTTACCAAATATATCAAATAAAAATCATAATTCATGATATTTTAAATTTCAAATTTTATTTTTTTTATCCATGTTTAACTGACATAAATGTTACCAAGCGGTAAAGACTTTATTAAATCAATTTGTTATCATTGGTTTACCACTCTTTTTTATTACCTTTGTAATGGAATTTTTATGTGTGAAATATTCTATAAATTACATTATTATGTATATAATAATTTTTTTTGGATTTATATTTTATAAAAACAATATATCCATTGATTAATTCTCAGTTTAATTGATATGATATCTATATGGGTAATCTATCTCAAATTTTCGTTCTTTGTGACATAAATTGATGTTCAAAACATAATTATTTTATGTGGTGCATATACTATCCAATTTATCGATATGATTAATTTCAATACATTTAATGTTTTATATGACTTTATTATTTCATGGTAATATGATTTAAGAGTTAAAAATGTTGAAAAGGCTTTAGGTTTTAACCTCTTTTCTTTTTTAGACTGTTTATATAATAGGTTCCTTAGGGGGAATTAGGTGATATTATTTTTTAAACCAAATACCTATTATTATCATATAGATAATAATTTTTTATATTCTTAGATTCCTTTTATTCCCTTATTTATTAAAAAACATCAACCAAAGTTATTTCCAACTGATATTGATCTTGTATCTTCTTTTAGATAAAAAATATTACTCTTCCATTTCAATTATTCCTAAAACATTTTCCAATGATTTTTTTTATAAATAAATTATTCCCAAAATCAATTTTATGATAAATTCTACCTTATATTAAAAGTATTTGAAAATTAAATTACATATATTTTTCCATTTGTGTGATTATTTATCAGCTTTTAGAAAATGATTAATTTTTTTTATCATTTACAAAAAGAAAGTATTTTCCCACAATGGAGTCCATTACTTGTTTTAAATATTCCTTTATAGGTTTGAAATTACATTTTCAGTATAAATATTTTATAAAATAACATAATAATTTTTAGTTTTTAGAAGTTATTTATAATGATAATTATATATTTTCCTCAGGAATGTTTATAATGACATTTTAAATTGTATTTAAATTCATTAAATTGCAACCACCCTTGATGATACTTATGATCCATCGAGGACATTTTGTAACAATATCATCTTCCTTATGACATCTGATGTGTCCTGCTATTTTTTAATATATTGTAATAGAACCAATATTCTTTCCATGGGTTCAACAAATTATGACGGGATTTATGGATTTTCAATGAAATTTACGAAGATATATGAGATCTATGCACTCTATTCATTATATGGATTATAAATATTTATTTTATGAAGGGTTGAGACCTATTATATATCATGGGTGAGCCTCATATGGACTATGTTATTGGTCACCCAAGATATCATTGGGAGAGCCCAATATAGCTTATATGTTTGGTGTTCCAAGATAGTGTGACAATGCATTATGTAATGATTATTTTAATCAGATAATTGTATCTTATATTAATTCTACAGTTATTACAATTCTACATTTTATGTCAGGGTTCTATGATAATAAATATCTAATATACAAACCTATTTTATTTATGATTTATATTGTTCTTTAATGATCCCTTTGATAATTATTGACATCACATGCCTTATGATTATCTATTCCAATGACACATGAATTTCTTAAATAATTATTAATGGTTTCATTACTAATTATCCCTGTACCGATGGGTATGAATTATCTTATGTTGTACTAGATCACATAAATTATCTTATCATGCCCTTATGATCATATTATTCTCACTGAGGAAATTTAATTTTTAGTGATTATGTTTACCTTTACCAGTCATTTTATCTCACCCTTCTTATTTTTCCATTTCCATAGGTTTTAATAAATGATGAAAATGATTTTTATTTTGAAAATTTTCATATGTAATGAAATTTATGGGAGAATCCTAACATAGAATTTGAAAAGTTGGGAACAATGGGATATTATATTTATCTTTATGAACTAATTTTTTATGATCTAATTTGTATGATCGTGTCCTAATTCAATTAAAATATAAACCTAAAAGATCCTTTGGTATGTAAATGATCAATAATTCCTTTTTATTGTGTATGTTTTTTGAAGTAAATAATTATGTAACATTTTTCAATTTCAGAACCATAAATGTAATTTTCATGTTTTTATCATCAAATCTGGGTGTGTGGATTTTTATCAACTTCATCTGATCCCATCAAAAGATAGGCGTTTCTTGAGGTGTGTTTTTCTTGTCTCACTTATAATTTAGTGAGGAAGAAGAAATATTCACCCCTTATTTATTTTTGGTAGTTCATAAATAATAATTCAGCATCATTTATGATGATTCTGTTTTTAATTATGGTAATTTAAAATTCTAACTATTTTTATATATTTCTGGATGTTTTTATTTCATGATTCATTAAATGGTGAGTGTTTATGTTATAGACTCATTTATTTGCAAGGTTTTATATGAAAATTTTCTAATAGGGTATATTATATGAATCTTATCTATTAAAACATAAATAAATTTTTAATCATATTATTACTTGATTTTCTATTAATTAATATCATTTTAACTATTTTTAGTAAAAAATATTACCAATAAACCATTTCAAATGAAAAGAAAGTCTTATTTCATACTTGTTAGATGATATTTTTCTTCCATTTTTCTCCTCTTTAAAAACATTTATCGATGTTTTTACCTATATATGAGAATTCAAAAAGTATCATTAGTGAATGAGTATTGAGGGGCATGTCAAAATAAATTTTAATTTTTTAAGAAAACCTAGAGGCTAACTAGGGTCATCTCATTTGGGGATGTTTCTTGGTTGTTCACCTAGACACCCAATCTCACATAACATGCTTATTTTTTTGTATTCTATTTAATATATGAATGAAAATAAATTTATAAGATAAATGGAATTATAAAAATTATACTGACATGAAATGATAGAATGAGATTAGTAAAGGAAGAACTCGACCTTTATGGGTTTTTTGGTGGGATCCATCATTCTCTTTGTTCGTGTTCATATGAAGATAGATAATTGAATTTTGATATCTGATGCTTAAATTACTATTCATATTTTAGTGCGTTGAAATATAACATGCATTTAGTAATATTAATTTCATGTCCTCCTATAATCCAGGTTTATGGCACACCTCAATCGAGAGTGTGAGATCTCCAAGGACCTAACTCCATCATATACCATTTCATCCACTGAATGGATCAACTCCATTATATGAATAGACTGAATCTAGTATAAGTGTGGGAAAAGAAGTAATAAAATAATTGAAAATATTTTCATATCATTGTCATGGTGGAAGATCTCCACTCTCATGCACATCACTCTTCTTCATCAAAAACATAATATAACATAAGAATTTGGGATTTGGATAAGTGAAATTTCCACTTACCTCACTCGGGCCAAGCCTCGGGTTTTCCCTTCATTTTTAGGGTAATAGGTAACAAATGATATAAGATTAATAAAATAGTATAATAAAATAAAAATAATTAGGGTGAGGAATGAATAAGAAGAAAGTGGGGGAACAATGCTAATAATACATGAATTTTTTAGCAATCTAAATTTTAATTGGGAACTAAAAAATTAAAGAAAACAAATAAAAAAGAAGAAAAAAAGAGTGAGATTTGACGCTAACCTCCCTTGGTGGAGACCTCATCCTTGCTTCCTCTAATGAAATGTAGTGGAATGTAAGGATTTGTAAATATGTAGCTCTCCACCTTTTACAGTCTACAATTTGTCCTCCATAAGATTTCACCATTTTGACCCATTAAATGGGTGAAGATCTAATTTCACCCTTCATAAAAGTTATTCATAAATTTTCTATGTGATGACTCTTATAATTTCAAAATAATTTTCCACTTTATGAAGGATTTTGGTATAAATACCGAGGATATGTTTTTTTGTATATAATTCTAGGTACCTTCTTTAAATATATATCATTCAATTTCTACATTAATGGTTGAATAATAAAATTACATTTATTTTATGAATTATACAATGTTTCCTCATTCATATCCTGGTAGAATAACATCAGTTGGTGGTGTGTATCCTTACTTATACTTCCATTGTGTCGGTGCGGTCCACACTGTCCACTCGAACAATTGTTCATCATGAATGATTTTTTCAGGCATCAATTTTTTCGAATCATCTCTTAGCTTTGAAGAAAAAGTTGAACAAAATAGATTGGTGGTTAATAAATAAAATATAAACACAAATTAAAATAATATTTTATTTTTTATTCCCAAAATACTCATATGATTAAAATCTATTAAAATTCTATAATTACCAAGGTTTTACATTTTTTTCTCAAAACACCTCATAAATCCAAAATAGACCCAAATAAGATCAAATTAATGAACTTATAGGATATGAATACATTATATAAATTTAAAAATGAGGAAAATATTAGATCTATCAATTCCCCCACAATTTTACAAAGCTTTTATTCAAGAATAATATATCAACATTGAATTTAGAGGACAAATATGTAACCAATATTCAAATTCAGATGTAATAAAATAAAACAATTTTCAATGTCATATAAAAATATCATTAATCCACATAATAAATAAATTTCATTTCTAATTTTTCAAAATACAATAAATTCATGTATTTTACTTTACCACTATAAAAATTATGGAACTTATTTCTTCTTTCATTAATGATTCTAAATTTATTATTATTAATCATTCCAAATCATTATCTACCTCACTTTTTAATATTTTCTTTCGTATCTCATGATACAAATCATGTAGAATAATTTTTATATCATGACAACAAAATCCTAATCCATAATGTTGTAAAGATCTACTTTCTCCACATTGTAAAGATAAAACACACATAAAATCATGAATACATTCAATTAAGGTTTAAATGACTCTGATGTTTATGTATGGTAGGATTTGTTTCATAAAAATATAAATCTCAAGGAGGTGGTGAATATTTAATGTAAATTTCATGATATCAATAATAAAAGTGTAATTAAATTATACCCTTCTATATAGATACTTCCACTTTCCTAAAAACTCAATGTAAGGCCATGGTCAAAGTAAAGTAGACTTAATCATTTGTGCACCCTCTTGAATTTTATTGAAATATTTTTTTGAATTATTTTTGAATTTAATGATTGAATAAAACCTCAAAACCAACACCTAACAAAATATAATAAAAATAATCAGTATAGTAATAGTGATTTTTGGTTTTCCAAAATCAAAACATATTTTTATTTCTTTATTTGTTTTTTTTATTATTAATTTCAATATTTTTTCAATAGGGAGAAAACAATAATTAGTATAATGAATTAATTAAATGGAATTTAAAATTACCAAAAAAAGAACCCCCCACACTTCTTCTTTATAATGTATATAATCCCTTCCACTCTGATTCCCTTAATCCGAGACTTCGACATTAAAATATCATGCAATTAAAAAGAGTAGGATTGGATTGGATAAAAATGACATGAAACATGGGTCATCTTTATAATGTTCACTCATAGTCTCTATGGGACATAGAAGGATTGATTTAAATGTGGATTTTAGGTATAATGGATTTTAAAAAGATATCTCAATCCTTTTAAATGTGTTTTTCCCTATCAGTAGCTTTGAAAAGTTTCAATACAAGTTCATATAAGCAAAATGTCCCAAGATAACTCAATATAAATACTCAAGAATAAATATGATGTAATTGGTCTATAGATCCTCTTGGGAATATGGAGTATGATTTTGGACAATCACTCAATGTATTATTAATAATAAAAAATCAATTTAATGAATTTCATAATACCAAACCATGAAAAATGTTTGGGAAATTTCATTTAAATGAATCAACTAATTCCATAAAATATTGATACATAATTTTAATATTCGTTCTCTCCATTAAACATTAAATTTTCTATTATAATCATTCAATTTCATTAACATTGAAATCCCAAAAAAAGATATCACTAGACTCATAAGAAAGTCATGTCTTCTAGATAAGTCAAGTAAAGCATGAATTCAAGAAAGTTCATGCCATTCCAGTTGAAATTTCAAATCATTATTTGTCATTAATATAATTAGTTTAAAATATTAAAAAAAAATTTGAACTCCCTTTATAATTAATATTAGTCCTTATCTTTCACTTCACGAGGCATCCTTTTTCCATTGTTACCCTATAAATGAAAAAACTTAATTATGCACAAGGATAATGTCATTAATTATGAATTTTTTTGAAAGAGTGGGATGAATTATAGACTAATTTATAAGATTTAATTTTAAATATAAATTCATATTCATGAATAATGAAAGTATGTCATAGAATGTAATAGATTAATCTCACTATGATCCCCCAAGTGGGCCCTGAATTTTTACTATATCTAGAGGTAATTACTGGTTGTTATCTAAAGTATGATAGTTGTGGTAGCTTCTATGAAATGAACCACCACATGTTAAATTTCCCACCATCCAATTATAATTTTTTGTTTAATGTAATTCCATATATAAAGTACACAAGATCTTATCCCTTCTAAATGTGTTACAATATGCATGCAATGGGTTGGTTGAAACTCCCCCTCCTTCATTCCTACATATAGAAAATATTCTTCTCATTTCAGTGGTTTATCCATGTGCGTTTAATTAAAATAATTTTCAAAGGTAGATTCAAAATTTAATATTGAAGTATTAATTTAATGATTTTCACTTTTAATCTAGGTAGCTTGTAGATTTGGTTCCTCAAGAAGTGCCACTGGGATATCTTCTTATACTCCCACTAGTAAATGTTCAACATCTCCATGGAGATCCAAGGGTTCCTCAACAGGTGCATATTCTTTTTCTTTATCTGCTATGAGGGTGTAATTCCAGTTACACTAATTTGAAAATTAAAAACAATTAGGCGTGATACTGAAATTAGTATAAAAAAAATTAAAATAATTTGTGTTCAAGAATGTGTTATCTCCCTAAGTTGGTTCGACATTAGTGTCCTCTTCAATTGATACTTCCACTTATATTCAATCTTCATTGGATGGAGGTATGCAGTCGGACTCCTACATCTATTCTTCAAAATCCACCCCTTGGGTGGTTTATTCTTCATCTAAGTCTTTAGAGATATGAAATGGTTGTGTTTCTTTTGATTTTAATGTTTTCGGTGGATCAATCAGTTCCTCAAATTTGTTCTAGAAGTTTTCAGTTAATGTTGATCTCCCACATGTAGCTCATCAGTAAAATCATTTTTATTTAACTCCTTAAAATGTTTTGGTGAGTAAAAATTAATCTTCATGTACCTCAATATTAACCTTCTCTAGTTCTTCAATTTCAATAAAATGTTGTTAAATTTCTTCCACTAATACCTCAAGTTCTTACTATAGTTCAGGGTCAGCATTCTCTATCAATACATGAATATAGTCAATTTTTCATTCCATTATTCTCCCCAAGTCATCCAGAGTTTTGATCATCCTTTCCACCCGTTCATTTATATCACTATAATATGCTTCTAGTTCTTGATATTTCACTTGAAAGTAATATTACCATGGATCAAAATTTTTGTTCAAATACATAGTGTTTTTTTTCATTTTTTTATTTGTTCAAGCAAACTAAACATATATTTACAATGGGAAAATAGAATAGATAAGTGACCCACAGATTGAATCCCCATAAATGGAAACAGTTTTTCCACACACCTGTCGTGGTTTGTAGTGAAACAATTTCAATTTCCAAATTTATCATTTTGGGTAACCAGGGTCATCTCACATGAGGAGATTTATTGTTTATTCACCTAATTACTCTAGAAACCTAAACTGTTTATTTTTTTTGTTTATTGTTTATTATGTTAATAAATTAAAATTTTTAAGAAAAAATGAAATTATAAAACATATAATAACATGAAATGATAATATTAGATTATTAAAGATAGAATTTTCCATTGAGGTTTGGTTTGTGGGTTCTATACTTCTCTTTGTTTTTGTTTAGATTATGTTTGATAATTCAATTATGAGATCTAATGCATGTATTTTTATTCTTATAATTATTATTGTGAAATCATGAATATTTTATCAGTCTTAATTTCACATCCTCCTATAATCAACATTGGTGGAACACCTCTATTGAGATTGTGACATGTCCCATGACATGGATCTAATTTTTGTTATTTCATCGATTGAATGGTTCAACTCCATTTTATTAAGATCATATATCAAGTAAAAGTGAGGTTAATGATTCAATAAAATAATAGAAATGATCTTGATATTAGTGTCACAGTGGATGATTGCCACACCTGTGAACATCACTCTTTCTCCTCACAAACATAATCAAACTAAATAATTTAGGGTCATAATATATGAAATTTCCACTTACCTCTCCAGGGACAAGCCTCGAGTTAGCCCCTCATTTTTAGGGTAATAGGACACTGTATGTAGAATCAGAAAAAAATATGATAATAAAATAAAAAAATGTGGATGAGGAATGAAGAAGTTTAAATCGATGGAGAAATGTTATGAATAGATAAATTTATAAGAAATATAAATCACAATTGAAAAATAAAACAATAATAAATAAAATAATAAATAAATAAAATAATTGGGGGATATTTGAGGTCGATCTCCCTTAGTGGAGATATTCTCCTTAGTGTATTGAAAGTAATTGAATGTTTTGTTATGGAGGAGGACACTTTCTTTTATAGACCATAATCATACCTTACAAATATTGTTCATTTTGACCTTTTAAATGGATGATTTACTCATTTTATTCTTCTAAAAATATTTTCACAAATGTACTCTCTAATCACCATCAACATTTTAGCATTATTATTCATTGTACAAAAGAGTTATGAAATAAATAATGTGGATAACATTTTTTGGATGATAATTATAGGAATCTTCTTTCAATTTATACCTTTCAATTTCCAACTTAATGGTTGAATAACATTACTTTTTTTTTGAAAAAATGATCAAATGTGTTCTCTTTTCATATCTTTGTGGCATCACATAAATTGTTTATCTGGAATGATTTTTTTGGGCCTCATGTTGTTAAAATCATCTATTCTTCATGAATACCATGTTTAGAAAATAAATCATGGATTCTAAAATAAGTATTCACTAAAATTAGAATCATATTTTAAAATTGAAACCCATAATACCCTTGTAATTAAAATATGTTGAAATTCAATATTTAAAAAATTGTTAAAATTTAGATAAAAATGTTCTAGAAATCCAAAAAATGACCCAGATATACTCAAATAGATAAATTTGAAGAATTAAAAGAATTAAAATACATATATAAATGAGTAAAATATTAGATTCATCATTAATTTTCATTTCCATTTATATAAAAAAAGTTTAAAAATAAATCAAACAAAGGAATCTATCCATCAAAAATGTCATTTGTATACATTCAAAACAATCCTAATATGATTTCATTATTTTTTATATTAATGGTTTCCGCATGTTTTCTCATTACATTAATTATTATTTTAGATGTTTTTATGCTTCTTTTGAATGAAAATTATAAACCTCACATTATGTAATTTTTTTTATTTTAAATAAAAGATTTTAAAATTCAACGGTTTTTTCATCCTGATATATTCCAATGAAATTTTAAAAAAAAATTTCATCTCTGATAACATCCTTTTATGTTACATCTTATTTATTAGGTATGTGATCTAATGGAAACAAATTTATTCATTTTTTATATGATTTATGATTATGATAATAAAATTTATATGAATCGACTTTATTTTCCATAGGTTGTGATATGATGATATGATTATTATATTATGATTTTATAGAACACATATTTATGGATCTTATTTTAGTACATGTGGTCACATTATAATCCAAAAATATTTTTTCACATTAAAAAAATAGGATGGGTTGTAACATTATAAACAATGTAAAGGTTATAACATTATAAACAAGAGTTGTTTGTGTTTTTTGTATCACTCTAATGCAATGGGTACTGATTGATTCCTCATGAAATAATAACTAATATAATAATGAGTAAACCCAATATAGTAGGGGAAAATGTAAACTTTCATAATAATATGACTAATTATTAACAATTTAAATGAGGTAATATGGATTTAACCCAAAACGATATGATTTCTTTTGGAAGGGAACCATGATTATGGAAATAATTTTCTAAACATATGTTCATGCCAAAAGCATATGTATTACACTTATTATATGTTCTAGTAGATAATGATATACGCTTTATGATTACATACTATAAGATATTATGTATTTTAGGGAAAACATATTCCATGATTAAATATATTTTACTTATTGGGTATGAAAATATTATGTTAGTGTCACTATCAAATATACATAATATTCTTATCACATATGAAAATTGGATAAAATCTCATATTTTTACCCTTACTAAAAATATTGTCTCACCCTTTATTATGTTTTCCATTCCCAAGGACACTATTATGGTAATAATGAATTATTAGATGTATATACTATAAGAAATAATAGGTTTATTACTAGAATATTATATTTTATTTCATGTTTAAAACAACAATGAGTTAGTCATGTGTGAATCTACCATCA
The DNA here is from genome assembly GCA_963277665.1 of Viscum album. Classification (NCBI taxonomy): domain Eukaryota; kingdom Viridiplantae; phylum Streptophyta; class Magnoliopsida; order Santalales; family Viscaceae; genus Viscum; species Viscum album. The sequence continues at coordinate 213,520,874 of OY728164.1, forward strand.
GAAGGATACCTAACTATTTAACCCATTGAGACGTGATATATTGTATGTTTTTCCTCAATGGTAAGGTAAATATTGATATTATGTTATTAGAGTCAGGGTGTTCTAGATGAATATAGGTTAAATTAGAGAATAGAAGAGATTCAATTTTTAAAGTATGAGGCCCACTGGGTAGACCACATGGTTTGACAACATGGTTTGGAAAAATCTGAATCAACTACGTCATTAAATCTTAAATTACAAAAAATGTTACATAATTATCTATAAAATCATGACTGTTTAGTTAATACCTAATGTGAATATGTATATGGAAAATAAAATCACTCATTCCACTTTCCATGGTAGTGTGCAAGGGTATCCGTTACCATTCTCTAACCATTAACAATATCTGAATTTTTTAAAAAATTGTTATATATAACCCATGACCAAAAATAACTCAAAAAATATATATAAATGTAAATGAAAACAAAAATAATGTATACATGGTTGGAATGTTTCTCACCAATCTGGATAATAAATTACTATTTCTTATCAAATATAGGATAATTGTAGTACCAATTGAAAAAAGATGATAATGTATTGAATAATTGAAGGAAGGTAATGAGATATAAATAAATGAATGAAATTTTTTTGATGATGTATGTGGAAATTCAGTAACATAATGAAGAATTGTAATCAAATTTATTTGTATGGATAATAATATTTTGGTAGAAAAAAATGGAATTAAAATAAAAGTAATTGATTACAGATTTTATCACCAATATTTATAATTAATATTGAAAAATATAATATATATTATATGTTTATTTTTTATAATTAATGAATAATTTAATTCAAAATGAATAAGCTGATGAAAATGAACCAAATGATCAGTGGTGTGCTTCTAGTAAGTAGTTCAGCTAAGCTTTAAGTAGAGTTTCTAGCTGGTATGCTTCAATGGTTGATTGGTTTGTTGACACTTAAAAACTAGACCTTTAACCACCTGGTCAAATGGATAAACATCCATGTTGTTTTAAAGGGAATAAAAAATATAGTTATTATTAGAGGGTGTAAATCATCATGTGAATGGTGATGACTGAACAAAAAAAGCGATGCAACTTAGAAGGTGGAATGGCACAGACACATAGAATAGTTATCTGATAGGAAGCTCAAAAGAGTGATGGGGGAGATAAAACCTGTCACTTATCCATATAATAATATATGGGATAATGTGGGGTTCACTATGATTACATTGTAGTAGGGAATTGGAATTAAATGCTGTCATGTATGGTAGTTTCAGAGTGATAAGACATGGATTGTGATAGATGGTTCAGTTGACCAGTTAGGTCCCAATAGTAAAAAAATTATCTTTCTGGACACATGGACATCATTCCATCAAATTCCAATGGGATCTAGAACTAAATATCCTTTGGATAATGTAAGTATTACCTCTCGAACCAATTGAAAAGAGATATTTCATTCCGTAATAAAAATGTTTTCATATACCCCAACCTATTAAAAATAAATATAATTGTCATTTTAAAAGTTTCTCAATAAATTTTTCATCATAAAATGATTTTTTATATATCAATTTATTTAACTATACTAAAATTCTAAATAACATATTATTGTGATGATTTTTTTTCGATTTGAAAAGCATGTTTCATAATTAAGTTTATAATATATAATATTAAATAAATAAAACATATTTTAATATAATATGTTACTCAATTAATCAAATTTTATTCTCTAGGAATTTTGAAAAAATACATTGGTATTATATGTTTTCAAGTAATTTGTGATAATATAATGGTAATATGTTAGGACTAAAGTATGTTATCTCATTATATGAGTAATTAATATTTTTTTATCAAACTAAAATTTTCATTAATATTTTATTTATTTATTTTAGATATGTTCATATGTGATCCATTCAAAGCCTATTATTTACTTCAATATTATTAAAAAATAATGAGGATCATAAGATAATGATTCAATAAAAAAAATATATTAAAAAAAATGAATATTAAAGAATAAATTTATACCACATAATGGATATGTAGTAGAAAATATATTTATTAGAGAATCATCAATTTTTTAATATATATATATATATATATTTTTCATTATTAAATTATAAATACTAAACATGTGTGGATAAAATAATTAATTCCATGTGATATCAATTTTTAATTAAATAAAAAATTATAATATACTTTTATAGAATATATAGTTTATCCATTTTCATATCGAATATGAATAATCATGCAATGTAAATTTTAATTTTAATTATATATATATATATATATGGAAATTTGTGTGTCATAACATCAATGGTATTTGAAGAGTTGAAATAGGTCAAAATGATATATCAAATTCCTAAATTAATTTTATTCAGGGCCAAAAAAATAATATTATAAAGTAATCATAATTATATTATATTAAAAATAATGCTAATTATATCTAAAAAAGTAAGATAATTTTTTAGGGATTATCATTTATTATGGAAGGAAAATAACATGTAGTATTTTACTTTATAATTTTTGAATTAATGGTATATTTTAAATGAAAAAATATTATTATATAAAATTGAATTGAAAAGAAGTTTCCATAAATCAATGGCCAACAAACACTCTGCTATAAATTGTTTTACATGTTATAATATGTATATAGTAATATAAATTTTTATTAAGAGGATAAAGAAAAATATAAATTATTATATTCTAAATTTGGGATCAAAATTAATGTGAATTATCAAGATCCAATATTTTTGTGTTGAACTATAAATCAAAATTACATGAAATTTTAGTAATATTATTTAAAAAATATGGATTATTTTAACAAAATCGGATGGATTATTATTATTTTTTTTTCAAAAGACCACATATTATTTAAACAACCGATATACTAACCTGGGGAAAAATCCACATCTGATTAAGATAATAAACATTCTAATTACATAATATATATTATTTAACAGTAATAAATTTTAAAAGAGCGTAATAATGTAAGAAAAATAGATAATATTTATCATATTTTAAAACATTAGTGAAACAAATTTATAGAGGATTTAATTGGATTATTAGAAACATAAATAGTGAATGTTGGAATTCCTGTAAAATTTTAATTTATTATTATAGTAACTTAGTAAAAACAATTATTCATTTATAGAATTGAGAGTAATATTTTGAATAAAATGATGTATCATTTTGGATGATTTATTTTGATAATATATTTTTCTCAAAACTATCATTGTGTATTTTAACATAATTAATATTAATAAAAAATATTATAAAAAATATTGACATTTTGGAGGAAGAATTTTTTTAGTTATTCATGAAACCAAAACATATATGTTTTAAAAATGTAAGAGTTAGAATATTATTTAATGTAATGACACCATGAATGAATAATGATTAAAATAAACCTTTAATAAATATGATGGTTTTAAATGAAATTACTTCCAAAAGTAAGTACCATAAATATTTAGGATGTTACAATAATGACTCCATAGTAGAGTATGTGATAATAATATTAAATATTTATAAACCGAACACAATTAAATCATAGAAATGTAAAGTAATAAAGATAATAATGATTATATTTTTGGAGAATTGAATTCTTTACATTAATGAATTTTTATAAATATCTCAAAGGTATATCACATGATAAATAATATTAATAAATAAACTATAGAAAATCGTTATTTATTTATAATTAGAACCTTTATGTACCTGATAATCATTAATAAATTTTGAAAATTAACACCTCTAAAAAATTAAAAATGGTAAAATATTGGAATATCATATACAATAATTTTTTAAAAAGAATATAATATATACTAATAGAAAAAAATTATATTGAAATGCCTAGAGAACTGTGAAATGCTAATAAAAATATTGATGTATTTCATATAGAATAACATTTTTCCATTTTTACAAGGATGAAAAAATTTATTTCATCCCATCTTTAGAATAAAATATCAATTTTTTCGTTAATATAAAAATATCATTTATATATATTATAATATATGTATAACTATAAGTTATTCTATATGAAATGTTTTGAAAAAATGTTAATGATGATAATGTATACTGATTTATGATGTTTATATATTGCTACAAAATGGATTTTAATATATAGAAAAAATAATTACCTTATATTAAAAATTGTTCAAATTTATTTAATATGGTTGTGATTAGAATATTAATGTGGTAAATGTTTACTAAATATATATAATTCTATATTTTAATATGGTTTATATTATATTTAGATAATCCATATAATTATATGATAAAAAAATAAAATAATGAAAAAATGTTTTTTATAGGTTATTTATTAGTGAATATATATTCATTATTATAACAACCCACTATTTAAATAATTAATAAAAAATAGATCCAAAGTACCTCTATATTCTCTGAGTCGTTTTTCAAAATAATGGTATCAAAAACTCTATCAACCTTTTTATGTTTCATATTTTTTAAACCACCTAGTATATAACAATATGTTTCTAGAATAAGGAAAAACATAGTAAACACACTCAATTTACATATTTCACCATAATTTTTAACATGTATATTTCATACAAGCATGAAATTAATGTAATACCCATAAAAACAAACATGGTATTGATAAAAAATTTTAGAAGTGTCCACTCCATGAAAAGGAATATTGAGTTTGAAATTTTTGGTTTTTTTGTTACATCCCATGGGGAGAGTATAATAACCACAAATTATGATCATTGAAGTGAATATCCATAAATAATTTGATTACCACGAATCAAGAACATAAAAAGTAACTTCTAATTAATTTGTTAAACTAAATAGAAATTTTTTCTATGAAATAAGATGATAAAAATGTTAATCAATTTTTTTTATAATTTTTGAAGTTGTTTTAATTATTCATATATTAAAAAAATTTCTATTTCATTGATATATTAGTAATCAAATCCTCTAATACAATTTAAATGGTACATGAATATATTTACATAACAATATTTCAAAATAATAATAGGAGTATTAATGTAATATTATTCATTAATCTCTATATTAAATCATTACACAAAACACATATATTAAAATATTGATGTTGCATAATATTCTCTATATATATTCATACATAATTATCATTTTAAATTATTTTAAAATCACTATAATTTTCATTTATTTTAATAATTGTTTAATTCACTCACGAAAATGATTAATATTTTCATTGATTTTATTTAATCAATACACATATAGAGCTATCCATCGGACCAATCAAATAAAAATGTCAAAAAATTAAAATTACTCTTATATAGTACTTGTCTGGACTTAAATCATAATATTATATAATTTATCAAAACTTAAAATATCTAAATAATTCATACTAATGAAAAAAGAATTTTTTTTAATCATTCTATAAAAGACTAAATACATTATTAGTTTTATATGTATAGTTATAATTTTTGATTAATGGTACATGAAAATATGACATGTATTTTGAACATCCTAAAATGGTTTAACAACTATATCAATCATATATTTTGAGGGTATATTTTATTTTTTAACAAATATGACTTCCCCGATTAATATGATGACAATAAAAATACAACTAAAATTTATGTTGATCCAAACATTCGATGAATCCTCTAAAAATCATCAATCATATCAAGAGAAAAATAATGATAAAATATTATATATAAATGAAATTATTTCAGTGAAATACAGTTATTTAAAAAGTATAATATTTTCGAATTTTATATTGGTAGAAATATTAAATAATACCCCAGGTTTTAATTTTTTTACTTTTCAATAAAAATCCCTTATGAACATAACTATTATTTTTCAAATATATTCATTTATTTTTATTAATAATGATAAGTAAACAAGGATAAAAATGATCAATTGTTGTAAAATAATTTTATATTAAAGGATAAAATAATGAGTAAAATATCTAAATCATATTATTTACTTACCAAAAGGAACATCATCGATTCCAAACATTAACTCACAACATAAGACAATTATTTCTATAAAACATGTAAATAATCACTCTCATAATATCATTGAAATATTCTGGAGGTCATTAGATCTTAAGAAGAACACCCATAAATATTTACTACAACATTCAAAGTGGTCATCCCAAGGAGTAACACCATAATTCCAAAATTAGTCATTATCATTTATATTATGTAGAGTATTATTCTTCTACATAAATTAATAATATAAGAAACTAAATAACAACTCAAATATTATTAGTATGTTTGTTTTTTATTATATTATTAAATAAATAATTAGCTCCCTCCATCACCTCATGTTGAAAAAATAAATATGACATTAATGGGTATGTTATGATCCCTTCCTCCATGAATAATGTGTTTTATTTTATTAAACTATACATTTCTGGATATAATAACATAATTACTCATTAAATATTATATTTATAAAAAAATGTATAATTAAAAATTAAAAATAAATTTCAATATTGTTCTAGTTATATGGTAAATTAAATAATCATTCATGTGTATGTACATAATAGCACCACCATTGAATGATCTCATTTATGATTAATTTACACCATCAACGAAAAATATTAAATATTAATTTGATAAAAATTATATTTATGATAATATAATTAGTCTCAAAATATAAATTATGTATTCTATTCAGAATCGAAATAGTACTGTATATTTGGATCTTTAACATCCTATAAATATTTAACCATAAAAGAAAACCATTTCTTCATTCTATCTAATAGACTCATATAAATTAAATATCATATATATAGTACATAAATTATATCTTATCACATTAATAAATGAAGAAAATTTCATTTACACTTATTGAATGATAATATTATATTTATAAATTCTAATAATTGTACTCATGTATTAATTAAATAATGTTCTCACTTGGGTCATTTTTAAAAATAACATGAATGATATAATAAATTTCCATTAATGATAGTATAATAATATAGTAAATTATATTTTTAGAAATTAATTAATGAATCAGATTTTTTTGGAAATTATATGATAATATTTATGCGTTTTTTAATATATGACCACTCGTCCAACCAAATCGATGAAACAAGCTTCCAAAAAATATCATCATAAAATATTTTGAATAAAATTATCATAGTATTAAATTAATAGATTATAAACCCACATAATTTATATAATCTTGTAACATGGATAATATTTGAATGATTAAGTATTTATTAGTGATTGAGTATACATATATTCATGTTAGAGAATCCATCGAACAAACAAAATGATTAGAAAATTTTGGTGAAAATAAACTACGAATATATAATAAATATATAAAAAATATTTAATTTAATATTATATTGGTTTATATTAATTTATATGGTTATGACATAGGTTATTATGATGGTTATCTTTGTAATATTGGTGAAAAAAGTTTTACCACTATAGTGGAGAATTATGTTTAGTTGATTTAAACACAATTTACATTAACTAAGGTTCTATTTCATGTTAAACCCTGTTATTTTTTCATATGTTAACTTACTACCCCCATTATATTATGTTATTATTATTCTTGAATTTTTATTTTCATTTATAATCGTATTCACGAATCCATCATTCAAAAACATTTGATTCAATTATCACCAAAATTGTAAAAAATACTAATATCACATTCTATTCTATCGGACATATGTAATATTATAGTATATTTATATATTTTGTGGTTCATATACTTCCACATTCATGATTTTCCCATAAATTCATGTGAGGAATGGAATTAAAAAATATATATATGATTTTCTATCATTCATGAGTGTTCAATTCAATAAATCCCAATTTTGGAAGAGATTTTTAGAACTCAAACCGCTTTTACAAGAGTGAAAATGGTTCAAATTAATATTTATTATTCATTATTTGGTTTCTTATACAATTACATTATATTATATATTATATTCCCTTTCACTATAAGGAATCATATAATTTTAATTCCATCCCTCTTACTTGATTAATTATATTATAATAAAATTATATCGTTGTTAAGAATAATTTCAATCCATTTAAATTATTATATTCCAAAAATATCAAAATTATCTAATCCTGTTAATATTCTCCTATATTATAATAATATATAAATTCATTTTAGTTATATTAGAAATAATATTTATCTTGAGGTATTCTTATAATGTAATGTCATTAAGTGTGTTTATGTGGTTGGAATAAAAAAGGTATTTTTTCAAAGAATGATGAAATTGTTTTCCCTTTTGAAATCATATGTTTTATTATATAGTGAAAAATTAAACTAGGAAACCATTGTTTAATTTTGATTATTCATTATTAAAATTTATTTCTACATAATATTTTTAAATTATTTTCTCATCATCATCTCATAATCAATTCATTAATGTGATCCACTACGTCATCATTTTTATATGAATATAAATTTTTTATGATAGCTTTTCTATAATTCAACATCAATTTTTATATTTATATATATAAAATATATCTCTATAGGAGTAATATTTCATGACAACCCTATTAATTTCCCTTTCAATGAATATTTTTGACGATTGAATTTTGGTTATCAACAAATCATACCATTGAAGTTAATTTATGTGATACCAATTGAAAACAATATGAAAACATGTGTATTACATGGGTTATTCTAGATATGATATATATTTGGTTTTATATGAGAAACATACATACGAGTTATCGTTATTAGGTGGTTGGAGTCCTTTATATCCCTCAGTTTCTTGAGTTTATGTTGCATAACTCATCAGATAATGATATTATATTTGTACATGATTATGAAAATATGTATTCAAATGATTTTCTATGTACACGATCATATATATCATTGTCCACTTGATTGTGCAAGTAAATATTCCCATATTTCTATGATCAATTAATTATGTGAGGTCATGAGGTAATATATCATTGTTTGTAGGATTTATCTTATTTATGACCATATATAGAAATGGAAACATGATTTGTTCATGATCATGATGACGTATATCATTTTTCATATGAATTTTCTAGCACATAATCACAAATAACTATGATCAAATTATTTTTAATGGACATGATAATGTATAAATTTTTTAACATGAAGTTTTATAGTAATAAACAAATATAGTATTCTTCATATTATATTTCATCGACATGATAACAATTTTAATTAAATGAAATGTTAAAACTTACATTACTTATTCCTCATTTCTATGTTATACCATGTAACATTGTTGTTATTCATGTCTATTTTGTATATTAACATGATTACACAGTATTATATCATTTTATATGATTAATAAATTGAGATAAAAATCCTTATTTATTTCCTTATGGATAAATCTTATGCATCCAAAATATTGTTATTAAGACTTTTCTACGATGATCATGATTTTTTATATTCCTGTAACACTATGATGAATTTTTATAACAATTTATATTAATGATCATTTGATATCAACCAGTTATAACATCTCAATTACCTAGTTTTAGAAGAAGAGTATAACCTATGTATTTTCTTGTTGGTGATATGGGTTTTTGAAATTTCGGTGAAATTTTCACTTGTTTTTTAAAATAATATTTTTAAAGTTAATATACTAATAAAAAAATCTTATGTGGTTTGATATTATTATTATATTTTTGGTTTTTATTAATTATTAAAATGTGATTTTAATTCTTATAAAAGATCGCTTGGATTAAATTTTTTTTTATAGATATTATTTTTTACCCAATACATCTACTGTGTGTCGGGGGAATGTCATTTTGTGTCATAGGACATATTGGTAATTTTAAAGAATTAGTTTGTTTATTCCTAAGTAATTATTAGAAAACAATAGGGAAAACAATTATGATATGTATAAGTATATGATGACATCTAAAAATATTTTCAATGTTTATACATTATGGTTTTTTGGAAATAACATCCCAATCTGTAAAAAAACACATGAATAGAGGCCATATGCAATACGCACAAAAGTTTAATAATTATAAATATGGTTTGGTTGAGTCATAAAATGATTTTACTAGGAAAGAATCAAATTAAATAAATAATGAGGATGGTTTCACGCTCTTGGGGAACATGATTCATAGAATCACATGTTATTTATATAACATTATACACGATTTGGATTTTTCTTTATAAAAGACAAAATTAATATAACCATGGAAAACCAAGATTTATGGGGAACTAGTTTTATGTCAATACAAGTATATCATAATTGAATAAAATAAATCCTATGTTTTCTAATGAGTTTTCAGTAGAGAATATATCGCAGTATTTTGTTTCAAAATTTAAATGATCAATTACCCTTATTTTTTTGATATTATCATACAAATTCTAGATATTTTATTTAATGGGAAATAGGATATCAAAAATGATGTATCAGATCATATTTCATAGAGAACACATTATAACTATAGTTATATTTCAAGGAATATTTTGATGAAATGGTTAAGATTATCAATATATGCTTATTTTAAATTAAAATTTGACATTTATATTCTCAATTATGGTATTGGTTTGACTTTATATCCTCCGTATTTTCTATTTTGTAAATTTACTTTCTATTTTGGTTAGTGATAATTTTCCAAAATTATGCACAAATAATTTATTTTAGTGGGGAATGCAATTACATGATATTTTAGTATTAATATTATTTTAAAAAAATTACTTTTTTAAAATGTTGTATCACTTAATAAATTCATATAAAAAATATGTATAAATGAATGAAAATATTTCAATACAATATAACCATTAATACATTAGAAAAATTAAATAGTAAAAAAGAAGAAAAATTTAATGGATTTATTTTATTGTGAAAAAATATTAGTTAAAATATTATTACTAAAATAAAATTGTGAATTTTAATGAAAATTTATTATAAAGTATAATTTATTAAAATATAATAACTATTATTAGTGGTATTTTGTGATGATTAGTTCATATATAAGAAATATTTTTCAATGAAATATTTTTATGATTCATGTACATATAATTACTCTTGATTAAATATTGAATTTAAATAAATTTTTTAATTATAATTTCATGAAAATATATTATCATCGATCTAATAACAATTAAAAAGAAACATCATAAAAATAAAATCATTTTCTTATTATAAAAATTACTACAAATTGAAATTTTCTACGTTATGAAGTAAATTAAAAAAAACTAGATTTTTTAATTGAATATTATATATAAGGTTCGTATAAATTATAAATTATAATTAATCTAATTTTTGTACATATTAAATAAGAATAATAATATTGAATTTTTGTAATTCATTTTCATAAAATTTTATTTTCCCTATCATTTAAATTTCCAAAATGAAATGAATATACTAATTTTTTAATTTTAATTTTATGTAGGAACATCATTTTTGGAAATTTTAATATAGTGATATATTTTGATTATATTTATGGGATTATAAGAATAATAATTATTTATACTACTAGGAGAAAATACTTATTTTACAAATACCTTGAATTTTGTGGTATTATCAAAATATAACCATCAATAAAAATATAATTACAAATATTTCCAAATTACATTTTTTTCAAAATAATAATTATTATAAATTTAAAAATATTACTTTTAATTGGTAATACCTATAATTTACATTTTAGAATATAAATTTTTATATTTATAAATATTTTTATATACATCTTACCTTGATTAATTTATGATAATTTTTATCACATTTAAAATTTTAATATTATGAATATTTTTTCATTTTTAAAATTTGTATATTATTATGTTATAATAAAGGTAAATTCATTTCATATATATAAAAAAATTCTAGAGGATAAAAAATGAATTATTTTGGTAAAATAAAATTAATGTAAATGGTTAAATTGAATGGTAAGTGACAAAAAATGTGAAAAACATGTCACTAAATATGATATTGAGGTATTTTTTACACAGAATCATCCCATCATTTTTTTTCTAAATTTGGTGTAATATTCCTTGTTTGGTTCACTTAAAAAAAATAAACACTTATAGCGTATAAAAGGATCCATTAAACACCACAAATTTCTACACACAACATGCCCCAATGTAAAATCAAACACTTACAAAATCACTCAAAAAATTCCTAAAAAACTTCCGCATGGGTATCATAACATTATATTTCTCCTCTTTTCATATTAATCCACTTTTCAAAAGGTTTATTTGTAAACAATGATAAAATTTCCCAAATGGCTCAATTTAATTTCATTTCATTAAGTCTTCTACATCATCTTGAAATTATATTATCACATATTTAATTAAATTATAAATCAAGATAGTCTTTATAAATGTTATTATATTTATGGAGAAATAATTATCAAATTTCCCCTCATATAATTAAAAATAAATAATACATTATTTGTGCATACATGCTGAATACCACACCCCGAGATGATAGTTTCTATTTTCAAATACCTCCTTACAATTATTATCTTGAAAATTTACTTCTTGAATAAGTATAATAGTTATAAAATTATTAACATTGTTAATATATAAATCAACATGTACTTAAATTTAGTTCTAAGGGAACTGAAAATAATGTCATTGTGTCAATACTGACTATAGTGTCAATCAAGAACTACATTTCAATTTTCATTGCCACTATACTATGATGATTATAATGATGTGATTATTGAATAAATAATAAATTTAATATTTTATTATTAATATTAGGTGTTATATTTATAATTACTTAAATAAAATTTACAATAGGAGATCATTGTAAACCTGACCATTTATATTGACAAGAACTAGAGGAATAATTATTTCATAATTATGTGTTTTTGTTTAAAATCAATTACATTTTAACGACAACCCTTGTAAATTATTATATATTGACCTAAATAATCATAAATTATGTAACTATGCTTTTTTATATATATTTTTATAAATAAATTAATTTATAATCATACTTATGCACTGATTATAACATTATTTGGTTTGTGTCTTTGTTACCATAAACATAAGTGATATTATAATTCTATATCCTAATTGAATAAGAAAAAATTATTAATTCTAATATTATATAATAAGATATATATATTTTAATTAATTTTATAAAATATTAATATGTCATCATATTATTAACATACAACAATTCATTTATAAATATTACCAAAACTAGTTGAACATCAATATTTTATTCATAAAATGTTAAGACACCCACATTGGAAAGATTATACAATGAGGGGAGAGAGATAATTACCCAAAGTATCACCTATATTAGGCTCATGGTTTGAATATAGAATCCAGGTTATAACAATATCATAAATGGGAGTCATTATCATCTATAAGAAAAAAAATATTGGGATATATGATGATCAACTGCAAGAAAATCCATGACATTATATAAAAATAATACCGAAACAACTCCACAATTAATGTATAAAGTGAACAGATGAAAATAAACATTTCTAAAGTAAATATCAAAATGTAAAATCAAAAATAATAATAATATCAATCCAATTTTCCAAGGTACTATGTGAAAAACAACCCACTTAGTCATCTTGAATCCTTAAAAATATATTTCATATATCTATGGTAAGAATTAAATTATACCCATTAGATAGCCAAATTATCTCATTTATATGTGAGAAGATCATAATAAAGCACACATGAGGATACATCAGAACAATATAACACCTAAACAGGTAATGAAACCAATCCAATTATAAGGGCACAACCTTAAAAAATACATAATCTTGATTTAAGTTAATAATTTCAATTTCTTTCACATTGAGGATATTTTCAGGTTTGTAGATTTAGAGAATTAGTCTATAAACCATACATAACAAATCCATAAGAAAACAATGTGTATACTCTTTAATGGTATCCATTTAACCAAAATCAAAAACATTTAAAATAATTCATGATCACTTTTAAGAAAACTGCTCAAAAAATTCAACATGAAATCTCCAAATCCTTACTCATCCTCAAGTACTATAAAATAAATATTAAAAACATAATATGAGAATTTAAACCTCATTAATGGATATTAAAATTAGAAAAATATTTAGTCCATTGATAAAAATTTAAACAAAAGGAAACATTTTCATAAATTAATACTTTTCACCTTTAATAAATAGTAAAAACATTCCTTTTAAAATGAGATCATTGCATACTTTTTTAACCAATAGAATACAATAAATCCTATATAAAGAATATAAAATAAAAACGGTACCTTGGGACATAATTACACTTTTCAGTTTAATAAATTGAATAAATATGTAGCTGAATTCTATATATGTCATTCTTACAAAATTAATATCCATACAACCAACTTATATATCCAATGAATTCAAGGTTCTAATGTAACAAACCATCCTTGGTTTGTCATGGAACCACATATCCTAGTTTTATCATGTATCTATCCATCAAATATCCACAAAACTATCAAATAATCCTAATATATAAAATCTTTCAATTTTAAACATGTCACTCTTAAAATTTCATTTTCACTCATAAGAAAACAATCCATGATATTGAAATAATCATTCCATTTTCCAAACTAATTTTTAGTAACAAAATACCATGAAAATAAAAATAGGTGGATATTTTTATTTTAAAACATTAATTATTGTAGAGGAATCTAAATATCAAATAATTGTCACAATGGCCAAAAGTTATTATCTCCGAAAATGTTAAAATAATATTCCTTTTTTATTTTGTAAATGAATTCAAACATTCTTTACAGAAAACATAGAAAGATTATATTTTAGATCCTTTCAATGAAATTAAAAATAGATAAAAAATTTCCTTTATACTAATTTTATTAAATATAAATATAAATTAATATAAAGATTATTAAGCTGTAGAAAAATATTTTATAATTAAATCATTAAATATATAAGGTGTCCCATTCCACTTAGAAGATTTAAATCATAAGACCCATGAAATGATAAAATTTTAAAAAATATATAATATAAAGATAATAAATATGTTCATGTTATGATATATCAATGTGGTCGTATATTCACCTCATAAAAGAAGGTGGGTGTATAACATCATGATATTCGTCAATGAAAGGTGATTGAGACAAGGTCCCTTACCATAAGTTTGGCTCATCATGTATAATCATTAAATTACTAAATAATTTACTTAGGATAATTATTTAATTGATTTATAACAATTTTGATGTTAATTATGCCTTTTAAATAAATTTTACCATATTCTAACAATTACATAATTATTTAAGTTCATTTTGGTTGTTTTTATGATATTCGGTACATGAGTCCAAAATGACTTTTGTTTGATATATATAGTCGAAAGTGGTCATCATTCCACCATTTCAAGAATAATATTCATGAAATAATAATAAATTTTATAAATCAATTATACTTTTAAATCCGTCAATTACATATGGATATGAAAAATGAACTATGTTACAATCATGGAGAGGGTAATCCATACCTATACATGAGTGCATACATCATTTTTCAACGATCCTTATTGAAAAAGATGGTTATTATTTAATATTTATATAATTATAATAATATCCTTAATATAAAATTAATAATATAAATATACTTATATATATCATTATTTTGATGTGATTATGAAAAATGAATCACATTGCATCGTGGAGGTGATAGTTCACACGTACTTATGAACGATGTTATCATTTTTATGTTCATGGAGAGTTAAGAACATAAAAGATTTAATATTCCATAATAATGAAAATTATTTCCCTATTATAATATATATTCATTAATTACATATTTATAACCAATCTTGATAGACTGTGATGGAAAATAAATTATATTGATTCGTGAGGTTGTAGTATGCTGTATGCGGGGACAATTAATTATTTTCCAATTTGATGGAAGTTGTTATGGATTTAGATGATGATATTTACATAATAAAATATAGTTATATTTAGGATACTCTATTTATTAATTAATTATAGTGGAATTATATTAAAAGGAAGTAGAATAAGAATCAAAACAAAAACACTTAATAAAATTGATACATTTTCTTCGGATGATCTTGATTGATTAAGACCTTAAAACCTCAATGGTAAATGATATTACTAAAATAATACATCAATAATGTGGGTAGGGATTATAGGATGGTATTTTTTAGATATTAGCCTAAAAATATGTTTTTATGTGTGATTAAAAGAGAATGAGAGGTTCCCTTTTATAAGAGAGGAGTGGGGAACTCTTGAAATTCTTGAAAATATTAAATTAATATAAATTAATTTTCTATTTAAAATGGATCCAAACAGAATTAAATAAAATAGAAGATGTGTATGGGATTAAATAAATTCATTCCATGAAAACTAGACATGTTTTTCTTATTTTTTTAGTCATTAACTATTTATTTCATCCCCTATTTATCCATTTAAATTATTATTTTGATATCATGTAATTTACAATTTGAGGGTCAATATAATTACAATAAAATCCCCAAATTCCAATTAATGTGTACTTTATTTCATTTTTTGACTTATACCAACCAGTTGGATGATGTTGAATTTTTTATAAATTTTATATAATCAAATAAAATATAATGTATTTTAAAATTTCATTAATGACATTTTTGACACCATTCACCACTTATATTAATAATAATATCATAACAAATTGATATCTTATAAAAACACTTCAAAATAATCACTAACATATAAAAGTATTAATGAAAAATATTTTATGTCACTAAATACATCAAATTATATTTATTTTATTATTTATAATATAATTTATTTGATTATACCATTAATTAAACATTTACTACATTATCACTTTCTCACCATTTATTGTAATTATTTTAAATCTAAAAATTATAAATAAACATCATTTATGTAGATAAAAATTTATAATTTACAAACACTATTTATATTCTCACATAACCCCATATTAAAAATATTTCTATTATTAGAAACAAAAATATAATAAAAAATTTACTTTCCTCCAAATATTATATTATAAAAGTTATATTCTCATCTAAAATGCAATAAATTATATCATAACTGATACATTAATTCTTATGAATGAAAATTAATCTTCCAATAAAATATGAATAAATTTTAGCGTAATTTTATAAAATTTATAATATTATGTGTATCCTTAATTACCTGCTTTACCCTTAACCATGGTAATAAAAATTACCAAAGTTACTATTTATATTTTGTCTAAAAGTAAAAGGTTTATTTATTATAAATTTGGACCTTATGATTAAAATATGTAATAAATTTATCAAAATTCAATAAAACTAAATTTTTAATAATTTAATTAAAAATTAATCTCATTGACTAATCGAGAAAATGCGTTTTTAAGTAATAAAATCTAAAAGATTGAAATGTTTTTATATCTAAATTCAATGGGAAATATTTTAAAATTAAATTAATTTTATTATATTGTAAAATATTTATTTAATAAAACTTTAAAACTAGACTAAAATATAATCTAGCTTTATAAATAATTCATCAGAAAATGTTGTTTTCAATTAAAATTCAGAATTTTTCACTATTCGTCAAAAAAATAAATCTTATCATAAAAATACCAAAAAATAAAACAAATTAAATTTTGATACTACTCATTCAATGATGATGTTTATTTTTTGAAATAAAATATATAAATCTTTCAAAAACTAAATTTAAAACAAGTGCACCAGGAAAAGAAGAAAAAAATGAATTTTTAGAAAAATAATTCTTTTATCTCTAAAATATAATTTGTTCTTATATAATGTCTAGAAAACAAATAAGGCAAATGTTAGACATTATATTAAATAATATATATATATATATATATATATTATTAATATAATTGAAAAATATTGATTTTATAATTAATTGGTTTAAAATTCACTAGAGGAAAGTTAAATAGTTGTTCCTTAAAAACATTACATTTTATTTTAAAAAGGGGTTTACATTAATTTATAAATATTTGGTCAAATAATTCAATATATATACATTTCTAATCCATATTTTCATAATTTAATTAAGACTATTCATTCTTGCCATTATAATTGCTATATTATAACAGTAACATTTAAATATTAATATTTAGTTGTTCATTTAAGCTCGATGTGGGGTATCATGTATGTTATTGAACATAGTGTTTACTTTTAAAAACTCAGGATGTCACATTCTCCCCCAAATGTACTAATTTAAATCTTCATAATTTGAAATTGTGGTTGGTAACTTGGGTTGAATATTTCAAAATACATTTATTGAAATCCCACATTAGAAAAAGGGTAAATGATATATACAATTTAAAATAAATAGAATTATGAAGGTCACCAAAGATAAGAAATAAAATGTTTCCATGTAAGAAATCATGGATATAAATGTGAAAACAAACCCTCAAGTTATAATGGAGAGTGATAGATAACATGATCCTTATAATGTTATCCATCATAATATTGTAAATCTGTGATTGGTTAAAATGTCATTGATTTCATAGTGAGAAAAGTAAAAATGATAATATTTTTGTTTTATAATCATTTTAATAGAGTTGAGGAATTATTTTACCATATATGAATATAGGTAAATACACTTACATTATATATTTCAATTTCATAAGAACCATTTAATCTTCATATGATGAACATCCCTAAGAATAACCTTAATCATCAAAGATTATATAAACCATAATGTTTATTAATATCTTAAAACTCATATCTAAAATTAAATGCATAATTATTAATAACATAATTATTTACATAAACCTAAAACCAACTAAAAATTCCACAAATGTTCTTAATCACTTTATGATCACATCACTTAAAACATCAAAAGGTGTGTTTAAAACATTGATCATAGTGTTATCCTTTATAAAACATTGAGTTCGCTGGAGCTTCTACCACTTCAACAGATAAATCAACATATATTACAGTAATTTCAAAAAATTATCCCACACCTTATTATTTCTGATCATGATGATTTCACCCTGAGTATGTATCTTTGAACTCGCATTAGCATAATATCCCAACTCATTACATCTAAAACATCTTATTATTAGCATCTCTTCACTTTCCTAATCATATCCCATGTAGTCAAGATCCATATGAAATTACATACCACATTAGATTAACTTTACAATATTTGATTGTAATTATCTAGGATTAATTTTACCAAACTTCTCAAAACATGATAATTTTGGATTTTTTTTCCTTTAATAATCTCTGATGAATTCTTTCCCATTGGAATCCATCTAGACCACTTATTTTTCTTGTTTTCATGGGACACATTATCATTAGTAAACTCCATTTATACATTCTTAGCACAACAAAAAAGTTTCTAATAGATTTTTAACTCTCAAGAAGCTAAATTCCTTAGATATATTGGCTTTAATCCTATGTAAAAATAATTTATATTACTATAAATATCCTAGATAAAATTTAGGATGTATCTTGCCAAATAATTTTAGTTTTATTTATATGCAGCCACTGAATCTTCCCCCTTATATCCTAATTACATGATTTTTTTCCATCCTATGTTGAATGGACATAAGAAAATATTTATCAAGAAATGTATTTCAAAATTCATCCCATTCCAAGGCATCAATCTTACCACTTTCTCAGATATTCATAATCATTGACCGCCACTGGTAGGATACACATTAAAAAAATAAATTGAAAGGGTTACCATTTAGTGACCCAAATAACCCATGATATCAAATATGTTTTCTCTTTCTTTAATCCACTATTTATAGATCATGAGGCTCGATACTCTTTTGAATGATGGCAGTTTTTTCCTCTTGAAATATTTTACTATAGAAACATACCTTCAGAGTAGATCGAGTTCCTATATAAAATGGAAACCACATTAACTTAGAGATTTCTTGAAATAATCCATCCTTTCAACAAAATGTTCCATTTAAATTATAACCATATTAGGATACTCATTTGGAAGGTTTTTTTCCTCTCAATGCCTTCCCACAAAAGCTGGCGCGTTTCCTCTATGGAAAAGCATTCCGGACAGATATATCTTAGAAACATAAAAATGGTAATCATAAAATTATAAATAATTTCATCATGAACATTATGTAAAATATTATAATGGGAATATATTAAAACAATAGTAACCTATAAAGTTTCCTATTCATTTCCTTTTATACAAACTCTAAAGACCTAACCCTAAAAAATTACATAATCTTTAGTTGACTTTTGAATTTTAATTTCTTTTTTATTGACTATATTTTTTACTTTTGGTGCTATATAATATTAGGACATAACTAATAAATAACAGAACCATAACAATACAATGTGGACACTTCTGAATAGTAACCACTTACCCACTGTCTGTAACATTTATAATAAATTAATATAACTTTTATGAAAACTCTTCACAAAATTCAACATGACATCTCCAAATCCATACACATACTTAAGCCTTATGAACTGTATTGAAAAAAAATTTGATGCGAAAAAAACTTTAGAAAGAGATATAAAAAAAGGAAATCAATAGTCCATTGATAAACATTAAAAACCATAAAAATGTTATCATAAAGTAATACATTTCATCTTTAATAAGTAGTAAATACATTACTTTGAAAAGATACGCATTTCATTGTTTTTTTGTAATCTCATGATTACTATAAATCCCTTTGAAATAATAGAAAATACATTAAAGTACATTGGAACATAATTATACATTTCACTCTAACAAACATAATGACCATGATATCTAATTTCATACATGTAAAACTAACAAATGGAATAGACATACAAGCAACATCCATACCAAATGAATTGGAGGTTATAACATAACTACCCATCCATGGTTTATCATGGAACCATCCATCCCTGGGTTATCATGTAACCACTTATAAAATATAAATGTACCATTATATAACCATAACACGTAAAACCTTTGCATTATAAACATGTCACATTTAAAACTTCATTTTCACTAATAAGAAAAAAATTCATTTAATATAAATAATATACACATTTTCAAAAAACAATTATTAATAAAAACACACATAAAATTTATGGGGTTAATTTTTTTAAAACATGAATTCTTATAGAGGAATCTAAATATTAAATATTGTTCCATTGGTATAGATGTTTTTGACTCTGTATATGTTAAAATAAAATGAATTTGGTCATTTGTAGAGGAAGTCAAACATTCCATAATGAAAACATAAAAATATTCCTTTTTGAAGACCATTGAATGAAATTAAAAATAGGTTTAAAATTTCATTCATCATAATTTTATTAAATAAAAATATAATATAATATCTATAATATTTACATGGAGAATTTTTTTGAAAATTAAATCTTTAAACATTTATGGTGTCACATACTTCTTTGAACATTTAAATCATGATCCCCAAGAAAGAATAACATTTAAAAAAACATTAAATAACATGAAATAAATAAATTAATGATATTTTATGTCAATGTGGCCTTATATAAATGTCATAAATGAAGGTTGATGTTAAACATAAATATATGAGTCAATGAAAGGAGATTGAGATGGAGACCCTTACCATGAATCCAACTCATCATGTACAATCATAATATTCATAAATAATATTCCTTGGTTAATTATTTAGATTATTAAGACTATTTTTAATTTTTATTTTTCATTTTATATCACTTATTATGATTTTATAACAATTACTTAATTATTTGAGTTCATATCGGAGGTTTAGATTATATTCGGTACATGAGTCCAAAATGAATTTAGTATGATGTCTATAGTAAAAAGAGGTCATTATTCCATAATCCAAATAATAATAGTAATGTTATAATAATAAATTTTATACATTAATTATACTTTTAACCCATAAATTACATATGGATGTGACAAATGAACACTATTACAATCATGGAGATAGTAAGTCGTACGTGCGCAAGACTAACATTTTCATTTTTTAGATTTCAATATTGATGGAAGGTAATTATTAATTTAAATTTATGAGATAATAATAAAATCATTAATATATTATTAATGATTTATATAAACTTATATATATCATTATTTGTGATGTGGTTATGAAAAACAAATCACATCGCTTTGTGGTGGTGGTAGATCACACATACAAACAAACAACGCTATCATTTTCAAGTTCATAGAAATATAAGAATATAAATGATATATTATTATTTCATAATCCTAAATATTTCAGGAGTATAATATGTAAATATTAATTTCACCATTATAAAATGTCTTGATGGATGGAAAATGAAAATGACTTATATCGGTTCGTGAAGTGGTAGTCCACCATATGAAAGAATGATTAATTATTTAATCATTTTATAGAAGGGGAGATGGATTTGGGTGATGTTGTTAACATAATAAAATATAATTATATTTAGGATAAAATAATTTTTATTTCATCACATTGGAATAATATATTATGTATGTGGTGGAAGAAATAAAGCATAAAAATTTAATTAAAAACGATGCATTTTCATTGGATGATCACCTTTGATTAACACCTTAACACCTATCAGGTGAGTGTCATTCCTAAAATAAGAGATCTAAAATATGTATAGTGATTATAGGAAAGTATTTGGGATTATATTGGTAGAAAAAATAGGTTTCAATTATGAATAAAATAGAACAAGATGTTTTCTTTTATAATAGAGGAGATGTGACTCTTGGTATTCATCAAAATAAAAAATTTAAATAAATTAATATTATTTTCCAAATCACTAAAAAATAATAATTTAAAATATAGGTTGAGTTTGGTTCAAAATAAAATAATCCAATAAGAATTATACAAGTTTTTATTATTTTTTAATTCTTATATTATTATATTGACCCATATAAATCCTTTTTATTTGTTACCAAGATATCTTATAATTTTCATTTTTAGGGTTAATATAATTAATATAAAATAAAAAAAGTAAGATAAATAACTAATTGGTATAATTTTTATACTTATCCAAATAATTTGGATTAATATTTTAATATTTTAATTAATATTATATCATTTAAGAAAATATTATTTATTTTGAACTATCAATAATGCCAATTTTGACACAATTAATCACTTGTCTTTTTAAAAATATCATAACAGCATGATATCTTGGAAAACATATTTTAACACATAACTGAAATATAAAAATCATTCATAATATTATTCAATGAAATTAATTATATCAAATTATATTTTTTTTATATATTTAATATCATTTATTTGATACTTCTATTAATTAAAGAATTATTGCATCATCATTATATAACTATTTAACATAATTATTTTACTGCTAAAAATTGTAAATAAAATACCAACATATTGAAAAACAAATTGTCTTTAAAAAAAATATTCATAGTCTAAAATATTTCATATAAAACCCCATATTAAAAATATTTCTCTTGTTTAACAGAAATGTATAATAAAACTGACCTTCATTTCAATATAATATTATAAAGGATATATCTTATTTCCAAATTCCATAAATGGTCTCAAAACTGATCCTTTATTTCAATAGGGAGAAAACTAATCCTCAAATAAAATTAGTAAAAGTGTTAGGATATATTTTTAATATTTGAAATATTATTTTTACCCTTAATTACACTATTTACACATAACTATGGTAGTAAAATTTTTTTATGTTACTAATGAAATTTTGTCTAAAAAAGGGACCAATTTAATAAATATGAACATTATTATTCAATATATAGAATAAATATTTAAAATGAAAAATAGTGAATTTTTAAAAATTAGTGAAAATTTAATATCATTGACGGATCGAAAAAACGAGTTTTTAATGTTAAAACATCCAAAAGAATGAAATGATTTTATATCCAAATTCAATGTGAAATTTATTACAATGAAATTAAGTGGATTAAATGATAATGTATTGATATAATTATACATTAAAACCTACCTAAAAAATAATCTATCAATAAAAATACTGAAAATGAAAAAGTATTTTTCAATTAAAAGACAATATTTTTTCACTATTCATCAAAAAATGAATCTTATCTGAAAAATACTAAATATTAAATTGATGTAAATTTTTATACACTCCTTTCAAGGAAGAGTAATATTTTTTCAAATATAATTTATTATAGTGTGAAAAAATATATTTAAAACCGGTGCACAATCAAATGGTGACAAATATGCCTTTTTAGAAAATTACTTCTTTTATCCATAAAATCAGATTTCTTCATATATCATATCTATAAAAAATATATGAGAAAAATTAGATTGAATATTACATATATATATATCATAAATATAATTTAACCAGAGTTATTTTATTATTTATTGGTATAAAACACACTTGTGGACCTTTAAATAGTTTTTTATAAAAGCATTACCTTTAATTTTAAAAAGTAATTGTTATTCCTTTATAATTAATTTGTTAAAGAATTCATTATATATAAATGTATAAACCATATTTTTATAATTAATTTAATGTTATTAATTCACACCATTATAATGGCGAGGTTATAAGTATAATAGTTAGATAATAATATTTAGGGGTTCGTTGAAGCTTAATATGGCATATCATATTCACTATCAAACAAAGTGTTTCTATTTAAAAATCAGGATGTTACACCAATGCAAACCATCGATTAGTAAAAAAATAAAAAATCGATTTATAATAAAATAATATAAATAACATTGATTGTATATTATCTCATACTACTCTCCTGTGGATATTACTCTATCATACCCCTAACATCTTACATTCTGGCCCTCGCACCTCTTCTATATAACAAGAAATGACCCTCTCTAATAAGGTGGGTTGGAGGAAAACACCATATATCGTAATAATCATAAGATTTTTCAAATAATTCTAGCATAAATCATCATCTCACCACATCATTCTCAAAGAGACATGGGCCATCACCTGACATCTCACTTGAAGACACGTAGGCCATCACATATCTTCTCTCTTGAAGACACCTTATCCATTACCTCTCAAATAATTACCAAAGAAATACTGAATTATGATCACATAAGACATCAACAATGTGTCCTATTAGTACCATATATTACCCCCACCATAATACATATCATAATATCATCACCCATTACAATAATACTACCTCAATGAGGGATAGGGGAAGACAAGGTAGCCAACCATATATTCTTACTGCTAGGATGTTGGGGAACCCCCCCCCCCCCCAATATTTTTTTGTTAGAAATATTTTCTTTTCGTGGGTGGAATTTTATAAGATTTTACTTGAAAAATAATGACATTAAGACATATAATATCAATCCACATAAGCTTATCCTAATGATACAACAAAGAATTAACTATCTCACAATGTCACTTTGTCACCCCACAAGGTCTTCCACTTTCACCACAAACACTACATGACAACCAACACACAAAAAAAATAGAGTCGACACAACATATTATAATTTCCATTTTCTTTTAATTCATTTCCCTACATTCACATTATCATCTTAACAACTTAACATCCCATTTATTTAATATTATTTTATCCCCTTAATTTTTCCGATAACTAACCATAGTTAACTATGAAAACTATTCCAAGAATAAATTATTCATTATCATTCCATGTCATTAATCATTAATTTTGAATATTTTATATTCATTGAATAACCACACATAAAACAAACCAGAAAAAACAATCTAAAAAAACATTATATGCCCATTATTCCTCTAAAAAATAGTCCCACACATCATAACTATTTCACAAAAACATCGACTTATACATTTTGTCAACCACATCCCTGCAACATTCCATCACATCATAACCAAATTATAATCCCATCTACACAACCATACCACAACCATTTCCCCAAAAAACAACATAATATAGAATCTTTAAACAAATCCACCTTCACAAACATGTTCCACATTACTCAAAAAAATTTAGATCAAAAAAGGATTTTTATCAACATCGCTTCATTGTTTGTGGATATTCTCAAAACACTAAGATGAACAAGTTCCACATTTTAATTAAAGACAACTAAGTAATTATCACTATAAAAAAAGGGAAGTAAATGAAAAATAAAAAAACATGTATTCTAAAAATAATAACAATTAAGCACAATTAAGGACCATTATCAGTTATAATTTTAATTAGTTATCTGTCCCATATAGTTCAACACAAAAATCAATATCGAAAACAATAAAACATTCTTTACATTCCCTTACTCATTTATGTTTTATTTAGGTAGTTTAATTAACATTTAATAATTTCTATGAAACCATATTCCTAAATAATAACAAGAGTAAACCCATACTTAATTATAAAAATGGTGATTAAATAAAAAATACCACCTCAAATGGAGTTTTATGATCCCCTATAAAACATTGGAATAATAAAAAGAAAACCCCGAGAACCATATTAAATAAGAAAAACGTTTTTTAACTTAACACAACACCTAGAAACTCTAATCCTATTTAAAACCCACCAAAACTACCAATTATCCCTTATATAGAAGAAAAAACAAAAGGAAAATAGGTATAAAAGTCGAAAAAGGATGTGATGACTTAAAAAAACCAAAAAAGGGTGAATCACCATTATCAAAATCGAATGAAAGTGAATGGGTTCCAAATGAATTCATTGGGATGCACTTGAGTCACACATGAAATGAGATGAAAAAATGGAATGTGAATAGATTTTAATGGTTCTGGGATGCTATACACATACAAAAAACATAACACCATGTAACATCAATCAGGACTATTTCATATAACCACAAAAAACTAAATGGACTACAATATTGACCCCCTATCCATTCCGTATCCTTTAATAAAAAGTCAGATTATGAATTTCATGGATATATCCTTATAGTAGATCCAAAAAATAGGATCAAAGGCAACAGTGTAACCAAGACACCATAATATGATACCTAAGAAGAAAAAAAAGGTTTAATCATATCCTCAAATACAAGTTGAATCCAACAAACCAAATTGTTGTGGAACAATACACTGATCTTTGGGATTCCACATCACAGTTAGAATAATACCTTATAGTGGTTTCATATTTAAAAGAACCACCAAAAACCACAATTTCATATCCAATCACCATTTTCCACAACCAATTTCACACAATGAAACAATGTACTACTCCTCAAAACACCACCCATTTAAAAGATATTTTCCTGCTCTAACTCCTCCCATCTTTCTCAAAACTCCTCAAGACTCCCCCAAAAACCACCACTACCAGATTTCCTATAATTTATTTGGTGGGAATGCCTGGAAAGTTAAATAAAATTCCATATAAATTGTTCTCTTAATCAAGTATAAAAAATAACCCTAATAACATGAGGGAAAATGATGTTTGAAAATATTCTTTATGAGATACCACGTAATGTTATCATTACAAACGAAACACCACCATCAACCAAACACATCAATCCCATCTAAAAAAATTCATCAAAACCATCAAAACCACCCACTTCACCAGCACAACACAACACCATCCACATCAACTAAGAACTGCTTCTCACACAACCATAAATAACACCAATCAACTTCATCATCGACCAAACCAATGAATATCATAGACATCACATAACTGATCCTTGAGAACACGATACAAGGAATTCTATCTCAAGATTGAAGATAATATATTCTTTTAGATAAACTAGATCACCCACATTGTTTGGATCATGTTAAAGTATAACATGCTTATATTTTGTATCAATTCCTCCATTATTCATATTATAGATGTGTAAACATTCCTAAAATTATGGAAAAACATATCTTATAAAACATTATGGTCCAAACATCACATCAAAAAGATTGAACAAAAAAGAAAAACCAAAACAATCTCGAAAAACATTAAGTATCATGCATCAATATGTGTCTCATACTCCCTTGTATACTCATTTAGGGAACCATGAATCCAAAACACACTGACCATAGAAATGGTCCATCAATAAAAAACCATCTCGTGATGATCTTACATATCCACTATCTATTATGATAATGTTATATCATCCTCTATATCAAACAAACCCCAATGGATAACCTGGGTGTCATCATGATGACACAGAAAGAGATAATAGATGTATAGGACATCATAGATATGATCCAATAATAGAGGCAGTTTCAACTAACATGACACTATATAAATATTATTTAACACGTTTAATGGTCTATTGAACAATGTGGAAATATTATTTCCCTACAAACAATCATCTTCTTATGTGGAAGAGATACCTTCAACAACACATGTTTTACATCATTGAACTTAAAGGGACTACTCCATAGATTGGAATAATACTTCATCTATTCCGATTATACCTTTATACTTTAATGAAAAAAAGAAACATTCTCTACCCTCTTCAGCACCACATCAGGAGTAAGAACTATTGAACCTCCAGCCTCTATCTAGCTCAATGAAGATAGAATTTTTCACTCATACAACAACTAAAATGGGGATATTTTTATGGTTGATTGATAGCTATAATAATAAGAAAAATAACCCAAAGTAATTTACTATGTCTAATATCCACCATGGCCTAATATTCACTCCCACAAGTTATCCTCTATTGTATGTATTTTTTCCTCCAACTCCCCATCTGTATGCGGATGTAAAGTAATGTTCAGGTGTAACTGAGTGCCAAAATCACGCTTAAATAACCCCATACATTTGAGCTAGAATTTGTGTCTCAATATAAAATATTTCAACGTGGAACTCTATGAAACTATACTATATCATCCACATACTTATGTCCTTAAACATCCACAATACCTAAATCATTGGTCGCTTTGAAGATGATCAACGTCATCAACTGGTCCATGATTACCTAGATAGAATCACAACCTCTCTACACCCACATTAAACATACGATGTAATACATATAGATGTATCCAATTTGTATATACCGAAAAAAAGAAGTTACAATATTTTAGGAATGTAGTTTTCAACATTTACCTACTGAAAAACTGAACACCAACCCAGAATGACTACAACCGCCAATTTCATCATTATCCATAAATAATGTATTCTCATACTATGGTAAATAATGGAATATCTAGTATATATGACCAAAGTTGAGATATAAAACACATAAATAACTCCCTCATACATAAGTATTAGAAAAAACATCATTCCCTTAAACAACATCGGGTATTGAACATCTTCTGACCATCCCTCTAGAACAATATTATGACAACCGTGCTTTTATTACAAACATAATCATGATTTATTACATAAAAAACCACATGATAAAACATGAATGATTGAGAGGCCAAGTGTCTTTGGATCTTAGGATCATTACATAACAACTTAAAACACGAATTACAACATCTTTATTGAAAACTTCCTTTACATGACCACTACATTCTCTCATACTTAGCATTGCATGGGATAACCTAAGGACAAGCATAAGAAATGGGGTGAGATATAAAGCCTAGTAAGGGAATAAACATGGAATAGATAAGGAGTAAAATACATGATATTCAATAGGCATATCAATAGAGCACAAGAGAAACATGAACATAAAGGCATAATGAGGCATGATAATCATAACATGGAAATGTGGCAACCACACTTAACATGGAATTATCATGAGCCAAGGCTCATTGCACATAGAGAATGAGTAAATCCTCATTGCACATGAAGCACGAGTAAAAACTCCTTTACCTTGAATTATCATGAGTCAACACTCATTGCACATGACGTATCATGATACTATACTTTACCCATTGCATTGGAGCACTATAAGGGCACACCCTTCTTAAACATTTCATTTAATGCATAAGTGTCCCACATGGACCATAAAACATGGATTCATAAAACATAATCATTTTCATCCATGATAAAGGAATTTGGAATTAATACATGAAACTTTATAATCAATAAGTAAATGTGCATATAGGTGAATACCCTTGATGGAGAAATGGGCATGGTATTCACTACACAATGACATTGGCTTAGAAAATCGGTGCGATTTCGGCAGCGAAACGGCGTGACTTAAGAATTCATAAAAATTGTTGATGAAAGAGAAAGGGGTTCCTCATCAATTTTAAATGTAATGTAAAGTAAGGAGGTCATATAGATTCATGTATCAAAAATTGTAATGGAATTTAGATTCATGATACAAAAGTATTACTTGGATGTAAAAGAGGAGGGAGAAGTTCCTTTCAAAATTTCGGAATAGTAATGGGTTCACATGGGAGGAATTTAATAAGAGAAAATGTTGTCTCCCATAATTCAAACATAACGAGGGAAGTATGATGGAGGTTAGAAACCATACCCCAACATTCATAATTCAATTTAAAAGGGAAAAACAACTTAAAGAAAATTGGACAAAAAAGAGAAAGGAAGAAAAAACCCTTACTTGGAATTGTGCTTCCAAAGGCTTGAGAGTGGCTTGAGAGAGGCTTCATGGGAGATTGGGGCACCTTGAGAGGAATCTAGAGAGATTAGGGCAGAGTTTGAACTAACTCAAAAGGCTTTGAGTGAGGAGGAAGTGGGAGCTTGGGTGGGTTTATATAGGAAAGGGGAAGGAATTCTTTATTATTTAGGTTTGAGACCCCTTATATTAAATTAGTCCAAACCACAAACCACCCCATGGTTTTTCCCATGGGTTTTGGAAAAGGAAAGAGTAAAACAATATTTTATAATGCCAATGTCCGAACTTCTTAAAATAATAGGGTTTCTTATGTAGAGGTGATTCACACTCCCATGGAAAACAATTTAAAAAGGAAAGGTTTTTAATAAGTCTTGAAGGGCCCATTAATGCTTTGAAAAGTAAGTAAAACAAACCCAAAATAACATTATTTTAATTTTAAAACAAATATTGTCCTAACATTAATCTTATAGTATTTTATTAAATCACTATTGGGTCATTATGATGTCATAAATTACATTATATATTTAAACAGTATTTAATTTTTACCCAAAAAATTCACTGTCTCAGAAAAGTGTGAAAAATTCACCGTTGGATAATTTCAACATCATGATTCCAAAAATAACATTTATTTTATCTAAATAATTTTCTAAATATGTTAATTTTCAAATTTAAAATAAAAACCGACATTTATCGATAATTTACGTGTTTTGGCAAAAATGGCTCTCAAACCATAATAGAAATTACAATTGCATTCATAAAATTATATGATAATTTATTTATAATAAAATTAATTTAATAATAATAAAAATAATTATGTTTTATTAAAATATTATTTAATTCAAAAATCGTTTAATTTAATGAAATTGAATTCTTAATTAAATAATAACTAAAAAACACTATTTTCAATTTAAAAACTATTTACAATGTATCAATAATGACAAGAAATTATATTCATTATTATATAAAAAAAATTATTTACATGAACATAGTACTAGTGATTTGTTATATAACCCCTTAAAACAGTCGCATAAGACATAAGGGTAAGGTGTGCGATGGTGACAGATTCTTGGGGTGGCTCAGATAACATCGCTTGAGTGGTAATTTCTATCAACATCCACATTTCCTATAGATGGCCATGTTCGAGCTTGAAATGATGAAGCTCAGCTTGGGCTTGGTCAAGATTGAAGCCCAAAGATGCGAACTCTTTTCCACGCTCTGAAAAATGGGCTTCTTTTGGAGAAATTCTACTGGATGAGGCCATCGCTTCTTTTCTCTAAGTAAATTGGGTTCGTTAAAGCCTTATATTTATACTAATCATGTAATCACTATTCAATGGCTATAAAAGCAACGATCACAATTCATAACATGAAACCAAAGAAGTTGACATTTTATATAAACATTTAACATAAAGATACATTTATCCAAATCAAGAGGGATTTCTAATAATGAATCTTTGGCTTTTTACAATATTCCCCCCTTAAGAAGTTTTTCCTTCGAAATTTTCTTTTCCCACACTAAAACAGATGTGGGTAACTCAAATTCATCATTTCTCCGATTCCCAAGTCGCTTCTTCAAATTTGTGGTTTCTCCACAACAACTTGAGAAGGGGAATTGTCTTATTTCGTAGAACATTTTCTCTACGATCTATGATCTTCACTCATTTCTCCTCATAAGAATGATTATCCTAAAACTATACCACCTCAGAAAAGAGTACATGTGAAGGGTCTGGTATGTACTTCCTTAAGAGGGATACATGAAAGACATCATGTACTTTGGCCAAGGTAGGTAGAAGTGCTAGTCGATAGGCCACAGACCCGACATGATCAAGAGTCTCAAAGGGCCTGATGTACCGTGGACTTAACTTCCCTTTATTTACACACCTCATGAACTTCTTCCACAGAGATATGCGTAGAAAAACCATGTCTATTACATTAAACTCAAGATCCAGTCGACGATTATCTACATGACTCTTCTTCCGAATCTGGGCTACCTTGATATGCTACTAAATGGTTTTCAACTTCTCCACCATTTCCTCGACCATTTCTAGTCCAAGAAGCTTACGTTCACCGACCTCATCCCAAGAAGCCGGTGTTCTGCACCTTTTTCCATACCGGGGTTCAATAAGGTGCCATTTGGATGGTTGAGTGGAAACTGTTATTATAAGAGAACTCAACCAGAGGAAGATGTTGATCCCATCCTCCTTTAAAGTCCATACAGCACACTCTCAACATGTACTCAAGTGTTTGGATAGTATACTCGGATTGGACATCAGTTTGAGGATGATAGTCCGTACTGATGTTCAGTTCAGTATTCAAAGCATGTTTAAGACTCTTCCAAAACATAGAGGTGAATCTTCGATCTCGGGCAGACACAATAGATTGTGGCACTCCATGCAGCCTTACCACTTCCCTAATATATATCCATGCTAGTTGATCCAAAAGTGAAATCCTCCTCAATAGCAATGAAGTGTGTAGTCTTTCTAAGACGGTCCACAACAACCCAGATTGCATTGTTGCCTTTGTATGTCCTTGGAAGTCCGGTGAAAAAGTCCATGGGGATGTTTTTCCATTTCAAATCTATTATGGGAAATGGTTGCGTCATCCCCTTAGACTTCTGTCTCTCTGCCTTCACTCGCTGGAACACCAAGCACTTTGAGGTATATTCAACGATCTCCTTTTTTATATTATCCCACCAAAAGTTTTCTCGGAGATCTCGATACATATTTGTGCTCCCTGGGTGAATAATGAAATTTGAACTATGCTGCCATATTTTCAAGGAAAAGATCACCACCGCCAACTCCAGATCATGCGTTGGATAGTTTAGCTCATGGATTTTCAACTGACATGAGGCATATGATATCACTTTATCATTCTTCATCAGTACACAACCTAAGCCCTTCTTCACAGCATCACTAAATACCACAAAATTTTCCCACATGAGGGTAAAGTGAGCACAGGATTAGTGATAAGCCTCTTTTTCAACTCCTTGAATCATTCTTAGCATTCATCAATCCAAGAAAACTTAACTCCCTTTCGAGTAAGCTTGATAATATGGTTGGACAATCGTGAGAAATTTTTTCACAAATCGTCGATAATATCTAGCTAACCCCAAGATGCTGCGGATATCCGTTACCGATGTTGGCCTTAACCATCCCTCAATTGCATCTATTTTGGAGGCATCCACAGATATCCCATTGCTTGTGATGATATGGGCCATGAATGAGACCTCATTCAACCAGAACTCACACTTACTGTACTTTACATAGAGCATATCCTTGGGAAAATTCTCTAGTATAGTTCTTATATGCTTCTCATGATCCTCCTTGGTTTTGGAGTACATTTGAATATCATCTATAATGGCTACCAAAAACTTGTCAAGGTAATATCTAAAGACTTTATTCATCAATTCCATGAAGATTTCTAGAGCATTAGTGAGTCCGAAATGCATTAATATGAATTCATAGTGCCCGCATCTTGAGCGAAAAACAGTCTTGGGGACATCTTCCTTCTTCACCCTTACTTGATAATATCCCGACCACAAATCTACCTTGGAGAAGTATTGTTCTCCATGCAGCTGATCAAAAAGTTCATCGATCTGTGACAAAGGATACTTGTTCTTTATCATGATTTTTTTATGTTCACAATAATCGATGCAAAGCCGCATTGATCCATCATTGTTCTTGACGAAGAGGACTGGTACACCCTAGGGTGAAGCACTTGGGCATATAAACCCGTTATCCAGATTCTCATGTAGTTGTTTCATCAGCTCTTCATGCTCCATTATAGCCATTCTATATGGACTCTTGGATATTGGTAGAGCCCCTGTTATAAGTTCAATTGAGAATTCAATATCTCTTCTAGGAGGAAGACCATGCATTTCCTCAGGAAATATTTCAGCGAATTGCCTCACAATATCCATTTCCTCAAGGATGGTTTCTTCCTTCGACTAAATCATCTGAGCTAGATACATGCACTCATAGGGCAGTAATATCCATGCTTGAGATGATGGAGCTAAAATAGATTCATCTTCCTCCTTACACATGTAATGAATCGAGGGTCGATTCTCTATATAGAGTGTGATTTACCTCTCCCAACAATTTATGTTGGCTCTAAATAAGAAAATCCAATCCATGCCAAGAATTGCTTTAAATTACACTAGAGGATGTATGGCAATGTTTGCCGGGAAATTCAATCCACATATTATAATAGGGGTGGACCTATATTCATGGGATGCAATGATTACCCAATTTTCCATACTCACCGACATCTTCACTTTCATGATTTGTGGTTGTTCTGGGATTGTTCTACAAAACATTCGAGATATAAATGAATGCGTATTACCTGAATCAAAATGTACGTTCACTATTATTTAATGAATAACTAGCGTACCTGTCACCTCTTATTTTTATGGGTTCACTTTGGAAGAAGTGATGGAAAACGATCTTCCTTGCTTCCTTGGAGGTTGTTGGTTGCCTCCGAAAACCCTTGGTTTAGGGAACTGATTTGAAAAGTGCCCCCGTTATTTGTAGTTGTAGCAATGAACAACACGTTGAGGTTCGAATGGAGTGTTCCTCTCCTCTGTTGCAGCTACGGGTCTTTCTTGCCAACAGTTAACAGCTAGGTTCCCTTCTCTTCCACACCTAAAGCATTTCCTCGTCCCCTTGAGGCAATTTCTACGGTGATTCTTTCTGTACTTTTGGCATGTGGGGTGGTGGATCTTCTTATCACCATTGGATTTATCAATCGGACTTCCAGCATTGAAGTCCACCATACGCTTCCTGTACCCATGATACCCTTGTGATTCCCCGATCTCCATTTCGACCTTGAGGGCACATCGGAAAATTTCCTCATAGCTGTCGAAGTCACGGATCACTAATGCTTTCCGTAGCCTAGTATTCAGCCCACCAAAGAAGTGGTCAACCCTGCATTCAAGGGTAACGACAATGCCGGAAGCATATTGTGAAAACCTTGTGATGTTTTTCTCATACACTCCAACATATTCTTCTTCTTTTTGTTTGAGGGAAAGTTAGTCCCTTTCCATCTTATGCCAGAGGGTGTGCGGAAAAAATTTATTGAAAAACATCTTCCGGAAATACTTCCATTCCAATGCCTTGATCTCCTCCTCAGGCTTCGTATTTTAGATC
Source organism: Viscum album (assembly GCA_963277665.1). Lineage (NCBI taxonomy): Eukaryota > Viridiplantae > Streptophyta > Magnoliopsida > Santalales > Viscaceae > Viscum > Viscum album. The sequence continues at coordinate 213,556,180 of OY728164.1, forward strand.
AATGTTCACCATTAATCAGCATCACCTTCTATACGATAATCCACCAGGAGGACCTTCTCTTGTTCAGAATATTGAAGGATACAGAAGATCTTTTCAAAGGAGTTGATCCATTTTTCAGCGATCATGGGATCGAATGATCCACTAAAAGTAGGAGGACTTTGTCTCATGAACCTCTCGATAGTGACTTGTTCCTTCTTAGGGGGTTTTGGATGTTCCTCTTGACACGTATTTCTATTAAAATATTGAGTAAGCTGAGAGAGAATCATGACAATGTTCACGATTCTCTCTCCCATTGGATTTTGCATCTCTTTAGTATAGTCATCACACTGAACTTCACATCGGTTGTTAGCCCGAGTCCTCCTATTACCGGCCATTGGCTGGAATAAAAGGAATGTTAGGGGGTAACACATAAAGGGTAATCCAAAGACAAAATTTGATGACTTATAAGTTAACTTTTATTTCCTTAACTCATGATTCTATATGCTTCAATCTAGGCTTTCCATGATCTAATTTCTAACATATAATCATAGGGGAATTTATTTTATTCCCTTAATAAGGGTTCATTATAAGCTTGTGAATTTATCAAAACATATCCCTCGGGAGTGTCCTAACCAAGAGAGCAGCAAAACCCATTGTCGTTCACCAGTTCCTTTTTGAGTATATCTAAATGCGGTGTTTTTGGGTTTTACCCCTAGGATACATCTGTGCCAGAGCCGCCTCTACCTGATCGTATCCAGACATGGATGTATTTTCTTGATAAACCACTTACTCAGTACTTACCAAAACATGGGGATGTTTTTATTATACTTAGTCTTGTCTCTAAGCCTTTACTAGGGTTTTCTAATCCTAATCCTAAAAATAACTAAACCTTTCCTCTGATACCAACTATGACAACCCTTCTTTTATTACAAACTTAAACATGATTTATTACAAAAACCATTCACTTGAAACATTATTGATGATAGAGAGGTCTAGTGTATTTGGGGCTTAGGATCATTATATAACAACTTAAAACATGATGTACAAAATCTTTATTGAAAACTTCCTTTATATGACCACTACATTCCCTTGTACTTAGCATTACATTAGATAATCAGAGGACATGCATAAGAAAATGGTTGAGCTATAAAGACCAGAAAGGGAATAAACATGGAATACATGAGGAGTACAATACATGTTATAAAATAGGAATATCAATAGAGCACAAGAGAAACATGAACATAAAGGCATGGTAAAGCATGATAATCATAACAGGGAAATGTAGCGCCAACACTTAACATGGAATTAACATGAGTCAAGGCTCATTGCACATGAAGCATGAGTAAATCCTCATTTCACATGAAGCACGAGTAAACCCTCGTTGCACATGAATTTCCATGAGTCAACACTAATTACACATGACATATCATGATACTATACTTTACCCAATGCATTGGAGCGCTATAAGGGCGCACCCTTCTTAAACATTTCATTTCATGCATAAGTGTGCCACATGGATCCTAAAACATGGATTCATAAAACATAATAATTTATTCCATGATAAAGGAATGTAGAATTCATGAATGAATCATTATAATAAATAAGTAAATGTGCATAAAGGTGAATACCCTTGATGGAGAAATGGGATGGTATTCACTACACAATGACATTGGCTTGGAAAATCGGTGTGATTTCGGCAACGTAACGGCGTGACTTAAAAATTCATAAAAATGGTTGATGAGATAGAAAGGGGTTCCTCATCATGTTCAAATGTAATGGACAGTAAAGAGATCATATAGATACATGTCCCAACAAATTTTATGGAATTTAGATTCATGATACAAATGTATTTCATGAATGTAAAAGAGGAGAGAGAAGTTCCATTCAAAATTTCGGCATAGTAAAAGGTGTACATGGGAGGCATTTAATGAGAGCGAAAGGGGTATACCATCATTATAACATAAATAGGGAAGTATTAAGGAGGTTTGAAACCACACCCCAACATTCAAAATTGTATTTGAAAGGGAAAAACAACTTAAAGAATATTGGAAAAAAATGAGAAAGGAAAAAAACCCTTACTTGGAAGTGTGATTCCAAAGGATTGATAGAGGCTTGAAAGAGGATTCTTGGGAGCTTGGGGCACCATGAGAGGATTATAGAGAGAGTACAGTAGAGGTTGGATGAACTCCAAATTCTTTTATTGAGGAGTATGTGGGATCTTGGGTGGGTTTATATAGGAAAGGTGAGGGAATTCTTTATTATTTAGGTTTGGGACCCCTTATATTAAAATAGTACAAACCACAAACCATCCCACGGGTTATTCCCCTGGTTTTTGGAAAAGGGAAGAGGAAAAAAATATTTTATAAGGCCAATGTCCGAACGTCTTAAAATAATAGGGTTTCTTGTGTGGAGGTGATTCATACTCCATTGGAAATCAATTTAAAAATACATGGTGTTTAATAAGTCTTGAAGGGTCCATTAATGATTTTAAAAGTAAGTCAAACAAACCCAAATTTACATTATATTAATGTTAAAACATATATTGGACAAACAATAAGCTTATCGTATTTTATTACATAACTATTGGGTTATTATGATGTCATAAAACACATTATATATTTAAACATTATTTAATTTTTACCCAAAAATTGACTATCTCATACAATTATGAAAAAGTCATCATTGGATAATTTCAAATTCCTCATTCTAGAAATAAAATTTATTTTAACTAAATAATTTCTTAAATATGTTTATTTTTACTTTTAAAATAAAAAAAGACATTTATCGAAAATTCATGGGTTTTGAAAAAAATAGCTTTCAATATTTAATAAAAATTACAATTGCATTCATAAAATTATATGATAATTTATATATAAAAAAAATTAATAATAATAATAATAATATTTTATCAAAATATTAATGAATTCAAAAATCCCTTAATTTAATAAAATAGAATTCTTAATTAAATAATAACTAAAAAACACTATTTTTACTTTAAAAACTATTTATAATGTATCATTAATGATAAGAAAGTATATTCATTATTATATACAAAAAAAATAATGTACATGAACATAGTACAAGCGATTTGTTTCATAACCCCTTAAAACAACCACATAAGACCTAAGGGTAAGGTGTGCGATGGTGACAGACTCTTGGGGTGGCTCGGATAACATCGCTCGAGTGGTAATTTCTATCAACTTCCACTTTTCCCGTAGACGGTCACGTTCGAGCTTGACATCATGAAGCTCAGCATTGGCTTGGTCAAGAGAGAAGCCCAAAGACACCACCTCATTTCTATGCTCTGACAAATGGGCTTCATATGGAGGAATTCAACTAGATGAGGCCATCACTTCTTTTATCTGAGTAAACTGAGTTTATTAAAGCCATATATTTATACTAATCATGTGATTACTATTCAACGACTATAAAAGAAATGGTCACAATTATTCATATAAAACCAAATAAGTTGTCATTTTATATAAACATTTTATATAATGAGTCATTTAACCAGATCAAGGTGGATTTCCAATAATAAGACTTTGGGTCGTTACAATTATCATGGCCAACACGATCAGACATCATCTCTACCCTGAGTCTCCCAACTTAGACTCATCCACCATCCACAGGAAGGATAACCCAATAGGTATATGAAAAAGAAATCGTGGTCTACTACTCTCTCAATTAATAATATGTATCAATGAAATATCCTCCATCCCATTTCAAACATTCGAAGACACCCTAAAAATCTTGTTGGGGATTTTAAATGAAAGCATCTATAAAAAACTTCCCCATTAATGAGGTGGAAGAGATAAAAAAATCATTATATTGAATGAATTAAATCCCCAAATATTTCAATAGATATAATATTTTTTATTGAAAATATGTTACTTAGGAACCTGTGATCAGTGAAGACAATAGTGTACATCCCAATGAGGTATTGTAGCCACATATTTAGTGCAGATACAACTGCTGCTAACTACTGTTCATGGGTTGAATAGTTACTTGTGTGGGGATGAATATTATGAAACCCATAATAGATTAATAACCTATTCTAAATCAACTATCATCCCAATACCAGATGATATGCATAATAGAAGACCTCAAAAAACACACCTTCCCCCAACAACTGAACCATTGTAGAATTGGTGAACATCTCATCCACATTACTTAATACTTCTTAGAACATACAAGCCTATAAAAAATCCCCATTATTCCTTGTAAAATATATTGATGAGGTTATATCCCATGATAAATTGGACAAAATAACATGATAATATCTTGTGGGGATAAAGAAACTATGGGACTCTACCAAAATCTGGGGTTCTTCCAAAGAATATACTGCCTCGACCATTGATGGGTCCACTACCACACTCTTTTGAGAAAACACATGTCATATGATATGAAAATATAATTTTCAAAAATCATACATGTACATCATTCCATCTATCTAGGGGGTATTGAAATACCTAAAAAATATATTTTACATGCTCAGTTTTCTCCTCCTCTAACATCATGTAGTACAAGATATCATCAATGAATATGATGATGAATTGATCCAGGAATTTCGAGAACATATATTTCAAGAGACCCTTGAACATGCTTACATTATTTGTAACAAAGAACTATATGAATAAAAATTCTATATTCTCACTACTTCACATAAAGGAATTCTTTGGGATATCACCATCTTTTACCCACAACTGGTGATTCCCAGACCAAAAATCAATATTTGAAAACCAAATCACCCATCATAGCTAGTTGAAAAGATAATATATCATCAAAATAATGTAGTGATTCAGGATAATTTCCTTATTCATCCTATTTTAATCTTTATATATCCATAAAATACTATTCTTTTTCATAGATAATAACACTAGAACACTCCATAGTGACACAATATTTTGAATTAAACATCTATACATTATATCATCTATCTGAAACGTCAACTCCCATATATATAACTGTTTCATTCGATAAGGATCCATTGATATTGGATAAGAATTAGGATTCACGTCTATCTAAATCTCAACATCAATTCTAGGGGGTAGCATCATATACTATATTGGAAAAACATAAAATATTTCCTCAACAATTCTAGGAGACTCTATAATCAAAACATCTATTGATTCCATAAAGAAATCATCAATCGAAGATAGATGTCAATCCACACCAATAATTTCAAGATGAAAAATCACCTCATCCATGAAAATTCCGCACTAGATATCCCTATATGTGATGATAAACCTCCGTTAAAAGAAGTCAATAATATAACTCAAAGAATAAAATGATTAGGTTCATATAATTTTATCATATGTTGTCATATGATGCAAGAAAACATCACACATGACTAATTATGCATCAACAACAGTTAATATCCTTAGAACACATATGGACATTTGGTATGACTTTCAAATAGCATTATCAACACTTGGGGTACTAATATATTCTCTAGATATAGTACCCAAGTTCATAATAGTGTGTCTGGAATAATGTAATGAATATATCATCAATAAAAATATATTAAAAATCGTAAATGAGGAGTTATAACACGTTGAACGATTTCCATCCCCTCAAGTGCATCTTCCTCCATTGTATACAAATAACTATACCCAAAAAAATTACACTTTACATATATCCAACTCTTGAGACATTATCATTTTTGGGTCCTTTAGGGTGTGAGAGTCCCTCTTCCATGTACCATATTCCAATGTTAGATCAAACCTAAGGTGATCAAAATGGCCATCCAACTAAATCCCCAGTATCTGCCTATCATTTTAGACATATCCTAGATCCATCACAGAAAAGTGAAAAAATATTTCGTAATCCTTACAGAATGTAATTTTAATAATATTTATTGAATTAATTTTAACTATCTAGAACAAAAAATACCCAAATAAAATTATAAGTTCAATCAGGGTGAATGAACCACTCCTATGTCTCTACCCCACAATAATTTCCACCTCACATGGTCATTCAAATAACTCATATTCCATCCATTGGATCATCGGGGGAGGATTCACAAAAATCCAATGTCCAAATTGTTCTTCCTATTCTATGTCATGTAATAAGATCAATTGGAATTGTTTCCATTCCAATCCATGAATTCCTAAATCTGTCTGACAACATACCTCATCCAATCCATCACATTGGATACCACAGTATCATGAAAATCTTCCTCCAATGATACCGCAATAAGGGGAGAGAGATAATGACTAATATGTCCCACCACCAGTTAGCCCTCGGTTGAAAACATGCACCAAGGGTATAAAAAGTATTACTATGAGATTAATTAAACTCTATAAGTAAATATTATCATGTGATAATATTGAGTAGCTGAATGATACTCCATACCATGATACAATAAGAAAACCAAAACCATCCCTAAATGCATTTACAAAGTGAACATAAATATATTAAAGTCTCTATAGAAAATACCTAAATGTGAAATATAATTCATAAATACTATATAGGTCTTATGGTGTGAGAGATTAGTGTAAAAATTACATGTATTACACCAAGATATCATAAAACTAGTTTCTTATATGTAGGGAGAGAATACAAGTATACTCAGTAGGATTACTAAATAATATAGTTCACAAGTGAGAGGAGCATATTGATTCACACCCTAACTTCATACATCTTAGTGCAATGGAAAATTTCATTTGAGAACACATAAAAAGCTATCAATGATGTTGTTTAGAGAACACCCCTACCAACCCATACACTGAAAAATTATTTCTTCTCATGATAGTATCAATAATCATAACATCACATCTCATCCAAAGACACCATGGCAATCATATTTTATCATTCTTGAACACACCAAGTCCATCACTACCAATATTTCCCAATGATTCCTAAACCATCACATATCATCTACTTTCTAGAGTTAAGGGTGTTAGGAACATGTCAGAAATCAACCTAATGTCATCCTCCTACTATGAAACCCCTAAAAAAATTATCTCAGCATATCATCATCCATCTCAAAACACTACCATGAAGATGAGGTTGGGAGGAGTGGGTAACCATACATTTATCCTCTCCAATGAGATGTTTGAAAAAATACACCCCAAAATATTTAGTTTTTGGAACTAGGTGATCATCAAGGGTGGGGGATCATATTGTAAATCACAAGGAAAATTCCATAAATATATATACACAAAATATCAATCCGTGAAATCCTTTCCTTCGAGTTCACAACAAGTAACATACAAGATCAAAAAATCACCACATCACCTCACAAGTTCCTCTTCCAATACATTAAAATCCAAACTAAATGACATTCCATTTATTCCTTAATATTCTCACCAATAAATTTCATTCATAAAAAACCATAGTTCACCAAAAAAAATAATTTAAAGAGTTCATTATCATTTTTATTCCATGTCTTTTGACTTTTATTGTAACTATTCGATATTTAATTTCAAAAAAATACATATTACACAACAAAAATACCTCACCACAAGAATAATAAAACATCATAAACTCGGAATTTACATTTCCAAAAAGCCCATGTGTTATCACCATTTTATAACCACTTCTTCTTCCTTATTTTCTCAGCCACATCACAAAAAATTTCCATCACATCACATTTTCTATCAAAAACCATTCACAAAACCATAAAATAACCACTTCCCCACACACATCTTAACATTTCAACATTCTATACATAAAAAATCAAAAACATACTCGACATCATGCAAAAAACATCTTACAAAATTGGTATAGGGAACTTTCATCCCCTTCACTAAATTATTTCTAGATATCCTCACATAATCAAGATAAACATGTGAAACTACTTCATTATCCACATATTATTAATTTCAATTTTCACCCAAGATGAATAAAAAAAATAATAAAACACTTATATTATACAACTCAAAAAAACCATTAGAGACAACAACCCCAACAACCTCAATTTTCAACTAGTATAAAGAACATACAATCAAAAATAAAATTCAATATCAAAAATAGTAAATCATGGGTCATATTTACATACCTCTTAAAATTTTATTTATAATATTTAATTTATATTTATTAATTATTATGAAACCATATTACTAAATAATAACATGTGTAATACCATTATAAATGATATACATGGTCAACAATATTGGAATGCTACCTTAAACTGAGTTTTATGATTAGTTTGTTATCATTGGATCATGAATAACGACTCCACCAAGACACATAGTTAAGAAGAACACTTTAGATCTACCTTAAACAACACCAAAAACTCCCCTAAGAAAAAAATTCCAAAATAACTAGTTCTCCCCTTTAAAATGAAGAAATAGATAGAAAAAAATGAAAAAATATGAATAGGGTATAAAGGAATTAGAAAAAACTACCATAGTTCCTATATCCAAGACATGAATCAAATACCAATGAATGGGGATCTAAATAATTCTTTATATTACATTGAGACAACAAATAAATGATAAGAAAAAAGGAAATTGACTTGTCATGAATGGGTTTTTGAATTTAAACTGATTATAAGGAACATAACACCGTAGAATATGATAGGGTTCATACTGATGAATAAGTGAAAATGAAATTGACTACGACACAACACAAATCACCACACCACATTCTTTCTGGTAATGTTTCCCATAAAAAATATAACTATATCCTCACCAAAAAACCTATAAAATAAGATCGAGGACCATAATACATCCAAGGCACCACACTACATGACCTGATATCCAAAATAGAAGTATTTCCTATAACATCAAATCCATGATATATATATACCAAAATTTCTTATGGTACAAAAAAATGAACCCAATGAAACCACATTGTAGTTTTTCAACAACACTTTAGTGTTGATGGATTTCACAGAACCACCAAAAACAACTACACCATATCAATAATCCCTACGTTGTACCTACTCTCTCCCTATAGTGTGGCATCTAGTACTCAGACAATTCACCGCTATAATCTCGATTGTTTATCTCAACTCCTCCCTTCCTCCTCTAAGAACCTCTTGACTCATCCAGAAACCCCTACAACTAGATTACCTACAATTTAATGGGTCAAAAATATTGAATCATTAAATAAATCAGGATTAAAACCATCATGTAATTAAATATGATCATGGGAAATAATTTGTAGAATCGATTCTTGTAACTTGGGAAATATATGAATTGTGAAATTTATTCAATTAATGATGGTCAAAAATGATATTTTACATCAAGAATGATTCAATCAAAACACTAATATCAAATTATAAAAATAAACAAAAAATAAATAAAAATTTTATAATAAATGATTTTATTTTTGGACCATATAGTGTAAAAGATATTAATATGGTTTTGAAATAGGTTTTGTAGATGGTTATAAATATTAAACATGAGTTTCAAGTGATTTAATGAGATTATAAGGTTAATGTACAAGTTTCCATATTAATATCCATACATATAGGCATGTTTTATTATGATGATCCCATTCTTATTTTATATCATGTACTTTCAAAAACATGAACTTTTATTCTTTTCTTAATGTTTCATTTATAGGATATAAAATTATAATAGGGAAACACACTTTTTAATACTTTTTTTTTGACATGTTTCCATTTTTTTATGGGATTTATCATCTGATATTTCTTCAATTTAGATGTTTTTAATATTCACTATTTTTTTATTTTCTGTAGAGAACACCATATAGATATTTTATCCCACATTCATCCATAATCATGTTTTTGGAAAATTATACCATGTTTTTTAAAAATTAAATATGAAAAGTGATACCAATTATTTAATGGATCATGAAAACAAAAAGATATTTTATTTGAGTGATAATGATTTTCCTTGATTTTATTTCATCTATGTATTTTTTCCAAACCCATAAAATTTTATGATATGATTTTTCTATTTCTCATTGAGGATTATTATTCTTTTCCAACTCTATAATGAATTTTATTATCATATGTTTATAATGGTTTCATGAATATTTAAATCCCTTTTAATAATTATTTTCACACAATATTCATATTTTTTAATTTATCCAATTTTCCCTATCATTATTTTAAAATATTAATATGTTTTATTTATTTTTATATTTATATTTATCATTACATAATTATAAACGTTTTTATTAATTCATTATAAGATCTTATATTCAATAATTGTTTTTTTAATTTCATTTTTCAGGGTAGGAATAAATAATGATAGTTAAAAAACAATTGTGATAATATAATCAAAGAACATGAGCTATGATAGTATTACATTGGTATATGACATAATATTTAGGCATACACATAATAATTGAAATCATTTCCTTAGTTAAATACCAATCCCAATACTATCATAGTGTATTTGGTTCTCTCTATATTCCATCATATTTTTATTCATGGTTCAAAAAAATACTATCATTTAGGAAAATATCTCATCGTGAACTATGTCTCTCCCCATTCCAATTCTTATTATCTAATGTGATATCCATTATTACCAAGTTAATTGGATGAATATATAATATCGATCCCACTGATCACATAATAAAAATTATACATATGAGTGGTAAAATATCATAAAAAATTAATCAATGATATCCCAGGGAATGAAATAAGCATCCATAATAATTTAATTATTTCATCATCAAATAACCCATGGAAATTAAAAAGGTTTAAAAAATGTTTCATCATAACCTAATTATTTCACCGAGAAAAAATTGTTCCATTAAATCTCCAATTAATATGAATATTTATAATTGATCCAATGAAAGAATTTAGATGGTATACTATAATAATTTCCCTATTATATAATAATTCCCATCAAGGAATTTTATAGTATATTATAATTTCCTTTAAAATATTCCTAGAACAATTTATGAGAAAGATAATCATTTTATTTTAAAATCACTTATTAAAAATATATAAATTTACCAAATATTATGTATAACAAATTCCATGAAAATAACCTTTGAATTATTTAATGTACTATTTAAATTATCTATAATTATGGACTATGAGAAATTCTATACAAGTTTTCTATGTTAAAGTAATTATTCTTTTCAAATATTCTATAAAAAGTAAACATTATCTTAATGTAAAATTACAATATGAGTCCATATAAACCATTTTATAAATACATCATTAATGTCATAAAATAACAATATTCGACAAAAAAATGTATATTAAAAAACTATTGTTAATGTTTTTTTAAAATTTGGATATTTATGAATATGTATTTTCAATTGAGTTGAAAAATAATAATCAGGTTTATTAAATGATTGCATTAAGTATTTTTAGTAAATAAATAGAGGACAATTTAATAATATATTTAACATCCAATAATATCCATAGGAATAAAATTAATCTATTTTTGGGAGGTATATCATAAAATTATATCTTCAAAATTGATTTCATGACTAACCCTATAAACAATAAGTCTAACTTAAATTCTCTATGACTTTCTTAACATTAGAATAAAAAATCATGAAAATGAAAATTATATTTGGATATTTAAATAACAATAATTTTTAGGAGAAAAATCATATAATATACTAATGGATAGTTTAGAATATATATATATATACATAAATGAATCTTGTGGTTAATATGTCATGTGTCTTGCAGAAATAAACATGAAATGAATATCCCCTCCCTCAACTTAGACATGCATCAAATGTGTTATAACCACCAACATAATGGTTTAATTTTATTATAATATTATTTAGGAATTAGTAATATTAACAATATCATTTATTATTGACTTATAACATTGAAACGTTGATTTTACTATTTTTATTAATTAAAATCATCTTTTCTGAGTGTTAACTATTTCATTTTTCATGAGAATTTAAGCAAGGTAGTACTAATCCATGTACATTGATCATGGTTAATCATCTTGAGAATGATAATAATTATATTATATTATATATATATATATATATATATATATATTCATCAATAAAGATTATAGATATAAAAATGAATTACACTATTTAAAGATAATTAGGTCAAACATACGATTGAATAATATTACAATTGGTCATAAGATGGAACAAATGAAAAGTACATAATAATAATGTTTTATAGAATAATTTTTAAAAAAATTTGTCATATATATTCATCAAATACTACATTAATAAAACTCATTTAATTTTGAAATAAAAAAAATACATCTTTGCTTGGAAGAGGTAGTACACATGTACATATGAATGACATTATAATCTTCAAATTGATGAAAATGTAAGAAGGAAGATATAATTTTTTACTTATAGAAGGATAATTATTTATTAAATATAATTTCTAAATATAATATCATAATAAAAACCATCATTTAATGATGATTATGAATAATGAATTCCATCGATACATGATGGTGTAAGTGTACACATACACATGATGTATAACTTCACATCACATTAGATAGAAAAGTGGGTGGAAATAGTAGTTATATAAAATAATAAATTTTAGGTATATTTATGACAAATATAAAATTACTTTTTGCTTAACACATAATATATATATATATAAATAATAAGAGGGAATAAATTTAATGGATTTTGTAGTAAGACAACTAATGAATTGGTAGAGCACCTTTAGATCCCTTCATATGAACCCTTAGAGGGGCCTATTAGTATGAAAAGTACCTCAACATCATGTGTATATTTTTATATTATATAATTTTTTTGTTGGTCGATAAAATTTATGCCACAATTTATTGTAAAGAACCTAAATAATAAGTTCTCTTTTATAAAGGATAGAAATAGAACACATTAAACTACAATTGATATTTGATAATAAATAGTGTCATTCTCTAGTATAATTCTTAAAAATAAACATTAATTCTATGAAAAAGCATCTTTTTAATATATAATTATCCATTTGGGTTTATTTTGGTTTTGGTGACATTTTTACCCTTATATTTTTGTTTAACACCTTCCCAAACTAATTTTAATCATAACCATGGTAACAAAATTTTCAATAATAATTAGGAATAACTTTAATATAAAAGAAAAAATTAGCTCAGAATTGAGAAATAGATGAAATTATCAACCTTATAAAATCTGAATTTTCCTCATTCAATATTTTTATGATTTATAAATAATTTAATAATATATTATTTAACATAATATATCATTGATGATATTTTTAAAATTTTCATTAAATTTCTCATTGATGACATTATGAAAATTATGGAATTTGAATATAACATATTTTTAAAATAAGTATGCATTGAATTAAATATAATATTCTAATTATATATTTTTTACACCAAAAAAATTTTCTTTTATGTTTTTAAATCATTTACTATGATTTTTATATTACTTACACAAGAATTGTGTCGATTGTGTGTATGAAGTTATGTTAATTAATTGTTAATAAAAACATAAAATAAATTACCATAATAAAAAATTAATTCATCATTAAAATATAAATTTGTAACCATAATTATCCTTGTATTATCCTTATGAAAAAATTTATAAGTATTAATGTCTAGACACTGACATTTTATGGGTTTCCTCAGATAAAATAACATAAATGTCAATATCAAGAGAAAATAGTATTAAAATTTTATATATTGTAATTTGGGATAGATATTGTATAATTTATTCCATTCACTGAAATAAAATCTTGTATTGGGTTGATTTTAAGACCTTAACTCATGATGTTAACCCTGTTTTCCACATTTCACCCTCACTGAGATGATAAATTTTTATGTTTATTACTGTTCATAACGACCAAAAATAAAAGGGACAAATTTCAAAAAATTTAACATCTTGACTACACATATAAAATTAATTTTTATTTATTCAATTCCAATAATTAATTTAAATTCAATTTACAATATGTGAACAAAACATAACTAAACGGCTTTAAAAAATCATATTTTGTCGTACAACTAGATTTATTCTTATTTAATGCATAATAAAAATTATATGAATAATTAATAATTTGAATAAATATATAACAATTTTATTTCATTAAAATTATTATTCAATAGTCAATAATTTAATTTATCAAATAAAACACATTTTCCGCACAAAAAGAGTTTTCCAAAAAACAATATCTACAAACCTTTAAAAGAAGTTATGTTAAATTATAACCATTTGTTAACTAATGAATTTATTTTATAAATATGAAAGAAATATTATATTATTATTTAGCCTTCCATATTCATAAATCATAATTAAAGACTATTTTATAATGTTATACCATATTATGGTTAATTTACACTCAAGGTTGCATGTATCACAAGCTACCAAAGAAAATAAATTTTGTTGAAGATAAATATATCTTAAAATATTAATTTGTTTCTTTATGTCCCAATTATTATTAACTTAACAATTATGTTTTAATTATTATGATATGAAAAATTAGTATATCTCTACTCAATCACATACTTGGTCTCTCATGAAGCTTCTTCAAAAATTTTAATTCTCTAGACAACATAAACTTGGTGAGTAGTGTGGATCTAAATAACTTTATCTCTACGTTCTATTATTTATGGTTTTTATTTTTTCATAGTAATCATCATTACCAAAATATATATCCTATGTGTTCAATACATGTGAAGAATCTAATATGTGTTAGGTTGGTTAGGGTAACAGAATAAGGTCTAAAAGCATATTAATGGACCAGAATTATAAATATAATCAAATAAATTGATTAATAGATTTGTTATCAAATTTAATTATATGAGTTAATTTAGATGAGGAAAAATCAAATGAACATAATTATTTTTATTCTAGTTTAGTCCAAAGTGGACATATTTTAGTATTATAATTCTATAATTGGTGACAGATACATGTGAACTATACTGATTTTCTAGGGGGAATGATAACCCAATTACACAATCCATTTAAAATGAAGAGATAACCACAACAATGTCTTTTTTAAGGGGAGTCACAACCCTTAAAATCTGACATTATACATTGGGATTGACAGCATGAATAGTATCGACATTATATATAGGCATTCGCAACCATCAGATCATAAATTTTATATCTTGGAGTCACAACCTAAGGAATGAGAAGAAAAAATATTTCTTCTATATATAAATGCACAAATATAATAATATAGAGTGCATGTGAGATTGTAAATAGTGTTATAGACTAAAAACCCTGATTAATGTGAAGATAAAAAAGGAATGTGCAGGAAATGGTGTCTATGAATTGGATTGATACATCTCATTAAGGAAGTAGATGTAGAATCAGATGTAATTTATCACTTGAGAGAATGTCTAATAATGAAACATGGTATCATTGGAATTTAAAAATTTTACAGTAGGTTCAAAGTTCAAATCTTTTTTCTGAAGGGAAAATTAGATTATCAAAGAAGAAGGTATCTTGTTTAATCCTTGATGTTTCTTCAAACTTTAAAATTTTATCTATAATATATAACTACAAAAAATCTCCAGGCAAATAAATTCAAATTCAAAAATTATCAATTTGTTAAGGAGAGAGAGATATTGAATTGACATTTATAATATTATCATAAAATAATTTTTTTAATTTAAAAAAGTAAATTCTGATTCAAACTAATTTGAATTACCTAATAAAAGATAATAGTAAGTCAAATGTACTCCCATGAAAATCATAAAACTGTTTTAATCCAATCTAAAAAATATATTTTAATTCAATTTAGTGTGAAATTAAAAAATAATAATTGTATTTCCTGAAATAGAATAATGTTTATTTTAATTTATTCAATTTCAATGAATAATATTTATGAAAAGAGATAGTAATATAAATTAACTCAAAATATTGAATCATACATATTCTAGAATATATGATGAAAAATTCCTATATCAATTCTGAATAAATTTAATAAATGTTTCAAAATCATTATAATTTTATAATAAAATTTCTCTTGTATTAAATATAATATATATTAACTATAAAAATAAATCAAATACTTAAAATAATTATAATATGAATACAGTTCATTAAAATAATAAAAAGTGATGTAAAATAGAGCATAAAAAAATCTTTAAGGGTGGTATAAAAAACACATGGTGGTGGATTTAATCTTTAAAAAATGATCCATTGTTGAAAAAATGAAACTTATAATTAATGGTTCACCATTGAAAAAATATGTGACATTTGTTATACTATTTTTTCTACCATTGGAAGTAAGTCACCATTGAAAAATATATGTCCTTGAAAAATTGACTTACCCATGAAACAATAGAATTACATTTAATTGGGATAAATAAAAAGAATTTCTATTTGGTTACATGGAAAGAGACATGGTTGGGTTACATGGAAATAGATTCCATTGTGAGGAAAAACAACCTACCATGGAAACAAAGGAAGACTGATCGTTGAAGTGAAAAACAACCCACCATTGGAAGTATAAAAAGAACCCATCATTAAATTAAAAAACAACCCACTATTTGAAATGGTGTAAGACCCACCAATGTATAGGATTAAATTATTCAATACTGATAAAAAATAGAAACACAACATTAGAGGAAAATGAGCTTCAACGTGATAAAATACAAGCCTCCACAGGATAAAAATTACTATGACCAAGTTGATGATGATGGTGATAGTTTTCAACTATTGTGTTTTGTTGTCAATAAATTTTTTTGAATAGATGAAATAACATCACTTTTTACATTTTGGAAATCAAACTCACAAGTTTTTTTTAGAAAAATAAGACTTCATTTGATTATGAAATTCCATCATATCGAGAAGAAGCTGCTTGAATAGAAAGGTTTAATTATATTGAGAATGAACCTTTATAGAAATAAATGACCATTAGATTCACATTGCATACAAAATTGAAGAAGTGATCATAATTGGAGAATATGAGTCATCATGACACTGATTAATAAAATGTTGTGATTATTTACTAATTTGTATTTAACATAAATCATAAGATTAGTGGATAACTTGTGATGCATTATTGATGAAATAAAGGAGAGTGAAAGAGAGCATGGATGATCATATTTAGATTAATTGGATCTAGATGGAAATAAAAAGAGTGTTGAAGACCATATACAGGCCAATAATACTCAAAATGATCATATCCATGACAATCATACATATAGTGATCATATCTATGCTAATTGTACTCATAATGATTGTATATTGGGCCATTATACTCAAAATTACTGTATGCAAGAAATCATACATAGAATGATCCTAATTAGGACAATCATATTCAGCCTCACTGTATTGGGAAAACTATTTTCTGGGAAAATATAATCGGTCTGAGAAGTAATGAAATAGGATAGAAGTAATGAAACATTATGATACATTCCAATATAAATCTGTTAATGATGAATTTTTTCTTAAATTAATTCAAAGTCGTGTCGGAATCTATAATACATGCAAATTTTTTTGGAATTAAGATAGTTGTTGAAGATAAATATATTGACACTAGTACATTGTATTTGAAATTCCATCATAATTAAATACAATTGTTTTCAACAAAGGCCAATAGAAAATTAATTGAGATAAAGCTGAATAAAATCGTAATGAGAGAGACTGATCAACAATGAAGTTAACCATTTAAAAGGGGTTGAATTACATTATATGTTTCTCTAGTGGGTCAAGTGATAGATGAATTTTTATTTTTATTCAAATTATGTTATCAAGTGGTTCATAAAGAAGATTTCAATGAATTGATCATTGTTTCTTCATGTGGGTCAAAAGACATTTATATATCCAATTATTATAGAGCATTATTCTGAAATAAATTTGATTAAGAAAACTAGATTCAGATATTGATATCAGAAATTATTTTGAAATTAATGTATGAAGAATATATGAAGTTTGATTAATATTTGATAAGATTCAACAAGGGTCAAAGATGTCATAAAGCAGCTAATAGTTTATGGGAAATTGAGAGTTGGGTGAATTTTTCTGAGCGAGAAAGAATTTGGGATTCCTTCCAAAACAACTCATGTTTCACCTATAGATAGAGAAATTTACTTTGTACTTTGACTTACTAAGGAACTATTCATCGTTGAATATAGATAATCACCGTGTTTTTAGAGAGAAGAAGAAGTTATCAATATTGATATTTTGTTGAAGAAGACTCTATATGAGAAGTGAAATGAGAGGAGATGAGATTGAAAAATTTTATTTAGTTGATCATCATATTAAGTGATTATCCTTTTCAACTGATTACTATATTTGACATGTTAATTATATTGAACTAATCATACTATCAGGATGGATAATTGTATTTGGGTTTCCGTATTGGTATTTTTAGACTAAGGAAGAAGGATTTATGAATTGATTCAATTATATTACAATGATATATCACTTGTAATAAATAATCGTACATGGAATAATATGAATGAGATTTTTATAAACAGAATAAAAGTGGTGTATATTCATCTCTATCATATTATAATAATGTTATATAGTTTTCATACTAGGGAGAATAGTAATGAGAAGAATCATACTTGGAAGAATCTTAATAAGAAGAGTCTGTTAAGGATAATATACAAGGATAATAATACTATGTTTTTTTCAACAAATAATAGGAATTTCTTACCATAATATGGGTAATAAAATGTTTTTTTTTCTTAGGATACATTTTTTAAAATTGAAAATAATTAAAATTAACATGTTTTATTACGAAATCACTATTTTACCCGATTTGTGCTTAGAGGGTGTACAGAAACTATTTCAATTATTTACATATTTCTATACAAGTGAAAGGGTATAACATACTCATTGTAATATAAGTTTTTTTTCTAGTGAATTAGCTAGTATTAGATAATTTCCAAAATATAACAAGGACATAACTATTATTATTGAATAGTAAACAATTTAAATACTTGTGTTCTTTTGGATGTACGTTTGAATTTTTTTCACTAGGGAATGAAATCATTAATATGAGGTGAATGAGGTTTCATGGAAACATAAAAGAAAAAGTGTCCCAATTTTAACCCTACCCCTCTGAATGATACAATTATCATAACTAGGAACATTCAAGTGGTATTATAGGGTAGATTCCCTTCACATATTGTCTGCTGATGGAGAATTTAAATTCTATGAATGGTATAGGTATTCTGGTTTTCTATAGAAATAAATATCATATTTAGAAATATAGAATGTTGTTATATCCTAGGTTAGCTGGATATGATATATTTTGAAGCTGCAACAGATGGGATTTATTTTATTGATTACAAAGTTCCGTTTATAAATTTTGATTAGAAGAATCTTGAGAATGATGGTATATCTAATAATACTATATTATCCTCACTTTCTGAGATATAATTCACTAGGGTGAAATAAGTATCCAGGACTAATGGTATAAGGGATTAATTAAAAAACATATATGAGTGAAATAAAAAAATAAAGAACAAAAAGATAAAAATATAGAGTTTTTTGTTTGAATATTTGAAGATGGGTGAATACAAATCTATTAATGACTTTTTCAACAGCGTGAATGAAGTTTTCATATTTATTATATGTCTTGGTGAAAATTTAGATTTTTCTATAGTTTTTGAAAATATTTTCAGAATCCTTCTAGAAATTTTTGATGCAAAAGATTCATCCAATAAAATAAAGAGATCCTAATAAATTATCTCTTAATTATTTTTAATAAAATATCATTACATAATAAATGAGAAGAAATCAATTTATGAAAAAGATATCAATGTTGATAGGGAAATGACTTTCAAAGATTCTAAGAAGTAAAATTCCAAGAAAATTCTTATTGAATAAGAAGATGGTGAATATGATTCTGAAAATGAGTTATGTAGAAATTTTGATGATATACTTTATTTTTTTTCTATAAATTTAGAAAAAGGTACAAATAAATTCGAAGGAAAACTTCCCTTAAAATGTTTTTATTGTTATGTTATTGGCCACTTTGTAGCCGATTTCTCTAGAAGAAAGAAATACATGGATAGTGATGAAGAGGAATTAAATCTATTAAAATCAAGGAATAAACAAGAAGATTATTTAAACCATATTCTAAAAGGAAAAACAAGAAAATTCAACAAATCCAAAAGAAGAAGTTTTTTATCCAATGGTAAAGAATAATATGGCATTGAATATGAATTCCATAAATTTTTTATATTTGGTATTTAGAATAATTTTTCCATAAAATTGAATGATAATGAATTAAAAAAAATAGTTCCATATAATTAGAAACTCAACATTAATTTAATTTGAAATAAAAGATAGAAGAATTTTCAAGAAAGATTATAAGGATTTAAAATAAAATAAAAAAGTTTAAAGATGAATGTTCCTCAATAAGAAATCCATAATTCTTCATTTATGAGAATGTGAAGCTGGTAAAATATATTGATAATGTGAAGAACTCTATTATATAATAAATTAATTATAATTAGAAACAAGATGTTAAGATAAATGGAAAATAATAAGAGTTGTAACTTTTCTAACAAAAGTAATTATAATCAATAATGAGGAATAAAAGTTTCAAAAACTTAATCTTTGAGGCAGTTAAAATTTCACATAATGATAAACTTGATAAGGTTGAAGAAAATTCATATTAAAAGTTTAGGAATAAATATGTATGCGTTTCTGAAAATAAGAAAGTTGGGAATGTAATATATGTTTTCAAGACCATCAATATTGAGAATACAAAAGAATTTAATAATCTTGAGTCCAAAAATATTTTGAAATATTTTAAATATAAAAAGGGTTTCTAATACATCAGGATCTTATAAAAGTGAAAATAGAAAAGAATGATTTTTATTTATAATAAAAAGGTCAGTGGCTCAAAAAAGAGAAGAAGGTGGTGGAGAAATATATCCATATTTCATGTCATTATTGAAGCTTTAGAGGATAATAATCTTTCTATGGATATTGATGGTATTATAGTGGATTTGAATACACGAATAATATTTATAGGTTCAAAAAACAACATCACTGTTATTCCACATGAAATAGAAGTTAGATTTGGGGGAATGTAAATCATTCCAAAGAATGAATACTGAAAAGGTTGTTCTGAAGAACCCAAAAATGTTTGGTGTAATGATTGAAAATATGTTCCATACATGGGAAAATATTAATGAATGCTATGAATAAACTGTAAACCTTGAAAAGAAATGAAATATTTTTTCATTACAATAATAAGATATTCCTACAAATTCTAAAATTTTAATGTGATGAAAGAGAATGGAAAAAAAGAAAAATCTCTTATTTTTGAACTCTAATTAAAGATAAAAAAAATTTTCTTGGATTATTGATAGTGATTTTTTTCTCATATGATAAGATATTTTGAATTATTTAATAATGTGAATGGTTTAAAAAAACAGAGAGATTTTGAAATGGTGAATCCATTAAAATCAAAGGTGTTGGATCAGAAATCATTGGAAAATGAAATATAAAATATAAGAAAACCTTATATTTTGATAGAATGAAACCAAATATTCTAAGTGTATCACAATTGTGCGATGAATGTAGTAATGATATCTTCATGAAATATGGGTTTTTTTGGTGAAAAGTAATGGAGATGAAAATATTTTTATAAGAGTAAAACATACAAAAGTAAAATTATTTTAGGTTGGTGAAAAAAAACTTGATACCTTATTATAGTGGAAGAGAAGTAATTTTTCCATAAAAGACAGGGGCACATGTTTCTACTAAATAAGTGAAAATTGAAAAATTGAGTCACTATTTAAGACATTCCAAATTTACAATAAAAAATTGATTGGTGATGCCCTAGTTTCTAGAAAGGAAATAATATAAATGGTGTGCATAAGAAACATGATATTTGTTCAAAACATCCCCTTGCGTAAATTTATTATGATATATGTGGTCTAATGAGAAAAAAATAAAAAATGGAGATAATAACATCATCACATTGTTGGATGATTTAAATCTCCTTGTATGTGTTATGTATATTAAACATAATTTAGATGATTTTAAATTGTTAAAATGTTTAATAAGGAAGGATATGAAATAATATGAGTATTCTGTGAAGATGTTGAGAACTGATAATGGTGGTCAATACCAAAGTGATGAATATAAAAGATATCATGAGAAGTATTGAATTTAGCCTGAGTATAGTTCCCCATACACTCCTTAAACAAAACGGGGTTCCTAAATGAAATAATATATGTTTGGTGGAAATGGGAATAACCATGTTACATGAACATTACGTCTTTTGTTACCTTTGGTGGAAAGCCATGGGTACTATTTTTTATATTTATAACCACTATTTATATAAAAATCATTCATATATGACTCCATATGAACAATTTTATGGATTAAATCCATGTTTTAAGCACCTTTTAGTTATTGGTCCCATGTATTAAAAAGAATCATGGTGTAAACTATTGAAATTTAATGGATAAAGGTGAAGATGGATAATTTCATGGCTTTGATCCAGAAGGAAGACGATATAGATGATTCAAAAAAGAAATAAAAAGAATTTTTTTTTATATTGATGTGAATGTAATTGAAATATATGAGAGATATAAGTATAGTTAGTCAGAAAAGAATTTTGAGAAAGATAAGAAAAACAATTCTCATAAAGATACATACAATTATAATCCCACTCAAGGAGAAAAATCGAACACATTTATTTCTATTGATGAGGAAGATACACTAAAATTTAATTCTAGACTGAGGAAGCATGTTGAATCACAGAATATAATTTTGGATAAACATCAGGAGGTCCAAACAAGAATAACAACAAATTATATTAAAACATACTATTTTATATTAAAAAGTGGATCCAAATGATGTGAAATAAGTTATTGAGTATCCAGAATGGGTTCATGCCATCAAGGAAGTGTTGGATAAAATTGAAAAGAATAATACATGGGAACATATACCTAATCCAAAAAAACAAAGACATTATTGGAAAGAATTGGATGTTATGTAATAATTTGAACGGAGAAGGTTAATTTATAAGAAACAAAACAATGTTGGTTTTCAAAGGTTATTCACAAATTGAAGGCATTGATTTTGACGAAAACATTTCTTTAGTGGAATGGTTATAAATAATCATAATATTTATTACTTTTGATGGACAATGACGTTTAAATATCTTTTACATGGATGTTAAATCCTCTCCATGAATAGTGATCTTGATAAGGAGGTTTACATTGAACAACCTTTTCGTTTTGTTATTGGGAAAGATTAATGTTATTTGTATATATTGAAATAGGATTTGTATGGGATGAAAAAATCTACAAGATAATGGCATTCAAAACTGGGTACATTCTTAAATAAGATGAATTTTAAAAATGTAAGAGTGGATAACATTATTTATATCAAATAATTCCTAGAGTATTCCCTCATTGTAATTATTTTTGTTGGCGATGATATCTTTGATGAGAATGATGAATGATCTTTTGAAATATTTTTTGAAAAATGAAAAAGATATATGAGATTCCCATGATGGGGAAATTAAATTCATTCTTGGATTTAAAATCTTAATAGGGGAGAAATATATATTTCTTTTTCAGGAGAAGTATACTAATTAACATCTTACGAGGTTCATCCTAGAAAACTCAAAAACAATTTCCACACTGATTTTAGTGGGAATAATGCTATGTAATGATGGATAAAGAAAATAATTTTATCAAAAAAAATTCATAATTTTATTGGATGTTTATTTTTTTTGACTAACTCAAGACCTAACATTATTTATGATGTCACAATACGTGTACGATATCAGAGTGCTCCAAAATAATCACATTTACTTGTTGGAAAAATAATTCTTAGATACATAAATGGAACACATAATTTTTGAATTAGATTATATATATCATATATTATTCATTTGTTTTGGTGTTAAGATAAATATTATGCAGGAAATGGTGATGATAGAAGATCAAAATTTGGTGGAATATTATTTCTGTGAAATAATTCTGTTAGTTGGAAAACAACTAAACAACATTTAGTAATTCTCATTACAAATAAGTCTTAGTATATTTATTTCACTCAAACAACAACTCAATTTATTTTGATGTAAACTCAATTAGAAGAATTACTTATTAAATTAATGTTACCCTTTATCTTGGGTTGTGATAATTAATGTACAATCAATCTATATTAAAATATAGTTCATTATTCTCTTTAAAAAACATATTGATATAAAATATTAGTTTATCAAATAGAATGCGGAGAAAACTTAATTTGATATGGAGTATGTTTCATAATCAAAACCAGTTACTCAAATTTTCACAAAATATTTATCGAAGGAATACATTTCATAATTGAGGTTAAACATGGGTGTAAAACAAATTTTAATAAAGGATTAGGTATATGTTGTTGTTCTCCCTATCATATTAACTTTGGATAGTGATGTAAATGTGAATAATTTATTTATTTCATAAATATATACTTAAGAGTAATGTAAAAACATGTGGGATTTGTCAAAAAGATGTGAATTCATCATTTTATAAAGTTTGAACTATTCTAACTAGTTCTAGGAGAGGTTTTTGAAAATAATTATTTTTAATTATAGGAAAGTTGAAGAGTAGAGGAAGAAATATTTTTAATATTCTTTCATAATCACTTTTTTTTGACAACATGGTTTTTATATAAATTATTCTTGTTTCCTATAATGTGTTTTCTCACATAGGATTATAATTATTGATATGAAATCCATTTCCTAAGGATACAAAGTTCTATTATTTATGAGACATGGTTGAAAAAATACGAAGGGGGAGATTTTTATGGCAATGTTGATGATTTATTTTGTTTTTTTCATGTTTTTTATTTTATTGTCAAGAAATGTTTTTGATGAGATGAAGTCACGTCACTCTATACTTGGTGAAAATCATACCCACAAAACAATTAACATCTTTTAATGGTAAAAAATTTTTAAATAACATTTTTCGGAATTTTTTAGATTTAAAATGTCAAAATAAACATTATATTTTTAAGAGAGATCAAAATAATTAGGTTAGTGTAAATTTTTGGTATTTTTTTTTGAAATGTGTTATTTTTTAATGAATATTTAAAAATACTGGATTTTAATTCAAAAATGTTTTTACATATAATTTATTTATAATGTTAAATTTTATTTTTAATTTTTTTAACATTTCATTTAGATAATATTATTATCAAATAACATAATTAATTTCATTTAATCCAATTTCACAATGAAATTTGATATAAAAACATAGCAAACATTTGATGGTTTTTTCTCTCAACAAAATGCAGAGTTATCCCGTAAGTGGGATTAATTTTAAATTAATTTTCCACTTATGTGATTTAGAAAAATGGATTCCATATTTTGAATCATAATAATTTATAATTTAAAATAAGGTCAATTCTTTTGACCAAAAATATTAATGGAAGTGATTAAAATCAATTAAACCATGTAAGAGAAAAATTAGGTTAATAAACTACTAAACCTAATATATATTATCTAAAATGACCTAAAAACTTGTAATAACCCCATTTAATTGTCATTAATAATTAATTAACCTAAAATTAATGATATTTATTATTTTTAACGACTTTTTTTATATATAAATGTGGGTACACCTGACTTGTTTAAAAAAATTCCATGTGTGTCTGTTCTTTTCCCAATAAAAGGCAACCACATCTACCAACATCTTCACACCTCTAAAGACCATTTTCTCACCCAAAAACAGATAAAATAATCTCCTAAAATCCCTCCCATACTCTTATAAGCCATAACATAGGAATAATTAAAATCAAGGAATCCTTTTGGAAAATGACAAATTGAGTTACTCAATTAAGAAGTAACTTATTCTCTCAAGTCCTTTATTTTATTTTCATTACCCCCCTAAAAATATCATTACACTATAGTTATATAATAAAACCTATATAATAAATATACTAGTATATTATTATATAAAAATTTCAACCTATACGTACACACACCTCCATATAATGTTTAATGAACATACTATTCTTGTGTACATAGAACAACTACTTCATGAAACGATGAATATTCAATTTTCTATTACAACCTATCATAGTGGCCATTATTATAGACAAAATAATTATATATGATATATATTATATTTATAATGTCTTTATTCTTGTGTAATTTTTATTTATAACATAACTTTATCATTTCTATCTTATGTAATTATGATAATATCATTTAGGGAAATGTTAACTACTACCCCTCAAAGGGATTGGATTCATTTGTACACTACATGGATTGTATTAAGGATTTTTTCATGAATATAAATTATATATATGATATCAAAAATCTAATTTAATAATGATATATATACATATATTTTTCATTTAATTTCTTTCTTTCAAAATAAAAATTAAATGCAAATAGTGTTCATGCGTACTTACGACCTAACGTCTCCATGAACAGTGTATTCTGTTTCATACATATATATAATATAGATTATTATAATCAAAATATAATTTATATAAATCATATTTATATCATGGTATAATTTTGGGATATCATGACTTAATGTATAAATATCAATGATATAGCAAATAAAGACACATGTGAAGAATAAATCAAATATTACCCGAAGTGAAACTTTAATATGGTACTGTAAACAAGAAGGTAATATAAAGTCATAATAAAATAATATATGGTATTATATATAATAATATGGTTCTATAAATAATGTATAATAAATATATATTTATTTTTCATGTGTTTTGAATGAGTATAAAGAGATTCATGTCACAAGGTAAGTTGATCTCAACTCACATTTTATTTCCATGAGATATATGATACGTTCACCACTCTTTCCTTTTATCTGGGGTATGTAATTTCCACAATTTTATTCAATTTATCTTATAATTTAATTTATGGGTATTAATGTTTCCATTGTATGATATTTCTTTCATGAGTTTTATGCTTCAAAACTTACAAAATCGGTAGAAATATTTTGTCTTAATTATCCTTCATTGAGACTCATCTTCTCTTTTTCTTGTGAATTATTTTTTGAGGGGTAAGTTCATAAATTTTACATTTTAAATCATGAATATACATTTTTCTTGTTATTTTAAGCTTCATGTAAATTACTTTTCATACATGGAAAGTAAAATCCCATGATACTAAGTAATACGAGTTTATTTATACAATCTCATCGCTTTTCAAGATTGTTTATGTATATTATTCCTTTAATGAAATATTATAATACAATTCTCTAGAACACCAAACAATTTCCCTCTCCTTTTTTTATTCATGATATAATCATATTTTAGTACCATTTTTACACTCATTGGTAATTCATATAATATTTTCATTAAAGCATTTGTCTCCCTCTTTTCATTCAGACATCAATGACCCTTCAAGGCCATGTTTTATCAAAATTGTTTCCAAGAATATTATACTTTTATCTTATAATATTTAAATTAAAATTTGAAACATTTTAAGTTTTAGCGATATCATCAATGGAATCGTTTTTTCTCTTTCCAAACAAGTCATTTTTCTATCCTTTTTACTATGGAAAAGGATTGTTCTTTTTAACTCGGATGATAAGTACGAATTTACCCGCCTTCATTTCCATGATGTTTTCATTGAAATTTTAAAATATTAGTCTATGAGAAATTTATTTAAAAATAATTTTCATATAAAATGGTTTTGAAATTATTTTCAATATTATTTTATAGGTTCTCAAGGAAAAATGTTTTCATAATGATTTCAAGTTTTCATTATAATATTGTAAGTTTTTTTAATGAAAATGATTTTCAAATTGTTTTAGGTATCAAAAATAATTTTTAAATAAGAATGGATATTTTCTTGATGAAAATTTTGGGAAATATATTTTAAAATAATTTACCATCGAAGATGAAATACATTGATGTTACTCATTCCATTTTAGAAATGAATCTATGGATCACTTCATATTATTTCTTGAATGATTTATGTTTTCATAGAGTGATTATTATGAAAATTGCTCCACCTCAGTGAACGATATGATTTTGAATCCGACTATTTTCAAAGGTTATTATTTAATGAAATTATTATGAAACCTATCTATTTTCTATAGATATGATTTGATGAAATGTTAATGATACCAATTTCATTTCATGCGTTATGATTGTTTTATAAAAAACTCATACCTTTTATGGATCAATATATAATGACTATTTTATTATCTTATTGAATATATATGTATGATTTTTTTTATGTAATGGGTGGGACCAATATATCCCTCCAATGAATTTTTTAAAATTGATGACTCGTGAGTAAAAATATTTTGTGTGAGAATGATCACATTCTAACAATGTTATGTGTTGACTAGGATTCGTATCCATAAGATTATGCACGAACCTGACTACTTTTTCATAATATTATGAGTGAAACTTATTATGTGTTCAAAATAATTTTCATTGACCTAGTTTCATGTCCATAAATTTATGTGTAATCTTGATTACATGTGCACAATGTTATGCATGAACTAGATTACATATTCAAAATTTTAATCATGGAAATATTTTAAGGTCTATAAGGTTATGACTGAACCTGATTACAAATTCACATTGGTATGAATGGACCTAGTTTTATGTACCCAAGTTGATTCTGGGGCCCAATTTCACGTCCTTAAATTAATTAGTGAACCTTTTTCTACTTATACATATTCACAAAATTATAAACTCATGTGCATGCCACAAATTCCATGTCTTTTTCCCATGATATTATTTCATGTCTATTCTCATAATTATCTTATGATTAATGACTTATAAACTTCCAATATTTATTATGATCTTTAATATTATAGTTATGATCTTCAAATGTTATTCTCTTTTTTCATACCCTTTCAATTCATTTTTTTCTTACATATTTCCTATATTTACCCTTATTGAGTATCTGAGCTCACCACTATCTTATGTTTCCTTTATCCAGGTTATGAAGAAGAGATTAAGTTAGAATTAATAATGGTTTATATCATTATAGGAAATTTTGAAGATCATTCACTAGGATATAATATTTTATTTGCATGTTTCCAATGGCAATAAACTATTAATGTCCTTAGGTATTTAATCTCTCATTTTACTAAATATTAATATAATATGATGTATTTTCCATGTATGGTAACATGAAGTTGCTATATTTTGTATCAAGGGAATGGTTTTTTGACCTATGAGAACTATGATGTGGAAAATTTAGTGATATACCTAGGTCTATATCTAAGGATATGTCATGGGATTTCATTAAGGATAATTATAAAGAAGATTTATTGTTTAGAAAAAAGTATAAGAATTTTGGTAATTGATAAAGTGAGTGGCTTCCTACAAATATATCCTTGTAAGGATTGTACAAGTGGACATTGATATAGAATAAATATACCTAGGAGTAATAACTCTAAGAAGATGTTTTGATCTTAACATGGGGTAATCTGGTATGTGAAAATAGGCCTTGATGCACACCTAGTTTGATACACCTTGTGGATATGCATTGGGAATTCCCAAATTCATTATGAACCACCATGGTGTATTTAAGTATAATATAACTATGAATAACCAAGGATAAACATTAGGTTTTATAGATTAAATAAGCATGATCTGTGATTTAGGCATCCTATAAGTAATTTTTAATTATTATGTGGTTAGAAATTATGATAAATATTTATCACACTATGATTTATTTTTTTAGTCAATGAAAGTAATTATAATGAACATGGATAACGTTGAATGTTTTATATGTGGAATGTATTTTCATTATCAAAAAACATTTCCTTTGTGGAAATATTATAAATATAATCAAAATGGTGGTATGAGTATTGTTTATAGTTATGAAGATAAAGAGACCACAAATGAAATGTCAATGGTATGTGCTATTCTTCTAGAATTGTTTCCATTAAACATAATACGTGTGATTAGATTTATGTTGTGTAACATTAAGATATGGTTCATATTCCATATACATAAAAATATGTATTATGGAATACGTTGATGAAGCCTGAGTAACAGTTTAAAAATATATTTGGATAAATTGAGTATTTATGTTTTGGAATTCAATGATTATGTTATTTGAATCATGAAATATATAAGTATTTTCAGTATAAGTTTTCATCAAATACTAAAATGGACATATTGAACTATGATGAGGATAAAAAAATTTGATTTCATAGAAAGGTGATATTTTTATTACGGGACGCTAACCCATAATTAATGCCCAATATTTAGATAATGATTTTTGGATAATGATACTCTGGTTAGGAATAAGTAAATTGGATAGTATAGATTACCCTAGAACTAATTATTTATAGTGTTCTAGGTAATCAAGGATGAAGTTTACAACTTATTGGATTTAAAGAATATATCCAATAATCATAGGAATAAGGAAAAATGATTTTTTCCAAACGTATTTATGGTAATTATGGTTTTTACCATGTTTTAAGGTAATATATGATGAGTTTACTCTTGTGGTTGAAATGTGACAATCAGGTTGTACTTTCTTATATATGGGGGATCAATTTGCAGCTTATTTTGTGTCATTATTTCTAAATATTAAATATTAATCATTTATATGGGTTCTAAGGTTTTCCATTTATGAAAAGTTTATGTTAATCATGAGATGAAGGTAGTAATATTAATGTTCTATCTCTATATATGATGATTTTAACATATTGGATAGCCTTTTCAAACTGCCTTGTGTTGATGAAAATTGATGAAAATGGGATGACATATCATAGATCTTATGATCTGTTAATAATTAAGGAATGAAAATCTCTCCTTATTTTAAAGAGAAAGAGGTGAAGTGTATCAACAAACAACACAAGTATTATGGTGTCATGAAATCATACAGGTATATCATTTCATAACGATTAAATAACTTTTGGAATAATTATATCCAGTGAATAAATGTTTTCATAGTAATTTTGTTTCTAATGAATTAAAAGGTACCTTAGTTCATCAAATATTTATGGATTTTAGATTGTTATCCTTATCCATAACTTGTTCTTTATTACTCTTAATTATATCCTGAGCCTAATATTTCTCTTCCTTGTCCATGTCTTCACTTCCTACGTATGGTATCCTTTGTGGAAATCTCATTTTGAGCAACTTTGGAAAATAGTTATGGTTGAGAACACTGCTTTTTAAAGAATGTTTTAGTAGTAATTTTATGATATCAGTATCTATAAATTAAACATTCATGTATTAAAACATCTATAACCTATATGAATTTTGAGGGAGCAGTTCATTTTTAATGGGTAGAATGTAACAACCCATGATTTTGTGAAATATTTTTCTTCTAATTAATTTATCGTTTTGATATTTTTCATTTCACGGAACACTAAAAATAGTTTATTTTAAATTAAATAATTATATTTTCATTGAGTAATATGAAACCCCATGTTAATCATGTACTACAGACAACATAAAAGTTTTCCTACTCAACACATAACACTGAGGTTAGCTTGTG
This sequence comes from Viscum album, assembly GCA_963277665.1. Lineage (NCBI taxonomy): Eukaryota > Viridiplantae > Streptophyta > Magnoliopsida > Santalales > Viscaceae > Viscum > Viscum album. Next base: position 213,587,390 of record OY728164.1, read on the forward strand.
TTACATGCCGTAACAATATTCCTCGATGGCTTGCATAATAGGAAAGACCAGTTTTTTCCGAATAATAGTGAATCATAAAAATATTATTATTTAATATAATAAGATATTACCTATCAATTATTTTATATTTCATTAATATTATTTACTAATTTATGAAAATAAATGGTTTTCACAAATCTAATATAACGTCATAGGTTACTAATTAATTATAAATGAATATGAAAACTGATTGAATATAAATGAATATATTATTATAATCATAAACCCATTTCAATCTAGTAGATTAAATTAATTATAATTGGTAAGTGATATTAATCTATTAAATATTTTATATATTCAATAAAATAATTTTGATATCCATCCAATACATTCTAAATACATATTATAAGAACAATCCTAATTTTATGCATAAAAACCTAATTTTTATAAAGGTAGATTTATGACATTATAATGGGGATTCGTTTTTTAATACAATTTTTGATACTTTTATAGATTTAGTATTTCAAAATAAACACCATATTTTTATGAAATACATAAAAATTAGGTTAGGATAAATTTTTAGTATTTTTTTCTGATGATTCATGTTTCTAAAGAATAGTTAGAAATACTAGATTTTAATTCAAATATATTTTTCATAAAATGTATTTATAAGGAGAAATTATATTTTTAATTAGTTTAATATTCTACATAGATTATATTTTTATCAGTTAATACAATTTTTTAAACTATAACAAATTTCAAATTGAAATTAGATATCAAAACATTGTAAACTTTTTGATGTTTTTACTCTAAAAACCCATGGTGTTGTCCCTTCAACATGATTAATTTTAAATTCATTTATACAATTGTTTCATTAGAATTTTTTTAAATGAATTCAGAATTTGTAATAATCATAATTTATAATTTTTAATATTTTCAGGATTGTTTTTGACCAAAAATATGACTGAAAGTGATTAAAACTAATTACATCTATTAAGAGAAAAATTAGGTCAATAAAGTACTAGAACTTAAATATATGACCCAAGATGACCTAGATAGTTGTCAAACACCCATTTATGGAGATTATTATTCCATTAAACATAAAGTATTGATTTTGGGTGGTTTTATGACTTTTTATAGGTAAAATGTGGGTACAACTATATTGTTTTCAAAAATGCTAAGTGTGTACCTTCCTTTACCTATAAAAGTCCACAACCTATACCACATACTCACACCTCTCAATCCAATGGGATAGAAAAATAACTATTCAAATATTATGATATTGAACCTCTATTCCTCCTATAATACTTAACTTGGGATGAAGGAATCTCAGTCAAGCCTTTTCTCACAAACCAAAAGGACTTACACGATTAATAAGCAACATCTTCTCTAAAGTCCTTTATTTTATTTTCAATATTCAACCCATAAATATATATTTATTCTATTATTATATAAAAAACCAATATAATAAATATTCTATGTTGTTTCTATGTAAATGTTTCCACCTAAACTTATACACACATCTATATAATTGGAAACAAACACACTATTTCTGTGTATGGTGAACTATTGCCTCACAAAATGATGATTGTTAATTTTTCCACTACCAAATTTCTCGGTGGCCATTATGATAGAAAAAATATTAATAAATGATATATATTTTATTTATAATTTATTTACTCTTCTGTAATTTTTATTTATAAAATACCATTAGGATTTCCATCTTATGTAAATACAATAATTATGTTTGAGGAAGTGGGGACAACCACCCTCTCAATGCGATATGATTCATTCATACACTACATTGATTTTATTAAGGATAGTTTTAGTGAATATATATGATATATATGATATAATAAATCTAATTCAATAATTATATGTATATATATACATATATGTGTTTTACTTTTATTCATTCAACACGACAATTAAACAGAAATAACATTCATGCTATGTACAAACTACCATCACCATGAACGGTGTATTTCATTTCATGATTATATATTATATAGATTAATAAAATAAAAAATACTATATATAAATTATATTTATATCATGGATTAAATTATGTAAATCATGATATAAATTTTAAATACCAAATATATAACAAATTAAGACACATGCGAAGAATAAAGTAGATATTACATGAAGTGAAAACTTAATATAGGATTGTAAACAAATGGGTAATATATGTTAATAATAAAACCATTTATGGTATTATATATAATAAAATCGTTATATAAAAGATTTATAATAAATTTATATTTATTATACTAGTTTTTTGAAAGTGTATAATGATATTCAAGACATAAGGTTAAGGAATTTCATCTCACTTTTTATTCTGTGAGATATATAGTATTCCCACCACTATTTAATTTTGTGTGTTGTATGTAATTCCAATTATTGTAATCAATTTATCTTATACTTAAATTTTTGGGTGTTATCATATCCATTTTAATATCTATCTTTCATGGGGTTTATGTTTCAAAAGTTATCAAATTGGTAGAAATGTTTTGTCTTAATTCGCCTTCTTTGAGACTCATGTTTTTTTGTTATCCTATACATTCTTGAGGTGTATATACAATCATTTTAAATGTTATATCATGAATATACTTATTTTCATGATATATTAATCTATATGTAAATTCCGTTTCTAACATGGATAATATGATCTGAAGTTACCAATTTATACGAGTTTATTGAGACAATCTCATCACATTTTGAGATTTTTTAGGTTTTTGATTCCTTTGATGAAATATTGTGATTCTCCACTCAAGAAAACCCAAGAATTTACTTATAAATTCTGTATTCAAGATATCCTATTGTGTTAGTACAATTTTTTCCACTATTTTGTACTTAATATAATTTTGTTAGTAAAATCTAACAATATTTCTATTTTCGGTCAGACATATATGTTCCTTCAAAACCATGTTTTCTAAAAAGGGGTTCTAATAATACTATACAATTTTCTTATAATATTTAATTGAAAATTTTATCTCTTTTATATTTTACAAATATCATTATTGGACTCTTTTTTTCACATTCCAAACTAGGAATTTCTCTAGCCTTTTTACTGCACAAAAGAAATATTCTTTTCACCTAGTATAACATGCTTAAATTTACCTATAATCATTTAATGGAATCATTATTTGAGTTTTTTGAATGGTTAATCTTTTATAAAATGTTTTTAAAATTAATGTCCATGTAAAATTGTTTTAAACACGTTTTTAATATTTTTTATGTGTTTTCAAGGAAAAATATTTCAAAAAATATTTCAGGTCTTCTTTATAAGAATTCAATGTTTTTTTGAAAGAAAATGATTCTAAAAGAATTTTATTTTAAAAGAAAATGATTTTAAAATGTTTTATTTATTAAAAAACATTTCAAAAAGGAAGGATATTTTCCTTAAAAAATTTGTAAAATATATTTGAAAATTATTTTCTATCTAAGAGGGAATCCATTGATGTAACTCATGCCTTTCTATGAAATTATCAAGGGGTTCCATTCATATTATTTATTGAATGGTTTGTATTTTTATGGACTAGTTCTTATGAAAATTAATTCTCTTCCATGTGCTATATGATTTTGAATCCCAATTCTTTTCATAGGTTATGATTTAAATAAATAATTAGGAAACATATCTATCTTTCATCAGTTATGATGTGATGTAATGTTGTTGATTCCCATTTCATTTCATGTGTTATGATTTTTTTCTATGAAAACCATCTATTTTTATAGATCATGATAAATTTCATGTTTTATTATCCTATGGAACATGTATGTATGAGTTTTCATGTGACGAGTGAGAGATATATCTCATTCTAATGAATTGGGTAATAATGGATGACTCATGAGTATAAATGTTATGTGTCAACCTGATCACATGTTCACAATGTTATATGTGGACCTGGTTTAATTTCAATAAGTTTATGCATAAATTGGATTATATATTCCTAATGTTAATATGAACCTTATTACCTATTCATAATGTAATGAATAGAACTGGTTGTATGTCCATATGTTTATGTGTGAACCTGATTAAATGTTCACAATGTTATGTGTGAATCTTATTACATGTTCATAATGATACGCATATACATAGATTCATCACCATAAGGTTATGCACATGCATTACTACATGTTCCTAATGTTTTTAATGAACCATGTTTCATGTCCAAAAGATGATTTTGGGTCCTGATTTCATGTCCTTAATGTAATGAGTGAACTTTTTTCTATATATACATCCTCACAAAATTATAAACCAATGTGTGTGACACATAATCCTTGTCTTTTTCCAATGTCATGATTTCATTATTATTCTCTTAGTTTTATTATGATCTATGTCTTATTAATTTATAATGATTTTTATGATCTCTAATATGTTGGATATAATCTTAAAATGTTATCCTCTAGTTTCATACCCATTTTATTCAAAGTATGCTTACACGTTTTATTTATTTAACCTCACTGAACATCTAAAATCACCCCTTTCTTATGTTTCCTATTGTGACCCGAGCCTTTTACATAAAACATTTCATGATTTTAAGCATAATTAGTCATCATAGTACATGCCACGATTCGTTAAGTATAGTTTCTTGGAAGACTAGGTACATAAAACATGGGGCAAAAAAACTTCTTTATTTAATCTCCATAATGATTTTCTAACTTCCTTTGAGCCCTTACATTCGTATAGGGTACCCTAGGGAACACATGAACAATGGGATGAGCTAAAAAATCACATTAAGGTAATGAAAATAAGGATACATCTCAAGAACATGTGTTAGGATGCATGACATAATGATATCCAAAGCATGAAACTTATAAAATAATTTAATATAAGAATGGGATCATATAAACATGGAATCATATAAATGTGCCAGAATCATAAAATATTTGTTTAGTACGGGTCATGGATAACCTCCAATCATGTTTCCCATTTCAGTATTGGTCAAGGCTGACCGCCAATTCGATTTCACATGGCATCTCATGAGACTTATCCTTACCCAATGCATTTGAGCGCTATCTGGGCGCACCCATCCCAAAATTTTCATGAATATTCTTGCCACATAAATATTATTACCACATAAATAATCTTTCCACATGAATAATAATACATAATCAATTGTTTATAAACATAAGTTTACCTATGGAGAGAATTGGGTACCACAATCATGACATAAAGCATAACCAATGAGTGTATCATGAAAGTGTCCATGAAAGAAATGGATTAGAACTTACATGGACTTTCATAAGGTAATTTAGGAATAAAACATGGTATGTGTTATCTAATATAAGTTACATCACATAAGAAATGTATTTGACAGACATTAGCATTAAATTATTTGTGTGCGGTTTTAAGGAAAAATAGGATAGAGATTTTAAAATAGTAAAGAAGAAATTCTTTTATATCAAACTAGATTTAAAAAAAAGAATTTTTTAAAAATAAAAATAATGAATTTACAAAGAAATTGGTGTTTTAAAAAATATGATAGAGTGCACTTCGAATTGGGTAAAAATTCAGGATGTTCCTTTAAAACGATTGTGCTTATTGAGAAGTATCGAGGAGAGATTCACATAAAAGCATGTATATCCCCAAAAGAGAATGAAAGATGGATCATAGAACTTCTGTTTGGAGAATATAAAACGAATTTTGTTGTTTTACATAACAAGAAAATATAACTATATTTTTATAAAAAGAAATATAGAGCAACCCGAAGGATTAATGGAAGTTCATGTTGAATCCATTATGGTTTATCTGCATGGTATCGAGTGTAACTAAGAGGGCATGATGAGAGAGATAAGGGGTATCTCATCACTTATAAAACATTAGGTCAGCATGGGGATGGTGTATCAACATATCCAATCAGTTTTTATTACACAAAAAGGCATAACATAGAGAACAATCTTGTTTAAGAGTGAAAAGGGGAGGATCCCCTACCGTAAATCCGTTGGTGCTCTCCACTTGTTAATAACGACCTGTTGAGACTTCATACTTTGATAACCTCTTAAGGGGAGAGGTTTTTGTATTTTGAGGAGGCTGAGATCTTTTTTACGTGGGGTAAGACCTCGGGAGATACTTGGGAAGAATAATGGCATGTAAAAAGGCTTGAGAGGAGTGGAGGGAAGAGGGATTAAGGAGGGATTTTATAGTGGAGGGGGGGGGGTATTTTATAATATTATAATCATTAATTTATTATTTCTTCCCAATATAAGGAATAATAAGTACTCCATGACCAAGAATATTGATTTTATTATGTGATCCCGATCCAAGTGGGATTACATCATGAAAAACATCATCAATGACTCAATTAATCCATTATTTAGCATTTATTGTGAATTATCAGATTCTACTATACTTCAGAAATTCAAGTATTTTAGAAAAATCCCAAAAAATAACCCATTCTCTTTTTCAATGTGTAGAATCAAAAAATGAAGCTTATTTCTCAAAAATAATTTGCTAACTATGATTATTTTAATATTTAATTAAAATAATAATTTATTGTCAAAAATAGTTTTAAAACATTCATCAACTTATTCTAAAATTTAGGTATATTGTACTTCCAACATGAATATTATTTTTATACCACCATAGGTGAGGTAACTATTCATTAGGGCATATCATTATACATAAGGGTATGTTACTATTCAATAGGGTAGGTTACTATTCACCAAAAATTATATTTTCCTTATCAAACTGAAAATTACTTACTGATTACAACAGTGTATGTCGGATTTTGAAAATTGAAAACACAGAAGTGAAAAACGTACATTTAAAGGTCACCTATAACTTAGTAGATCATTATGTTGTGTTTTCAGGTGATTTTATGGCATACTTAAGAGTAGGTAATTTCCATTGAAAAACATTGGGTCTTTACGTTCTTCCACCCCTTATGAAATTTCCCCCTTGAAATTTCGTTTTACATTCTAATCCAAAAACAAGTGCCGGTACTTTTCCTTCATTGCATCCTCCAGTTCCCATGTTGCCTATTTATAATTATAGTTTCTCCAAAATACCTTGATAAGATGAGTATTATATTTTCATAGAACATTGTATCTATGATCCATGATCTTTACTCGATGCTCTTTGTAAGAGAGATCATCCTCCAAATGTACCACCTCTAAATAGAGTACATATGAATGTTCTGGTATATACTTACTGAAGAGGGATACATGAAGCACATCATGTAATTTTGACATGGTAGGTGGATGTTCTAGTCGATAGGCCACAACTCCAACTCGATCAAGCATCTCGAAGGGGATGATGTACCTGGGACTTAACGTCCCTTTCTACCCAAACATCACGACCTTCTTCCATGGGGATATTTTTAGAAATACCATGTCTCCAATATTGAACTCAAGGTCTCGTCGATGGTTATCTGCAAAACTCTTCTATCGACTTTGGGGCTGCCTTGATATGCTGGTGAATGGTTTTTACCGTCTCCATCATTTATTTGACCATTTCAGGTCCTAGAAGATTACGGTCATCGACTTCATCCCAACATTCCAGTGTTCTGCACCTTTTCCCAGAAAGGGATTAATATTGTGCCATTCAGATGCTTGACTGGAAACTATTGATTAAGGAAAATTAAACAAGTGTAAGACATTGGTCCCATCCTCATTTGAATTCCATTGAACACGCTCTCAAATGTATTCCAATGTATGAATAGTTTGCTCAGATTGGCCATCAGCTTGAGGATGATAGGTCGTACTGATGTTCAGTTCAGTGCTAAGAGCATGCTAGAGACTTTTCTAGAACTTCGAGTGAATCTTGGATCATGATCGGATAAAATAGATAGTGGTACTCCATGCGGCCTTACCACTTCTTTGATGTAAATCCTTGTACGTTTATCCAATGAGAAGTCCTCTCGAACTGTGATAAAGTGAGATATCTTATTAAGATGATCCACAATGACTCATATAGCATTGTTTTCTCTAGATGTATTTGGAAGTACAGTTAAAAAGTCCATGGTAATAATCTCCCACTTCCATGCTGGTATGGGTAGTGGTTGCATAATCCCCTTAGAATTTTTTCTCTCATCCTTCACTTGCAGACATATGAGGCACTTTGATGTATATTCGACAATCTCCCTTTTCATATTATCCCACCAAAAGTTTTCTCGGATACCTCTATACATCTTTGTGCTCTCTGGGTGGATAGAGAAGGCCGAGCTATGTGCATCATTGAAGAGATCCTTCTTTATCTCTAGATATAATGGTACAAATAATCGTGTCCCAAATCATACAACTCCTTCCTCATCAATTTTGAAATCGGAGAATTACCCATTTTTTACAGCTTCCACCCTTTTCAGAATTTCGACGTCATTTCTTTGAGCATGTTTTATTTTCTCTAAGAGGGATGGTTAAGAAATCATTTGAGAAAAGATTGATGATGTTCCTACCTTAATGATTTTCATATCCATACTTTGAAAATCTAAGAAGATCAGATCCATTTCAATACTTATCATTGATAAAGATGCAAGATCCTTTCAACTTATAGCATCTGCCACTTTGTTTTCCTTAGTTGTATGGTAGTGGATTGATCAGTCATAATCCTTGATCTGATCTATCCATCTTCACCGGTGCATATTAAGCTCTTTCTATGTGAATATATATTTGAGACTCTTGTGGTTAGTATATATCTCACATTTTCCCCATAGAGATAATTCCGCCAGATTTTCCACGCAAAGATCACAACCGCCAACTCCAGATCATGCATGGGATAGTTTTTCTCATGGATTTTTGGTCTCCTTGAGGAATATGCAATCACTTTATCATTTTTCATTAGAACACAACCTAATCCTTTCATAGAAGCATCACTATACACCACAAAGAGTTCAATAATTGAAGGGAGTGTGAGTACTGGCGTAGTGATAAGTCTATTTTTCAACTCCTTGAAATAGTCTTCAAATTCCTGTGTTTAGAAGAACTTTACTCTTTCCATGTCATCTTGATAATTGGGTTTTAAAATAGAGAAACTTTCTTCATGAATCATCGATAATACTTAGCTAGACCTAAAAATATACGGATCTCCGTTACAGATGATGGCCTCGGCCACTCTTCAATTGCCTTCTTCTTAGAAAGGTCCATAGATATCCCTTTCCTGGTGATAACATGCCCCAAGAATGATACTTCCTCCATTCAGAAGTCACATTTAATGTACATTGCATACAAATTCTCCCTTCACAAAGTCTTTAACATAATTTCCAAATTCTCCTCATGTTCCCCCTTGCTCTTGGAGTATATTAGAATATCATTAATAAATACAACAAAAAATTTGTCGAGGTAATATCTAATGAATATATTAATTAAATCCATGAAATTTTATGGAGAATTAGTGAGTCCAAAGGGGATCACTATAAACTCATAGTGACCATACCTCGTTCTAAAGGAAGTCTTGGGAAAATCATCCTTCCTCACCATTAGTTGGTGATATCCCGACCGAAGGTCCACCTTAGAGAAATAACTGGCCCCACAAAGCTGATCAAACAAGTCATCTATCCAGGGAAGATGATATTTGTTCTTTATAGGGAATTGATTGAGCTCACAATAATCAATGCAGAGGCGCATTGAACCATCCTTCTTCTTGAATAAGAGGACTGGAGAACCCCATTGTGAAGCACTCGGGCGTATAAAACCTTTCTCTATATTCTCTTGTAACTGCTTATTTATCTCTTCTAGCTATATAATGGACATTCTATAAGGTGTCTTTTATATTGGGAGAGATCCACGAATAAGTTCAATTGAGAACTCAACCACTCGGTTAAGAGGAAGGCCAGACAACTCTTTATGGAATACATCTATGTAATTCCTCATGATGGGTTTGTCTTCAAGATAGATTATATCCTTTGTCCCAATATTTTGAGCTAGTTATTATTTCCCAAAAGGAAGCGATATCCAAGCATGAGACGAAGATTCTAAAATAGACTCATCTTCCCCCTTACACTTTTAATGAATCGTAGGATTCTTCTGGATGTGAAAAGTGATTACACTTTCTTGACAATTGATGTTGGCGTTGTACAAAGATATCCAATCCATGCCCAAGATATTGTCGAACTCTACTAAAATAAGTATGACAAGATTTGTTGGGAGGTTCAGTCCCCAAAAATTAACCAGGCAGCAGTTATAAACCATGGATGCAATAATTGTCCCATTCACTATTTTCGCAGATAACTTTTCCTCCATATTTGGAGGTGGTGTTTGAATAGTTATACTAAAGTTGAAAGATATGAAAGAATGTGTAGAACCAAAATCAAATAGTACATTCGCTATTATTGAATGAATAACAAGTGTACCTGTTACCACATTGTTTTCTAGATCCACCTCAGTACTAGTGATAGCATAAGACCTTTCTTGTTTCCTTGGAGTTTGTTGCTGATTGCCTCCAACAACCCTCTTCTTAGGGAAATTGTTCACATAATTCCCAAGCTCCCTATAGTTATAACACTGTACTGCTGGCTGAGTGTTGATCTGAACCTCATTTCTTCTCCTACATTAGTGGGATTTTTCATATCCCTTCAGTAGTTCTTGTCACGATGACCAGAATTTCCTCATTTGAAGCAATTATTGGTTCCCTTGAGACTGTCACCAAGATGCTTCTTCCCACAATTTTTGCAAAGGGGAAATTGAGGATTCTTTCCATCCTGGGATTTGTTTGATGAACCACCCATGTTGTTCTCCATTTTATGCTTCTTGTCACTAGGCCCATGAGACTACTACAAGTATCCAATATACATTTCAACCTTAAGGGAACAACGAACAATCTCTTCATAGCTGTCGAAGTCTCGAATAGCCAACACTTTTCATAGAACCATCTTTAGTCCGCTAAAGAAGCGATCCACCTTTCCTTCAGTGTTCATAACAAAGACAGAGGCATACCTTGAAATCCTTCTAATGTTCACTTCATATACCCTGATGGACTCATCTTCCTTCTTCCTGAGTCCAAGAAACTCACTTTCCTTCTTGAGATTGAGGGTTCGAGGGAATTATTTGTTGAAAAACATCCTCTTTAATTCCTCCCATTCTATGGAATAAATATCCTCTTGGGACATTGTATTCTTGATTAGGGTCCACCACTGATCAGCTTCCCCATCAAAATGATAGACTACCAGTACAACTTTCTCTTTTTCTGAGGACTGGAGAACAAGGAAAATATTTTCAATGGAGTTAATCCATTTTTCTGCAAGTAGGGGATCAGAAGACCCACTAAACATCGGAGGCCTTTACCGCAAGAAGGATTCTATAGAAAATTTCTCTTTCCTTGTAGGAGGGGGACGTTCCACCTGATTAATGTTATTATTCATTACTCAATCTAGCTAAGAATGTACTGCCATGAAGTTTTAGCACCCGCTTCCATCACATCAGGCATGTCATTAGGGTAACCTTCACATTTCCTATTACTTTTTTTTTGGAACATGTTCTTTTATTTTCTCCATTAACTAATAAAAAGAAAGTATAATTAGAGGTCTTGAATACTTATCTATTGACCATAAAAATAAACATTGAACTTAAAAGTATTAACTTATAAAGAAGAATTATATCCTGATTTGTGATTCCTTAGGTTTATATGTAGGTTATCCTCGATCTATTTCATAACATATATTCTTATGGAGTTCTTTTTTTCAATTAATACTGGTTTATACTAAGCTCATGAATCTACCAAAGAATGTCCCCCAGGAGTTTCATAACTAAGAGTGCATCAAGGCCTGTTTTCATGTACCAGTTCCCTATCGAGTCTAGATCAAATTGGTGTTTTCAGGTTTTACCTCTAGATACATTTGTGCTAGAGCCACCTCTACCTGCTCGTATCTAGACAGAGATGTACTTTCTTGATAAACCACTTACTCAATACTCCCTAAAATTTTGGACTATTTTCTTATACTTAGTCTCATCTTTAAGGTTCTCAGTATGGTTCTCTATTCTAATTCTCTAGAAATAACTAGAGAATCCTCTGATACCAAATATAGTGACCCGAGCCTTTTACATAAATAATTTCATGATATTAAGCATAATTTATCATTATATTACAAGTCAAGTATCATTAATTCTAGTGTCTTCGAATAATAGGTATATAAAACATGGGAAAAAACGTCTTTATTTAATCTCCATAAAGAACTTCTAACTTCCGTTGAGACCTTACATCTGCCTAGGGTACCCAGGGGAACACATGAACAAAAGGATGAGCTAAAAAAGCCTAGTAAGGGAATGAACATAAGGATACATCTCAACCACATGAGTTAGGAGGAATGAAATAATGATATCCAATGCATGAAACCTATAAAATCATTTAATATAAGCATGGGATAATATTAACATGTAATCATATAAATGGGGCAGAATCATAAAAAACTTCTTTAGTACGGCTCAAGGCTAACCGCCAATCCTATTTCACATTTCTTTACGGGTCAAGGCTAAGTTCCAATCACATTTTACAACGCATCTCATGATACTTATCCTTACCCAATGCATTGGAGCGCTATCTAGGTGCACCCATCTAAACATTTTCATGAATATTCATGCCACATAAATATTCTTACCACATAAATCTTCTTTCCACATGAGTAATCATACATAATCAATTTTTCATAAACATACGATTACCCATGGAGAGAATTGGGTACAGAATCATGTCATAAACCATAACCAGTGAGTGTATTTTGAAATTGTTCATGAAAGAAAGGGATTAAAACATACATGGTCATTCATAAGGTAATTTAGGAATGAAACATGGCAGGTGGTAACAAATATAAGTGACATAACATAAAAAATGTATTTGAGAGACATTATCCTTAAAACATTTTTGTGTGGTTTTATGGAAAAATAATATAGAGCTTTAAAAATATTAAAGAAGACATTCTTTTATATCAAACCATATTTGAACCAAGATGGTTTTCATAATAAAAATTCTTAATTTACAATGAAAATGGTGTTTTAAAATATAAAATATAGTGCACTTGATATTGGGTAAAATTTCAGGAAGTTCATTTAAAATGAGTGTGCTTATTGGGAAGTATCGAGGAGAGATTCACTTAAAAGCATGTATATCACCGAAAGAGAATGAGAGATGGATCATATAACATGATTTTGGAGCATATAAATAGAATGACGAAGTTCTAAATTACATGAAAAGTCATCTATGTTTTGGTAAAAAGAAAAATAGAGCAACCCAATGGAATAAATAATGTTCGGGTAGAATCCATTATGGATTATCAGCATGGTATCAGGTGTAACTAAGAGGGATTGATGAGAGAGATAAGGCGTTTTTCATTAATTATAAAAAATTAGGCTAGTATGGGGAAGGTGTATAAGAATATCCCATCACTTGGAATTACACAAAAAGTCATAGCATAGAGTAAAATCTTGATTAAGAGTGAAAAGGGGTGTATCCCTAACCACAAATCTGTTGGTGTTCTCCACTTGTTAATAACGACCTCTTGAGGCTTCCTCCGTTGAGAACATATTAAGGGGAGAGGTTTTGGTATTTTGAAGAGGCTGAGAGCTTTTGGACGTGGTGGAGGACCTTGGGGAGAGATTTGGGCCGAATAATGGAAAGGTAAAAGGCTTGAGAGGAGTGGAGAGAAGAGGGAGTGAAGGGGGGTTTTTATAGTGCAGGAGAGGAGGGATTTCATAATATTATAATCATTAATTTATTATTTATTCCCAAGATAAGGAATATTAAGTATTACAAGACACATAATAGTGATTTTATCATGTTATCCCGAACCAAGTGGGCTTTCATCATCAAAACATCATCTATGACTCAATTAATCTATTATCTAGTATATATTTTGAATATTCAGATTGTACTATTCATAAAAAAGTCATGTATTTCAGAAAAATCCCAAAAATTCCCCCTAGCCATTATTTGACATGTAGAATCCAAAAATGAAGTCCATTTTTCAAAAATAATTTTCTAAATATGATTATTTTAATATTTAATTAAAATAATAATTTATTATCAAATCTAGTTTTAAAACATTCATTAACTTATTCTAAAATATAGGTATATCGTACTTCCAACATGAATATTATTTGTATACCAGAATAGGTGAGGTTAATATTCATTAGGGCATATCACTATTAATATGTGTATGTTACTATTCATTAAGGTAGGTTACTATTCACCAAAAATTAAGTTTTCTTTATCAGACTCTAAATAACTTACTGATTACTACTGTGTTTGCCGGATTTTCTAAATTTTAATCAAAAAAGTGAAAAATTACGTTTAAAGGTCACTTAGCACTTAGTATTTCATTATGTTGTGTTTTTATGTGATTTTATGTCATACTTAAGAAAAGGGAATTTCTATATAAAACATTGGGTCATTACATTTACTTTCTCCAAGTTATTTTTAAATGTTTTATATAGAAGTACTAAAGGAGTAGATATTTATAGGATATATAGAAGATCTTTCACTATGATAGAATATTTTGTTTCTCCATTTCCATAGACACTAACCAATTATAATCCCCAGTCATGTATTTTTTTATTGTAGTATATATTCATTTAGAATAATGTAATATCCACGAATGTTATACCCAGGTTACTGTAGTATTGACAAATTGATTCTAAGAGGTTTCACACACACTATTGTAATTTTTTACATAGTGATTCAAATGGTAAAGGGTATATCCTACGCTTTGTAATATAAGTATTGTCTTCTAGAAGATTGTGTGGTATTATATTATTTTAAAACCATACTAAATACGTTTATATTATTATTGAATAGTGGACCATGTAAATAATTGTGTTCTTATAGATGTGTGTTTGAACTATTTTCAGTGTGGAATGAAATATTTTATAGGAGTAAACGGTTTTTTCAAGGAAACGTAAAAAAAAATTTATCATTGATTTACCCCCTTACCCTCTCAGTGACACAATTATCTAGACTGGGCACTTTCAAAAATACAATCCTATATTAAAATAAAGGCGAGATGTGCAATATTAGTGAAGATCAGAGGATATTATGGTGAGAATAAAATATTCTATGTGATAATAATAATATTCTTGATGTATCACCCCTATAGAAATGTATCAAGATGTATGAGATGATAAATAGTCTTTTATCATTTTCTGTGAGATCCAAACACATAAACACTGACTATTTTTATGCCATCTAAATAACTAAATTAAGAGCTATTTAAGAAGGGTTAATTGATTATAATTCAATGATATTTCCAAATAACCATGAATATATTAATTCTAATAAATATTAAATGATATATAATCAAAAAATATTGAATATTATATTTGAATATTATAGAAATCACTACTGTAACTAAGATAATTTTTAAGGTATGTAAATTACATCTATAAGGGATTGTGTAGTTTATTAAAATAAATAAAAAAATTCTATTCATATCTAAAAAATAGTAAGAAATTTATTTATAAACTAATTAGATATAAATTAAACAAAAATGCTTTTCATTTCTGGATAATTTAGAATTGCAGATCTATTGCAATATATTAGGATGTATTATGCACCCATTATACAATAAAATTAGACCTTCATATTCTCAAATAAAATGAATATTAATGAGTGTTATTTCTTAATGAAATGGTTTTGTAAGTATATGATCATTATAGTGTATATTATATTTAAATTACTAAAGAAAACTAAAATTAGTCTATACATAAAATATTTCTTGACCCCGAAAACATGTATCGTGATCAGATAAAAATTTAATAATCATTGAGATATAATTATACATAGTAATAGATTACTAAAATTTAGATAAATTTGTTTTCTATAAAAGTAAAAAATAATTATAAAATTACGATCAATAAAATATATGTCATAATTAAAATACTGATTTTTTTAGAAATATATTTTCACATAAAATAATAAAAGGGATTGAAGTGTTTCAAAAAATTAAATTAAATTAAATCAAAAAAAATTATACATTCATGAACATGCCAAAAATCTCCCCCTTTTGTTTAACTATAAATCCTTAGCAGTTAACACCAAATTTCTATCCCTTTATATAAATAAAAAATAACTAAAATCCCCCTAAAAAAATTCAATAATAAAATAAATAACTTTTCAACATTCCAAGTTCAAATTTATGTTTTTCAAATTGAGTGGTGTTTGATGGCTTAGTAAATATATATATAGATGATTTTTTGTAGGGATAAATTCTTAAACAATATCACCATTGTTTACATGTTATTTAATAAATTTAAATTTAATATTAATATGCCTTGTTATAGAATGTTGTATGGTGTTTTTAAAAATAGAAATTGTAGATGTGTTATCACAAAAAATAAGAAATCTTTCATGGTAAATACCAAAATCATAAAATATTGTTAATCCATAAACATTGAGTATAACCACTAGAATCATAGATATACATATCTTCTAAAATAGATAGAGTAGTAGATAGTTGTTTCTTACAAGTCTATAAATTTAACTTTGACTAAAAAATTGATACATATATGATGGGGTTTTTTATCAGTTCTATAGCCTCAAAAATCTTATTCAAAATAATATATTAAATCGAAATAGTTTTATTTAGAATCATGTAAATCATAATCAAATTTCCCATTAATATATCTAATTATTCTTTTAACAAAATTATTATGACTGTCATTAGGTTTGTCTTGAAATCTAGAATAAAAACCAAAAATAAACATGATATTATATCTATATGTTAGAAAATATTATATGTTACCTAGATTTCCTATATAAAATTTAATATCAAATGATTTAATAGTTGTATCTATATTTAATTTACAATTAGTACTCATATGAGTTTTCAAAGATCAATATGAATAAAGACCAAATATTTTAACAAATTTTTTAGCATATATAAATTTATTAAGATAAATATATCATTCCATTGAAAAAATTAATTTCCATGAAATAACATTAATTATCCCATCAAACTAATGTGAAACTTAGAAGACATCAATGTAAAAGGAATCATTAAAAATCATTTCACTATATGAACCAAAAACTATATCAAAAAAATAAATATTTGCAACTAAAATAACATTAAGAATTATTTTAATAAAAAGTATATGATCAACATTTCATTAATTCAAAAAATTAATTAATAGGAACAAAGAAATTATAAAATACCAGGAATGAAGTACTTTTTTGAGACGATACTAGTCATTTAATAATTTGATACCTGATTATGACATTTTTGGTTTTCAGCACTAGTTGGTTGAGAAAAATAAACTTCATTAATTATAAAACCATTTTAAAAATTAATTTTTACATCCATTTCATATGATTTAAAACCTTAAAAAAGAAAAAATAAAAAAATATTATAATAGAATCTATCCTAGAAATATATGAAAATGAATATTCAAATTATATAGCTTATGCTTTAGATTATCCTTGAGCGACTAGTCTGGATTTGTTTTTAACAATCTGTCTGGATTCATCTATCTTGTTATAGAGATCCACATAGATCTTATTACCTTTATATCCTTGGGAAATTACACTAAAGGCCAAAAATTATTTATAAAAACCGATTATGATCATCTTTCAAAGAAAAAATAAAGTTAGAATCATTTAACACATCATTAACATTATTATAAACAAATTTTGAAATTCAATCCTATGTAGGAAAAAAATAAAAATAGAATTTAATGTTTTAACACCAAAATCAATATCTCCAATTAATGTTCCAATATGATTGTAATTAAGAATCTTCCATGATCTTGGATCAGTAAAATAAGAAGTATGATCCCCCACAATTCATCATTATCCGGGTTTTTTTCATCACAATAATTAAAATATCTAAACTCGCCATAAGAAAATTTTGAATGAGAATTTAATTTATCATTATTTTCATAAAAAATAATATGAACATAATATTTAATAAGAAAATTTATTTAATTATAAACTATAAAACCTTTAATATTATTATAATTACCAATTTAAATACCTTCATCACTTTTATAATCAATTTTATATAAAATGTATTTTTAATTTAAAATAAAAAAATTATAACCAAAAAATGTAATGTAACAAAATGTAGGCTTTTATTTTTAGATAATTAACAAGAAGTGTTCATTAAAAAATGTCTAATGAGACTTATATTTGAAATATAACACTTATAAAAATGACCTTAGCCCAAAAATATAAAATGAATTTTATTCACTTAATATAGTTCAATTGATTCCAATAATTGTTCTAATTTTCCACACTACGACACCATTTTGTTGTGGTGTTCTAGGAGTAATGAATTATTGAAATAACCAATCTTTTCAAAAAATATATAAAAATAATGAAATTTCCACCGTTTTTCTCCCCTAATAGAAATAATAATAATGAATTTTTATTATGTACTAAATTAAAAAATATAATAATCCTTGATAAATTATCATTTTGAAGAGAAAGAAATTATAGACATATAAATATAATATAATAGTCAATTATAACTAAATTATATTTCATTTCATGAAGATAATAAATTTGATTAATATCAAAGAAATCAGTATGTATTAATTGTAAAGGTCAATTGGTAATTATCATATTGATAGGTTTAAAGTAAATTTTACATTTCTTCCCCTTAATTTAAGTCTCACAAACAATAACATTTTCTTTTTCAAGGATGGTAGCTGTAACACATTTTCATGTTTTGAGAGTTTATGTAACATTCTGAAATTCACATGACTTAAAAATCGATTCCAAATGATGTTTTTATTGCCTAAATAATTTGGACACTTTACATGTTGAATAGTTAGTTTATCAAAATCAATAGTATAAATATTTTATTATTTTAGAACAAGATAATAATTAATAAAATTTAAAAACTAAATACTTATAATTCTGAAATTTAACATCCATTCCATTATTACATGATAGAGATATACTAATTAAATTATCTTTAGATCCTTAAAAACATAAAACATTAGAAATAAATGTTGAATTTGAAATTCCAAAATTACGAAAAAAATTGTTAATTTGGAATAATCTTGAGAAGTAATAGGGCTTCCATCGCACATATTTTGTGTGATAAAATTTGGTGAATCTCTATTCCAATGTCTAGAACATCCTAAATCCATCTTTCAGATATCATTCTTTGGACATCCAAGTCATTTTTCTTATAAAAAACAATTACTCAAAAAAATTTGTACCCAAGATACATTTGATCAAATAATATTAATAATGAAATTTTTAGTTACGCATAGATAATTTAAAATAGTATTTTATGGTAACATTCATAAAAAGTACTTATACATATTATTTTTTGGTAAATCCTAATAATTTTATTAAAATGTATAAGAACAATCATTTGGATAGTTACCCTTAATTCCATATTGAAACCAATAAGAGTAGAAGTATAAACATTTTTTACTTTTTAGAGAATAGTTTTTAAACATTTGAGGTATTCTTCTATCATATCCAAAACCATATTTACTTTTATTGATTTTATTTAAACAAATTATTTTATGATATTATCACAAACTTGAATAATAGAAGTATAAAATTAAGATACTCAACTTCCATTTTCAAATTTTCATTTAAATATTGAGAAGAATGAAAATTTTATTAGACTATTGAATAAGAAGAACAATAATTTTTTCTTAATTTTTCATTTTCATATAAATTTACATTTTTTTCATTAACATGATTCTCTTGGTTTTCATTAACTTTATTATATAATTTTACATCTTTAAAAATATTTTTTCATAATATTTCAATTTCTTCATTTAATTAAGAAACATTTAGGTTTTCAGAATAATAGTAAAAATTAGAAAATATAGAATAAGTAAACCTATACAAAGATAACGGGATGTATATGTTATACTTTTCTTTTTCATTTCTATATTTTTCAGTGGAATTATATTCATTTATACAACTCAAACTGGGTTTTTATGCATTTTATCCTTATTTTTGTGTTGGTATTTATTCTTTATCTTATAAAAATATTTCTTAGTATTCCACTACTCCCTAGACATATAAAATATTAAATATAAAGCACTGTAATTCCCATAACCTTTCTTATCTCCCTATTTTTGACCATTTGATGTTTTCTTCTAAACTAGTTCATAAATCCTTTATTTTTAATTATTTTTAAACCCATTCACAATAAATAGCAAATATTTTTTCGAAAGTTATTTTTTTTTGAAGAGAAACACTTTTGGGGTAAAAGTGAGAAACCATAAGTTCCAACAAGCACCAAAAAACAATAAACATAAACAGAACCAACCTCATCCAAGCATAAGCAGCAACCTCTGACTCCAAGGAAAGACCACTCGGCGATCCCGTGCAAGCGCGGTCCCTCTCGATGGAAAGCCATCCCTCTGTATCAGACACATCCTAAATGGCCTGCAAATAAGGAAGTCGCGTGCTCTAGCTCGTCTGAGCCGATCTGACCCTCCAACATACCCTCACACAACTGGATTGGAAACTCAACAACACATTAGTTAGGAAACAAGTAAAATAGAGTCATTGAAAACCAGCTGAATACTACCAGAGTCGGTGTCTCTAAATAGCTTCCAGGATAAATTGGATACCTGCAAAAGAGGGTCCCCCTTATCAGGTCTTCCAAGGATGAAGCATGCTTATTACAGACCTGCAAATACTCCTTGAGTTTCATCAAACCCTTATTGAAACCTCCAACCAGGACCGTGTCCTGTTTGTCAACCCAACTATACTGTTCTTCATTCAGATCAACTTCATAACTTTGACCCATCATCTTGGCTGCATCCTCTTTCGAGGCGTTGAGAAATAACACATGTTCTGTCGCCACATCAGTCGAACATAAGACCAAATCCAAGGAGATATCATGCTGTCCAGGTGGCTTTAAGTGACACCTGAACTCCTTGTCCTACTTCTCGGACGTTAGCCTCCTTGCTGACTGTGTCTCCATAGGAGGAGGTAAGGATGAGAAATCCTCCTACCACTCCTCTTTCTCCTGCTCCTGATCCTTCTAGAGTCGGGTTCTTCTTCTGAAAAACTTCTACATATCTCTTCGTGTCCATCTTCCCCTTTATCATCCTCACACTCTGGATAAACCTTCCCCATGATCTGACCTTACAACAGTAAACCATCGGAGGTCCTCCAGCTGTCCTTACCTTCCTCAACCAGGACAGGTGAATCAACTCTGGATTCCTCCTCAGTTAGCCTTGAAAACCTATTATTCAGGACGACTGGGGTCCGGGCTGTATAAGAAACCCCTGGCCAATATTCCATATATTCATTTTTAATATCGTGTACATCTTAATTAAAATATATAGTAGAAATAAATTCACTGATTTAAAAGATACCCTGTTTTTATTGTCTCCTCATCGATTATGTTCTTTCATTTCAATTCATTCAAAAGCAGTGATCCAATAAATTCTTCCATTATGTACTCTATGAATTTGTTTATTCCATCAATGGTAGATTTTATATCATGCAATTTATTTAGTAATTCTCATGAGGATCATTCAACCAATTTTAATTTAAATCATATATAGTTGCATCATTTTTGGTACGTGTCTCCAGGTCATCTTCTGATAGAGTGTCCTATTTGGACAAGATATACTAGTGCTCAATGGTAAACTATATGAGTTTTTCCATAATTCGGGATCTCCAATATCCATAATTATTTCCATAAATGTGTGGTGGTTTTTGAGGAATCCAAGAACCATTTGGGCAGAATCATGCCAAATTATAATATTGTTATACATAGACTATGTCTTATAAGAAGAAGTAAGAAAATATTAAATAAAAGAATATTGTAAATAATGATTGTATTATTCCAAAGTTAATAACCTTTGATAAAAATTTTTTGTATTGAGATTGATAATAAACGATATAAACTATTCATAGGAAGATTATCATTGGATACAGATTTTTAGGTTTAATTGGGCAATGTAATATGGTTTAAATGGGGGTGAATATACAAGACTAAAAAAATTAATCAAATAAATTGATTAATTAAATTAATTATCAATGTTAATTATAAGGGTTAATTTAGTAGTGAAAAAAGTGAATGAACATAGTGATTTTTATACTAGTTTGGTTAAAGTGGACCTAGTCCAGTCTTATACCTATCTACTAAGGGTGATATACACATGCACTATACTGATATTTAAGGGGAGAATCATAACCCAATTATAGATTCCTTTACTATTATATGGATAACCATAGCACTGACTTTTGTATGTGGAGTCACAACCCTTACAACCTAATTTTTCACATTTGGGGTCAGAACATGAATAGTCTTAACTTTAGATATAGGAATTCACAACCTGAGTAATTATTAGAAGAAATAATATTTTTATGTGATAAAGAATAAACAGAGAAATAAAGAGTGAATGTGAGAAAGGAAATAGTGTCATAGACTCAAAAACCAGAAAAAAATGAAGATAAACGATTAAAGTGTAGGTATTGGTTCTTAATAATTGTATTGAAATGTCTCAGTATGGTAGTAGATATTGAATTAGGCGTAATATAGAACTGGAGAGAAATTAAAAATGATGAAACAAGGTGTCCTAGGACATAGCAAATTTTTACAACATGATCAAGGATCATACCTTTGTTCTAAATGAAGAAATAGACTATCAAATAATAAGTCATCCAGTGTAATCCATGAAGTCTCCTAGAACCTTTAGATATGATTTTAAAATAGAACTAACAAATCCAATATCCATGTAACGAAATTGAAATTAAAAAATAATCAACTTTTTTAAGAGTGAGAGAAAATTGACTTGAATAATAATTGAAAAAATAATTGTTTAATTTTGAAACAAAATTCTGATTCAAACTAATTTGAATGACCTATTAAAAGTTAATAATAAGTCACATGTAATCCCCTAACCATCATACACTTATTTATAAAAATATATAAAATATTATTTAATTTATAGTTATGTGTAATTAAAAATAATAATTATACAGCAATAAATATTTTTTAAAATATATTCAATATCATTTAATAATTATTTAGAAAATTTCTTGTCAAAAAAATTAACTCAATATATTAAAAAAATACATATTCCATAAAACATGTTGTAAATTTTATGTATCAATGATGAGTTAATTTGATAACATTTTAAAAATCAATATAATATTATAATAACACTTATTTTGGATTAAATATAATATATATGTTTTTTAAAAATTATTAAAACACTTAAAATAATTATAATATGGAAGCAGTTCAAAAAATTATTAAAAGTGATGAAAAACATAGCCTGAATAAATCTTCACGAGAAATATAAAAAATACTGTTTGATGGAAAGTATCCTTAAAAAAGATGAGCCAACATTGAAAAAAAATATTCATCATTAAAAAATAAATCTCCATTGAAAAATTGAGTCACATTTGGAATACAATATTACCCATTGTTGAAATTAATTCATTGTTGGAAATGAGTTGTCGTTGGATAAAATGGCTTAATATTGGAAAAATAGAATGGACTAGAATTGGTTTAAATAAAATGACATGTAGTTAAGTTAATTGGAATGATACACCATTGGGTCAAATGGAATGATTCACTATTGGAATAAAAAACAAACCCATATTTGAAACATAGGAAGACCCACCATTGAAGTGAAAAAGAACCCACCATTAGATGTGGGAAAATAACCACCAATTAAAGTGAATAATAACCCACCATTAGATATAGTGTAAGACCCACTATTGAAAAATATTAGATGAGACACCATTATTGAAGAAATTTATCTATCAATGGGTGAAATATTCCCCTCCCCTAGAAAAAATAAAATACATTGACGGAGAAAAATACAAACCTCTATTGGAATGAATGTGACATGTAAAAGACTAGGAGGTTCAGAGGAGATACTCAATAAAATAAACAATTTTATGTTTGTATAATACGGAGCTTCAGAAATAATCTATGGAAGAAAGTGGAAGAGGGTACTAGATGACGAATAATGATTTATCAAATTATGTGAAATATTAACCAAAAAATAATTACAATTTTTAAATCTGTATAAAATATAGAAATAAATGTTATTTTAGAAGACTTAATTTAAGAAAATTTCATTATCCATTGAAAAAATTAATAATTTCATAATTCTGAAAATTATTAAATAAGATATAATAAAAAATCATGAAAAAAAAATATTTGAATAACACATAAACCATTATAGTACTTCTGATAATTTTTTAGTCACGTAAATAACATTTTTAGAGTCACGTGTAGTTGAATGAAATGCCTAAAAATGTTATATTTTTAACGTAACAAACACAGAGAAATTTAAAATAAACAATAATGAGATATGATATAAAAAATATATATTAAATTATTGAAAATTCAGGATTTTTGGTCTATTTTAAGATCTTTAGACTTACGATAAACAACTTTAAGCCTAAAATTAGACCATCATTTATTATAATGAAATGAATATAAAAGAGTCATATTTTAAACTGAACAGAATGCATATGATTGTGATATATATAGTATGAGTTATAATAAATAAATAAAGAACGCATTAAATTAATCTATAATTAAAATATTTCATGAAAAAAACAAATATCATATTCAGATCAAAATGAAATGTGCAGGAGATAAAATTAGACTTTGTTATAGTTTAATAAAATTTATATAAACATGTTTTATTTCACATTAAAAAAATATACACAATTCTAATCACAAAAGTTACGCTATAATTAAATTATTGAGAGGTCTTAAAAATCACGTAAAATGAAAAATTGGATTGAATTATTTAATAATATGAAATAACATGTAATAAAAACCCAAAAATTAATGCATCACATGCACATACAGTTTTTACATTCTTTATGGAGATACATGTAAAGAGTCATGAACATGAGAGATGTTCCATTGAAGCACCAAGTTATATGGCACCATCTATACTTTATGAAAATCCTAGAATGAGACAATATAATAAGGGATATACTTTCTGTTCTCACTTTATATAATAACCATATTGCATAGAAATATTCAGAGTAATACATTCTCCTAAAATTCTAATTATTTATTTCTCCAATGAATGTTTGCAAAAATTTTCCATCAACTATATTCATCATTGATATGATAATTAATTGATTTGATGTTATCCTTCTTTTACCTAGGTAAAATAAGTTCCAATATATCGATTTATGAAATAATATACAAGAAAATATGAGAAATATATATATATATATATATCCATTTAGGTATTCATTAGGAGTCATTATAAGGCTCAGGTGATGTCTATTAATGTATTAAAAATGACTTAATGATGGATGCTATCAAAACTGCATTTGAAATTATTAGAAAGTACCTTATCATAACCTATATGTATTGAATGGTCCTCTCATACTAAACACCTATCATTGGATGATACAAAATATATAATCTCAACTCTATATCGATATCATACTAAAAACATCTCTAGAACAACAAGTTTGTCCTATGATACTAAACAAATAAAATAGAATGTAGTGATCCATGTCATCTTACAAATTCACTAATTAAAATTATGGTAAAATGATCAATAAAAAAATCTCCCCAGATTACAATGAACTATTTTAACCACATTAGGTGAATGAATAAAATTGAAATAACATTATGGATTTTATAGATTTTTAGGATTCCAATGAAATAATTAATGGTGATGTTTTCCCATTTTCATTATGTTATGTGTAATGGTTGTACCATCCCATTAAACATCTATCTTTGATCAGTAACTTTCAAATATACCATGCACCTAGATACACAATCTAAAATATCTGTCTTTTTTTTTGTCAAAATATTAGTAAAATTTAATATTTTCTATAATTATTCACACATCCAAGACTAATAGAGAATGGTGTACTATGATATTCATCCATTAGAAACTTCTAAAATTATTTTATAGTTGGACCACATAAATGGTTCCTAAAACTTATTTTTCCATCATAATAAATGTGGAACATAACAACATTTCTTACCTTATTTTTTTAGTTCTACATCATTATTTTTCACCAAATTAATCCTCACTTAGATAATTTTTTGAACACACATTTAATAATGAGATGATTTTACCACTTTATTTAAGATTTCTTTCACCATAGTTTCAGAATGTATAAGTATTAGATCTTGTGTGATCCCCATCATAGATAATCTTTCATGATACTTTCAACTAAGAGCATTAACCTCATTATTTATTTCCTCAAGGTTAAAATATATTTAATAATCATAATCATTAATTAAATACATATATCTTTTATTGGACATATTCAACTCTTTCTCAGTGAATATGTACTTTATGCATTTACGAAAAGTATTTATGTGACACTTTTCTCTATAAATATAATGCATCAATATCATTCAGGGAAATTATTACCACAACTAACTCCAAATAATGACATGGGAGATTTTTTATCAGGATCAATAAATTTTCATGAGTCATAAGTTATAAGCAAATCATTCTAAACTAGTATTCATCATAATTACTTCTTTTATGCATTACTATAGAAAAGATACCCGTATCTATTACAGGGTAGTGTAAGAACAGGTGAATTGACTAATCTTATCATATGTCCCACGAATATTTATTCACATTCATCTATCTAATGGATCTTAACTCTATTATGAGTTGAATTCATTGATAGATTATATATCCTTGATAAAATATAAAAAAATTATTTATAATATCTATCCAAAAAGAGAAATATATGAATCATAGTAATGGTTTCCAGTGTGGGAAAACATTAAATGAAATAATTCTTTGATGGATATAATAATATACAAGCACATGGGATTATATAACACAAAAATTAAACATTCTTTACAGAAAACCCATAGTCGGTATGTTTTACATAAAATGTATTGTTACGTATTTTCTATAGTACAATAATCATGTGATCCTCATCCACATCCTTAATCATAGAATATTTATGAATTTTTCTATAAGGACGGCAAGAAACTGAGGAAGTTTATCTCTAAAGACTGTATCCATTAAATCTACTAATATATAAGTGTAATTAATATAACCAAATGGAATATCCATAATTTTATACTATATGTACCTCATAATAGTTACTATCTTGGGTATATATTTACTTTTGACCATCAATAAATAATATATATATCAATGATCAATCTTGTAAAATTATTAATCATCTTTTTACTGATTGAATGAATCATAAATAAAGGGAAGAGGATAATTATATTTGATTTTGATAATTTTATATTCCAGAAAATATATAAAGAATCACATTTATGTTAAAATGATCATAATAAAAAAAATCGTTGCACCACATGTTGATCCACATAGAAAATTTAATCCCTTATCATGATTCCCCTATTATGACATCTTCAATTCCAAAAATTTAATAGGATCCATTCTATAACGAGAATTTGAAATAAGATTATAATAAGGTATGAGTTATATTAGAAACTGAACATCACAATTTGGAAGTCAAATATGAATAATTAATAGAAAATATCAACCAACTCTCATAAAAAAGGATAATTTTTAATACTGAGTTTCTTCCCAACCAACAGAGATAAAAAAATATTTTTTAATTAAAAAAAATTACCATATAATAGATGAAATTTTCACAAATTTTGACCTTTAAAATTTCATTGATAGATGGTCATAGGTTAGTTTAAAATATATAATGTTACTTATCTTTTATAGAAATTGAGCTGGTATTTATGTAAAGAAATATGATCAACATCTATGATAACAATAAATTAAATTCAAGAGATATTAATAATTTTTTAAGGAATCCCATTCCTCAAAACATCAATCAGAGAATAATCATAGACATGTGGTGTGATCAAAATAAAAATATGTATTTTAACTTCTAATTAAATATATAATCATTGAGGATATGAATTATTAATCCTTGATATGTTACTTGGTATATAATATTTCACAAAAAAAATCTCAATTTCGATAGTTCAATATTTTATCATATCAATAACATACTCAAATTATGCTTTATATCATAAATTTCATACTAAAAACAAAATTGTTTACATGATCATTATTCATCATTAATTATATTGATTAATCATGAAATATCATTTATAGGATATTTAAATGATGAATCCATCTATTCCTTTTATTACTCATTTTTTCCCTAGTTTTTCTATGGCCACCGTCTATTGAAAATATTCAAAATTATTTATAATGAAAATGTGAATTAACCAATTAATATATCAGGGAGTGTCAACGTAGGTTCATAGTAATGGAACACTCACTAAGAACAAGAATAAAGGTCATGTTATAATTGGCCAACTATTTTCATGGTTATTATCACTTCATGTATTCATTACAAAACCAAATCCAATTATAGTACATAGGAAGTGATGTATCTTAGAAAATCCATTCTTATTTATTTACTATAACATAGGATTTACTTATAAACATAGTATTATCCTATGAGGCCACACTAATGTTTTCACATTCTATATTTTATAGGTATCTAAACCATTCAATGACTCCAATTATAGTGATCAGTACATTTTATAATTACATATCAAATCTTAATAGATTAATATTCACTACATAACATTATGATACTTGTATGAATGCTATATGATTAGTTTCTTTGGATAAATTAATCCACAATAAACTTGTTCATAAGATATCAATATCATCTCTTAGAATAATCATTATTAAAATAACACTTCTTAGAAATATCTTACTCAAACATTTCATCATAACCTATGGAATGAAAATAGAAGAAAGGGTGTCCTTAGATTCTTAGCAATGGTGAAAAATTTAGAAATCAGGGAACAAATAAGAATAAAATGGATAAAATATTATAAGTACAAGAGGTTAAACATTGAAAACAATATCATACATATCATTG
Organism: Viscum album; assembly: GCA_963277665.1. Lineage (NCBI taxonomy): Eukaryota > Viridiplantae > Streptophyta > Magnoliopsida > Santalales > Viscaceae > Viscum > Viscum album. The sequence goes on from OY728164.1 coordinate 213,616,092, forward strand.
ATCAAAATTTTGTGTCATGGAATAAATAATTTATGATCACATGTAATCATTCATAAAGTAATCAATGAAAATTATCATTGATATTATAATATTAGTATAATAATGAAATATATGGAATAATAGAAAATTAAATTTTTTATTTCGGAAATACATTCATGTAAAAAGTTAGAAACCCCTCAATTTATAACACAGGTGATTGAAATATAAGGAACTCAAAAAATTATTAAATATGATACTAAGACGATTATAATTAAACACTCAATATAACTCACAGTGACGTGTGATTACCTACATATCCAGATCATTCTAGTTAAAATATTTGAGATAATTATCCATCATATCACATGTCAAGATATATTCATTCACATTGATCATACTTTTGCTAAATCCTTGAGAAAAAATATGTTATTAATTATTAATCCATTCCCTTTTTCCTCGTTGGTATCATCTCAGATCGTCACGTCATGTATTATCAACTCCTCTTCATTTGATTCATTAATGATGAAGACTTTTTTGAGAAATGATTCCTTATATTGAAGAATAGGATCCAAGAATATTACTTTTTATCATTCTATTTTCCTTTTCATTCCATTCAAGTCTTAGACTAATAGTTATTCTTAGTCTGGCTTATGGACATTGCATTCAAGATTCCTATTAACCCCACCAAGAGCCTACTTTTATGGTTCTTGATTAACCACATCCACATTTGTTGATTCATTTGGCCCTGATCATATCCCAAATTTCATTTTATTATATTCTAATTAGGTAACAATAGTATTTTTATGTTTTGGTAATCCTTATAGGGACTTTATCACCCGTTATGAAATGGAAAATTTAAAGATAAAATGTTACCTTCCTTACCATACAAGAACCAGATCCAAGGGTCATGTTCCTATGGGGATCCAACCCATAATATGTTACTTGATGAGATTCAATTCCAATATCTATCAACTCAGTGTCTTCAATGGTCATTTTCTCAACATGTTTCTTTATACATATTGGTTTGTAAATCATACACCATTTATAATTGATAAAAAATTTCTCATTCCATCCAATGATGTAAATAGATTTTGGAATTGTACCAAACATAGTTCCTATTAATGAGAAGTTGAACTAAATTCTATAATATATGAGGATTTTGGACATAGAGACTCCCAACTTAAAGAAAATGGGCTTCAAATTAATGGTTTAAAATTATTATCCTTGAACCAATAAACACGGAATATTTTATGGCTATTAACCATGCCTCTGACCTTCAAAATATCAGAAATGGGCGGAGATTCATTATTATGTATTAGTTATTCATCATCAAAGACATGCACTATGGGCTTGGTGGGAACTATATCGCATTTCAAAATGTCAATGATATTAGTAACCCCCTTTTTAGTGACCCCTAGTCCTTTCTCCTTCAGATGTGGATTATCAGTAGTAGTTTCTTTAACACTAAAATTGTTAACAAGAAAAATAGTAGGAGAAATGGTCCCACACTATGTAATGAAATAAAAATTCCTATGATAAAGCTTATTTTCATGTTGTAAAACTACAAACAAATTTACCGAACAATGTAATAAAAAGTAGATGTTTTTTATGTCTCAAAGAACACATGTTGCTAAACTGAAACTACTCCACAACCATGATACAATGATGCATGTATAATCATTTCCTATGTCGTAGATCACTTAAAAGGCTATCAGAGTGGATTATTTTTTTTCTATTCCTTCATATCCATATACAAATATCACAACCAAGATTATCATAGTTGAAAAAGTCCCTTAATAAACTGACTTCACTACCTCTTCCAATCTGTTTTTTGTAAAGAGATATAAATCACTTCCCATTGAAACACATGGCTATATAATGCTTTTACCACCACATAAAAAAAATTAAAATAATATATTTATGTGTCGCATGATTGTAAACTATTTAATATATAATAATGGTAGAAATAAAATGGGTTTTATAAACATTGCATCGTTTCATCATAGAATAAAATACCCAAATGAAATGGGTTTATAAAATTTTCATCATTACATATTTCACTAGTGAAAATAAAGGAGTTTCAAAGATTCATCCATAAAATATCATTATAATAATCCATCCAAATAATTAAAGTTGATGGTATCACTTAATTATATTCCTAAAAAATCGTAAGTATCATCAATAGATGTTATATTTGATGAAAAATTCCAATAAAAGATTCCAATAATATTTATAGAGGGTAATAAAATTTTTACATTCAAATAACTTAGTAAAATTATAAATATTTACCAAATGATAAATAATAATTTAAATTTAATATATCCAAGAAAAATTATTATTGAAGCAGAAAATTAATAAGTGTTCCTGATAATGGTAATTTTTTCTCATGATGTTTGTGTCAATAAAATATTTCAAACACATAAAATCAAAAATTTCAACAGTATCTCATTTGGAAAATGTTAATAAAATTATATTTAGACAATTTATTAAATTTTCATTTAGGGGTAATAATTTATATAGTAAATAATAGATAAATATTAAAAAAAACTCTTCAATACATTTTTTGAATACATGGATATGGATGAAAATTTATATTTGACTAAAGAGAGAAATAAAGTAAATTTTAAATAAAATTATTCAATAATTAAATTGAATATTTTAATTTATGAAAATATAAGGGAAAAATATAATATTAAAAAATAACAATAGAATAAGAAATGACTTTTGTTTTGTAAGAGGTGGGTCTAAATGTTTATACATTGAAAAGTTATTCATAATTAATTATTATATGCAATGTTATTATAAAGTGAATCCTTTACTTCATTGGTAACATTAAAAAAACCTAATAAAAGAGAGAAATCTATGTGGATATATAAATACCTAAATTTTATAGGAAAAATAAAAAATTCCTTTTATTTAACTCCATAAAAATCTAAAATATGAACATTGTATTTGATAGTGTGTATGACACACAACACCAAGTGTATAAGGGAATATATTATCCTTTGAATTTATGATAAATTTATAATTTTATATTAAAAATTTGTTATATCTTGAAATGCACATGAAACTGAGTTAGCATACGTCACATGCAACAAAATGTGTCTTTTATGTCTTGTATTAAATACAAGACCATGTTTTTCTAAACAATAATATTTTATTAAAACATATTTATTAAATATAATAAGACTCAACATAGCTGTTAAATTAGAATTTATGAATATTACTAATAGAATTATGAAAATATATGGTTTAAACAAATATTAAATGAATTCCTTAGTTACAAATTATTTATAAATGAATATAAGAACCAATTGTATATAAAAACAATATTTTAATAGATAACTATTTTTATGATCAACGAGATGTTTTCATTAAATAAATTAAATTAATTAAAATTTGTGAGTGATATTAATTTAATATATATATATTATATTCAATAGAGTTTTTCTGATATTCATACAATAGATTTGATAGACATTGGATAAGCAAAAACCCAAATCTATGCAAGAAATTCAATATTTTTATTAAGGTACTTTTAGCACAATTTAACGGAGAAACTAACTCAAATTCAATTTTAGAAACTTTTATAAATATTATAATTAAAAATAGAATTATCTTTTGAAATATAAACATACAAATAAGGTTAGAGATATTTTTTTCTGTGATTTTTCATTTATTAAGAAATATTGAAAAATAATTAACATTAATTGAAAATGTGTTTTTATCTAATTTATTATATGGTTAAATTATGTTTAGAATTTAATATAATGTTTAATTAGATTATTTTTCTATCTACTAATAATATTTATAATAAATTAATTACTTTCACATTGAAATTGAATATAAAAACATGTGAAACTTTTAAATGTTGGTTACTTTGAAACCTCACAATGTCGTCCTATCAACAAGATTAAATTCAAATTAATTTCTGCCACAATTGTGATTTGAATTCGGAAAAATGGATTCCATATTTGGAAATAGAATAATTTATAATTTATAATGAGGCCAACATTGTTTTTTTACCAAAAATATTAGTGAATGTAATTGAAATTAAATACAACAATTATGGTTAAATTAAGCATAACACGGGACAAAATCTTAAAATTAAAGGCCGAAATTACCTATAAAGTTGCCCAAAATACATTCTATGTTCATATTTTGACCCTATAAACCATTGGATAAAATTTGTATCCTTATTGTGTGAAATTTAATTTTTAAAAAACTTGGGTTTAATACCATTTTCCAAAATTTACAATAGTACCAGTCCTCCTCCACTATAAAACGGCCTCCCCCCCACTTCCTCACAACTCTCAAGATACTTTCGTTTGACAAATATCTAACCAAATATATCCTAAAAATACCTAAATTAACCATATAATCACTCACTTATGAAAAACTTCACCCATGCATTCCCTTTGGTGAAAATCAAAAAGATTTACCCGCATAAGGTGTAAGAATCTTGCTTAATCTATTTAGTTTTATTTTCATTATCCACACCTCAAATGTTATTATTCAATGTTTATATAACATAAAAAGTATATTAAATAAACTGAGTTGTTTTTATATTATGTTATTTACCTATATATACACCCACATCCATTTAATAGGTAACAAACTTACCATTTATGTGTACTGTGAACTACCACCTTACAAAACAATGATTGTTTGTTGTTACTTTACCACTACTCGTGGTGGTAATTATGATGGAAACACTATTTATATAAGATATTTATGATATTTATTATGTATTAATGATTCTTCAATTCTTTTATAATATATACCATTTTACTTTTTTTAGTACAAATATGATAAAATTATTTGTGGAAGTGTGGACTGCCTCCTCCTCAAAGCGATGTGATTAGTTCACGCTCAACATGGAACTTGTTAAGGATGGTTTTAATTAGAATTTTGGGAAATAAAAAATATATATAATGTTTATTTCATAGTTAACTCTATTGAAATAATATATATATATATATATATATATATATATATAATTTTCCAAGTCACCCTTTCACACACTTAAGAAGTGAAAATGTCATTCGTGGACATGTGGACTACTGCCTCCTCAACAATACGTGATTTCTTTTACATAAAAAAATTATAGATTTTTATTATTAAATAATATGTTATTTATGATAAAACGATATTTTATATAAATAATTATACTGATCTTTTTTTATAATGATCATTGAAAATGGGAACATTACACAAGCATACATACGGCCCACCGTCTCAATTATTATAACATTGGTTAATTTTTCATAAACATATTTTATTATTGGATTTAAAATTTTAATTTGGGTATAAATATGATAATTATTTAATAAATCTTGTTTTGGATATGTAATATAATTACACCTTTGATAATATTTTACCTACCAAACTTGTTTTGACACAAAAACTGAATATTGTCAAAATAATCAATATAAAATTAATTGATTAAATAGTTTTACAAGACAGTGTAATAAGTGGAATAAAATAAATTATAAATAAGAAAAATTTCCATAATAAATTTAATAATATACATTAGTATATTATTCTTGAATATAAATACACACGAGCTAAGTCAGACCCATGGTATTGGATTTTCTCCCCAAATTTTACATCTATGAGGTAAACATCATGTTCTCCACTTACATATTTTCTATGGTGTAAATACATAAAATTTTGATATATAATATCATGAATAGATATTTCATCATGGAATTTTTAGTTTCAATTTTAATTATTTTATAAAATGGGTTTTGAATTAAAATTTACAAAGTGGTAATGAATTTCATAGCCCAATTACTTTCTATTAGGTTATATTACTTCATTATTGTCAATAATTTTTATTTTTATGTGCGTAATATATTTTATTGTTTGATGATTTAAATTTTACATACATTATCTATTAATTTATTTATTCTCACATCAATATTATGGTCTTTCCAATGGATTACTTCAAAGTATCATTTTATTTAGGATTTTTACACTTGAATTTCCATCAGAGAAAATTAGTTGATCATTATCTAATAAAGCATAAATTTTTCCACACTGGTTACTCATGACCTTTTTTTATTTAATATTACCATTTTCCCCTTCTTTGGTGATTCCAATGGTTTAGAAAATATTTTTATAAAAACATGGAATCATTTCTCTCTTCAGTGGGTGAAGTTATATTCTTCAGATAATAATATTTTCTAAAAATGATTTCAGACAATCTTTTTAACCTTTAAAAAATTATTTTTTCAAGAAATATTTACCCTTTTCCCTTTTACCATTGATTTCCATGTAATTGTAAAATCCCATTACCGATATAATACCCACAATGTTAACCATGACATGATTTTTTCTTTTTTTACTAGATAGGGTTAAGAATATATTGGGAGGATACCTATATGGGAGAATTCATTGATTTTTTGGATTATCATCTTTAAAAGTCCTTTTTTAGGTTCTTGGATGGTTACATGTACTGTAATGTTTTCAGAATGTGAGTCCTGAATTGATTTAGGTGCTTATGGGTACATGTTTTTATGATTTGGTAAACGTTTTGAAGGAATAAAAGTTGGGTTTTTAAATCTGAGCATCAAAATTTAAATTTAGGAACTGCGGTTTTCTAAATTTACAATAATTAATGATTTCTTATTATGTATTGTTATTACACATTGTGAAATACCCCGACTATATTTTTTTAAATCGTCATCATGGTTGAGATAAATTCTTTCCTCCACTCTTGTTTCTTCTTCCTTAGCCCAAGGCCTTCCCCAGATGATCTTGGAGCCATCCAATCATTTCATATCCCTTAGCCTGGAATTTGATTGTTAGTGCATTGGGGGCGTGGATTTTTGATAATATTTCTCCCTATTATTTCATGATTCCCTCTTTATACTCCTTTTTTATTTCAATGTATTATCTTGAAATTTATGGATTCATTTCCTGTGGTGTTGGATATTGTTTCTATGTTGAATTTAAAGGTCTTATACACATTTATTCTCATTGATGGGTCTTATTTCGAGTGTTGCTTTCAAGAAAATGGTAGGTGGATCCATCCCGATTTTTCTTATTGATTAACCATAAATTTATTGATTTATGTCAACTGTTTATTTAAATCTAATCGATGTAACTTTTTTCAATCCATTATATAAATTCCAATTCTAATGATTTAGGTGATTTTAAATGGGTTTTTCATGAGAATTGGGAAAACGCAAATCCATTGAATTGGGGTGTGTTTCTAGAAATTGGTTATTGTAAATTTTTTAGTTTAAATTGTAGTTTTTTGTTAGTTATTTCAATTAAAATGTTGAATTTAATTGTGGGAATGAATTGAGAAATGAATGGAATTGTTTTTTAACGGATTCTAAACTTGTGAAAATGGATTAAAAGGATTTCATAGATACCTTGTGGTTTTATCTTCTGAAAGGGGAATGTAATTTAAAAAAAATTATTTTTATATTTACATATAAAATTGGAATATAAATGAATGAATTTTATTTAATTATATTTTAATAATTCTTAAACATTTTCCCATCATTGAAAGTATAATATCACATGATGGCCTTTTAATGTTGGTGAGTTATTTGTACAAACTCTATGCTATTACAACATTTTAAATAATACATGTAGTGGGTCACATCCTAAATGGGATGGTGATGAGTTTCTTTCGGATATTTTCAGAGGGATGTGTGTATAAACATTTTTCTAAGATCAATTATAGAATTATGAGTTATATACCTGAAAATATGATCATACATTTTGGAAGATGACTTTGTTTATTTCTTGTTATTTATATTTGAGGTATATATATGTATGATAATGTTGTTTAAACTTATTTATACAAATTTTAAATTAACAAAATCTATTTTATGCAGTTATTTTATCTAAAGATATTGTTTTAGAAATATTACATAATTTGTAAATCCTTTTCATAAAGTATTTTCTATCATTTAAACTATATAAAATGATTTGTTTAAATATTCTATAAAATGCAAAAAATATTTATTTTAAAATTTAAATCATTCCCTTAGTTAATAAATTGTTTGCATATATGGTAGAATCCTTAGTAATACCCTAAGGTATTTTTACCTCACACCCTACATGTGCATTTAGGTGTTTTTAGATTATCTTCTTTCAGGTTCAAGAAATGGGAAATGATCTCTTAGAGGTGGATCCATATATTAGACCTTCGTCTTGGGGAGTTGTGTCCTTAGGGAATTGGGTTGTATTCCAGTTTTGGTACCTATGTAGTAGTATATTTGGAATTGTATTCCATATTATATTTTGGTACATTACTCTCACCGGAGATTCCTTTATTATGCATATTTTATTATTTCATTTTCTTCTACTATGTTCTATGGAAATTTCATTCCAAATTGAATATTGTACGATTCCAGGTGCTAGTCTACAAATTGTGGGGATAAAAAATACCCTTTAAGCTGTGTCAGCGGTAGCTCGATTATTGGGTTTCCAGGTTACCTTGGATGGTTTATAAAAAAGTGGTATTATAAGGGGCTATTAAGTTGTTTTCTTAATGTCAGTATGCAGTTGAGTGATCTTTTCGGGACATAGGACGTAGTTGCAATTTGGTGACTAGAAATATATCCCCACAATGAACCTTAAGTTTCTAAGAGAGGCTAGGGAATGAAATATTATGGATTATCTCTAATATTTTCCATATTATGATTTTGATATAGTGATATGTAAATATTTTATGATCCATACATTTAGAATAATTTCCCTTATTTCTCAGTTTGACTATTAATATTATGTATGCCTTTTATGTATTGATGATGTATACCATCATGCCTCTAAGAAGACATATAAATCGGATCTTGGAAGAGGCTGCTTTTAAACTGTAGTGAGTAAGTCCTATGGTAGATCTAAATCTGGTAGAGGTGATCATGTGTAATATGCACGATCTATGATAGGCACCACCTCCAATCCCCATGTAGGCTCCAGCTATGGATCCTTAGGTGGGATATTCTTTGAAATCATTCCCAAGAGTTACATATCTAGTATCCAGTAGTTTTAAAAGGCTCCATTGAGACTCAATATTCCATGAAATTAATGGGCATGATAAAACGTCTATTTGAGTTGAGGGAGACCCCCATATGAGATCAAGATGAAGTGTGACAAGTCGGCGATAAAGGAAAAAAAATAATATGGATGGAAACGATGGTTATGGAGAAGAAACAATATGGATTAGCAAGAGAATACATAAAGTTTCTTTACACTAATATGTTCTATCAGGAGTCAATAGTTTTGGATAAGGGTGTATAGTTTTTCAAGATTTAGAAAGATGATAGAAACTTGAATGAGTATTGAAATTATTTTACTGAGTTAGTGTAGTGTTATCCATAGTATGTATATAATGAATGGATAAAGGATTGGATGTTAAATTTTAGACTTTGATCAGATATCCATTTTATGGGTTTCTTTTTAAATTTGACCACTTATTCTAATGTGTTAAATAAAGAGATGATGGTTGAGATGGACGGGATGGTAAGATGAAGTTATCCGGATTTACTTTTTCTAATAGTGGTTGCATGATCTACTTCATGGGAAAAAAGAAGCGCAATGATTCTCCAGATGATTCTCAATGGAAGAGTCATTCTATACCTCTTAAAGCACCAAGAGTAATTCCTTTGGATTTCTATCATTGTGGAAGGTTAGGACATTCAAAATGGGTTTTCACTAAGGAACCCAAGAACTATAGCTCCGGAGTACATTCCAGGAACATATAATTATTCATCCATTGCATTTCTACTCCACATGGTGTTATGGGGTCATTGTATCCTTCTAAAACTATAGAATAATCATATTCCTCATGTATAATAGGGTTTCATCCACAAGTATCCATAATGCAGCTACTTCACATAGTGGAAGAGTCTCCAGAGGAAGTAGACATGGGTCCTGTAACCATGATAGGTACCACTACTATAGCTTCGTCATTATTACATTATTTATTTAATACTGATGAATCTCACTCATTTATGTAAACCTGTATTGTTAATATACTAAATATTACTGTGGAGAATTTCTCTTGTGTAAGTGATATTAATAAAATCCATGGAATATTGAGAGAGAAAGAAATATGTAGTCGTTATTGTGTCTTCTCTCTATCAGACGTTGAGTTTCCTTGGAATTTTCTTGTTCTTGACATTAAATATCTTTATTTAATATTTTAGGAGGATTAGATCACTGTCATTAAAGCCTTTATTATTTTTTATCCTTTGCCGGTCTACGTTACTACAACCAGTGGTGTATGTCTTGTATTTTATGGATAATGGGACCCAAGGTTGAGTAGAGTCAGAACTTCTTTTCTAGTGCTAAAGATATTAATATCAGTGTTTAATTTTTATCTGGATAGGAGATATTATACTGGAGACCTATCTACGGTTATCATCAATTTTCCTAATGTATTTCCTTATGACTTCATTGGTTTTTCACCAGTTATTGAGATTGTGTTTTATATTGAATTAATGTCTGGTACTCAACCAGTTTCTATTCCTTGTTACCTTACGGCACCAGCTAAGCTGAATGAGTTGAAGTCCCAACTAGACAATATTCAAGAGAATGGATTTATATAACCTAGTTTGTCACCATGGGGGTGTTGGTTCTATTTACCATGAAATATGATGGATCACTTCTCTTATGTGGTGATTAATAAGAGATCAATCAAGTGACGGTAAATAACTAGTATATGTTACTATGGATTGAGGATATATTTGATCTGTTCAAAGGGAAAAAGTTGTTTTTAGTGATTGATCATTGATATAGTTTCCGTCAATTAAGAATAAAAGAATAATATATTTATAAATCCCCCTTTAGCATTCGGTATGAAAAATATGAGTACATTATTATTCCCATTAGTATAAGGACCTAGCCTTAATCATTAAAAAATCCTAAATTAAATGAATAATTCACAATGAGGATCTTTTCAGGTTTAGAGTTTTAGACAATTAGGACATAACTATTAAATTACATCTCAAAAATTACAAAGTAAACACATCTACTCAGTTTCCAATTTTTTCATAAAATAAAAACTCTTAAAAAAAATTCTCGTGTATAGTTTTATGGTTTTTACAGGATGGCTTTTCTTTAATCCCATCTTTCATCTTATTCATATTTAAGTTCTGTGATTTTTTTAAAAAATTAGGATGAGAATAAAAAGCTCAGTAAGGGTAAAAAAACAGAGAAAGAAAACATTAGTTCATCAATACATACATAACATAAGCTATTTAACATACATTTTGAAATCATAAGATTTATGAATAATATACAGTAATCACAAATCATAAAAGTAACTTTTGGAATCCATAACATACTTTCTTATAGCTTTTACAGCTGCATAGGGAGTCACATTTGGAATACCCATCATAGTATATTCTCTAAATATCTTAGGAGAAACATTCAAATTTACCTATGTCACCTTACCCAATGCATTGGAGTGCTCTCTCGGGATCACCTGGCTATGGTTTATCACAAAACCACTCATATAATAAAACAATTCCCAAGAACCATAACATATTCATAACACATAAAAACATAAAGGAAAGATAACATTTACCCATTTCAATCACAATATATCATTTGAATATATTCACATATTAAATCCATTATCAAAACCATTATCAATACCAAAATTTGTAAAATATTATATGGTGTTTATTTTCTTCTTAAAAACATTACAGCGTGTTAAGCAAGCCAAAGATCTAATAATAGTTGCGGTAGTGGAGAAGGTCATTGTCAACACCTGCATTGTAAAGAAAAATTCTTTTTGTCAATTAGAAAAACCCCTTGTAAAAAAATATACCCTTTGAATTAATTGAATAGTTAAAGGATTTTATACACCGTATAAAAGAAAGTCATGTAAAAAACATAATATGCCTAAATTAAAGGAGATTGAGACGAAGTGTCTTACCACGTGTCTGACATGAACCATTCGTTCTTTAATCCTATGAATAATAAACTAAAGTTAATTTATAATTTATTAAGAAATTTTTTCAAGTTTATTATTCATTTTATATCCCTTATTTCCATGTTATAAACATTATATAATCATTTTAGTTGATAATGGATATTTGGTCGATATTTGATACTATAGTGTCAACAATGAACTACTTATATTTACAAGTTGTCCATGTTTTAAAAATTACATTTTCTATAGAATGATATTACTAATTTAGATATCATATATATCATATATATCTAGTATATATTTTCATGTATAATAGTACATAATATTTGGGGGGAAGAAATGAAATGCACTGTTCTTGGAGATGGTAAGTTGGACATATAAATGAACACTACTTTTGTTTCTATTTCATTTTTAATGGAATAAAAACATAATAATACATAGGTATATTATTATTTCAGTATAATATAATATATAATTTCATTAAATCAATTCATTATACATCCAACATATGGAATTAACAAGTCATATAACATTGAGGGGGCGGCAGTCCGCACTTCCTCAAATGAAATTATCTTATTTATCCACTATGGAAAACATAAAGGTATTCTGTAAAAGAAAATTATAGATGATTATAAACAATATAAATATAATATATATCACATATAAATACAGTTCCATAATAATGGCCACCATGAGAGGTCGTTAGATATATTTGAACAATCATCGTTTTGTGAGGCATTAGTTCGTCGCCCACCAAAACTGTACATTCTTTACCCATTTGAGGGATGTGTGTGTGAGTGTTGTTGGAATACTTCTCATAAAAACAATATAGTATATTTATGATACTTTTGTTGTTATAAAAAAAAGGAATAAAAAGACTGTAGTGGGTTGGAGAAGTATAATAAATTAAAAGAATAGAAAAGAAGACTTACCTTTAAATCAGATAACTCCCTTTGGTTTGACCCAAAAGGATTTATTAAAGTAATGTATTCATAAGGTAAGTATTATAGGTGGAATATAGGGATATTGTGAGATTATTTGAATAGAGGATGGATGAGACATGGGGCTTGAGTGGTATGGGTAATTGGTTAGAGGTGAGGGCTTTTTATAAGGGGGAGGAGGGGCTCTTTAAGAATGATTGAAAATATTATTTTATTATATAATGATTCTCGGTTTCTAAATGTAAAAAACATAAGAAATTATTATATAATATGATAAATGTTTGAAATAAAATCATCCAATAATAATTGGATAGGGTTGGGATATTTTTTAATCTTTATAATCTTATTTATTTAAACCATTCATTAACGAGGTAAACAATGCATCGTTATTGTGTCATTAATAATTTTATTAATTTTCTGTCTAAATATTATAATAAAATACAATAAAGTTGGAAATATATCTCTCTTAAAAATAAATATTAATAGTCAAATATATCAATTATATAACCCCACATTAAAATTGTTTTACAAACACAATACATGTTTATGGTTTTTTTATTTTTACTTTAAATAAAAAGTTATTAATATTGTTATCTTTCCCAAGTGGCAGTAAAAGGCCAAAAGTCTCACCCAAGGATTTTCATGGTTGGAAATTACACATCCCATAAGTTTAGAATATGTTTTAGTGTAATTTTATATTATTATAATAATGTTTTTACCTGGAATTTCTGTATTTCCCTTTAACCACGGTAAATAAAAGTTAAAAGTTTCTATTCACTAAAAAAATTGTTTTCAACTTATCGAACCACAATTTATTTACTAATAACAACTATGTATGTTAGATTTTATAAATTCAATTCATAGAAGTAGAAAAATTTCTTTTTAATGAAAAAGTTAGTTTTCCAACTACTACTCATTATTTTCTCTATTCATAAAAAATTGATGGTTTCCAGAAAAAATAAAAAAATTCAGCCTAAGCATTATTTGAAATTATAAATTAAAAAATGATGTCTATTTAACCAAATTAAAAATATAAAAGTTAAATTAATTGCTTTAAAATTAATTTTTGTTGACAAATCAATAAGCGTGTTTTTAATAAAAAATTACTATCAAAAGATTGACACTTGTTTATGTCTATTTTCAAAGTGAAAATCCTTCCAATGACCAAAATTGGATTAAATGGTAAAAATATAATCTAATTAAACATTAAAAACAATATAAAAGATGATATATCCATATATATAATTTAGATTAAAAGGCATATTGGAAGTAAAATACAATATCTTTCCCTATTCATTATGAAATGAATTTTATCAAAAAAATATGAAAAATTTACCCAATTTAAATTTTTATTCCCCAATTCTAAATAAAAATATTATTTTTCCAAATAGAAAATATATAAAAGTAACCAAAACTAGATTTAAAAAGGGTTTACCATAAAAATGAGTTAAATTGACCTTTTAAGGAATATTAGACTCTTTGTGCATAAGATTAGATTCTGTCACATTTTAAGCCTATAAATTTTATAGGATAAATGTAAAAACATTTAACAAACATGTATAATCATCTTGTAGTTGGTTCTATTTATTCCCACCATATAATGGCTAGGCATTATCTACCATTTGAAATAATATTATATTATTATTTTCCAGTATGACTCAGCATTGTGTGTAAAATTTAGAATTTAAAGAAACTCGTTGTTGTGTATTAGGTACACCATCGAACATAAAATCGCCTTTAAAATAAAATTAATATTTAATTAACCAATGAAGATGTATTGTTCTTTATTTACATGGGATGTTACATCCTTCCACCTTTTGGAAATTTTAAACTCACAATTTTATTCACTTATCAAAAAAGTGGGGGTATTTATCCCTCATATCAATTTTGGATTCCCATGTACCCTCTATAACCACATGGTTTTCCACAAAATCATTACCTGATGAATTGCCTTATTTTGAAACACATTCTATCTTTGGTCAAGAATCTGGACAGGTTGTTCCTCATAAGAGATATTCTCTTCCAACTAAACTACCTCTAGGATCAAAACATGAGATAAATATTTCATATACTTTCTCAATAATGAAACATGAAAAACATTGTTTACATGGGATAAACATGGAGGTAATCCCACTCCATAGGCCATTGATCCGAAATTCTCTAGGATTTCATAATGTTCAACGAACCTCGGACTCAACTTTCCCTTCTTACCAAAACGCATCACACTTTTCCATAGAGAAACATTAAGAAAACAATGATCAACTACCCCAAAATAAATATCATTTTTTCAGTTATCTTTATAACATTCCTGCTTGCTATAAGCTGTTCTAATGTTCTTCTGAATCAATTGAACTTTTTCTTCCATCACTTCTACCAATAATGGTCTCATCAGCATCCTTTCACCTACTTCATCCCAAAAAGATAGAGTTCAACACCGCTTCCCATATATTGCCTCAAATGAAGCTATATGTATACTGGAATGAAAGTTTTTATTAATAGAAAATTCAACCAAAGAAAGATATTGGTCCTAATATACATGTTAATCCATCGAAAAAGCACGAAATGTATCCTCTAAGGTCTAAATTGTTCGTTCTGGCTGCCCATCTGATTGTGGATGAAAAGTTGAACTATAATTTAATTTAGTACCCAATGACTTCTAAAGGCCTTTCCAAAAGTTAGAAGTAAATCCGGGATCATGATCAGATACAATGGGGAGGGGAACTCCATAAAACCTCACTATCTCTATAACATACAACCTAGAAAGTTGATCTAGAGAAAAAGTATATCGAATAGGAAGGAAATGAGTAGATTTAGTCATTCGATCAATAACAAACCAGATTGAATTATTACCTTGAGATGTATTTTGTAATCCCACAACAATTTCCATGGAAATATTTTCTCATTTCCACTATGGCACTGGTAAATACTAATGAATTAATTTTGTAAATTGATGTTCTACTTCAAACTTTTGACAAGTCAAACACTTCACAATAAAATCATCAATATCTTTTTTCATTCCATCCCATATGTAATGCTCTTGACAATCTATGTACGTCTTAGTACAGTCAGGACGAACATAAAATTGGGAACTATGTGCTTCAAATAATAAATCTTTCTTAATATTTGAATCACAGTGCATACATAATCTTTTCCCAAACTTCAAAAAACAATCATTATCAATGTTAAATGAAGGAAAAGTACCCTTATGAGCTAACTCTATATTTTTCTACAACTCAGTGTCTTACTTCTATAATTGATCGATTCTGTCTGATTGAGAAGATTTCACTGTCACCTGAAACAAAACAGAGGAATTTCCTGCACCAAAAACATCTATGCCAAATTTTACCAAATCAAAAACCAAATGATCTCATTCCAAACATAGAATGATTAATGAAGAATTACATTATCAACTCAAAGAATCAGCCATATTATTTTCTGTTCTGGGATGGTAATTAATCATGAAATAATAATCCTTGATTAATTCCATCCATCTACTCTATCTCAAGTTGAATTCTTTCTAAGTGAATATATACTTTAATCATTTTTTGCCTGTATATATTTCACATTTTACTCCATAAAAATTATGCCTCTAAAATTTTAAAGCAAAAACAACATAAGCTAATTCTAAATCATGTATAGGGTAATTCTACTCATGGGGTTTCAACTGACATGAAGCATAATAAATTACCTTATCATTCTCCAAAAGGACACAACCAAGTCATTTCAACAAAGCATCACTATAGATAAAAAAGTCACCATTTTTTGGATAGCAGTTCCAAAACTAAATAATTCATAAATATTCATTTCAATTCCAAAAAAAAATTATCACATTCATTTCTCCAAATGAACATAACACTTTTTCAAGTTAACTTAGTTAGTGGGCTAGATAAATGTGCAAAATTTTCAACAAAAATCTTGTAATAACCTGGTAAACAAGGAAAACTACGAATCTCAATTATATTTTCGGGTCTTGGACATTCTATAACCACATTTGTTTTTCTGTTATCAACAATTATTCCAATTTTTTGAAACAACATGACCAAGGAAATCAATCTATTGTATCCAAAAATCACACTTTCTGAATTTCCCGTACAATTTCTTTTCTATTATATTTTAAAAGACACCCCTTAGATGACTTTCATGTTCCTATTTAAATTTTTTATATACCAAAATATCATCAATGAACACAACCAAAAAGTTATCCAAGAACTCATAGAAAATTATATTCATAGGATCCATGAATACAGCAGGTGTATTGGTTAATCCAAAAGGAATAACTACAAATTCATAATGGCTATATCAAGTACAAAATGTGGACTTCAGAATGTCTTATTCCATTTCTTTCATCTAATGATACCCCAAAACCATGTCAATCTTCAAAAAATACTGAGCTCCCTGGAGCTGATCAAACAAATCATCAATATGAGGTAGTGAATACTCGTTCTTAACAGTGATGTTATTCCATCCATCCATCCAATGGCCCAAAGGTCTTCATTTTTTATTGGTTTTTTATAATACACCTTTCAAGTTGGAGGTGGAACCCTTATAAGGACCGTAGGTGTAATTATTACATGGCTCGTAGGCCTTATAGAAATTCATTACCGTAGGATTTCAAACATTACATACAACCTAGACTAACTACTGGTAACTACTCTTCCCCAATATCTTCATCGTGAAATCATCTCTCCACCCTCGCATTGAAGATCGGCTAGGCATTCATGTGCTTCCACAGGCTTGTCCCTATGGCAGGTGCCATACCCTCTCATTCGTGAAATCCTTTTAGCTTCTACTATGGTGAAAGCACCTATGCTCATCCTCCTTGTAGAGCGTGTTCATTGTAGGTTTTCTGGTTTTCATCTACACTTAAGGTAGCTTGAAGGCCTTGAGGTAGCCCGAAGGTCTTACAGACCCGAAGGCCTGGGTGGCATGAAGGCCTTAAAGAACTCAGGGACGAAATCGGTGGCCCAAAGGCCCAAATAAGGGAATATTCCCAGTTGCTACAGTTCCAAACAATACCTTCTATAGGTTCCACTATAGTACGTACTACAATACTGGAAAATTCCTGATATAGTGTTTCTACAGTACCCCCTGAAATATAGAATCACCCCATGGTGATGTGCTAGGTCAAATGAATCCTTTATCTAATAACTCATAGAATTGATTCTTTAACTCTAAAAGTTCAATTTGAGCTGTTCGATATGGGGGTTTTAAAATTGGCTTAAAATCAAGAATTAATTCAATAGTAAATTCAACATTCCAATCAAGAATAATACAACGAAATTAATCAAGAAAAACATCAAGATACTAATTTACCACAGGCACATCATTAATCCGGATAGTTCTTTTTTTCATCAATATTTCCAAGGTAACATTCATTTCTATATTTTAGTAGTATCTTTGCATCCTGATATATTATCAAAATTAATGGTTTATTCTTGTACACAAATAGAAAATCATTCTAAAAATAAACCTCTTTAGCTCTGCAGTCAATATTATCCTGAAAAACGAAAATCCAATCCGTACCCAAAAAAACATCAAAATCTACTAGAGGCATAACAATAAGGTTTTCAGGTAGACTCTTTCCTCACACAAGGATAAGAAGGTTCTTATAATTTCTTTTGGCCTTAACATTTCTCCATGGTGTTTTTGCCAAATTTTCAAGATTCGTATCTTGAGATGGAATTCCAAATTAACTAGAAAAATTATTAAAAATGAAGGAATGTGTAGACCCTGAATCAGACAACACATTGGTATAATCTGAATAAACAAACAGTTTACCTGATATTTTTTCATTTGATGGCCCAACATCTACTGAAGTAGTTTGAAAGGATTTTATCACCCGTTTCTACTTGTAGTCTTGCTGCTTTCCATTAGTTGAGTAATTAATTGGACACTCATT
Source organism: Viscum album (assembly GCA_963277665.1). Lineage (NCBI taxonomy): Eukaryota > Viridiplantae > Streptophyta > Magnoliopsida > Santalales > Viscaceae > Viscum > Viscum album. Next base: position 213,634,816 of record OY728164.1, read on the forward strand.
GTCATAATGACCCATTTCATTAATCTTAAAACATATTACTAACTGTAAATCAATAATTTTCTTACCATTAACATGATATTTTTTCAGTTCAATTACGATCCATAAGTCTCATTTTACCACATCGGTAGCACTTATCAGAATTCAAAAGACATTACCCAACATGATTTCTACCACAATTTTCACAAACTAAAAACAGAAGTTTCTTACCAACAGACTTTTTTAAAGAGTTTTTCTATTTCATCTTCCACCTCAACCACTTTTTTTTTGTCAAAAAACACATGATCATATAAAAACTCTATTTCCACATTCCCCACACATCAAAAAAGTTTTCATAACTTCTAAACTCACGAAAATATAAAACCCATTGATTCTTTGGTGTTAATCCAGATAGAAAAAATATGATTTTACTATCAAGATCTTGTATTAAATATGAATCATTCCTTCCCAGTCGACTTAATTTTGCTTCATAAGCAGCCACTAAATCATCCTTTTGCCTCAATTAAAGGAGTTTTTTTTCATCCTAAGATGTACAACCTTAGGAAAATATTTCTCAAGAAATATACCTTTGAATTCATCTAAATAAAAAGAAACAATACCCTCAATATCCCTGATATTATTCACCATCAACCACCAGTGATCGACTTCACCTTAAAAATGGTAAATTAGAAGACTATCCTATTGATTTTCTGAACACCCCATGACATAATAAATCATCTCCAATGCTTTAATCCACCATTCAGATAGCATAGGGTCGGGTGATTCTCTAAATGATAGGGTATTTTTCCGTATGAAATGATACACTATTGACATGTTTCTATATTGTTGATCTGGGTGATCTCATGAACAGATACCACCACCATTTATTGCCCGAGTCAATTATGCCATCACTGCCACAAAATTTTCAGTTCTGATTCCTATAATCTCAGGTTACTGATTTGGAAGGTCATCTTCCTCTTGATGTCATCCCATTATAGCCATCATATGTCCTTTTGAAAAACCATTTTGAACACATAAATTTCTTAGGGGAAAGAACATGGTAATCTGTAAATGCTATATAATTTTATTATTACCATAAATTAATTTGTGGACATTGATTTAAAAACATTATAACTCTAATTGTTTTCTAAACCGACCTCTGATACCAACTATAAAGACCCAGCCTTAAACATTACATAATCATGAATTAAATGAATAATTCACCTTGAAGATGTTTTAATGTTTATATTTTAGAGAATTAGGCCATAGCTATAACATTAAATCTCAAAAATTAAAAAGTAGATACTTCTACTCAGTTTCGATTTTTTTATAAAATAATAACTCTTAAAAAAGAATCATATCTAGTTCCATGTTTTAGATAACATGACACCTTTTTATCCCATCCTTTTCCCTATTCATGTTTAAGTCCTGTGAAAAAACATTTCAAAACATGGGATGAGAATAAAAAGAATAGAATGGATTAAAAAACAAAGAAAAAATACACTAGTTCATCAATACATACATAACATAAGCTCTTTAACATACCTCATGAAATCATAAGATTTATGAATAAGACATAGTAATCCGAAATCCTCAAGGTAACTTGTGGGATCCATAACATACTTACATTGTTGCTTTCACAACAATAAAGTGTATCAAATTTAGAATACCCATCACAATATATTACCTAAATATCTTCGGAGAAACATACACGTTTACCTCTATCATGTTACCCAATGCGTTTGAGAGCTATCTTGGGCTCACCTGCCCTAGGTTTATCACAGAACCACCCATATACATAAACAATGCCCAATAACTATAACAAATTCATACAACTTAAAAACATTAAGGAAAGATAATATTTCCACATTTCAATAACAATATATCATTTAAATTTATTGACATAACAAATCCATTATCAAAACAAAATACGTAAAAGAGTATATGGTATTTATTTTCCTTTTAAAAACATTATGGCATGTTAAGGAAGCCATGGATCAAATAATAATCACGACAACGTAAAAAGTCACTGTCACCGCATATGTTAAAAAGTAAAATTATATTTTTTTTACTAAAATTCCTAGTAAAAAAATTCCCTTTGAAGGAAAATAAAATTTAATGATTTTTTTTAAACTGTATAAAAGACATTAATGTATAAAAAAAATATGCCTCAATGAAAGGAGTTTGAGATGAAGTCCCTCAACTCATGTCCGACTTGAACCGTTCATTCTTTAATCGCTCGAATAATAAACTAAAGTTAATTTCTACTTGCTTAGAAACAATTTTCATGTTTATTATTCTTTTCATATCACTTATTTTCATGTAATTAACATTATGTAATCATTTAAGTTAATAATGATAATTTTGTTGATATTTGGTACTTGAGTCAAAAATAAACATCTTATATTTACATGTTTTCCATGTGGCCAAAATTCCATTATCTCCAGAATGACATTCATGGTTTAGATATTATATATATAATATATATCTCATTTTTATATGTATTTATAATAGTACATAACATTTGTAGGAAATAAATGAAATGAAACATTCATGGAGACTGTAAGTTGTATGTACGAATGAACGCTACTTTCATTTCTATTTAGTATTTTTAATGGAATGATAAAATATTGATACATAGGTATATTATAATTAATATATAATATCATATATAATTTCATTATCTTCATTCTTTATATGTCTCACGTATGGCATGAATGAGTCATATCTCACGGAGGGGGTGGCTGTCCGCACTTCCTCAAATGAAATTATCGTATTTAACCTCTATGGAAACCTTAAAGGTATTATATAAATGAAAAATATATAAGCAGTGAAATAATATAAAAATAATATATATCACATATAAAAACATTTACATCACAATGGCCTCCATGATAGGCGGTTAGAGATATTTGAACAATCATTGTTTCATGAGGAATTAGTTCATCATCCACAGAAATAATATGTTCTTTACCCATTAAGTGGAGGTGTGTGTAAGTGTTTTTCAAATAATTATTATAAAAAAAACCTACTCTGTTGAGGAATCTGGGTTTTTTATCAAATAATGGAACAAAAGGAGTTTAGGGGGTTGGATAAGTAAAATAAATGAAAATAACTTAAAAGAAGATGTTACATTTAAATCATGTAACACCCTTTGGTTTGAACCAAAATGAATTCTTGATTTTATTTATCCCTAAGGTAAGGCTTATAGAAGGATGAGAGGGATATTTAGAGCTTATTTGGATAGACATTGGACAATCCAAGGGGCTTAAGAGGTATGATGAGTGTGTTATAGGTTAGGGGTTTTTATAAGGGGGAGTAGGGGATCTTTAGGAAGGTTTGAAAATATTTTTTTATTATATAATGATTCTCAGTTTTTATAGGGGATAAAGTTATTAAAGTCAAAGATAATATGACTATTGTTTGAAATAAAACCATTGAATTAAAATTATATAGGTTTTGGATATTTTTTTAATCTTTATAATCTTATTTTTATAAAATCATTCATTGACAAGGAAAACACTGCATCATTATTGTGTAATAAAACAATTTATTTATTTGATGTCTAAAAATTATAAAAAAATAAAATTATGTGGAAAGTTTTTTATCTGTATAATGTTTATTTATATTCAAATATACCAATTATATTACCCAATATTAATTTTTTTAGCAAATCAATACATGTTTATGATATTTTTATTTTTACTTTTAATAAAAAGTTATGAATATCATTATCTTTCCCAAGGGGCTTTCTAAGGAAAAAATATCACCCAAGGATTTTCTTAGTTGGCCATCACTCATCCAATAATTTTAGAACAAGTGTTATGTTATTTTTATATTATTATAATTTTTTTACCTTGAATCACCCTATTTACCTTTAATCACGGCAATTAAAAGTCAAAATTTACTATTCACCAAAAATTATTTTCATCTTATTGAACAAAATTTTACTTACTAATAACAACTAGGTATGTCGGATTTTTTAAATTCAATTAATTGAAGTAATAAAAATTCATTTGAATGAAAAATTCAGTTTTTTAACTACTACATACTGTTTCATTATTCATAAAAAATGATGTTTTTCAGAAAAATACTAAAAATTCACCTAAAGCTATATTTAATATTTGGAAAACAAAAACTATGTCTATTTTATATAATTAAAAATATAAAATTTTCATTAATTAATTTAAAATTAATTTTCGTTGTCAAAACAACAAGCGTGTTTTTAAGAAATAATAACTATCAAACGATTGAGACTTGTTTATGTCTAATTTCAATGTGAAATTACATCCAATGAACAACATTGGATTAAATGGTAAAAATATAATCTACTTACACTTTAAAACCAATTAAAAATATAATATAACCATATAAATAAATTAGATTAAAAATTCATTTTTGAATTAAAATACACTATTTTTCACTATTCATTAAAAAATGAATTTTATAAGAAAAATACCAAAAATTTACCTAATGTAAATTTTGATAACCCGATTCCAAAGAAGAATTTTATTTTGTAAAATGGAACATATAAAAGTTACCTAAACTAGATTTAAAGAGGGTTCTCCATAAAAAGGTGGTAAATCAACCTTTTAAATAATATTACACTATTTGTGTTTAAAATTAGATTCATTCACATTTTAAGCCACAAACATTTATTGGATTAAATTAAAAACATTAAACTAACATTTATAATCATATTTTAGTTAGTTATATTCATTCATGCTAATACAACAACTAGGTGTTATATACCATTTAAATTATTATTATATTATTATTTTTTCTAAATGACTCATCTTTGTGTGTAACATTAGGTATGAAAGAAACACATTGCTATGTATTGGGTAGGATATCGAACATAGAATCATCTTTAAAATAAATTTAATATTTAATTCACAAATGCAAATGAATTATTCTTTATTTACATGGGATGTTAAAATTTGTCTAACAAATCATCCTTCAGTATTCATGAATTTGATGAACAGGATTTTCATTTAGTATCCAGAAACCTTTTTCGAATTCATTTTGGATGACATCCTCATTTACATAAAATATAAGGAGGATCATGTGCGCTGTTTGAGAACAATTTTTAGTCTATTGAGAATTCATTGACATAATTCCATGGTTTTGAAGTTTTATTTCTAGATTTTAGTAGTTAAATTATTGGGATACGATGTGTCAGAACATAGAATATTAGTTGATCTTGAGAAGGATAACCTTGTAATAACATGGGAGCAACCACAAAATGCCTTCGCGATTTAGAGATTCTTGGGTTTAGCTAGATATTAACGCATGTTTGTGAAGTAATTATCAATTTTGGATTCTACAACGACTCCTCTAGCTCGGAAGGGAGTGAAGATTTCCTAGAATGAGAAATGTAAGAATTATTTTGTTCAGATGAAATATATCTTTACTTTTACATAGATGTAGACTCTTCCAGAATAAGGGCATGGCTATGTGGTCTTTTGTGATGCTTTGGGTTCAATCTGGGGCTAAATTCATCTGTAAGGAGATCATAAATCATTGTATGGATCTCTTAATATTATTCCACATTAGAAGAATTATCCCTCCCATGAACATGATATTTTAGTTGTGATATACAGACTAAATATTTGGAGGTTCTAACTTTTAAGAGAATTGTTTACTATGAATTCAGACAAAAAAATCATGATCTGTATCTTTTCTAAAAAAAATTGAATATTCATAAGTTCCATTGGTTGAAGTACCTACAATATTTTAAATTTGACATCGCCTATACCCCATGAAAGGGATTTTTATTGCTAATTCACATAGCAATAATTTTCTAAACCATGTAGTGGAATAATCTCCTTAAGAGTGTAATTGCATGGCCGTCCTTGCATAGTTTCATATTAGAGTTTAAGAGAAATGGTATGAAGTTTATTTATCCAATGTTCAGCTGATATATGATCTTCACAAGGTAATTCTATAGGATCAAGTGATTGATGGTGAATTCTATAGAAATAGATACTCTCTTTATGAAGGGAAGATATTTTCCAAGTGGTTGTTCTAAAAAGATGGTGTCATATTATATTAGAGTTGCTTCATTATGCTATTAATGGAAAGGAAGAATTTAATGGGGGATTTCCATAATTCATAGTGGGATGTGTACCCAGTTCCCAATAATATGATATATGATATTTAATGACAGTTATGGTTTCCCTGTATAAGGCATATAATTTCTTAGTTTGTCTCTCATTATTGTATATTCCAGCAGGTGAAAGCCGAGCACCATAAACCTTCGAGTTTACTTCAGCCACTTCCAGTCAATACCTGGAAGAGGAATTAAATTTCTATGGACATTTTGATTGGGTTGCCCGAACCCTATGAAAGAATTTTGTGATATGGTTTGTGATTGAACAAGTGACCAATTCAAACCTTTTCATACCCATTCATTTTACAACGAATGTTGAGGAGTTGGGAAATCTCATCTTGAAAGGGATTTTTCATTTTCAAGGAGTTATGTATGATATAGTTTCTGATAGGGATTCATGGTACACTTATCAATTTTGAGGAGACCTTTTGGAGGCACATGGATCTAAACTCAGATCAAGTATAACCTACAATCCTCATTCAGATGGACTAATAGTGAGATCTATAAATATTCATGAGGATATGCATTGGTCTAGTGTTCTAGACTTTAGTGGGGCATGATATGAAAACTTGGGGTTTTTTGAGTTTTCTTATAATAATATATATCAGTCCACAATAAGAATGGAAAATTTTGAGGCCTTGTATGTATGGCCTTATAATATCCATTATTTTGTTTGATTATCAGTGATTGTTCCTTGGTTGGACCAATCGTGGTGTTAGAGAAAACAATAAAGATTTAGTTCATTTTTAGTTAATAGTGATAGAATTGGGTCAATATAAGTCTTATGCTGATCATCACCATAGACCATTGGATTTCTCATTTGGTGACTAGGTGCTAATGAAATTTTCACCCCAATTGGATCATCAATGGCTTGAAAGGGATAGGATTCTTCATCCTCATTTTGTGGAACCTTTTTGAGGTTATTGAATATATGGGGAAATTTATATAATATTTATCAATTCCAATGTATATGATGTTGAAACATTATGTATTTCATGTATTTTAGTTGAGAATGTATCGATCTAATCCATATCATGTTTTGATCTAGAGTGATCTTGATATTTAACCTGGTTTATCTTTGACTGAGAGTCCATCCAAGATAGTTGATTCTGAGATGAAGGTACTTAGTGAGAGAACGATACCATCGGTTTATGTGCTATGGTAGTATGCTCCAGAAATTTACAAGACATGGGAATGTGATACACTAATGAGACAGAAGTGGAATACTATTTTTGGCAGTGAATTTTATTCATAAAAATTCTAGGGATATGATGTTTTTATAGTGGGGAGGTTGTAACATACCATTACCTATCTAACAGGTATGTCATTAACCATTTCATGTTTTTCATTTTCATTGAATTTATATGGCTGAGAATGAATTGGGAGGATACCTATAAGGGTTAAGTTATATATTTCTTGTATTCTCATCTTTAACTGGCCTTTTTTAGGCTGTAGGAGGGTTACACAAGGTGTAACTAGGTTTCACATCATGTAATGTTTTCAGGATGCAAGTCCTGTATGGATTCACACTATTATGGGTACATGTTGTGATGCGTCGTTACACATATTGAATGAATAAAAGATCAATTTTTAAATCAAATCGTCTGAACATATTTTTAGAAGATGTGTTTTATGTGGTTATGATAATTAACTATTTCATATCATGTATTGGTATTACACATCATGAAATACCCTGACTGATTTTCTTTTAACAGACATCATGGCTAGGATCTTTTCAGTCCTCTATTCCAGTTTCAACTCCCTCTGCCTAAGGCATTCCCCAAGTGATCATGGATCCTTCCAATCCTTCTATATCCCTTAGTTTGGAATTAAACAATCATTACATTGGTGGTGTGGATTTCAGGTAATTTGTCTCCCTCATTCTTCATCTTTCTTGCTTTCTACTCAATTGATATTTTAATTTATCATCCTGAGATTCATGGATTCATTCCATATGGAGTTATATGTCATTTATATGATTGGATTTGAGGTCATCTACACCTTCATTCTCATTGACCAGTGCTGTTTCGAGTTTTGGTTTTTGAGAAAAGGACTGTGGTTCCTTCCTGATCAGTCAAATTGATTAACCACGAATTCCTTGATGTATTTCAATTTATTATTTAAATTAAATTTCTCATACATTATTTAAATTAATTTGAAAAAAATAAAATTCTAGTTAATGAGTATATTTAAATTGGTTTTGGTATGAGAATTAAAAAAAACCCCAATTCCATTTAATTATGGTGTGCTTATGGAAATTGATTAATTTAAATATTTTAATTTAAATTTCAGTTTTTATGGAAATAATTTCAATTAAATTGATGAATTAAATTTCCACAATGAATTGTGAAATGGATGGAATTGGTTTTGAATGGAATTTAATATTGGAAAAATAGATTAAAAAGATTTTATAGATTCCTAGTGGTTTTATCTTTTAAAAGAGGCATGTTTTTCTTTATTAAAAATCATTTTGTTTTAAATGGAAAATTGTAATTTAGAATGAAAAATGAGATTTAATTGTATATTATGTAGTCCTAAATTTTATTCCATCATTGATTGTGTAAGATCACATTCAAGATTTGGGTTATCTGTGACCTATTTGGACACACTCTATTATATTACAACATTATAAAACAAACATGTATGGGGTCACATCCCTGATGGAATGGTGACGAGTCACCTTTTCCCCATATTTTAGGGATGTGCGAATATACATATTGTTGAGATCAAATAGAGAGTGTCAATTCCTATAGCCAAAAATACTACCATATCGTTTGTAAGATGACCGTATTGCATGATTATTCTTTATAATTTAGATATAAATGTATTCTAATATTCCATGAACTAATTTTGATTCCTTCTAAATTTATATAAACTATTATTTGTAACCTTTCATCTTATTCCATTATTTAGAAATATTCCATCATTTGTAAACCCTTTATTTAAAGTATTTTTCCATCATTTAAACTACATTACATGATTTGTTAAAATATAATTTAAAATTTCAAAACTAATTTTTTAAAGTGAATGCATTAATTTTGTTAATATAATATTGGATTCTCTTGTGGAATCCTTGGTGAGACTATACTGGGATTTTTAGATTGCACCCTACTTGTGCCTTCGTGTGTTTGCAGATCATCTTCTCCTAAGTTTGATCAAGGGTAAATGATCTCTTGGAAGTTAATCCTACTATTTAACCTTAAACGTGGTGAGTTTTGTACCTTGGGACATTAATTTTCTTCCTATTTTGTTACTTTTATTGTAGTACTTCATCCATTTTATGAATTTTTATATTCTGGTACATTACACTTAGTGGATCATCGTAAATTATACATACATTCTTGTTTCTTTTGATTACACCGTGTTTTGTGGAAAATAAATTTCCACTAGCATGTTTTAGGATTCTAGGTTTTACTCCTCAACCCATGGGGATTTGGAATGCCCTTTGGAATATGTTAGGGTTGGCTCAGTTATTAGGTTTTCCAGGGTACCTAATCTAGTTTGTGATATGAATTATCATGAACATGGCATCTTACTAACCTTTTTACTGTGAAAATGGAATTTTTATTTTTACCTTTTATGGCATGTACAAATTTTCCTACATTCATTTCCTTGAAACTTCCTTTTCATATTTGAAAGGTTTCTTCTTAAAGAACATTTCCTTCAAATTAATTTTCAATGATTTTTTTTTTCAAAAGGGTTTTCAAAACAAAAGGTTATTTTCCTCAATGATATTTTCAAAATTCTTTTTATACTATTTTTATTCATCAATGAAAACAACACTCTATTTTTACTCGACATGGGAAATTTTTATTTATACCATTATTATTCTTTCTCTAGAATATTTATGATTTATTTGGCCAAGAATTGTACTGCAATTAACTTTATTAATTTTTTTCTTATTTCCCATGAAATATTTAATTCCCTATGATCATATATCATTGTACTACCCCTATTTATCTGTATAATTTATCATGGATATTTTATTTTCCTAATAAAATTACCATTTTTTCATATAGTGCTAACTTTGATACTATTAGATTCATGGTATGAATCCTGAAAAGTATTATATTCATGGAAGTAATCCGTGAAATTATTAGATTCTCAGAATGAGTCATTGAAAGTATTATATTCTTAGAATGAGGCCTTGACAGTATTGGATTCGTTTTACAAATCAATGACAGTATTAGATTCTAGGCATAAATCCTTGAAAATATTATATTCATGGCATGGATACTTTATACTATTATATCATTAGAAAAAATCCTTGGTGGTATGTTATAGATATCCATCATTATGCATTCCTACGTTTTGTTTCATTTTTTATCCATCTATTAGATTTTTCATCGACACATCTATGGAGGCATTTCATTCTCAGTCCATTCATTAAATTTCATGTGTTTCAGTTTCTTACCATGTTATATTGATTTTGACTTATCTAGTTATTTTAATGGAATGTGTTTTTAGTTATTACATTTTTTTATTTTTTATGTACTCCCTTCTCAGTTTTCTAATTACATGGTATTTGTATTTAGTTATTTATCAATACATAATTATTATTATCATTGATTTATTATTGATTCCTCTAAACATTACTTATTCTGGGAATTTTGGATCACCATTATTATGTTTTCTCCCATGGAATCTAAGAAGTATTCTATGAAAGATTTGAAATGATACTCTAGATAGAAAAATGTTATATTTAAAAGAAAAAAATATATGTTTCAATATGTGTATTCATTTTTAATAAAAGGAACATAAATATATCTATTTTACCAAGAGTGTTAGACTCTTAAGTCCTTTGGGATTTGTTTCATTATAATCAATATAATGTAATAATAGTAGACATTGTCTCATTGTCTCTAGGTATTGTCTATATAGTTGTTATCATATGAATTTTAGTAGCAACCCTATGAACTTGATTTAGGAAAACATAGATTAGAAAACATAACATTGAGTTAGAATTTGAGGATATGTTTATTATAACAGCCTAATGTTTTTGTTATATTGAGATTATGTAGGCTTCTTGACAATACAACCATTTTTAGATAATACAAGCAAATGATGTTCTTTCAAAAATCTATCTTGGAGTAACGACTGTAAAAATGTTTTTCGTTCCTACCTTAGTGTAACAAAAAATATGAAAAAATGACTCACTAAGCACTTGGTGTGACAGTCCTGGTGGATATGATTAGGATAATTCACGTTTTCATTAAAAACCACTATTAGGTATTTTAATATATAATTTTTATGAATGAACTAGGTTAATTGATTGACCAAGGAAGTATTGATGTCAAAATAAAACAAATTAAGTATTTATGTATTAAGGTTTTATTGAAATCCTTAGTTAAAAGGATATTAAGATTGTAACCTTATTTAAAGGATGTACACCATATTTCCTTTTCAAAAAATATTAATATGGTTTTAGGGAAGGATGATGAGGTTTTAATTCCAACCACTGACCTATTCATGTCTTGGTTTATATGTCAATAAATTTAGTTAAACAATTTAATGAATAAATATTAATGATAAACAACTAGTTTTGTTTTTTTTTGGTTTAGAGATTAATTACTCGACCATATTGATATTTGAAAATAGTTATAGAAACAAAGTTAGACTTTCACTATTTTATGGCACTTATGATATGTTAAAAGTGTATTTTAGTGCAAATCCCTAACCGTAGTTACCCCGAGTTGGTCCATTATTACATAAAATTGGCATGATCACAAAAGATAAATTCTCAAAATACAGATTAGTTTAGAATCCATGGAAGTATTAAATACATTCATAAGGTTTACATTACATCATAAAATTGAAAACTACAACAACGTTGTTCCCATAGAAAAAACTGAGATCCCATAGACTACCCCTACAGGTTAGTCATAATATACTTCTTCGCATCCTGGGAAAAATAAAACATTTAAAGGGGTGAACTCAGATTCTCTTTGAGGATAACAATATAGAAGAAACTTTCATAAATATGAATAATCATTTAAGGAAATTTATAGAACTAAAAAAGAATCATGTTCAATATAAACATCATCATAATATGGAAAATATAAATCAAAATAATTCCTTTTACTTACTCATGTGGAAATTATACTAGTCGAATAATCACATGCAATATCAATATCCCATTTCATACTGATGGAATGCATAATGCTAGACATTCATAACCACATATTCAAGGCCTTTTTCCTAGACTAAAAATATGATTTTATCAAGGCCTTATGACAAGACACTAGTTTGTCTCTTGAGACCTACCGATTCATTGAGGAGCTATAGCGGGCTCCACCCATTACTTACTATGTCCAATGCATTCCACATATGAAAAGGTTTAAACATAACATAAAAATTCATATTAAAATTGGAAGAGGAAATGTCAATACATTATCCATAAACCATGAATGGAATGAAATAACAAATCCATAGTCAAACATATCACAAAACATTCAATAAAATATGGATGATTTATATCGAAATAAATCAACATCAAACAAACATAAAATCCATCAATCTATGTTGACATAGATGAAATCAAAACCTTTTTACAAAAATATCTCTTTTTATTTTTAAATCATTTAAAAATAACATCATTATAGAAGAAAACATTTATATTCTAAAATATTCTTATAATCATCTAATGGATGCTTCGACAATGTTATAATGGCGGAAATTAGCTTCACCTGCCGTATAAGTTAAAAAAACATTATTACATTAATTTTGTCAAAAAGGTCATAAAGTACCTTGTATGGAAAACGACAGAAAGATTCCTTTATAAAAATCATATAAAATTCAAATAAGGGTATAAATGGAATTATCCCATAGTCTATAAAATAGTAAGAATGTTTTGAAATACATTATTAACAAACAAGGATGTTGATGATAACGAGGGCCCGGTAGATAATTACATATAAACAACCTCGGATAATAAAGGGATTGTGAAATTAACCCTTACCTTGTAACTTTTCTTTGGTATAGGGTAATATAAACTCTTGTATAATGGTGAAATATTTTTTATTAAATTATAAAAGAACCATATACATTAATATGATATCATATATGATCTTTTATTATTTCTTTTTTAATAATATCTTAGTATTATCGTCGTTTTGGGTGCTAACTGATTCATTTTCCTTTATATTATTTGTCATATGAGTCTTGTTTTTTATGGATATGATATATCTTATTGATATTAATAATTATATTAAGTCTTTAAACATTATTTTTAATCATCTAATGAAAATTATTCTTGAATGGATACGATGAGGAATGAATCTCATCGCATTCGTGGAGACGGTAATCCGTATGTACGCATGAGTAACAATATCATTATTTTGATATTAAAATAATATATAATTGGATGTTATATCATATATAAATAATAATTATAATGTTATATTTATTATTTACATCAATTAAACATCATTATTATAACCATCCAAATAATAATGTATTGAATTACAATTACACCACGACGTGGAGACTATAAGCCGCACGTACGCACATATGGAGACATGTAATTCAAAAATATGGAAAGAATAATGAATATGGTTGAAAAATATTTATAATAACATCAATGTATATATAAGGTTCTAGAGTTATTATTTAATAATTGAAACAACAATGAAAGAGGAAGTGGAAGAAGAAAAGAACTTCAGAGAGGTGATGAAATATTTACTCTTCTTCAGGTTCTTCCTTTTGATTTGATCAAAATTGCTCCATAGGATGGATTTATTTCTAATGGAAGGCCTCTAGAATTGACGAATAACAGTTTAGAGAGTATTCTTGCAGGGGTTGGACGATCCAAATGGTATTGAGGTGTTCATTATAGAGAAGGGTGAGTGCCCTTTTATAAGAGGGGTGCGGGGAACCTGAGGAAAAGCTAGAAATAATATTTTATGATAACATCATTTTGGGTTATTAATGTCTCCAAAATGAATTATTTAAATACTAAGGTGGGGATGGTTTGAAATTCACTCATCCAATAGGTTTTAGATTGGTCTGGGTCACTATATTAACTATATCTTTTAGATTTAACTCTTAGTTAAATAGTGTGACATTCACCATGTGTCTTTGTATTTTTATATTATATGGTTAATAAACATAATATAAACGTCCACATAACCCCAAGTGATTCATTAATGATACAAATATTATTAAATAATTCTTTTGAATGATCCTTATATTTTTAGGAATTTAATATCAATTAATAATATAATATTTTTTTTAAAACCTCTTTATGTCAATTTTGACACTATTTGGTATTTTGTTTTTGCTAAATTCATTACAACATTATTTCTTCGAAAATTTTTTATCTAACCATACCTAACATGTTTTATTAACCTATTAAATTAGTTCAATTAATAAAAAGTCTCAAATTACATTTATATGCATAGTTATAATATCATTTAATTTAATATTTCATTAATTAGGTAATTACAGCATCATCATTGTGTCATAAATAAATGAAATTATTTAATCTATATAAAATATAAATAAAATACCATTAATTAGGAAATATTTTTATCTTATTAATTAATATTTATAGACTAATTCCTATATTGTGTAACCCTATATGAAAAATGGGTTAGTTATTAAACATTGAATTTAACACTTTTAACTCTTCTTTGAATTAAATAATAATAAATGTCCTAATCAAATCCAAGTGTACCTAAAGGATAATATTTTATTCCAAAGTTTGTGTTTGGCTGAATTATATTTATCCAATAGAATTATAACATGTGTTAGGGTAACAATAATATCATTTTTACCCTTAAATACACTATTTACTTTTAATAGTGGTAAATAAAAGTAAAAAGTTACTCTTCAGCAAAAATTATTTTCATCTTATTGAACCGGATTTTACTTAATTATATCATCCATGTCTCTCAGATTTTTTATATTCAACATACATAAGTGTTAAAATTATGTTTTATATAAATTTTCAAATTCTCATAGGAGGTGGGTAAAAGACGGTGAAAGGTTCAATAAATCATTATATATCTAATATTATTACAAAAATACTCCAATGAATTGCATTGAAAATATATAGGTATTATGTATCTATTTTTTCTTAATATAAATTTAAGTAAAATAATTATTTATTAAAATGAAAAAAATTGTTTTAAACTATAACTAATTGGTTTTCACTATTCATAAAAAATTGAATGTTTTCAGAAAAATACCAAAAATCCACCCAAAGATAAATTCAATATTTTGAATCCAAAAATGAAGTCCATTTTGAAAGATAAAATTTATAAAATTTCAAAAAGTGGGTTGTATTATTTATAATGGCTAGTTTTATTGGTTGTGGAGTTTTAGAACTTGAAGTTGCGTACAACATACTCTACTGTATTATTCAAGGAAAAATATACCAGGGAAGCTTGGGGTGTTACATTAAGTGCTTAATGAATCAAAAATAATTTTTGGATATCCATTCCTTCACATAAGGGAAGAATTTAAAATTGATTAAATCATAACCAAAGGATAAAATTTCTTGTAGAAACATTTTAATTAAGTGTATTTACATATATTCATTGGTATAAAATAATTACACAAAACTAAGAAAATGAAAAAAATGGTGTCTTAGTACCCAAATGTTTTTGAGATGATTGTCTTCTAAATAATACAATATTGATATATTTATGGCCCTAAAAATTCTATTGATCATTATATTATTTGTGATTTATGATCTCAATCACTCCTTATAAATATTTACACTTTCAACCAAAGTACATATCTATGCTTGTAACTAATGTTCTCATACTTAAAGACCTAGTTATATGTTACCCCATGTGACCTTTGTACTTCCCATTATCACTTTTTTAGAGGATTTCTTATGGACCCCTCTCATGATGTAGGATTTAAAAATAGTAAAAATCAAACAATCTATTAGCAAGGTCATGTTTAAATTTCAAGGATACAATTTAATTAAGGTGGGAGAATGTAAAACCCTAAAATATAAAAGAATATCATTATATAAAATAGTGTGTGTGACACACAACACCATGTGAATAATGGAATAAAATATCATGATAATTTACTATATAATTAGGATTATGAATTCAATAAATTTTATATCATGAAATTAATGAGAAACCGAGTTAGCATACATCACACATAACAACAAGTTTCTTTGATGACATGTGTTACAAGCATGAATGAGTATTACTAAACAAAAAGATATTACTAATACATTATTAATTAATATAATAAGACATATCCAAGGTATTAAATTAGACGTTTTTAATATTATTAACTACATTATGAAAATCTATGATTTATAAATATATAAAATTAGTTCATTGGTTACAAATTAATTGTAAATGAATGTAAGAACCAATGTAAGAACCATTAAGGCACTTTATTTCCTTTTAATGGAAAACCTATTTTAACTTAAATTTTTGAAACTTTTATAAATATTATAATTAATAATAAACTAATTATTTTAAATATAAAAATAAAAATTATTTTTGGGTGAATTTTTGATATTTTTCTATAATGTTTCATTTTTAATGAATAATGGAAAATACTAATTTTTAATTCCAAAATGGTTTTCATATAAATTAATTATAAGGTCAAATTATATGTTATATTGTTTTAAAATTTAATTAGATAGTTTTTTACCAATTAAACAAATTTATTTTATTTGATTCATTTTTACTTTGAAATTGAATATAAAATCATAACCAACATTTGTAAATTTTTTACATTGAAAACCTGCAATGTCGTCCCATCTATGGGATTAAATTTAAATTATTTTCTACCACTTTTGTGATTGTAATTTTTAAACAAGGATACCATATTTCTAATAAGTATAATTTATAATTTCTAATAAATCCATCTTATTTTTTGATAAAAAAAATATTTGTGAAAGTAATTGTAATTAATTGTAACTCTTAATGTGAATTTAAGATTAACAATAGACTAAAACATAAACTTAGAGATAAAATGACATAAAAGTTTTCCAAAATAAAGTTTTTTTACATATTTAGACCATATACCATCTTTTATATAATATGGACTATTATTGGATGAAATTTCAATGGTAAAATGTGTGGGAATTCCCTTTTCTAAAATTCAAAAGAGCGCCACTCCTCCTCCATTTTAAAAAGACCTCCTCTCATCCCACTTCCTCACACATCTCAAGGAATGTTTTTGAAAAATATATAGAAATATAGCTCCTAAAAATAAATCCCTCATACTATAACATTTCCCTTCTGAATAAAGTCATCCAACAAATCCTTTTGGTGCTAACAAATAAGAGTTACCTGCAAAAGTGGTATCAATCTTCTTCAAGCTCCTTAGTTTTATTTTCATTGTCCTCCCCTAAAATTATTCATGTTCTATCTTTATATAATAGAAATAGTATCCTAAATATACTATTATTTTTTATGGTTTTTAACTAAACTTAAACACGTCCCCCATTTAATGGGAAATGAACTAACTGTTTATGTGTACAGCTAACTTCCACCTCACGAAACAATGATTGTTCGTTCTTCCTTTTCCACCTCTCATGATGCTCATTATGATGGAAACTATATTTACATATCATTTATATTATACTAATTATATATTTATACTTATTAAATTGTTTTATAACTCATACCTTTATACTTTCTAACTTTAGTAAATGTGATAACATCATTTGTGGAAGTACGGACTACCCCCTCCTCATAGATATATGAGTCGTTCACACAATACATGGAATTTATTAAGGATGGTTTTAAATAAAAATTTGTGAAATAAATAAAATATGGAAATAATGACTTAATTACCTCTCCAGAAATATAATACATATATATATATACATATATACATATATATATCTTTCTTTATTACTGTTTCACGCACTTAAAAAGTTATAAAGTCATCCGTGGACTTGTAGACTACCAAATCCTTGAAATGATGTGATTAATTTTTTAATAATATATATATATATTATTATTATTAAATAATACTATATTTACAATAATAATATAATTCTATAAATATAGAAATTTACTTCTTTCCATAACGATCGTTGAATAATGAGAATGTTACTCATACATACGTACAACCTACCGTCTCAATAATTGTAACACTGGTTAATTTTTCATAACAAAAATTAATTAATGGTTTTGAAAGTGTAATTGATGTATAGATATTATAATTATTTAATTATAATTATTCTTCATATGTTATATAATGACCCCTTTGACCATGGTTGACCTACCAAAGTTGGTTTGACTCATAAATCGAATTTAGTCAAAACAATCAACGTAATTTTTTTTTCTTTTTTAGTTTTATATAACATTGTAATATGTGAATTAAAAGTAGTGAAAAAACTGAAAACAATTATTATGAATTTAAATAATTAACATATGTTTTTTTATTCATGAATATAAAGACACATGAGATAATTCATACTCAAGGTAAGGGATTTTCATCTCACATTTTTCATAAATGAGATAAATGTAAGGTTCACCACATAATTATTTTTTGCGGTGTATCTGCTTACCATTTTGATATATAAAATCCAGAATACTTATTTCATAATGTTGTTTTAAGTTTCAATTAGAATTATTTCGTATAAGGGGATTTGAATTAAATGTTACTGAGTGGTAAAAAATTTCATAACCGAGTTCCTTTCCATTAGGTTATATTACTTCTTCATTGTCATTAATATTACAAAATTATATGTGAAATAAAATTTATTTTTTTGGATTTAAATTTGACATACATAATATATTAATTTATGGATTCTCACATCAATGTTTTGTTCTTTCTAAGGGTTTAATTCAAGGTCTCATTTTATTTTGGATTGTATACTTTTTGAATTTATATCATAGAAAATCATTAAATAATGATATAAAGAACCCTTTAATTTTTATCATATAATTAATCGTGTAAATTTTCATGTAATAATACCATTTTATCACTCTTTGGTACATAAAATATTTTAGAATTTTTATTAATAAAACCCAACTTCATTTCAATATTTTTTCAATTAAAATATATTCTTTTAATAACCCTATTTTTAAAATTGATATAAAAAAAATTAACCTTTCTAAAATTACTTCTTAAATAAAATTTTAAAATTATTTACTTTTACTAATGTTTTCAATGTAATCTTCTTGAAAAATGAATTTTTCTAGCATTTGTACTATGAAAATGGAATGTCATTTTTACATTTCTTTGCATGTACTAATTTACCTAGTATCATTTTGTTGATTCTTCCTTTATATGTTTAAAAGGATAGTTTTTTATGAAAGTTATTTAAAAATAGATTTTCAAATACAACTGTTTTTCAAAAGGTTTTTCAAAACATGTGAATATTTTCCTCAAAAATGATTTTAAAATGTTTTTTATGGTATTTATATTCATCAATGACAACAACCCTTTATTTTCACTCCACATAAGATATTTTGTATTGATGTCATCTATATTATTCCAATATATAGTTTATGACTCGTTTTTTCAAAGATATTATTGATATTAAGTTCCTATATTATTTTGTTAGTCCCCATGAAATATTAAATTCCATATAATCATTAATCATAGATCATCCCCTAAGTATCTGAATCATTTATCATGAATACGATCATTGCCTAAACCATATAACATTTTTCATACGATGTTCATTTTGATTTTAATATATTTATTACACAATGCCTTGATAATATTAGATTTTTGGAATTAATCCTTGAAATTTTTATATTACTAGAATGAATCCTTGACTATATTATATTCTTATCATAAATCATTAACAATATTAAATATATGGAATGAAGGCCTGCTAGTATTTATAAGAAACATTCCTTAAACGTTACATATTCTACTTAATTAAATTAGATTCAACTTCTTTATATTCCTAATAACTAATCAGTTTAGAGTTTTAGAAAGTTAGGAAATAAATCATATATATGAACCCATAATAATATTAATTGGATAAAACTTAAACAATATCCATATCATTCATGATAAAAAAATTTCCAATAAAACATTAAAAGTTTTCAGGGAAAGTCATCACACTTTTCATATTGGATTCTCCTTTTATCTTGCCCTTCCTTACTATGGGTGAAAAATATTTTAAAACATGGGATAATTACAAAATCCCATTAAGGGATATATAAATATGGAGAAAACCCGTTAGTCCAAGAACACTTATAAACATTTGTAATCATTTTCACAAAGACATACTTCTCACCCATAAAGAATCATATACTTACTAGTGAAACGTGATATTTCCAGAAATCATAGTAGAGATTAATATATACTAAAGGTATATTAGGGAATTACATACTTAATTTTGTAACCCCCTCAACTACCTTATGATGTGTAACCCTCACAACAACCATTCCATTTTTCCCTCACACCTACCTTATGGTGTAACCATCGCAATATCACTTGGAGTAACCATACAAATGACCTCAAAATTACACATAACCAATGAATTTTAGGGAGATATATGTCATATAATTCATCATAAACTATTCCAAATAACCATAAAATTATCAACAAACAAGTATACTATCATAAAAACATTCACTTTGAATTTTGTAAAAGTTGATGTTTAAAAGAAGATTTCATAAAAACGTCCCTTACAAAAAACAGATAATTGATATGAGAATCTAATAGAACAAAATTAATATCTATAAAAATGTAAATAAATATAATATAACCTAATATATACAAAATTCATTACACAAAATAATATTAGTGTCACATAATTAATGAAGTTGAATGTTATCCCAAAAAATGGAAATTGGGTTAAAAATTCCCTTTCCTCGGGTTATTATTTATTAAAATTAATTAAACCTACATTATAATGTTTGAAAGAGATTTATTAATATATTAAGAAACATATTATTGTTTATAACACCTTATATGGTCATTTTATATCGTCCTTCGACCAATTTAGAAATATTATTTTGTTATTTCCATTGTTTCGTGTGTGTGCTTTATATGTTGTCCAAGGTCGGTTCGTCATGGATTTCCTTGTCGAGTGGAAGTAAAACTAAAAAAGGGGAATGAAATTGTATTAATATTTTTTTTATAATACTAAATGATTCCATATTTTATTTTTGTTATATGGTATGAGGATGAATCATGAGATAAATCATTAGTGATATTCTTTTAGATCATTTTGCAGGATCTTTGATAATCACAAACCTATTTGATCATATACCATTAATAGTATGCATATAAGTTAGTTAAAAAAACAAAATAGGGGTCATATAATACAGTTTTAAATCTTATTCAACCATTAAAATTGTTTTTCAAGGATATTTGAAGGAATTAATGGAAATTGAAAACACATCATCCATGATTTTGGTAAATCGACACATCATTAATGGTATCATTATTTTTAGAATAAGATTAGTAATGAGAAGAACTAAATTGTTGAATTTTTTCATAAACATGATAAAGTATAGAATATATAAAATTATGGATGTTTTATTCCTCTTGGATAAGGGTAGGGGGGCAGAGTATAATAAAGGAAAAGATATTGAAAAGAAAACACCAGAAAATGAAAGTGGATATATACCTACTGTTATCTTCTCCATGATATCCTCTTTAAAGCCCTTGGTATTGGACATTCAGTGATAATAAAAGGACTTAAACATGGTTAATATCATTGTGAATGGGATTGAGAATAATTTAGAAAATTCTCAAATCTTGAGAGGTATAAGAGATATAGGGGGTGAGGGTGGTATATATAGTGGAGGAGATGAGGGGTTTTTCTATTATTTTAATCAATAGTTTAATATTTTTTCCCAGGAATATGAATAGAAATTACTCATAATACCCAAAATAGTAATAATTTACTTTCAGTTCAAAACAATGGCTATTTAAATGATCCATGATAGAAACATAATACATAAATTCAATTATTTAGAATTTTTTAAAAATTATTGAATTTAGCTATTCACCAAAAATTCAAGTATTTCAGAAAAATTCCAAAGAATCAACCTAACCATTTTCTGACATATAGAATTTATAATTTTACTCTATTTATTTAAAATAATTTTCTAAATATGAATAATTTATTTTTTATGTAAAATTATATTTTATTCAAAAAATAACAATTTTAAAACTATAACTCATTTTATATAACCATGAAAAATTAATCAATATCTCATTATCTTATATCCTTAATAAAATAAAATAAAAATATAATTTAATATTAGTAAGGGTAATATTAATAGAAATATTACTATTCAAAATGGTATGTCACTATTCATCATTAAACAAGTTGGTTCTATAAGACTCCAAATAACTTATTAATTACAATCATAGATGACCATTTTTTGAAATTCAAATCACAAAATTTGAAAAATTATGTGTAATGTATATTTTATAACAATCCAAAAAAAAAGAGTTTCATGCATTTCAATTTATTTTTAAAACCTTGGGTTTTTACATTCTCCCCCACTTCTAGATATTACATACTCATAATTTTACATACCTATTAAACAAGTGAGGGTTACTTTCCCTCCTATAATTTTTATATTCCCATGTATCTTATTCAACTATGTGGTTTCTTAAAAAAGTCATTTTCTAGTGGATTAGGTTATTCTGAAATACTTTTTCTCTTCAATAATGTATCTAAACAGGTTGATCTTCATAAGAAATATTGTCTTCCAGCTAAATTACTTTTAGGATTAAAACATGAGATTAATCGGGCATATACTTTCTTAATAGTGAAATGTGAAAAACATTGTATACTGATGAAAAACTAGGAGGAAAGGCTACTTGATATAAAAATGGTCAAAATTTCTTTAATATTTTATAATGTATATGAAACAACATACTTAGCTTACCATTCTTACCGAAACACATAACAAATTTTCATGTTGATATTTCTAAGAAAAACATAATCACCTACCTTGAATGAAAATTTTTTCCCCCTATTATCTTCATAAATTTTCTTCCTATGTTGAGTTGTATTGTAAGGACCAAAAGAGGGCCTAGATATCCTAAGGGGGGGGGGGGTGAATCAGGGTATGCGTATTCTTTTCCTTAAAAATTTCCAGATCCAATGGATCTTGACCTCTTGTTATAAGGGTCACTTTATTTGAAATTATGTGTTACCGTTGATATTATTATAACCTTCATTATCTAATAACAATGATTTGAATGTAGTGAAGTAATGTAAGAAAACTGACACATATATTATTACTTAGTCCACCCTCACCAGGCGATGTCCATGTAGCATACAATGGCGATGTGTTGAAGTACCAAATCCACTAATGACCACTACTGAATTACAATGTTCTGTCCAAATCACTTCTATGTACAGGCTAACTACCATTAAAATGTTTAGGGTATACTCACTAAATTCCAAAGGGCCGCTCCCAATTCCTCTCTTTATATCTCACTACTGGTAGAAAGGATAACCTTATTCCTCTTTCTTTTCTCACTACACATGGAAGGTATCCAGTTACAGTTTATGGACTTGTAGGGCTGTTCATTATCATTAATGAATGCATCCTCTATTGTATGTATATTCTCTTTTAAAGTTTATATTTGATCCACATATGAATACCACTTTTCCTCTAAACACTGGGAAATCCCTTTTGAAAAACTTTCACATAGCACACTGATTTTGGGAAGCTCCCACTTTTTAAAAAATTAAACAAGCCTTCGCAATTCTCTAACCTCTTCACATAGATCACAAATCTAACACTATTATTTTCAATCTCGCAAAGCCAAACATGCCTTTGTGAAGCACACATCCTCCACAAAGCTAAATTGTACTTTTCATCACACCTTACTTTCACAAAGATTAACTTCCTCGGGGAATTCCTGTTAATTTTGTGATGTTCCCTTCTCCATGAATCTCCTTCACAATTTCGCGAGCTTATAGGTTTTTGTTTTGATCTCCCTACTTCTGTCAAGTGGGTCGATGTTTATTTATAGGCGATTCCACTGACATGACAACCATCCGTGAAAAGTCAACACCAAATTAGCTCAAATCAAAATCTATAAAATTCTTAATAAAACTCTCTCTATATCACGAAGAACCATATAAATTTTCAGATCATAGATATTGTTGTAGTCATCAAGTGTTTCGTTAATTCATTCTCACTATCATTGCAATGGTCCCTTGAAATTCTCATCATCTCTACCATTGGAAAAGCTCGTCGTAATCGTAGAACTCACTGTAAACATTATTCCATTCTCTGTGAAATCCACATCATGAATACAATATTCATAAAACTCGTGGATTTTCAATATTTTGATGTGATATTCACGGAAATCGACTATTTTCAATGCTCACCAAACTCCAAATTTTGGACCCCAAATTTTTTTCATAAACTGGAAAACAACACCACCTTCTGTATATTCTTTTATACCATCTCCAGATATTCCATTCCTTTGTCGTGTTTCCTTGTCTACATGGATTTTCAACAATATCTCTTGAATATGAAAATTCACTATGAAAAAATTATGTGTCAAAAAACACGAGCAACCCAAAAATATTACATTATTACCTTGAGAGATTTTTTATCAATAGTTATCATGTGTTGTTGGATCATATTCACTTTCTCAGCCACTTCCTCTACTAATTATGGTCCCATCAACTATAGTTCCTTGAATTTATCACAAAAATATGGAGTTCGACAAGGCATCCCTTTAAATGTATCAAATGGTTCCATATTTATTCTATAATGAAATCAATTATTATAAGAAAACTCAATCAAAGAAATATATTGATCCCAACAACCCTGGTGGTCCATTGAAGATGCTAAAGGAATATCCCCCATTGTTGGAATTTTCCTCTCAACCTGTCTATCCGATTGGGGATGAAAAGAAGTGCTGAAATTTAATTTAGTTCCCCAAAAATTATAAAGGGCTTTAAAATTGTACAATGTGAATCTCGAATTATGATTAGATATAATGGAAAGAGGAACTTCATGTAACCTGATAACCTCTATAGGGTACAATCAATAAAGTGGATCCAAAGTCATCGTATCTTTTATAGGAAAACAATTTGTTGATTTATTCAGCTGATCAACAATAACTCAAATCTAATTATTACCTCTTGATATCTTTGGTAGTACCACCGTGAAGTCCATGGATATGTTTTACTATTTTCACTTAGGTACTGGAAATGGTTGAAGCATCCCCTTCAGCTTAAACCTGTTGACATGTCAAACATTTTATTATAAAATCAGCAATATATCTTTTCATTCCATCATTCTAGTAAGACTCTTAAATGTCTCTATATATCTGAGTACTATAAGGATGAACTATAAATGGGTAACTATAAGTTCATACAAAAACGTTTTCTTCAACATTGAATTAAAAGGCACAAAAAATATTTTTACAAATCTCAAAATACAATCCTTATCAATGTCAAATTCTAAAAGCTTACCCATTATAACCAATTCTACATTTTGTGTAGGTCCTTGTCTTTCTTATGTACTTATTTAATTCTTCCAAACAAAGATGACTGCGCTGAAACCTGAATCAAAACAAATAAATTTCTTATACCCACAACTTATATGCCAAAATTCAACAAATCGTAATTCAAGGGGTCATGTTCTAATCGTAACGTAGTTAATGATGCATTATTTTATGGACTAAAGGCATATTCCACATTGTTTTTCTTTCCCGGATGGTAATTGATCATGTAATCAAAATCCTGTATCAATTCCATCCATCTTCTTTGCCACATTTTTAATTTTTTCTGGGTGAATATATACTTTAGACTTTTATGGTCACGATATATTTCATATCTGGATCAGTAAAAATGATTCCTCTAAATTTTATAGAATAAATCACATATTCTAATTCCAAATGATGTGTGTGATAATTTAACTACTGAGGTCTTAGTTTTCTTGAAGCATAAGCAATTACATAAACGTTATACATGAGAACACAACCATGTACCCTCAATAAAGCATCATTGTTGATGAAAAAATCACCATTTCTCAATGGTGGTGCCAAAAATGTAGCATTCACCAATCTCTCATTCAAATCCTAAAAAACATCACCTTCTTCTGTCCAATAATGTTTATACCTTTTTTTATTAACATATATAGAGGGATAGATAATAATGCATATTTTTTTAACAAATGGTAGGTAATAAACTACTTATCTAAGAAGACTATGTATTTCTGTAACATTTTTTGGTTTTTTCTAGTCATTAACAATTTTTTTTGGCATGATCAACTATTATTCCAACCTAATTTACAATATACCCAAGAAAAGATATCTATTGCAGCCAATATTCACAATTGCTTAATTTTCCATATAGTTTCCATTCTTTTCATGTTTTCAATTCAAACCTTATATTTTTTCATACCCATATTTACTTTTAGAGTATACCATAATTTAATCAATAAACACAACCAAAAACATACCCAATATTTCAGGAAATATTCTATTTATAACATCCAAGAAAACACTTGGTGCATTAGTTATCCCAAACAGCATAAATAAAAAATCATAATGCCTATATCTATTACGGGACATTGTCTTAGTGATTTTTACTTCTTCTACTTTAAACTGATAATACCATAACCTCAGGTCAACCATTGAAAAATAATATTCTCCCTTGAGCTGATCGAACAAATCATCAATTTGAGACAAAGGTTAATTGTTTTTAAATGTCTTATTATTCAAGACTCTATAATAAATGAAAAGGCTCATTGAACAATCCTTATTTTTAAGAAACAAGATAGGGGTACCCCATGGTGAAGTGTTTGGTTGAATGAATCCTTTATCTAATAATTATAAAAATATTTTCTCAACTCTAAAAGTTCAATTTGAGACATTTGATAAAGGGGTTTTGAAATTGACTTAGTATCAAGATCAAATTAAATGGTAAATTAAAAATCTTGATCAGGTATAACGCCTGGTAACTCATAAGAAAAAACATCAAGATATTCATCTACCACTGGAACATTATTAATCTAAAAAGTTTCCTTCTTTTCAATAATATGAGAAAGATACCTTCCATTTCCATTTTTTAATAGTTTCTTAGATTCATGATATGTTATATATTATATGGGTTCAGTCTTTTATACAAACTAAAACTCTTTCTGAAAAATAACTTCTTTAGATCTAAAACCAATCTTAATATGATAAATGGAAAGCCAAGCCATATGTATAATGACATCAAACTCCACTAAGGGAAAATCAACAAGTATTGTAGGTAAATACTTTCCACAGACAACTATAGATAGTTTACTATAGTTCCTATTTGTTGTAATATTTCCCCCATTTTATTTTGAAAATAAGTCTTAGTCTCATTTTTAAGGTGATTTTTCTTATTTACAAGAAAATTTCATAGAAAAAAATGAATATCTAGACCGCATTTCAAACAAGTCTTTAGAAAATTCTATGTAAATAAACAAATTACTTTATACCACTTCATTGGATGGCTCGACATTTACTAACGTAGTCAAAAAAATATCACTAAAAATTTCTTCATATAATATGGATTCCTTGCATCATTCAAATCATTTTTTGGGTAGAAATTTCCATAATGAACCACCTCAAAACATTTAGAACACATTAGAGTTTTCTTAACAAGATTAATTATAGGAAAATTTTCATTTAATATCCAGCCATATTTCTAAAATTACCACATCCAATAAACTTTCTAGTTATGGTAAGGCATTCTCTATGGCGATTTTTCCACACCTTTCACAAATTGGAAACTGATCATTCTAGCCATCGGATTTATATGATTGATTTTTATGCATATATTAAAATTTATACCTTTTCTTATATTTGATTTCAAGGTACAAGTGGTCATCATAAAATTCAATTTCTTCCAACTTTAGACATCCAAAAAGTTTCTAATAACATATTAACTCTTGGGAGTCTAGGGACTTCAGATATATTGACTTAAATCCTGAGTAAAAATGATTTATTTTTTCATCATGATCCATAATAATATTTTATGCATACCTCAGTAATTAGGTAAAGTTTCAATCAAACATGGCCATTAAAATTCCTCATTTTTCTTTAGTTGAAGGATGTTTTTTCTCCACCCTACATTGTGCCACTGAAAAAATTTAAATGAAAAGAGTTTTAAATTCTTCCCACTCTAAGGCTTCAATATTTTCAATATCCCTGATATTCTTGAATATTGACCACCACCGATCAGCTTCACCTTCAAAATGATAAATTAAAATACTAAACATTTGATTATCTGATAATCCCATAACATAAAATATATCTTCAATAGATTTAATACATCCTTCAGCCCCCATTGGGTAAAAATATATACTGAAAGTCGGAGATTATTTCCTCATATAATGTTCGACTGTCGTCATGTTCCATTAGGGTCGATCTGATTATTATCTTTCATAGCTTCCACCACAATTTATTTCTTGTTTTAGCTAAGTTATTACCATAAAAATCTAATTGGTTCAAATTCCCACCATTTTCATGTGCGGATTCATAATGATATATGCCTCTTGGTTCCCTCCAACTTCAGTTTCCCAATTTCTTCTGCAGAAAACCGTTCTTAACAAACATATCTCAAATGATGAAAAAATTTAATATTTAAATGATATATCATTTCCACATAAACATAAGTTAAAAATAATTTATGGAACTCAATTAACTTCACACTAACTCCTGAATTTCACTAAATTACTATCTAATACCAACTATATAGACCCAACCTCAAGCATTAAATAATATTTTTAATTAAACTTGATTACAATTCTTTACAATACAAAATATCTATTTGATTTAGAGTTTTATAATGTTAGTGCATCTATAATAAATATCAATATATTACCATAAAAAGTGTGTACAACTAAAAAAATATCCATTATCTTTATAATACAAATGTTTTTAATAAAAAATAAATATTTTACTGGAAAGTATTCACAACAAAAATCTTGGATTATCCATATATATTACCCATCCTTAATCCTTGTGAATAAAAATTTATAACATTGGAAGTAAAAAGAATATCAGTAAGTAATATAAAAGGTAGGAGATAAAATGTTAGTCTAAGAATAATTTTTAACATATGAAATCATTTTCATAGAGACATACTTATCACCCATAAAGAATCATATACAAACATATAAAACATGAGATTTCCATAAATCATAGAAAACATAAATAGGGAATAATGGTATCGTGGGGAGTTACTTGATTAATTTTTAACAATCATTTCTACCTTATTATTTGTAACCCTCACAACTACCTTACCATATAACTCTCACGTCTACTATATAGGGTAAACATCAGAGTTACACTTGGAGTAATGATAAGGGAAACCTCCATCATACACATACCCAATGAATTGGATGGAGATATATCTCCCACAATTCATCATAAAAAGTTCCCATGAACCATAAAATAATTATAAAATGATAATACTTTCATAAAAACATTAACAAAGAATTTTTTAAAAATAGAAGTTTAAAATAAGATTTAAATAGAAAATTCCCTTCAAATAACATATAATATATATGTGAATAAAATAGAACAAAATTAATATAATTATACATATTAGATATAAAAAATTTTAAATATTATAAAAAAATTCATTACAAAAAATAATATTAATACCACATAATTAATGAAGTAGAAGTTTAACACAATGAATCGAAATTGAGTTAATAATTATTGTACCTTAGGATTTTCTTAATTAAAAATTGTTTAAGACTCGTGTATAAGGGTTAAAATAGTGTTATTAATATTTCATAGAAACATACTAATATTTATAGCACATTATATGATCATTTTATAACATCATTTTACCTATTTGTAAATATTATTTTTTTAGTTGCATTGTTTCGAGTACGTTCATTACATGTTGTCCATGATTAGTTAGTAAAGGATTTCATAGTTGAATAGAATATAAAATAAAGAAATGGAATGAAATGGTATTAATATGTTTATCGAATATTAAATTAGTCCATAACTAATTTTGGTAATATTGTATGAGGTTTAATATTTTGATAAATCATTAGTGATATTCATTTAGATCATTTGGCGGTTCTGTGATAATCACAAACTTGCATCATAATATAATATTAATATTATGAATATATGTTAATTAAATAAAATAATAGTGTTAATATAATAAAATTTTCAATATTATTCAACCATTAATGTGGTATTACAATTATATTTAAAATAATTAATTCAAATTGAAAACACATCATCTACGATTTTTGTAAATCAGCACATCACGGATGATGTTCTTATTTTAAGAATAAGATGTGGAGGATAATAAGTTAATTGATGAATTTTTCCATAATCATGATAAAATAATTAATATATAATAATATGAATATGTCATTCCTCTTGTATAATGTGAGAATAATATATTATAAGAAATAAAAAATAATTGAAAAGAAAACACAAGAAAATGAAAGAGGATCTTTTCCTCAATTTCTCTTTTCCTTGAGATCCTCCTTAAGGCCCATGATATTTGACTTTTGGTTGGACCATTAGGTTATAGAGGTGGATAAAAGCCTTGAAAAGGGTATTGGGAAGAATTTAGACAATTATTAAATTTTGAGAGGAGTGATAGGATGATTTGGGTGAGTGTGGTATTTATATTAGAGGAGGGGAGGGATTTTCAATCATTTTAATCATTAGATTAATATTTTTTCTCAAGACTATGACTATTTTTTATTCATGTGACCCAAAATAGTAATAATTCCATGTGGGTTTGAAACAATGGCCATTTACATCATCCATGATTCAAGCATGATGTTGAAATTAATTTATCTATCATTTTTTCATAAATTGTCGAATTTATCTATTAAAAAAATAAAGTTTTATAGAAAAAACCAAAAAAAATAACCTTAAACATTTTGTGATGTGTAGAATTATATAATAAAAATAATTATAAAAAAATTATAAATATGATTAATTTAAATCATTAATAAAATCATATTTTGTTCAATAAATTAACAATTTTGAAACTATAACTAATTTCATATCACCTTGAAAAATTAATCAAGATATAATTATATTATAATATTTAGAAAATAAAATTTTGTGATATACTATTCACAAGGGACATATTACTATTGATATTACTATTCATAATGGTATGTTACTATTCTCTATGAAGCAAGTTGGTTCTATTAGACTCTAAATAACTCACTCATCACAAAGGTAGATGACCATTTTTTTTAAATTCAAATCATAGAAGTGAAAAATGATTAATGGATATTTTATAACTATAAACATATAAGAATGTGTCATGCATTTCAGTTGGTTTTATAAACCATGGGGTTTTATAGTATTATATTCTTGGAATGAATTGTTGAATGTATTAGATTAATAAAATAAAACCTTTAATGTATTAGACAATTAGAATGAAGCCTTAGTGGTATGTTATAGATATATATAATTATATATTTCTTCATTTATTTTAAGTTATTATTCATCGATGATATTTTGTGTTGACATATCTGTGGATACATTTCATTCTCATTTCAATGAATAGATGACATATATTTGAGTTTCTTTCCTTGACATATTGATTTTGTTTTTATCTATTTATTTGAATGAGATGTGATTAATGTTATTAACTTCCCATATTGTTTATGTACTTCCTTCTCATTTTTCTTATAACATGGTATGGTTGATCATTTATTTACTATCGCATAATTATTTATTTTTATTGATTCATTATTTCTTCCCCTATACTTTACCCTTATTGAATGTTTGAATTCACCCTTATTATGATTACATTCCATAAGAACCCAAGAATTATACTAAGAAATATATTCAAGGATATGCTAGATAGAATAAATTTATCCCCAAAAGAAAAAAAATGTTTTAATTCATGTACTCAATTGTTATATGAGATTCATATATGTGTATGGTTTACTAAGACAAAAAAACTCTTTGGTCCTAAAAGATTTGATTTCTTGTAATCATGCCAATGCAATAGTTTTAGAAACTATATCTAGGATCTCTAGGTTTTATTCACAGCATATCATTGAAATTATATAAACCATATAATGGAAACAAGGATAGAATATTTATTTTATCTCATACAAATAGAAGTCAGAAAAATCCCTTCCCTCAAGTTTGACATGCATGGAAATCACTCTAAAATCAAGTATAATGAAATATTTTTCTATTACAATTCTATAATAAATTCATTTAAATTATTATAATATCAAATATTATCCAATCATATCTTTTCAAAACCAATTTATTAGTAATAAAATTTTAAAATATTCTTTTATTCTATTGACTTTTCATTTTATCTGACAATTTTGTTACAGTAGTTATGGACCTTGTAATTTGATCATAGATAATTAATCTAAACATATTTCATCATGATATAAATATCATATGCCATAATTATATATATATATTCAACCATAACAGATTCATATATAAAAATGAATTTTAGCTTTTATGGAGATGGTAGGTCGTACAAATGGATAACTTTTATTAACATTTCGACGAATGGAATGGAAAAAGGTAAATACTGATTTTTTTAATAAATAATTTTTATAATTTAAAATATATTCATTAAATATATACATATTAACGTCAATGTAATTAAAGAAAATGAAAAACTAATCACATCCCTTCATGGAGGTGGTAATGCACACATATGCAAAAGAAATGTTGTTTTTTTGATGAATGAAAATTTAGGAATGTTCATATGATATTATATGTCAATAAGAATAATTGACTCAAAAATATAATTTATAAAAATTTAAAAAAAATCATAATATCCATCCATGAATTATGTTTATAGAAAATTATGAGTATCACTATGTGGTGTGGTATTTTAAACCTACACAGGTGGAATATATTTACATCATGTTAAATAGAAAAGAGGCTTGATAGTGGTAGTTAAATAATAATAATAATAACATTTCGGTATATTTATGGCAATGAAGTTATTATTTTAGGATGAATAACATATATTTTGGGGATATTGAATAAGAAATAAATTGAATTTGGTTGGGTAGGATGATTATCTCTTCTTCAGTAAACATCCTTTAGATCACTTTTTAATTACTACTGAAAAGGTATCTTAAGAAGAAAATCGCCTCAAATGCATTTATAAGAATGTATATAATGTAATTGGTTGTGTTTTTTTAATTATAGATTACTCAACATGTTGTAATGATAAGAGATAAAGTGTATCATTTTATTCAGATGGGAAATGAAACACTTCAAATTAATAAAAATATTTAAATATAACTAAATATTTTTTTAGTTATAGTGCATCCAAATAAACATATATTTGTTGAAAAATAGGATTTATTGTAAATATCATCTTCAATTAAAATTTATACTAGTTTTAGATCCATTTAAAATCATATCATTTTTAACCCCTTCATTAACTGATTTTTACCAAAACTAAAAAAATGAAATTTTCATTATTTTGAGGGTTATAATTATACTTATAACATTACCAATATATCATAAATAGACAAGGGAATATATTCTTAAAATTTTATCATATTAGATATCATCTTGTATAATTTATTTTATATAAAAATAATATAAAAAATTTTTATTTACAATTAAATACCATTAATTTTATATTTTACACTAATCATATAATTTATATCTAATGACATGAATATATTTATAAAATGTACATTTACCATCCTTTAGAATCAAAAATAACTCATCATTAAACATAAAATCTATGTCGAATCATATAAAAATCCAAAAATTATAATGTCTGATATTATTAAAATCAATTACAATGATTTTTATACTTAATTCACAAAACAAAAATTCACCATGGGGTAAAAATAAAGAGTAATTATTTCATAATAAAAAACTAAAAATAAAATATCATGAACTAATTTTTTAATTAAAATTTTACATAATCAATTATAACATAAAATATGATATTTGTATTCTTATGTAAAAACATTTAGAGATATTAAAATCAAGAGAGTGACATTATGGGGTAAATTTTACACGGTTCAATTGAAATATGTGGGTGAAATTAATTTCAAAATAAGTTCATAAAACATAATATAAATAGTCTTTTTAGAAAAATGAATATGAGAACATAAAACTGAATATATTATTATTCTATTTTATATAAGGACCATTAGACATGTAAAAAATACATTTTAATGAATTTATAATATTCACATTTCAATAATCTCCTTTATCAATATTATGGAATTTGAATTATTTAAATAAACATGCATTTTTCACAAAAAAACATATTTTTTAGAATAAATTCCCTATTTACCTATAAACACTTTTATCTTCATTTGTAACATTATTTAAAAAAGTGAAATACTTTTTACATGAGTAAACAATATATTTTTATAACTTAATTAGACATGTTTTAACTGCTCTTTTAACATAAATGCAGTAAGAGTTTATTTTATTAATATTCATTTACAATAGGAGTTTCATGTATCGAAATTTAGAAAATGTTTTAAATTTAAATTAAGATAAGTTCATCATATTATCGTAGTATTTTAATGAGATATTATGTTTAAAATAAAAAAATTATTAGAAAATATGATTTTTTACTAATCCAAAAAAGCACTAGAACATTTCCTCATTAGATTATGAAAATATATATGAAATGTTATAATGTGTGGTATATAAAATTTATATTTAGACATATCTAAGGATATTGAATCCCAATCGTATATAATGTTTTATAAGCCCCATGCCTAGAAGTGTGTGTCTTGAACACCTCAAAATTATCTCTCCTACGACAAAAAAATATTTTAATAGATGTTTCTATTAAAAGTGTATTATTATTTATCCCAATAGATAATTTCACCTAAAACATTTATCCAATTTTAAAAAAAATGTAATGGGAAACATTATAGATGAAAAAACACTGATTAATCCTCCAAATTCATGTCATATAAACATTAAACTCTATGAAAACACAAGTGAATATTCGATATTTAATATAAGAATAATATGATCTTTAAATCAATTAAATTTTAGATTATTAGATCCCAAAATATATACTATATCCATATTTATCACACAAGATTTTCTAACCTAAAATTATAGAGAATAATATGTCATCTTCTCAGTTGAATATTCAACTCATATAATAATAACACATTACCCAGAACCATAATAAATTTATGTATTTAGATACTAGATACAGAATCATCTTTTTTTCTTAAAAAATAATCAGGATCCCAAAAAATTTTATTCTAATATAGTTCCAATCATATAGATATTCTAAATAAAATTTCAATTAATTACCATTGTAAATTTAAACATGAGAAAGGGTGATCTCAGACGCCCAAAAAGGATAAATATATGGGACATTAATTAAAATTCACAAATCATAATAAAATAAATTATAGTGTATGATATCATGATCAAATAATATGATATTGACACCTAATCTATCATTGATCATAAATCATGAGTCATGGATGAAAATATTTTAAAATGAAAACATGAAATCCATATGTTTTTGTAATCTTCAATATTATTTAATTTTCCATGTGATCATATCTATTATAATGGAATATAACATAAGAATTTATAGAATATGAATAATAATTCAAAATCAACTAATTATTAATGGTTAACTTCAAATACATTCATAACAATGTGCATCAAGTCCGGGACTATATTCGGTCTACTTCCCATTCCCTTTTCAACCATGGTTTTTATAGTCTCTAGATGAATTTAGAAAAAAAAATATTATCTCTTGAGATATGAATCAATTTCCATTTAAATAAAGGGTTATATAATTTGGTTTCTTTAATCACATAATGATGCCCATGTATATGTTGCCCAGAAGATCATAAAAACAAGTATCATTTCATCGTAACATAATTAACATGTTGGGAAGAAGCAAGATTCAAAATAACTTCATTATAATAACATCTTTATATTCCATATATTGAATTAAATTTTATTATAAAATTAGATATAATTTCCGAGGAAGGATAATATTCAATAGAAATATTTTTTCATAGATTAAATACTCTCATAAAATAATTAGAAATATTAATTTTGAAGAAGTAAAAACACCCTAATTTATATCATTTAAATTGAATAAAAATTCCCTAAACAAGAGAATATTATTTACATGGTAAAAAATAATTACATGAAAATAATTTATATCAAAAAGAGGGGTCATGAATGATGGAAAACATGTTCATTCTATATAAGTTAAATGGCATTAACTTTTCATTTTTTCTAATGAATGGTAAAAATGTTCCATTTGGATAATGTTTTAAAATATTTAATATATCATTTGAAATGAAAAAATGTAGCTTAACTATTTTAAATCATTTAAATGAATCATAAATATTTTATTGATACAGTTTTATGAAAATGGATATGGGAGGTAAATATTCCAAAAAAAAGGGTATTATAAGGTCAAATTTTCTTAAAAAATATTTTAATGTTTTTAGTATAAATGATACAAACAATAGATATAATAATAACAAAACCAAAAAATAAAATATGTAGATTAAAAAATATGGGTTTCAATTTACATATATATATCATTAAAATTAACCATGGAAAATTTAAACATAAAGAATCTCAATAAAATATTGTATTTCTACAAAAACCATTACTATATATCATTAAATTATTAATTCACACTATAAAATATTATATAATAAATTTAAATTAATTATAAACATATATTATAAATATATTTAATCGTATATTACCACATTTTATTTATAAATTATATTCAATCACACTTTTATTAAATATTCTGAAAACAAATCAATAAAATTTTAGTTAATTGTATTGTTTTTGAGGAATTTATATTTTAAGGTTATGTTTCATAAAATATAATTTTAGTTTTTTTCATATCATAACTCAAAATCCTTTAAAAATTATTTTTTTTATATATTATATTGAATTTTATCAAAATTATTTTAATGTGATGATGAAAAATAAATTTCATTACTTCGTTGATGTGGTGGTCTATATGTACGTATGAGAGATAATTTCATTATTAAATGGAAAAAATTAATCAGAGGAAAATATTAATTTATATTAAAATAATATTAATTAAACCCAAATATTATATACGTTCATTAAATTCATCATCACAAATATCCATGTTAGGCGACGTTGAAAAATAACAGATATCCTTTTCCAAAGATGGAAGTACATACCAATACATAACAATTACTTTATTTTATTATTTTAATGAACAAATTTATAAAATATATACAATATTAACATAAAAATGTTTATAATTTTAATTATATTTATTTAAAAATATTACCGTGAATATAGAATATTTGGGGGACTTGTTTGAATAAATAATCATTATATAGTCTATTGAAGACAGATACATATTCATTGAGAATCTTCAGTTCACATAAACAATATGACATCATAGTATAGTATTTTGGAAGAAAAATGACCAATAGTGTGACACACATTGTTTCAGCATGTTTTTTTTTCTATTATAGCATGTATTACACATGGCTTGGTAAACTATTAAACTAGTATGAATATTGGCCCTGTAATTTAATATGTCCAAAGGACATAGGTATATAAAAATTTTACAACCATATAGAATCCTAGAAAAAATAACCATATGTTTTTTAGTTTTTTGTGACCTCAACATAGTTGGTGAATTGCTTGGATAATCGTGCAACCAAACTAGTTGCATTAATATTATTTTTTGAACTATTCTCTAGATTAAATTAAATACTACATCCTCTATCTCTAACTCCTCTAACAAAAAGGGATTAATACCATATAGAGGACTTCCATCCTCTTCCTCACCATTTTTTTGGTTTCGTGCCACAATTTCAATAGGGTTCTTCCCCGTTATTCCCCTAACAACCCCTTAATCTCTTCAATTTCATATTTTCCATTCAATTTATATTTTTACGTGAATATTAATATATATGTAGACCTATATTATGATTTATATCATTACGTATCATGTGTAATTTTTTATTTATGGTTTTTAAAATTTAATTCATGTTATTTTTGAGTGTTCTTGATCATATTTAAAAAAAATATAGATCTATCATTATTGATATTCAAGATCTCAGACTTCATAGAAATTTTAAATGGTTTAAATTTTGGTTTCAATCTCATTTTTTAGTTAATGAATTGTTTCCATGGAGTTCGTGGTGCCTCATGTGTGTTCGGGGGGGGGGGGGGAGGGGGGGGGTTGGGAAATGAAATAAAAAAAATGAGCCAACCTGTGTGAGGCTCCATGTTGGTTCGTGGTTTCCACACGGTTATGTAAATTTTATAATGTGGGAGGTGAAGTCATCCAATTTTAGACAGTGGAAAATCAAATAGTTGGAAGATGGTTTGTAAACCATGTGGGGTTCCCTAGGTAACCATGAGATTCAAATAACTTGAGATAGTGGGTTGCGCATGGTTTATAAAACCATGTAGGTAAATCATGTTCCCAGTTAAAAGTTAGAAAATTTGCAATTTCACTATTATAGTATTTCAAAGCCTCCACTTATTTTCTCCCCCATTTACTCACATTAAATCCTAGTGATGAGAAAGAACCCTGGAGAGCACTAAAAGATCATTCTGTTTTGTTTCAAGGCTATTTGGAGCACTGTTGGTTGTGAATCGAAGATCTGGGTGAGTCTAAATATGTAATTTCATATGTTTTCTAGATTTGAACCCGTATCATGGGTGATCATCTTATGAAGACCAAAAAAATTATTTCAGAGGTGGTTTATAGGTTGAAGATTCATGGGGTGTTTGAATCACGAAATAAGGCATCAATTAAGAGTATGTTCATTATTGTATTTGAGAAAGGTGGTGTATATGTTATATCCCGTAGTTTTATAAGGTTTTTAGTATATAAGATTGTGTTCTTGTTTTCCCATTATTGTGGTATTGTTTTTGTTAATTAGATTTGATATAATGGGTGTCTAAATGAAATATTTAACCCCTCATGATCCCTATGGGATGCATGGAAGATGAATTAACCAATTTAGGCCACCGATGGGGTGATCTAAATTTCTTGAAAGGGGTTAACAGAATTGTTAAGGGAGAATTTGGCTTCTGATTAATTAGATCCCATGAAGAACATGTGAATTGGTTAATGTTATTATTAAGATAAAAATATTGATAGTTGTGTTTAGATGAGGATAATGGATAATGGATAGTATGGACTGATATAGGAATTTATTAAAATGGGATTAATGTGAATTTTTCAAATAGATCGTGATTTGGGCTTGATATGCATAAGGGGGTTGATATAAGTAATATTATAAATGGGTTAAGTGATTAAGAATATAAAAATAGTTTAATATGTTAAATGGGTTAATGTATGTGAATTTTTTCAAATGGTAATGTAATATAAATAGAGCGTTGTTAATGGGTTGTGGAATAATATTTATCCCAATGTTCATTGTTTTGGATTATGATTATTATTTGTTTTGGTTGTGATTTCATATATGTAGTGAATGGATATATATATATATATATATACAAAAGAATGTGTACATGGGCTGGTGTTAGGATCAATGATTGAGGATGCTCCCACAGGTCATGTTGTACTGATGGTCTAACCCCACCCAAGAATTCAAGTGTTGGGGTGTCATACTATTGTTATATTCCGCCAATTATTGCATTTGATGAAACTACCATGATTGAGGATACATGGTAAGTGAGATTTTTTAATTGTGAAATGATTATAGAAAGTGAGATAGAGACTTGACTTAATCCCTTATGAATATTGATGTAAATATATAACCCACGTAAAACATGATGGTAATGAATTAATTAAAAAAGATTATGAAAATGATGGAAATTATCAGTAAGGTTAGAAATGTATAAAGAAATGATTATTTACTAATTGAACCTAAACTATTATTTATTTACTTGAAAATTATTTAATAATTTAATGAACTATCTATTTTGACTGGATATTTTTTAGACAAGATTGTTGGTGTCCTACAAAATTATACTCACACCCTGCTCAGGTTGTTATTGGGTACCCGAACAGAATTCATGCTTGTAATTCAGGATAAGGGAAAAGGCCCCGTTCTTGAGAGTTGAGTCAGACTAGAGATTTACATGTATTTGGTTTTGGACTGGGAGTTATGATCATTTTGGGGATTCAACTGGTTGTCTGTATTTTGGGTTCCCTTCACTTTGCACATTCGCGCATGACATGAAATATTTTACCATTTTTCAATGGTTTATACCGTGTTTTTAGAGATGTTGGTTCCTCATGGTTATTATTTAATACATGTTTCTTTCTGCAATTTATTTTATTTATCTGTTGAGGATTACTCAGGAAAATATGGTATATTAAACCCATGTGACATACTAGACCCTTTTTTCAAGTCAATAAACTCTAGCATATGGGGAGGTGTGCTTGTGGTCATGTAGTGAGCCAGCTCAGGGAACCGTTAAGTGGCTTCAAGGTTGTGAATGTTACAAGGTGGTATCATAGTGGTTGTTATATATGCTATTTTTATTTGGGATTGTATAAAGGATTCTAGGATTTGGTGGGCCTTGAAAACAATCTCTTTCGAGGGATTATCTGACCATGTACAAGGGGAATCCCAACTCACCCTTGGTGTGAATTTTTAGTTCTTTTTTTAAGTTTACATTTGATGATGTTTCACCATTGGTTGATGCACATATTGTGTGATGTAACATTTTTATGATATTTTTCTCATGGCCATAGGGGAACTATGTGGTGAATTGATGAATCATTTTATCCATCTAATTATATAAGTGACATTCATCAAGGTAGGTATACACATGGGATGAGTGTTTGAAACATAAAGGGTAAAATGAATTTCAATTCATGAATTTGAAGAAAATGGTGTCTAATAAATTGCTGAAAACACGAAGAAATAAAATATATATTTTGAATAATAGTTAAATAATTGTGTCTAATTATGTCATATAAATTTCTAAACATTTTTATTTAAATGAATTGTATAATGGGAAATATTCGTAGGAGGAATTGTTTGCATTATAAGTTTGGAAATCATCTTGAAACAGTGTCCAATTAAAGACTTGTAACAATTGAGTTTTTTATCTCTGTTATACATGGAACCTAGTAGTAATGTTTGAGGGTAGTGTTTGGAATGTGATGGTGACCTTTGGTATAGTGTTTGAGAAATGATTTTTTATTTTTATTAGAGCGCCATCTTTTATGATAACAATAAAATATTATTAGGTTGTGTTCTAAAGATTATGTGTAGAAATATTGATAAATAACACCATGAATACGTGTACATGTTAACTATTAAGATAATGTCATCGAGAATTCCCCTCTAGAAGTGGAGAAAGAAATCACCGAGATTTTGGGTAACAGGGTGGAAGATAAGTTCCATGAGAATGTCACCCATTTCATATCGATGATGTAATGAGACTCAGTTCAGGTTGCACTGAGTATGTTTGAGATGACCATATAATTTCAATTGGATCACCGTCTGACCATTGCTGGTTTTGTTTGACCTAACGATGAAGAATTTAGGATATAATCTATTCAAATGATTTTGGATCAATTGGAGACTCTGTCATAGAAGACAGTAAAGATGGAAACTTATATGTAGTGAGGCTCGGAGAAATTTTGGTAGGATGTTCTGTTATAGACCAATCATGCAGGGAGTATGGAATTGATGATTATTTAGGATATGTTTTTATAAGAATTATATCCTAAAACTTTACGTGAGTAAAATGCTACATATTATATGAGTTTGAACAAGGGATCTATGATGATCTTGGAATATGAAATCTGGTTCACCGACCAAAAACATTTTTTCTGGCATTGGTGGTTGATGATTCAGCATTTAGAGGCCTTTTCAAGAAGGAGTCAAATATGAGATCAATTTTCAGGTGAATACATTTAACTTGAATATGGTTGATGAAGTGAAAGATCATGACCATATATGAAAAGAAACATACAAGGTGGATTCAAGGAAAAAACATGAATTCCCTATTGGGAAAACTAGTGGTGTGACTTCCAATAATAGGAAATGCCACTTCGAGAATTCTCACTAAGCTGGTGGTGGATATGGTATCAATAAAAATGAACAAATCATGTAGGTTAGTGACTGGGTTTTCTTCTATTAGTGTGGTAGGCTGGGACACGTGCATAGTTATGTTCCTGTCCACTAGTTGAGTTTTTGGTGAGATGAAATTGGCCTATGTGCAGAGAATCTATGGGAACTTGTGGAAATTAAGAAATGCTGGGTGACTAATACTAGAACTGAGTACATGGACAGGGTCAACTACTCCATACTAGGTAGGTAGTTAGATCTTGACCATCTATACCGATAGAGGTGGAAGACATGTTACTTCTATGAATGATCGTCCACATCAACATGTAATTATAACACCAAAAACTCATGATAGGGCCTAGGGTAGAGTGGCATCTCAACTTCATGACATATAGTATACACTAAGATGTGACTAGTGTAGGACCCCAGGACACCCTGAGAGGGGAGGGGTGAATCAGGGTGTAAAATTTTTCTCCTTAAATTTGTGGATCTTGTTCCCATGTTGGTAGGAGCTACTTATACCTGTATGATGGATATGATTAGCAATGAAACATTCACATGCACAGATATAACACATCAATTTTACTTGGTTCACCATAAAGGGCTACGTCCAAGTCACATACGCCGACAAGTTTCCGGTTGTACAAAATTCCACTAATCTTCACTAGCTATGGATTATAGAGGTTCGGGCACAATAACTCTGTCCCAGGCTCACTGCCTTTACAATGGTTCAGGGATAGCTCACTACTTCCCTCAGGTCACTCCTTTTGACTCCCCTTGGCTCACTGCCGTTGATGAAGTCACACTCAGTTTATAGACATGAAGGTCTCTTCAATAGATAGACATAAAGTTCTATGTCCCCTATTCAGCATGAGACTTTGCTTGCATCAGGGTTCAGAGTTGATGCTCTTTTTAGTTCAATCCTTCTTCTTTACTGTAATGACTGAATGCACTAGATCCCCTTGTCTTCGTTTTCCTGAATCACAATCACTTGTGTGATTGCTCAATAAATGATGCTCCATTGAAGTCTGAATTTGACCACTGATGAATACCCCTTGTTCCCCTATCCACTGGTCGAACAACCTTTAGAAAGGGCCTTTGCAAAGTACCCAACTTCGCAAGGCTCCCAATTTTGGAAAGTTCAAACAATTCTTCGTGGAGCCCCTGCCTTTTCGCGATTTTCAATCGTGAAGCACTCTCTCGATGCACAACCCTTCGCAATTCTTGGTTGTCATGGAGCTCCTGCCTCTTCGCGACGCTCACTGAGCCAACGTGAGGCGCACAACATTCGCGGAGCTAGAATAGCCGCCGTGAAGCTCCTCTTTCATGAAGCACACTGCCTTCCCGAGTGACCATTGCGAAACTAGAGAAAAGGATTTTCGTTGGGATCTCTCTCCACTTCTCTTGAGGATGTCGGCCTATATTTAAAGTTGATTCCACCGACCCTCAAACTTTCTGTGCGAAGTAAACACCACGTCATCACAAATCGCGAAGCTCCGAAGATTCCAATGGAATTATCTCAAAATCGCGAAGCTCGACAGTAATTTTCCATTCGCGAATCTCGTCGTAATTGCGGAGTATCATCGTCATCATTCCTTCGTGCCTTCACCGTGATGCTCCCTCGCAAATCCCTTCACCGCCGCGATGTGCTTCAATTCTGTCATTCGCAAAGCTTTGACGTAATCGCGAAGACTCACCACCTCCATTCTTCTGGACTTCGCGAAATCCAATCCAAGCCTCCCATCTTTGTGAAACTCATGCCTTTGCCATATTGAATTATGATCTTCATGGAAATCCACTTTTCACGATGCTCACCAACCTTCAAATTTTGGACCCCAAAAATTTGGCAAACACAGGAAAACGGCGCCACCTTGTATCTGCTATTTTTTTCTGCCTCCAGATCATCCATTCCTTTGTCGATGCTCCTTGAATAAAACATGGATCATTATCTACAGTCCTCGAACTCAGCATGCCACCATGGAAACTCCTTTGTCAAAAAATTTGTATGTCGTTTGTTTGCTTTGTCAACAAGCACGATAACCACAACATCACTTCTTCTTGGTGATCTGTATCGTTCAGCAACTCTTCTGCTGTTATCACAAACTACACTATTTTGATATGAATTCTTTGAAGGCATAACTTCCGCATCATCATCTTCTATGACAATGTGATGTGCATGGCTACCTCAGAATTCCAATCATTGCACGACCTTCTTAGAATTCCAATCATTGGCACATTATCTTCTTCATCAACCGTCATGATCTACTTCATGAAAACCATGTGATTCAATTCATCAAGAAGTCTCTTTCATGGTTATCATGCAATCATGAGTAATTGCATGGTCTTCATCAAAACCCATGGTTCTCAAGCAATAATGAGGAATTACATGGTCTTCATCAAAACCGATGGTTCTCATGAAATAAGGAGGAATTGCGAGGACTTAATCCAAAAACCCCACTCTTCATTAATCATCCTCATATGGATTAAACCTCACATTCTTCATTGTTGTAAACAATGTATCACCTTTGACACATGTTCTTTGAACTTACGATCAGTACAATAATCGTCTGAATCACCATTCCTCTACTTCAGCGGAGTACTTCATGATCCCCTTTATTTTGATCTTCCAATCCTCCATTTCGTTGGAGTACTTCTTGATCACCTTCATTTTGATCTTCATTGACAACTATTGACAACAAATACAACCTTATACACAAACTGTTTCCAACAACTAGACTAGACCATCAACTATACTAGTTATGATTTATATTTGTTTAATGATTACTGAAAATTGATTTGATATAGGTGCC
This sequence comes from Viscum album, assembly GCA_963277665.1. Classification (NCBI taxonomy): domain Eukaryota; kingdom Viridiplantae; phylum Streptophyta; class Magnoliopsida; order Santalales; family Viscaceae; genus Viscum; species Viscum album. The sequence continues at coordinate 213,679,620 of OY728164.1, forward strand.
TCATATTTTTTATTTCTTCTTATCATATGGTCGTGTTGGGTTTGTAAGATTATTTTTTGGTTGGGAGTATGTTAGTTGAAACAAAATTAGTTATGAAAATAGGGAATATCAGTTAGATTAAGGGTTGTTCTTTGGAGGTTTATGGGTACAATTTCGTGTGGAATGTGTTTGACCTCGAGATTTTAGGTTTTCATCTGATTAAATGTATATATTGGATTGTGTTATACCATTCCCATATCAACTGTTACCATTGTAGGTTAAAATTCTCATCACTTGGTGGAGACACATATGTTATTCGTTGTGGGATGTTCATGAATACCATGTAAGGCCAGTTTTTTAGTAGATGGGTTAACTCGCAGCCCATGTGGCATGTCTTCTACATGATGGTGGTGGAGTGGAATAGACCAACATTCCTCTTATGGTTGATTGGTTTCCGGAAGTGTTTCATAAGGATTTTTTGGGGCTTCCACCTGATAAGAATGTTGATTCCATAAAATATTTTTTGATGGGGTGGGGCCCATTTATTTTCTACCATATTGAATAACACAAATTGAACTACAAGAGCTTAATATCAGATAAAATAACAAGAGAACAAATTGTTTATTTATCCTAGCATGTCACCATGGGGATCTACTATGTTTTTTCCAATAAGGATGAAGGATTTTTGAGTTTATGTGTTGATAATAAAAAGTATAATTATTTGATAGATAAGAAATGATACCCTATTCTATGAATCAATGATCATTTTTACCTGTTAATGGGTGAAATATTGTTATCCAATATTTAATTGAGGTCAGGGTATCATCGGTTGAGGGTGATACCCTCAAACATTCTTTATATTATTTTTATCAATAGGTATGAGTTGTATAAGTTTTTAGTGACACTGTTTAGGTTAAAAAATTCACTTTATGTGCTTATGGATTTAATGGAGAGAATATTTCAACCCTACCCAGACCGCTTCCTTTTTTTTGTTCTTTATATCTTGGTGTACTCTAAAACTCATAACGATCAATCCAATAATCTTGATATCATCTTGAGTTTGCTAAGAGAGAATAGGCTACACACCATGTAATCCAGGTGACATTTCTAGATCGATGGGGTGAAATTATTGGGCCACATTACCTCAGAGGATGGTGTGGTAGTAGATCTAGAGAATGTATAGATAGTTATGACTTGGGAGTGGCATAAGAATGTTTTTTATGTTTACTATTTTTTGGATTGGATGGCTATTACTGATGGATCATTAATGATTTAACTCATTCAGAAGTTCCAATATCATAATAAACCAATAAGGGAGTTATGATTGAGTGGTTTGGGGCATTGGAGAATTGCCTTAAGAGTTGAAGAAGCATCCAATGACCAACCGACCCAAATATTTCTTGACCCAGGTAAGAGGTACACATTGTTCTGTAATTCATCTATTATAGGACAAGGGGTAGAGTTGATTCAAGATTCATAGGTTGTAGAATATGGGTTAATATAGTAGAGGCCCCATGGAAAAAATTACCCTACACATGATCTTGAGTAGGAAACATTATTTATACATTACTGTATTTGAGGAATTACATGTTGGGAGAGTGGTTTATAAGGTATATCGAGAATATAAGTCCTTTGTAAATATTTTATCAGTGTGATTTAAATATTAATCATTGATGATGGTTTGAATGCATTTAGTATTTTGAAATTGAGTTGGTTTGCACACTATAAAAGGGTAATAGTATTTTGGATGCTCTGAGTTGAAAGTCATCAAATCAGGTGGTTCTGGAATCTGACAATGTGTTGAGAATAATAGCCCCATTTATTGAAATGTATATGGAGGAATTAGATGGGTATGGGAATATGTCCCTTTCTTTCATAGTAGTTGGGTCAATGATTTTGAATTCAGTCAAAGAGAGTCATATTGAGGACCCAAAGTGTTTGGTTATGAATGAATGTCTTAAATATGGGATGTCGCCTTCTTTTTGGACTGTTGGTGGTGATGTGATTGTTAGTGCTATTGGCCATGTGGTTGTGATGGTGTCTATGAGGGAAGGGTTAATGTGTCAGTTTTAGGCATCAAAGTATTCAATTCATCATAGTTTGACTAAGAAATATCAATATCTTCATAGACTATGATAGTGTCCTGGAAAGAATAAACATGTAGCTGGTTTTTCAGCGTGATACCTCACCTCTCAGCAGTTGGAGGCTGAGCATCATTGCTCGGGTGGGATGATATACTGACTTCAAATTTTAAACTGGAAATGGGATGACATAACAATCAACTTTTTAGTGTGTCATCCGAGGATGCCTGATAAGAATTACTCAATTGGGGTAGTTTTGGATTAATTGACTATGGTGGCGCATTTCTTATCAATTTAGGGGACCTTTAACATTGATCAGTTGGGTGAGATGTATGTTTTTCAGATAAATCAGTTTCATGGGGTACTAAGGACTATAGTTTCAGATCGTTATTTGTGATTCAAATCGCACTTTTAGATGGGTTCATAAAATGTTCTTGGTACCCAATAGATTTTTTTAAGGATTTTCACCCATAGAAATATGGGTAGTTAGAGCATATGATCCAGGTGATAGAGGACATGTTCAAATCTTGTGTCATATATTTCGGTGGATCATGGGAAAAACTCCAATTACTTATTAAGTTTTCCAACAATATAAGTTACCAGGATATGGTTCAGATGTCACCGTTTGATCCACTCTATGGGAGGTCATATATATATATATATTTATGGATATAGGTAGGGATCATGTTTTTAGGTTTGATTCTCATACAAGAGACATCAAAAAAGATTTAGTTGATTCCACAATTCCTGGAAATGGCTTAGTGTGGGTAGAATTCATGTGAAGATCATCATCATCGACCTACTGAGTTTATTTTGGGTGATGGTGTGTTTATTCAAGTGTCACCAAGGTTGGTTCACCATCAATTATAGAAGTAATGAAAATCGGTTCCTAGGTGTGTGGGAATTTTTGAGATCATGGAGAGGATCGGTCTGGTGGTGTACCGATGGGATATTCTATAATAATATAGTGGTATTCATGATTTTTTGACAATTCAAATATTTATAAATATCATCCTAATCCCTAAAATGTTATTAATATTTAGGATGTTGAGTTTTGGGAAGACTCTTAATTTGAAGAGAATCAGGTATGTAATGTGGATTATAATGAGAATGTATTATGGGGAAGGTTGTGCACTTAGTTCATGTTATATGGATGCACAGAAATGTTATGGAATAAACATGGGATAAAAAGTTGGATATTTGGGCATAGTTTCCTAGTCTCTTTGTTCAGGAGGTTATTTATGGTTAGTGGTTTGGGTTAGGGATGAGCCCTTATAAGGTGGGGAGGTTCTAAATATCTTACTTCATGAAGGTATATACTTGTTTAAATTTTTGTTTCAATATCATTTTTTGGAAAATTATGTGTTTATAATGAGTTTTAGGGGCCTTTGGGATGTATTTTGGGTTCAATGCCAAAAATAAAGGAAAACTAGTCCAACATGTATAAGGCATATAGTTGGGACATAGCTGGGACAAGTATAAGTAAACCATGAAAGGTGAGATGCCAAGCCTAGAAAATTTAGAAAGTGGAATATCACACGGTCAGTGCACATTTTCCAATCCATGAGACTCTCCGCAGGTAACTATGTGGCCTAAATCTTAGTATAATGTGTCCTTCTCACTGTTTTCACATGGTTTGTAAAATCGTGTGGGTAAACCATGAACCCATTTAATAGTTGTAAAATATATATTATTTTTATCAATATATTTTAAATCCTCACCCAATTCCCCACACCCATTTTCCTACCACTGAACCTTATTAATAAAAAATAACTATCAATAGCTCTCAAGGATCGATCTCCCTCATTTCTATGCCATGTGGAGTGTTGTTGGTTGCAAATCAAAGATCCGTGTGAGTCTAATCCTCTCATTCCATTTCTTTTCCAAATTTGGGCTTGTCTCTTTGGCGATCCTATTTTGAAGAAATAAAAACTTCTTTATGAAGTGGTATTTACGTTGAATCTTCAAGGGGTATTTTGAATATAGATCTATGTACTGGATAAAGAGTGTGTTCATCTTCTTATTTTAGGTAGGTGGTCTACATGTTATATCCCATTGTTTTATGAGGTATTGGGTATATAAGCTTATGGTCATGTTTTACACATATTTTAATCTTGGTTCTTTTAGTCATATTTTATATAATGTTTTTCCAAATTATAATTTGGACACCTCATGATCCCCATGGGATGTATGAAGGGTGACTTTACCAATTTAGGCCACCCCATGGGGTGCACCGAATTTTCGTAAGAAGTATAACAGATATGTTAAGGGTTAATTTGACTTGAGAATATGTAGATCCCATGAAGAACATGTAAATTAGTTAATTTTATGATTAATATGATAGTACAGATAGTTTTGATTATATGTTGATAATGGTGAAGGGATTGATTGTATTTATATGAAAAAGGGTTAAAATTGGATTAAGGTGAATGTGCCAAATGGATGGTGATTTGTGCTTGATATGCATATGGTTTTTGAAAAAAGGGAAATGATGAATGTGTTACATGAGTTAGCATGTGGAAATGGTTTAATTTGATATATGGTTTAATTTATTGTAATTGGTGAATATAATTAATGAGTTTATGCATACTAAATGGGAATTGGGTTAAATGGTAATGTAATATAAGTGAAAAGGTGATAATGGGTCATGGAATAATATATTTCCCCAATAGAATGTTGTGAATACTAATTTTTTTTATTATATTTTATGTGATATGTGTGGTGCATGGATGTATATATATAAGCATGTTCACATGGCTTGGTCATTAGATCAAGGACTCTGGATCCTCCCCCTTGTCGGGGTAGACTGATTCTCTAACGCCACCCCAAAATGCATGGGTTGGGTAGTCATACTGATGCTCTACGGCCGTAATGGTTTCATTCGATAAAGCTATATAGAGTGAGGCTCCATGGTATGTGGGATTTCTTAATTGTGAAATTTTTATCCCTGGTGAGATAGGGAATTGACTTAATCCTTTGTTCATAGTGATGTAAATGCCTAACTGATTGAAAACATGTTGATAATGAATTAAGTAAAAAAGATGATTGAAATGACGAAAATTATCACTATGGAAGGAAATGGTTAATGTTATGATTGATAAAAAATAGAACTAAAACTTTTCTTTATTTAATTTCCATTTATTTAAGTCTTTAAAGAACTATATTTACTTATTGGATATTTTGTAGGCATCATTGGGGTGACCTATTGAGTTATACTCGCACCCTGAACATTCCTTCATTAGGTAACCGATCAAACATTATGTTTTCATGTCAGGATAAGGGAAAATTCACCATTCTTGGGAGTTGAGTCAATCTAGAGATATAAATAGATGAGGTTCCACACATGGAGTCAGGATCATTTTGGGGATTACACGAGTTATCTTTATTTTGGGTTCTATTCACTTAACAAGATCTAGCATGACATGACATATTTTACTATTGGTTATGGTTTGTACCGAGTTTTTGGAGTTTTTGGTTATGAAATGTTGTTAGTTATTAGTGGTTTCTTTCCACTATCTATTTTATTTATATGTTTTGAATTACTCCGGTAAAGAGGGTATAGCCTCCCCATGTGACTAGCTAGACCCTTGTTAGTAGTCTGAAACCACTAGTGTATGGGGAGGCATGCATGAGGTCATGTATCGACTCAGTCGGGGAATAATTCAGTGACTTCTAGTTCAGGGTTGTTACATGAATCTTGGTAGATATTACATTATCACTGCATTACATAATATTTATTTAATTTTTTAATGAATTGAAAATGGGTTTTAATTTCATTTATTCCAATCGGTATGACCGATGATAATTTATGTTAATTTAAAATATTTTATATCATTTGAATGGTATGTAATTCAATTAATATTTTTTTGTGAAATTTATTATATTAAATTTATAAAATGAATTTTATTTTTAATTCAGTGGAGTAAACCATTTATTGATTTTTTTAAAAAAATATAGTATTAATTGAAATTCAAACAATGTGTTTGTGTGGTTTGAACATGTTTAAAATATTTTACAGTGATTTTTTCTTTTAAAGTGGGTTTATTAACCCTTATGCCTTATATTTGTAACCTTTTTAAAACCCTTATTTATTTTCATATCATTAGATCAATACATTAATAAAATTTAAAATAATCAACATGGGTTGGTCTGTTTGAAATATATGATTCATCCCATGTGTATTGTGTTTTTGAACTCATTAGTGGTTTTGAATGTATTCAAAATAATTTAAAATGGAAAAAAAATTCCCCATTATGTTTCAAATTATGTTAAATAAAATAATTGGTCTCCTGAGTTATAAAGATGGATTTTATAATGGTATGTTTGCTTAAAAATCAAGGAATGTTATAAAATGTATGGATCTTTTGGCATTTTATGAATAATTCATTTTAATAAAATGATATGACACCATCATGATCCCATTATAAATCATGTATTCCAATTTTATCTTGTAGAACCATGAATGAGTGTTTATTATTTATGCTTTTTTTGACCTCTAGTGTAATGAGGAAAATATGGATTCATCATTTTGAGGATATGGGAGGTGATGAGATTATAATATCAAATATTTAATATTTTATATTTAAAATGATTGATTGTTCTCATATCTATTGATATGTCATCATAGACATTAGGGGTTGGGGAATGTGTATTAGGAGAATAATGACCCAACCAAAGTTTACGTTTATTATAGATATTTTCTAACGGATTGAGAGAGGCCATAGAGGTGATGTTTCCCCTATGGTCTAGTGAGAAAATGGGGAGTGGGGACTATGAGTGCTGAGGTAGTTCTAGAGAAATCCAATATGGGGACTGATATAGCATACATAGAACTAAGAAATTGTCAATTTTTTGGTTAATGTACCTACAAACAATTATTCTATTCAAAGTCAAATTAGCACCAATTTGAGAGATCCCATTTGTTAGATTCATGAAACTAGGATCCTTTTGGGATTTTATGCATAATTTTATTATTAATATATTATGACTCATATTTCATTGATTATTATTTTGAACCGTTGTTAATTTTTTTATCCATATTTTTTAACTGACATAGTGCTTTCTTAATATGAGAAATCTTTATTATTCTGTAGTATAAATTTCAAATTTCATAAAATTGATTGTAAATTTTATTAAATTAGGGAAATAATATATATCATTTCAATGTTTTTTTGATCTATATATATAGTGTGTTTTAATGGTTTCCATAAATTTTAAAATATGAATAAAAATGTATTAAGGGGAATTATGATAAAAAAAGTGTTTGGTTTCATTAAAAACTCAAATGTGAGTGGGTTTTAAAAATGGGGTTCTATTAGGATGTGCCTATGCTTTTTATACAACTATTTTTCATATAAATTTGTGTTATTGAAAATTTTTTAATGTGGTACATTGAAACAGTTTTTGACCAAGTGGTTCTTGTCCAAGAAAGGTGTTTTCTAGGTTATTATTTTTATTTATTGTAAAACCATGAAAATTATATTTAATTAACCTATGAAGTGTGATTGTTTGTTTTGGAAGACCATAGGTTTTTTAATGTCTATATTATATTGAATAATACCATATTTATGATGACATTTTAATGAGAGTTCATAGATTCGGACTGTTTTTGAATCCAAATGTATATTACTTGAGAACTATATTTTGAATATCCAGGATCGTATCATTCTGTTTCACTTCCTGGATATTTTGGGGGTTTTGTAGGGTCATATGGTGATTGTTGGTCATTTATAGTCACATTAGAGCTATTTTGTGGTTCTTATATAGCTTAGAGTTATTTTATATTTAATTCATTTGTCTCATCATACTTTTATGCAACATATTATGTATATTAGTTTTAAACATTCCATTATTTATATAAAAATTATATTTCCTCCTTTTGATGATAATTTGTCCTTATATTTTGTAATATTGATATTTCTTATAATTGTTTTCCTTATGTGTAGTGTTTTATAACTATGAAATCATACCCATAGTGATTCATGTGATGACTATGATATAGTTTGTACCCAATAGAGATCGAGAATTCAATTTGTCCCTTTTGGATGACTAAGTTAGGTGTCGGGTTATATGACACCCTAGGTGATCTTTTAAAAATGTTGTATTAGATACAATGATCTTAGTGGGGAAAAGGTTTGGGAATTCTCCACTTTTTTTTCTATGTTTATAATTTATTATTCGGTTATTGGGACTTGGGAGGTAGTTGTGAAAAAAAATTTGTGTGAAATTATTAACCCTAGGCCTATCATTCACATGGTAAGTTGGGAATGTCTGCGAGACTTTGGTTTTTAATTTTATGGTGTTGTTTTATAGTGGTGTGATTCTATTTTTGGCCATGCATTGATACTAAATTTCATGGGATGAGTTTGTTTGGGGGGATTAATCATGGTGATTAGCAAGGAAATGGTAAAATTGGATAGGATTTAGAGGAGGGATAGTATGAATAAAAAATCATACGATATCTAAATGATATATTGTACACAAGTTTTATAGATCAATGAATTATAGGAATATAGTTGTGAGCTATATAGAAAAGTTTGGAACTAATCAAAATCCCTGTAAGTTATTATTTTTGGACCCATAGTATATTATATTTCAAATTATTTGAGGTTAATTAGAATGGTTGGACAATGGTATGTAAGATATGTGACATATATGGATTACCTTTTGGTTTAATTTCATGTTATTCCATTAATTATTCAATTTTTTGGTGATGTAAAATTCATTTGTTTGTCTGATAAGTGTATATCATGTGAAAATTAATATGATTTTAATATGTTGCCTTATAACATGTTTTTTAATGAACGTTGATTCATTTTTTTCTTTATTGAAATATTGTATTTAAATTGAAATTTGGAATAACTTGTGTTTAATTAGATATTTTAATCATCTTCACATAGGTTATTAATATTTGGGATTCCTATTTCAAGGGATTCAAGTGTTTTTCAAAATAATATTTTTACCATTTGAATATATTAAATGGTGTAAGGGACAAGATGCGGTTTAAAAATATTATTTATTATTTTTATTTAGTTTCTAAAAATGAATTTTTTATTATAAAAAACTTAGGATTACATTAACATATGTTTTAGAAATATTTTAAATTAACTAAGTGGAGATAGGTTTTTTGGGTAAAAATGGAAAATGGGTTACATTTTTTTTTGAAACAAGTTTGAATTTTTTTTAATATTTTTTATTGTAAAAACCTACATAATTTTAGAATAAATCACATTCATGTTTATTAATATATTTATATTCATGATAAAAATATTATGTAATTTTTAAATCAAAAAGTAAATAGTTTTAATTAAAAACATCTCATATATATTTTAATTTAAAAGTTTAATTTCCAAATTTTACAATTTTAATATTAAAAAATTATTATAATTGTTTAAATTATAATATAGAAATCTTATTTGGAATATTATTTTTATTTTCCTAAAGTGTTTCATTTTTTCAATGAATACTGAAAAATGCAAAATATTAATTTAAAACTGACTTTTGATTTAAATTATTAATATATCTATATATATATATTGAAATTATTTTAATGTAAAATATGTTCAATTATATATCTATTAATAAAATATGTGGTATGGGAAACATTTTGATATTGAATTTTGATATAAAAACATTATAAACATTTAATCATTTTCTATTTAAAAAATCGCTTCTTTATATTGTATGGGTGATTTAATTTATATTAAATTATTCCAAATTTAAGAATTTAATTTCAATATTTTTATTCCATATTTTCAATTATAATAGTTAATATTTTTTAATAAGGTTGAATTTATTTATTATTATAATAATGAATTATAAAATAAAATAAAATATTTTGGATACAGTTTAAAGCAATGTTTTTTCACATAACATGCACTTGTGTTAAAATTATCATTCAACACATCATGTATTTATATTTGATAAATTGGATTTAATATTTGTAAAAATTAGGATCAAAATATCTAATAAGGGTCATTTTATTTTGGAATTAATGAATTAATTACCTTGGAAAAAAAATTCGATTTGTATAAAAATGTTGTAAAATTGAGATAACATAATGGATAAGGAATAATAATTCTAAAACAAGATTTTTATTGGGTTTTGGTGGGTGTTTCCTGGCCATATAATCCCCTAAATGAATTATTTATCAATTTTTGAGCTATATGAGGTGAGACTGGCCTCCAAATATTGAATACTTCTGGGTGTTTAATAAAATACCACTTAACATCAATAATAAAAGGGAAGTCACTCCCTTAACTTCTTTGTACCTTTTAATACATTTGGATCAACAAATCCCTGACTAAAACACAATCCAAATTCCCCATTCTCGTAATAGAAGATCTATTTTGGTCATAATTACATCCTAAAAATCCATTTGGTGGAAACAAAAGAAGACACTTTAAGAATAAGTAATGTTATTCAATGAGTGTTTTTATTTTTTTCCTCCACCACACCATTAATTTCTTATTAAATAATGACTATATAATAGAATCAATATCATTGAAATAGTGATATGATATTTATTCAATGCAATGTCCTAAATAATTTCCCTCCTCCATCAAATTTATTATGAGATAATTATTTATGTGTAAGAAAGATTACCACCTTGTAAACCAACATCATTAATTTTTACATTACCACCTCTAATGGATGTGTATGATAATATATATATATATATATATTATATATTATATTTATAAAATAATTTTAGCTTTTCATTCATTATATAATATATTACTTTTTTACATTCCATTCCATAAGGAATACTATAACATCGCTTAAGTGTACAGTGCACTATCGTCTAGCGAAGCGATCTGAATAGTTGTTCACTACCCTGTTACATGGAATGATATAAGGGTAATAATGATGAATATATGTGATATAAAACAAATAAATATGATAGTTATTTATCATTTGTCATTATGAAAATATAATATATCATTCTCTCACTTAGTATTTCACTAAATGAACAAATTAAAACGTTGTTCATGTAGGAGGGGACTGCCGTAATGTTGAAGTGATGTGACTTTGTTTTCATCACCACACCACATGGATGATTCATATATAAGTATATTAAATAAAATAATGTGTTACATATTTTATTAATATCAATCATTAAAGATAAAATAATTCATAACGCTCTCCCACAATAATCATTGAAAATTAGGAACATTACTTATGCATGTGTACTACCTATCATCTCAACAATTATAAAATACATAATTTATAAAAACTATATTTCATGTTTGGTATTAAAAGGATAATTAAAGAATAAATATAATAAATATTTCCGTATTATTATTCTGGATATGTTTAAATAATGACCTCTTTTACCATTATCAACCTACCAATGTCGTTTATGAAATATATGGTCAAATAATCCAACATAATCATAATTGATTATGTAATTGTATATAATATAAAAATCAGGGGTATAAAATTAATAATAACCATGAATAAGGTTCTAACTGATTTAAATAATTAAAATCATTTTATTATTTATGATGCTAATTTCAACTTGGGCAAGTATGACTCAAGGTAAGGGAATACATACTAATTTCCTTTCATTGAAGAATATATTGATGTTATCTACCTATACAATATATATGGAGTATATAAACCCATTTGAAATAAAATATCATTGATTTTATAATTGTGAAGGTATTTATTGTTTTATATCATTTTATTAACATTTTCATCTTAGGATTAGAATTTTTCCAATTTGATATAAGACTTTTTTTAATTAAATTCTCTTTTAATGTTTTCCTTATAACACCTATTTTTCAATATCCATGATTTAAAAATATTTTATAAAAAAGTTTTATATTTTCATTAAATATTTATAATTTTAATTTTTTTCTTCTTTTTATGTTATTTTTAAATGTTTTCCAATGTAATTTTGTTATGTTTTTTATTTATAAATTTTAACAAACATCGGAAGGATTAAAATATTCTGAATGTACAATGCAAAAATGAAAATTCCACTGCCATGGCTGTTATATTATTTCTATATTTAATTTAATTATTTTATTTTTCATTTAATAAATACTCATCCTTTCTCTTTTATTTTTTATTTTTCTTATTGAGGATGGTTTTCAAATGAAAATTCTATTTTGATATTGAAAGTGATTTTCATGTGAGTTTAAAAGTGTTTGTCAAGAGTTTAATGATGTAAAATTGAATGAATGGAATGTTTTATTCATGTTTTGGTTCATGGAAAATATATGTGATGGTTGTTACCATATAGAATAGGGTAAGATTATTATACATTAAATGAAGGGTGCACCTAGATAATGCTCAAATGCATTGAGTAGTGATTTTGTTCTCTAAAAAGTTTTTTTAGAAGTTGGTTATACAGTTTTTAAAATTTGTAAGGGTTTTGTAAGTTTTATATAAGGATTATATGAGGTGATTTAACATACTACCAACATTTATTTTTTATAAAATATTATATTATTACATTGAAATAATTTTTTTCAAAAACATAATTTTAATTTTTTTTAAAGAATGATGATTCCATTTCTGGGTAAAAAATTTTGTTTTTATGAAATGGTTTTTATGGTATTTAATGTTATTCACGAGAATAATGGTTTTACTCTTTTTATGTCCCTTAATAATAATTTTATCATCCATTGTTTTTTTTAAAAATCATGAGATTTTAAGATGTGTAAGAGAAAGGAATAGCTCACGTTGAAAGTTGTGATGAGTTTTCACAAAAATAAATCATGTTTTGTTTTAAAAAATTTATATGATGAGAGAAATGGATAATGAGGAAATGTTCCCAAATTATATTATATGTTATATATATATAATTTATGAACTAATTCTCCAAAAAAAATATCTAAAAAATAGTAAAATGCATGATAATGTTGTATTTCTATAAAACTCATGATTACATAATGTTTGAGGCTAGGTCATTATTGATTGATTTAGAGGATTTTTTATATAACATTATTGGTTAGGATAATTTTATTGCAATTAACATGAATTATTTTACCCTATGAATATGTTTAAATGATATTAAATTTTAATATTACCATGTTGCTTCACCTAAACTAGGCCAGTGCATAATGGTTTTTCATAGAGAAAACATGGAATCTTTTTTGAGAAAGCATTGAGAGTAAAATATTATTCCAATTTAACAAGCCCATAAGTTTTCAATATGAAGATAATAGTTTTTCGTAGTTATGGACCAATTAAAACCAGGTATAAATGGTTATGGTATCCTTAATGGAATATAACCCGATCTACCATAAAGGAACATATATATAGTGGTTCATTTCATGAGGAAACATTCTTAATTATTTAGTGGATCATCCTGACCATGTGGTAACTAAAGGATAGTTAAATGTTCTTAGTAAGATATTTTATATATTTTAATGTTCAGAACATCAAATGGTAACTATTTACATTTATTATTTTGAAGGTAAATCTTATTGATGGTGGTCATTTTTTAATAATACTACATGGATTGGGATAAAATTAGGATCTTATCCTTGAAATGTATTTCCCTAAGTATGTTTCACTCTGGAGGGAAAAACTATTCTTATAATTGAGGAAAAAAGATGAATATTATTTGAATTTTTATGAATCCAATTTTACATGACTTTTTTTCTATGCTCCAAAATTGTTTTTGAAATTGATATTAAAATTAAAATATTTTACAATGGAATGAAACCAGGTCTAAAAAATTATTTAGATGATTTATAATTTAAAATATATTGGAATTTTTTTTATTTTTATGATAATGATAATATATTGTTTTTGGAAACTTATTTTCCATGTGACGATGAATTTAAGAAGTTTTCGCTGTAAAAGGTGCTCAGGAAACAAAAATCAAATAAATATGGAGATATGAAAATGAAGTTAACATCTTGAAATAAGTGGGGAAAAAATATCATGGAGAATGTCTTATGAAAGAAAGTAAGTGTTATAGATGAATAATTTTTTGTTATATTGTTTGTGATTAAAAGAAATTTTTCTTGACAATCATTTAAATGGTTAACTGATTTTCATCCATATGATGAGGTGTTTTAGTTTCAATGAGTTGGGTCATTATGATAAAAATTTACCAAATAAAGTAACTAATAATTTAAACCATAATGATCAAAAGAAAAAGGTTGTGGGAAAATAACTTTTTACTATTATGGTTGTTGTTGGGCCATAAAATGAAGTTGTGAATGGTATGTTACATGTGTATTCAAATTATTCCAAAACCCGGTTTGACAATGGATCTTCACATTATTACATTTCATTGAAATATATATATAAATTAGGAGTATCGATGAATGAAAATATGATAAATCTATTCGATAAAAAGCTTCGAGGTATTATTAAAGAAACCAATATTCAGAGGAATATTTTTAATTTTAGTGGGATTGTCTTTCTTGAAAATCTTATTAAACTATCCAGAGTATTGTTTTATTTATTTTTTATATGGATTAGATTTCAATTTATCCTAGTAAGATTGATTTTAGATAAAATAAATTTTTATCCAATTATTCTACGGCTTTGAAGAAATACCAAGAAGCTGAGAAATTGATTTGAGATGGTATTCAGTGTTACATAGCACATAATTTTTAAATATTGAAACTATTAAAATTAGTGATGTCAAAGTGAATGAATAATTGGGTGTTTTTTTATATGATATTATTAGTTTTATTCTTGGTGATAATGTTGAGTTTACTATATACTTACTTTTAGTTTCTAAACCTATTTCTAAACAACCTTATCGAATGGCACACGTAGAAATTATAGAAGTGAAAAAGACATTGAAATAATTATTTTATAATGTTTTCATTCTCCTTTATACATCACCATAGTGTTCTATTTTTTTTATTAAAAATAAATATTGTTTGAGGACACTTTACATTGACCATTAAGTGTTTAATAATAACAAATTTATGAACAAGTATCCATTTCCACATAACGATGATCATTTTTATCGGCTCCAGAGAGCATATTATTTTTCAATGAATTACAGGAGGTTTCTGTACCGTCATCTGAATGTGATGGTGGATGATATTATTCAGACTATATTTCTGATTAGATGTGGTCATTATTAGTTTTTGTTATATCCTATTGTTTTTCTAATACACCGGCTGTGTTTATGGACTATATGAATTGATTTTTCATGAGTTAATGGAAAAATTTTGGTTGGGTTTAATGAAACAATTATGGTGTATTCTAAATGTTAAGAGGAACATGAAAGATACCTTTGTATTATTTTGAAAAAATTAATGAAGTATATAAAATTGGAAATATATTAATAATGAATTTTGGCTATAAAAAAATTATTCCTTAGATATATTTTTTCTATAGATGGAATTACTCCTGATCCTACTAATAAAAATTTATTTTGATGAATGTAGAAGACCCAAAAATAACATAATGAATGATACATATCTTGCATTAGATGGTTAATACCGATGGTTTGTTGAAAACATTATTCGGTTTTCTAGACACCTTACTATATTAACTTGAAAAGGAGTTAGAATAATTTGGATAAATGAATATGATGGTTGTTTTCATGAACATAAAATGAAATAGGTGAATTCTTCAATTTTTTCCCTCAATTTCAAAAATAAATAATGTTTTCAACTTTAGTAATGATTCTTTGAAGGAATAGTTTTTTCCAAATGTATAATGATTAGGTAATTGCATATGCTGCACATCAATTGAATCCTCCAAGGGTCATGTATCCTACACTTGATATTGAATTAAATTCTATATTAATTTCATTTAAAATTTGGATGAATAATTTATATAGATTAATTTCAAAATTATGTAATAATATCAAAATATTTATGTATATATTCACTAAGAAAGAATTAAACATGAGATAAGTAATATGGTTGGTACTAATAACAGATTATTATTTCACAATTCATTACCATCATGGAAAAAAACCATGTGTTTGATGATTTTATTCAAAATTTAATGGTAAATTAATCATCATACAATCAGAACATGACCCTTTGGTTATTTAATTGATAATTTATCTCCTATATGTTTTTGTCTTAGGGGCATAATATGTTTTTTTTCATGTTTTAGTTCATTAGAAATTGTCAAAAATAATAATAATCAAGATCTAAAGGAGGATAATTTCTTAAAATAAATGTTATAATCCATTAATAAGGGTAAGTTTCCATATTTTAATATTGATGAAGAACGTTTTTTATAGGTTGGGAAATGATTATATATTCATTGTGCTTCCCAATTAAATAAAGTGTTATGAAGTGAAGATCATTGTTCTCTATTTTATATTCATCTAGGAAGTACTAAGTTCAGTAGAGACCTTCAGGGGTATTACTTGTTGGGTGGAATGAAAATAGATATTGCGAACTTTACCATTATGTGTTTTACTTGTCTGTCGGTTAAAGTAGAATGATTGTTAACAAAGGGAATGCATCAACCCCTTCTGGTGCTTGACTGGAAATGAGAGAATATATCAATAGATTTCATGGGATATTTCTAAGACATATAGATGTAATATTGTGATTTGGGTTATTATTGATTGATTAGATAAATCTTTACATTTCTATCCAATTCAAAACACTGTATTTTTAGATCATGTTTCTCAAATATATCTAAAGGATATATTCACGTTAAGTGGAGTTCCACTCTCTATTTTATTAGATAGTGATCCCAGGTTCAAATATTTTTGGGAAGGATGTCATAATTTTTTGGGTGCTGAATTAAATTTCCACACAACATTTCATCCTCAATTTTATAGAAGGTATTTGTGAAAAAAATATATAATGAATGATATTCATAATTCTTGTTCAATTGATTTCCATGTATGTTTTTGAAAAAAAAATATTTCATTTAATTTTTATCTTAAAAAAACACATTTGATATAACTATATTTATTTAACCATTTGTGGCATTATATGCAATGTTATTTCATACACCATCATTGGTTTAGTAAATGTATGAGATGGATTATTTGATTTTGAAACCAATGAGAAAATCTTAGACTAGGTAGAAATATTTTTATGATAACTAGATGAATGATATTTCATTCAAAATAGATGACCATGTATTAATCAACGTTTCTCCATGGAAAAGTGTAGTGATTTTTTATAAAATAGAACATAATTTTTTTGGTCATTGGGTCGTATGAAATCCTGGTGAATGTTGGATTAGATTCACACTGAGTGTATTTTTCTCTAATTTTATATCGTGTACATAAAATATTTTATCATTGAATTTTCAAAAAATATGTTCAATATTAATCTCATGTATTGAGCCCAAAATAAGTTAATTAGAAGAGAAAAATTATTATTATGAATAATGTATTGAAATTATTTATTGTGAATAGAAAGGGTTTCATAATTATGTGATTCACCAGGTTAAGGTTTTATGAAAAAACCACATGGTTGAAGACTCAAAATGGGAATGTGAATATGTTATAAGTAAACGGTATCCGTACATGTTTAAAAAGTGAATAAAATTATTGGGGAATAATTTCAAAAATGGGGAATAATGTTATAAACCATTCAAAGATATAATAAGACACATTCATGTATATTAATATATTTATAATCGTTATAAAATTATTAAGTAATTTTTAAATTTAAAAAAGAATATTTTTATTTAAATAATTTTTCATAAGTTTTTATTTTTTTGTTAAATTTCTTAATTTATGAATTTTATTTTGAAAAAATGAATATCAATTCTATAACTAAAAAATAATAAATATATTTGGTTAAAATTTTTGGATTATTTAATTGTTTCATTTTTTAATTTAATATAGAAAAATATAAAATTGTAATATAAAATTTGTTTCTATTAAATTATTTAGAAGGCTTTGTTATATTTTTTCATTGGTTTTAAAGTAAAATTATTTATATTATATATCAATAAATTTATTTTCTATTGGAATATTTTTCTTTTTGAGATAATATATAAACACTTTTATACTTTTAATCATTTTCTCTTTGAAACCCCCTTTTTTCACAACTATCAGATTATTTTTTAAATCAAAATTCTCCCAATTTTTTTAATATAATTTCAAAAAATGGATTATATAATTGGAATAATAATAATTAATATTGGTTAATAATTTCTACAAATTTTTTCGTCATAATAACTAGTATCAAAAATAAAAACTATTTACTATTGTAATGGTTAAAGGCGGTGTTTTTCACAATAAATGTGCTTTTGTTAAAATTAATTTTCAACACCTTTTGGTTTCTTTATTTGATAAATGGGATTTAATTTTTATAATTAGTAGATTAAAATTATATATTATATATCATTTTATTTTAGACCTAACTATTAAATAATCTAATGTAAAAAATTATTATCATGGTGGAAACTCAAGATGTAAAAGGGAGTAAAGAGAAGGGATAAAGAATGAAATTTCATAATCATTTTCATTTTTAGTAGAGTTTTTTCTAGACCATATCATACCTACAATCCATAATTTATAAATTTTGGAGACACATGATGTGAAATTTAATACATCATTTATGTGTATGTCAGACTACCACTGAAAAACTGATCGAATAACCAGAATCATTATCCTCTTCTAACATATGGTTTATAAATACATAATTCATATATATGATGGAAAATTATCTCACAAACTAATTTCATTCATTTTTATATTACAACCTCTAATAGTTTGGTTTTATTATGGATATAATGTATATATATGATATTTATAACATAATTATACCTCTAGTTTCATAATGTAAAATATAAATTTTTTATATTCTTCTCTATGGTATACAATAACATCACTTGTGTTTATATTACAATACGTCCACACTAGGTGCTGTGATTCATTCGTCCCTAAAGTGTTACAATGTTTGGTAATAAGGGTAAATATAATGAATATATGTTATAAAAAAGGAGTTTTTATTATATTCTGGACATATTAATCATTCAAAAAATATAATGTATCATTTTATCTCTTGATTTTTCACTCTCCAAATAAATGATATCATTGTTTTTGTATGTTTGGACTACCTCCTTTATGATGTGATATGAATCCAAATTTACCACCACACAAAACAGATCATATATATAAGTATATTGAATGAAATAATATGGTATATTTCATATTATTTTCATTTTGTAATGATAAAATATTACACACTCTATTCCATAATGATCAGTGAAAAATGGATATGTTACTCATGTGTTTGATTGATGTACCATCTCTATGATTGTAACAGAATTCATTTACAAAAACAATATATCTTGATTGGTAAAAAATTTATAAATGAAATATATATATATATATATATATATGACAAATATATCTTGATTATTATTTTTGAGATGGTTAAATAATGACATCATTAACAATAGTCCACACAACAATGTAATTTCTGACATATAAGATGAATATGATTAAAAAATCTTCCATAATATTAATTGATTTATTAATAATATGTTCCAATTTAATAAGTAAAAAAATATTAATTAAAATGAAAAAGGTTATCAATAATGTAAATAATTAACATAGTCAAATTATTCATTAAGAGAAAGTGACATGTGGAATATCATACTCCATGCAATGGGCTTCATCCCAATTTCCATTCATGGTGGCATATTTGGAAGTTATTCACCTATACACTTTTACGAGGTGTATATAAAGTCCATTTGGCATGTTATGTAATGAATTTTTCTATTTTAATGTTATTTATAGTTTTTTATAATATATTCATTCATGGGTCTTATGGTTAAAATATTTGAAATGTGATAGTGTTTTTTAAATAACTTTTGATATCTGTATTCCAAAACTATATTTTCTATATCGATGATTTAAAGTGATTTTATGGATATTTTTATATAGAAATAAAATATTTATAAATTACATATTATTTTTATTTTTTAATATATTTTTAATGGATTTCAAAAAGAATCTTTTTACATTTTTTAAATGTTCGTTTTTGACAAACAATAAAGGTATTATTGAATTGTAAATGAAAATATAATAATTAATATTTCATCTTCCATTTCCACTATTTAATTTCTTAATTAAATTTCTATATTTTATGATTTCTTTTATTGAATAAATAATTTCATTTTGTTCTGTATTTTGGGTTTCAAAATGGGGGTTAAATGAAAATGTTATTTTGATATCTAAATGTTATTTGCAAATGAGTGTAAGAGTTTTTTAAAGGGTTAATAATTAATATGTGAAAGCATAAAATGTTTAATTAATATTGTTGTTCTTAGATATTATATATGATAAATGTTCCATGATAGCTCTATGTAGGTCCATTATAGCTTATAGGATAGATGTACCCATATATTGATCCAATGCATTGAGTAATGATTACTATTTATGGAGAATTATATTTTATGTTGGTCATGTAGTTATTGAAATTTTCAAGGGTATTCTAATGGTGCTGTAAGGTTTCTATGATATTATATCTCAAGGTATCTATATGAATTTTCAATCTATGATAATGATTTTTCATGGAAATAATTCTATTACAAAATTTAATATATATTATATTTTTTATAAATCATAATATAATTGTTGGGATAAAATATAAATTCCTATGAAATTTTATTAACGGGATCTCATGTTTGTCACTGGACTAAATTTTTTCTTCTCTTTATGTCCCTTTCTAAACATATTGTTCATATCTAACATTTTTAAGATATTTTTTATAGATTTTCTACATAATTAATTGAAATAAATAGGTCATGTTGAAATTCATTAATATTTCTCATATAATGAAATCAGGCTTTTTTAAAACATTTTCTATAGAGGTGAAAATTAATACTTATTGGAATTTACCACTTCATGTTGTATTGTTTTTTATGTATGATTTATGACTGAATTATCTAATATGTAAACCATAAAAGATAATTTAATGTAATAGAAATAAATATTTACATAACACTCAGTATAATGTAATTCTTTGGCTGATTCCTTATACATGTTATAAAAAATAGGGTATTTGGATCTCTTTCTTTTTCTAGGTTATATTTAAGAGGTGTGTTTTGAAAAAACTAAGCTTATATTATTAAATGATGTGATTTGATATTTTCTATATTGTGTTTATGGAAATTATTTTTGTTTATATAGTGTTAAAATTGAGTTATGATTGCGCCATGCATTGTTAAATTTAATCCTCCCAGAATGGTCTGAAGTAGAAAAATGATGTTGTATATGATTTTTTCCCTCATTTTGATATTAACAGTTCCCAATTTCTAAATGGTGTTTAACTTTTATACCTCTAGATGTGGAATTACCTTTATTTATTTGATTTTATTTTATATAGTGATGCATATAGAGAGAATTTAGGTCTAGTTTTATATACTGAGGAGTACGTTTTTAGGGTTAGAACAATGTGGTTCAAATTAACTTAGAGTCACTTGTGTGTTCTTTGGTTGGGATTGTATATTTATTTATCATTGAAGAATATGATTATTTATGGAAGATTAGCCTTAATTATCAGTATTATTAAGAGTTTATTATTGTCTCTTTCAGATGACAAAACATTATAGGATTTATGATTATGGAGTTTATAGTGGTTGGGGATTGACGGAAACTATGTTGTTATTTTCATTGGGGATACCTTTGATTCCAATTATGATTGGTGGATATTTTGGGAATATTTTATACCAAAACTGTTTTCAATCCCTTTGTTGGAGTGCACCATGGGATGGGTTTTTCAAATATTAGAAATGATTGGAGCATATAGTGAATACATGGGTACCTGTGGATGTTTTTTTTTATTTTAGTTGGATTGTGTTTTCAATAACATTGTGTATTATACTAGAATAACTATGTTAAATTATTCCATTGAATTTTATCTAAACACCATCAAATTTTGGTTTTCATGCTTAGGTTAGATCCTTGTGATTTATTAACAGGGGATGTATCTTGGTTGATGCACTTCATATTTTGTGACTCCATGTATTTGGTTACCAAGTACAGTGTATTCTATTGGGTATTTATATCACATGTATTAGTGATGGATATAACATATGGAATATTATAAATTAAATTGGATATTTTAGTTATTTAGTTACTTGATGAATCCTATTGTTTATATAGAAGTTAAGTTTATTTTGTGAACCGTTGAAGGGGAATTATAAATGATTGGAAAATTAATTTAGATCTCAACAATCCAAGAGGCTCTCTGTGATCATTTTATGATCAATTATTCATCATGATTTCATATGGAAGGTTTTTATTATTTTAGTATTCATCGTGTTTTATAGGAACAATCCTGTTAATATATATTTAATTTTAGATTTTGTTCATCATTATTATCTTCATGGACGTGATAATTTTTGGGGGGTAGAATGTGGTGTGGTGGGGAGAATTTTGATCGCCCACTATGTCACCATGGCGTTTTTATTAAATTATTTACTGAGTTAATAGTTTTTTTCTATTTATAATGAGTTTTAGATAAAAACATGGATAAAAGGGGGTTTTAATTCTTTTAATTCATATCATTTTTGGATTCGAGGAAACTTTGTAACTATCCATAATCAGTAGGGTTTTTTTTTCAATTTGTTCAATTTAGAATTCTTATGAATTGGAGGTCCATTAATTGTGTCAATGTTAGATAAGTACAAGTGTAAAACATTTGGGTTCTTATGTTCATGTAGTGTTATCCCATTACTTGATTGTGATTTGGAAAACCATGCAATAAATTTGTATATTGCTTATATATTTTTATAGTTCCATTTTACATGGATTGAGTACTATTTTTCAAACCACGTAACAACCATAGGTAAATATGTCAACTGAGTTTTAGAAAGTTCTAGACCTTCAAAAAAATTATTCTATTGTTATGATAACCATTATTTCATGTAGGTTCATCCATGTTAAGTACCTATAGTCCCCTATATCTCAAAACAATTCTCTTCCTAAAACAATTCTATCTCTCATAAACCCAAATCTCTTTGTGTAGAAATTTTACTATTTGGTTTGGTATGAATCATGGTGATATGTATGAATAGGGGTCATAAATGGGACAACATTGTTACTGTGTTTGTACCCCATTGGAAGTGAAAACATTCTTCATAATCGTCATTGAACTGAGTTAGGTTTTTGATATAATTACATTATATTACATGCCATTAAATTCTAGATGGATTGATAATGGATATACATTTTTATTATACCTGTATATAGGACCTATTTTGGGAAAATTAACTTTCATGTACCTTTAAAACCGTGGTATGGGGTATAATTCGATTCCAAGTGATTGTGAAAATTCTTAAAAGGATTTTAATTAATGATATTTTTTATGTTCAAAGATGAGTAGTGGAATTAAATTTTAAACAATGTTTTTAGGTTTTGAATGTTTTCAGACCATGTGTTTTGATATGTTAAATTTTTTCACATGGGATGATCAATATTTAATGGGGTGATTTAGAACTTCTGAAATATATATAAAACATCATTCAAAATATGATTTATTTTCCTATCAATGATATGACATTTTTAAATCTATTGATACATTAAAAATGTATTTATTTGTTTTAATGGGGTGATTTATCCAATATGAATTATGGTTTGAACTTATTAGTCATTTATAATGTTTAAAATAGGTGTTATAGTTTCATTTGTGTGTCTAGTTGATTTTAAATATTGTTTTAATATTGAAAAATATTCTCATGAGTGGATTGAAAAGAATATTTAAAATGATATTTTATATTTGAATTAAAACAATGATTTAAAATAGATATCATATTTTGAATTTTATGAGGAATGTGTTTTCATAAAATGTGTTGAGCCTCCCATGATCCACATGTGAATCATGTATTTACATGGTGTCTTGTAACCAAATTTTGGGGTGTTTATTATTTATATATTGGAATATGACTCAAGAAAGTTGAGTAAAATTGGGATGCATTATTTTGGGATTACGGGAGGTGAGTCATGTTTCACTTAAAATGTTTTTTTATATACAACGATTTATTATGATCAGCTCATTTTAAATGTCATGTTTGAAATTGGGAAAAGGAAGTAGTGGTGTAAATAATATATTCCCTAGAATAAATTGTATTTTATTATGAAATTTTTCACTAAGATTGAGAGAAACCTTATAAACCATGTTTTCGCCTATAATCATGGGAGAACACAGATTGTGGGGATTGATAGAGATCATGTGGGTATTGAGAGAGCCTAGTTGGGGACTAAGATAATATAGAGAGGACTTAGAGAACTTCAAATCTATCTACACACTATGTTCAAAGATAAAATATGATTATTAAAATTCTTAAATGTTTGTTAGATACCATCGGTTATATCCACGAAACTATGATCCTTTTGGGATCATTTTTGGGTTATTTTATTTTTTATTTATTGTGTAACAAATTTCCCAGATCTTTGTTTAGAAATTATGTTCCTAATTTTCTTACCTGTTCTATTTTACATGACATATTTGTTTTTTACTATTCCCATTCTTCCCTCTTCATGTGGTTTTCATTTCAAATGTGTGAAAAGGGATTTTTCAATGTTTTTAAAGAAATAAATTTATGTTTGATTTCAATGTATTTAAAAACTATTTTAGTAATGGGTTTTAATGATTTATTTTAATTTAAGAAGTTTTATTCAAATGTACTTTGGATTATTTAGATTAACAATTGTT
Source organism: Viscum album (assembly GCA_963277665.1). NCBI lineage: Eukaryota > Viridiplantae > Streptophyta > Magnoliopsida > Santalales > Viscaceae > Viscum > Viscum album. The sequence goes on from OY728164.1 coordinate 213,704,266, forward strand.
TTTTTAATATCTAGAGTGCATGGATTATTAAAACAATTTAGGGAAATGTTCATATATTTATAGAAATATTTGTTTTCAAGGATTTTTTTGAAAAACCCCAAGAAAAAAAAAGAAATCCTATATTAAATTTTATAAAATGTATATAAACAATTGGTGATCCAAAATTGGTTTTGATGTGCGAGATTAAATCCATTTTTTAAAAATAGGTATTTTCCAATGAAAGTTTTTATTCTAGAGATTTTGTATATTTAATGATAAAACTGTTAAAAGAGTTTAAAGCACTTGTTTTTGGGTTGTTTTTGTTTTGTGTATCCTATTTAATATTTTTTATATTTATTTTTTTTAACAAGAACATTTAGGATGTATTGTGAAAGTGACTATATAGATTTGATAGGTTATACTGACTTACTATGTCATTATCTCACTCTTATATTTTATAAAATATGGTTTCCAAGTAATTTTTTGTAACTAATCTTTTGGGGAAGTTAAATTGTTAGATTCTGAACAAGGGTCATGAAGTGTATCATTGTCTGTATTTTGAGGGTCTTCATTAACATTACGTTTGTTCTTATATTAATATATTTTTCTGTTATACATTGAAGATCTGGATTAAGTATATTTAATTCATCTATTGATTTACTTATAAATTAGATGAGTATCATTATTTCTTTATTTGGGTATGATTATATTATTTTACCTAGTTATTGAATTTATTCATATTTATGAAGAATATATTTGTATGAGGGTTAAATGATTTCCAATGTGCTTCATGTGATTCTAAAGCACTATTTGTCAACCCATGGAGATTATGAATAACGTTGGGGGATTGTGGATGATTGGGTCATGTTCAGGATGAGAATAAACCATGGTAATGTTTACTACAAATTATTCATAGTAAGGAATGATGTGGGTATATTTTTACAGAACCTATCCATGATACAATGATTCATGTTTGTGAATAAATATGGGTAGGGTGTTCTGTTATATTTGTGAAGGGAGTGTCAATATAAAACCCCGATTTCTTATGAATTATTATTATTTTAAATAAATTAAATATGTTTGGTGGAATGTGTTACACAAAACAAGATTTAAAAATATCATTAATTTCAACCAAGTGTTATCTTTCACTAAATGTAACACTAAGTTATCTTCTGTGATACACAACACTGTGTTTTAACAAAACATCAACATATTACTAATATAGTAAATTAAGATTGAATGTAAAAACCTAAGCACTAGAATTATAAAATTTTATATTTATAAATATATTTTAAATATAAACTATAATGGTTTTACATAAAAAAATATTCAAAAAAATATATATTTTTTATTAAAGTATTCATAGGTTCAAAAATACTATTTTCTCAAACAAATGTTTTTATATATTTTTTGAAATTGAAAATTTAATTATCAACATATATAGAAAATGAATCTGAAAAAAGACAATATTTTTGAATTCTTTATGTCAAAACTATCGTAGGATGAATATTTGGTATTTTTATCCATTGTTTGTTTTTTATTAGTATTGAAAATTTCACGTTTTAATTGAAAATCACATTTACGTTTAATTTATCTATAATTATAAATAATATTTTAATTTTTTTAAGTTTAATTATTTCAATTATACATATATGAATCCATTTTAGTTCATTATAATTAATTTTGTATTTAAATTGAATAAAAAATGGTGTAAACTATTGATAATGCTTTCTTTAAAACCCAATATTTTCATCAGATAACCATGATTAAATTTCAATGAATTTTGTAAACTTATGTTATTATAATTTTGGAAATTGGTTTACATATTTTGAATTATAATATTTTGTAATTTCTATTATGGTAATATTAATTTTTTACCATAGTGATTAGTGAATGAAATTAATATTTATTAATTCATTTAAATTAAAAACAAATTTACATAGTAGTTAAACATAGAATATAATGACTAAAATGACCTAAAACATTTATATAACCCATTTTATGGAAATTTTTTATATTATACTTTTTGGGCTTGATAATTTGTCATTATTGGTTTTTGGTGAGATGAAAAAACATGGGTGGAATTGTCTCTTACAATAAAATTCACGTGTGACAGTCACATATATTATAAAAGGATAAACCATATCCCATACCTTCACATGATGAAAATAAATTATTTCATCCAATAAATTCCATAAAAGAACTTAAAATATTCCCTTGACTCGCCCTAGAATATTATTTTTGGGCATAAATCCATTCAAGGAAGTATTTATTTCAAACCTAAGTATGATACTTGAAGAAAGGAAAAATTAATCAACAAGTATTTTTTTATTTTTTCCAAAAACCACATCATGTATTATTATACCATGCTTATATAGTAACCAAATTATTTTCAATATAAAAACATATTTTTATCTTAATTTTACAGCATACAACATCAAATACTTTCATCAATTGGTTTATGAAATCATTGTTCATGTGTGTGGAAGACTATCGTCTTATGAACAAGTGTCATTCATTTTTACATTCAGATGTCTCAAAAATGGTTACAATGGTGGATTAAATTTTTATATGCGATATATATGGTATAAATAATATTATTATAATATTATAATAGTTATATCCCATGTCCATTTTGGTTTTCCATTTTTGGGACTATGATAATATCGGTCTTGTGTATGGAGGAGTACCACATCGTGAACAGATGTGATTAATGGTCACATTAATATTAATGTATTAACGATATATTTAATAAAATATGTTTTATATATATATATGAAACAAAAAAATATTATTATGTGTTAATGTTTCATATACTATTCTTTATCTCAATCTAACAAGAAAATGGAAGCAATGTTCATGCGTTCATACGAACTGACATCACCATGAACAATGATTTTTATTTCCCTTCATAAAGATTATTGATTAATATAAATACATATATATTTAATTTATATGATATTTATATAATGTTTTAAATTCAATATATGTTCATATAATGATCCAAATAATAGAACAAAATAAATTCAAAACATATATGAAAAACATAGTGGTAATTACCTGAAATGAATCTTTAACGTGGAATTTTTAATAAAATGGTAATATAAAGTCATAATAAAATGATATATGGTAATATATATATGAATATGGTTATATTATAGTATTATAATGAACATATATTTATAATAAATTTTTTTTAATGAGTATGAAATAATTTAAAGCTTATGTTAATGGGATTTATAGTCTCAGTTTAACTTCTGAGATACTAATTCAATATTAACCACTCATTTCTTTTATGTAGTGTATATATTGGCCTATGATATGGTATATAATAAAACTATATAATTTAATTATAATATATGTTACCATTTATATTATTTTTTTATAGTGATTACGATCCAAAAAATAATCATGAAGTAGGGGATTCTTATCTGAATTTTCCTTCTCCGAGATATATGTTATGTTATTCACCTATAATATTTCCCAAGGTGTTTATACATACCATTTAACATGTAATAAAAATAATTTTTTCATAATACTGATATTTTATGCTTCATAGTATGTTATACCGTCAGGGTTTTTATGACTTAAGGATATCAAAATAGTAATGATTTAATGTTCCAATCTCATCGTTTATCAGGGATATTTATGAACAAGTCTGTAGGGTTAAAATATCATGATTTAACTCTCAATAATTGTCATGAAATTTATTATATGATCCTTATAGATGATATATTCACGTAATGGTGCCATTTTTTCACTCATTGGTAAATAAAATTATTAATAAAATGTTTTTATGAAAATACAAATTTATATCTCTCTTCAATGGGAAATCTGGTTTTTTTTCAAAACCATGTTATCAAAAATGATTTAAAATTTTATTATTACTCCCTCATGATTTTTGAAATACATTTATACATATGTTTTATTGTTTTTAAAAAAATAGTGTAATTTTCAAGTCATTTTAAATACAATCCATATTTATATTTTAATAAAAAATTTCCAAGTAATCATCATTTTAATGTATACAACATGAACCGAATTTTTTGACTTCATCACAAATCATTACATTGAAGATTAATTTTTAAATTTTGAAAGTTATTTTCAAAGAAAAAGTTTTACAAAATGTTTTATATTTTAAAAATCATTTTATAAAAAAGAAATTATATTTTCCTCAAGAAATGTTTTAAAGTATTAACCAGAATCATTATTCATATAAGGTGAAATCTATTGGTGTTACCTATTACTTACTGTGGATATGATGAAAATATTTTATTTCTTAATGGTTTCTGATTTTATGGAATAATGTTTTTTAAACCCATTTATCTTCCACTGGTTATAACATGAAGATAATTTTAAAAAACCCGCTTCTTTTAACGAGTTATTCAACAATATATTTATATTTTTCTTAGGATACGTTATGATGAAATGATTATGATACTCATTTCATTTCATGTTTTATGATATCGTTAATTTTTTTTATTTTAGGGAACACATAAAATATTGTTTTTATTGGGATATGGGTGGGACCTATAACTCCCTCCAATGAAATGGTTAAATATTTATATATATCATAAGATAAACACGGTTGGAATGGTGATTAAAACCATTATAGTATGAAAAAACTCTAATGAATAGTAAACATTATTCAGTAATACATTGCTAGAATGAGGAGTAAACTCGGTATATTAAAGGTGATTATCCACCATTATAGAATTAGAAATGACCCATAACCAATATAGAAATGGTTTACTATTCTTTTGTGTATTCTATAAATTCCATGCCTTATACAAATTTTTTCTCAAATAAATCAGGTTCTTTGATTATCATATGATTCATGTCTTATAAACTACAAATATTTATTCATTATCTCATATATATAACCTTTGATATACATGGTATGGTTTTCAAAGAATATTCTCATGTTCCTATAACCTTATTGTAACACCCTACAGATTTAAAAATAAATTTATTGTAGAATGTAACACACATAACACTAAGTTAATACTAAAGAACACTTTTTTATTAAAATTATTTAATTATTATATTTATATCCTTTCAATGAATTGTTATTTAACTAATTCTGTGATTTGAATTTTGAAAAATAGATAGACACAGTAGCGATTAGTATGACATTTATTGTTTGATATTTTCAACTTAATTTTATGTTGAATAGTAAGATGGCCCTTTTCAATAGTAATATCAAGATTATGAATAGTAATATGAACCTTATGAATAGAAACATCAGCAATTAAGTTATAAATTAAATTTCTGCACTTTATGAATGAATGTATGATATAATATCATAGTATAAGTAAATCAATATTTTAAAAAATATATAAAGTTAGTGTAGGTATTTTTTAGGTCATAAATATTTATTTGTAATTTTATATTTAATAATTTTATTTAAAAGAAAATATATTATCATAAAATTTATACATAAATTAATATTTTTTTCTCTTTATTTTAGTATACATAATGAGACCTTAGTTATTTTTTTAAACTTCGATAAAGATGGATATAAATTTAAAATCTATATTTTTCAAGTAAATAATGATTTTAATTAGAAATTAACTTTATACTATTTAGAAATTTATCTTCATAAATGGTAGTCCATTTTTTAATTGTAATCTTCAAAAAATGATTGGTGTGAATTTTTGGTATTTTTCTAAAATACTTGAATTTTTGAGGAATAATAAAATAAAAAAATTTACAGTTTTTAATTATAATCTAAATACATGAAAGTAATAATCATGGATTATCTGAGAACCAAAATATAGACCTCATATTCCATATTTACTTTATCTTTCATATTAATCAAAACTATTCTTTGTCTTGATTCAAATAGTAAAAAAATGAATAAAATTTTCAAAAATCACTCCTCCCCCAACTATAAAAACAACCCCTCAACACCTCTTCTCTTCAGTCCTCTATGACTTTAAGATTGTAAAATTTTGTCACAAATCATCTTCCCTAGTCTCTACCCAAATGGAGGAGATCGTGGTCTTTCCAAAATAACGCAACCCCTTTTGTTAAAGAGGTTCTCAAGGAGGGATATTCAAGAGGTAAAATCATCTTCCTTTCCCTTTTAAATATTTACATGTTCTTTTATTTTATTATTCTTCCCTAACCTACAATATCCAAATAATAATTATAAATCCAGTATCATAAACATATGGAAATGATATCACATAAATTAAATATCCATCATCAATCTCTTTACTTAATATATTTTATTTAAAAAACTAAATCAACATCTGGGATGTGCCCATTTACAACCATCGTGGACAACGAACATTAATTATTTAATTTACCCTTCAAATAGGGTCATGAAACCATTTTTTTGGTTGAAAGAGATTATAAAACATTTTGTATCTCTTATTTAATTTTCTATTACCATTATATATATGATATTAAAAAATATAACAAAACTAGTTCCTTGTGATCGAAAAATCTTCTAAAATTAAGTTAAATGATTTTCATTAATTATTCTTCATCGTATATGGGAAAAATAATGAATAATACTAATTATAATATTGGTTGTTTATTAATAAAGTGTAATTCCAATTCTGGATAATTATACCAATTTTACGTGAACTTCATTTCTTATAATTGAACGAACTGATCATGAAATCAAGGACACAAACACTCTAGAACAACCGAATTCAATCGTACTACTTATCAAAAAGGATATAAATGAAAATAATAAAATTACAAAAAATAAATTACATATATATATAAGGATTTAAATTAAAAAATTATTTTATTTAATTTTATTATAATAGTCTTAATGGTCTAATGTAGAACACATTCTGACATTTGGTAAGGGTTTTTACTCGAACCTCCATTTTCTTTTAGGTTACTCCAATTCTTCCTGATAAAAAAGCCATATTCAAGGGAATTTCTCAAATTATTACCTATTTTCAATAGCACTATATTATCTGTTTTAAGCCACCATTATTTGATTAAATCACTCATTTTATTATGAAATAACTAACATATTTTACTTTTGGTTTTATAAAAATATTTTTTGATAATAATTCCTCCTTTCAATGTAAAAGTGTATTTCTCTCAAGAGTTGCTCGATGATTTTTTATGTGTATTTTCATGTATTTTAAAAATATTTTTTATTATTATTTATAATTAGTTTTAATATTTTATGATATCATCTACCATATTTTATATAATGTTTTATGATTAGTTTGAATGTGGATGTTCTATCATGATATCATTCACCATATTACTCTAATGGGATAGTGTTTAGGTTTACTGATTGGTGAAAGGTATTTACATTTTCTATGATAGTTTCAATATGATTTTATATGTTGATTATGTTTCATTTACTTCATATAAGAAATTAATTGGACTTAGTAAGTGATCATTAGGTCCCTCTATACCCCTCTATGATTCAATAGGTCTCATGATACAAACTATAATGGGGTTTTACTCATTAAGTATGGTGTCTTGGACAATGCCTTAATGGTATGATTAATACGTACAACTTTACAAATTCCATAATTATGATACTGGTAGTTAATATCCCTTGTGATCATTTTACTAGTAGAATATAAAATGTAAATTTTTTTTGTGGAATTACTTATTCATTTTATATTCGTACTGTATTTTTATCAATATTATATTTTAATTACATGTGTTCTTTAGTTATTCATCATGTATTATTATTTATTATTCTATTGTATTACTTATCCTTAATGAGAATTTGACCTCACCACTTTCATATTTTTATTTTTCCCCAGGATTACAAGATGGCATTTTTGAATGACATCCAAATATAATTTATAAAAATAAAAGTATATCCAAAGGAGTTTCTATGATTTATTTCATTTCATGTTTTTAATGTTGAACTTTTGTATGTATCTAGTTTTCCAAACCTACTAAACTATTATGTCCATCAATATGTGTCTATTTTTTATATTCCAATATAATAAAATAATGCACCTGCTTTAGGCTTTTGGGGTCCATTCGTTATATTTGGTATCCTAGAAAGTTTAATAGAATCCTTGGAAAATAGATTTTAAAAACCTAGATTAGTGAACAAAACACTAAGATAGACATTGAGGATAATCTTAACATAACATCCTAGAATTTTCGTAAGGAATATATTATGTGTATTTTACTTGAAATACATCCTCATCTAGATACTATAAGTTGAAGTGGTTCTGGAACTGATTTACCTAGGGGTAACAAATCTGACAAAGTGTCTCAGTCTTGACTTAGGGTAACCTCATATATGAAAGCGGTCATTACTATGCACCTATTTTTATAGTCCCGAGGGAAAAAATTTGGATAATTCGCATTTTCAATACAAGACATAATGAATGATTTAAATGTAAACATTTTCTCAAAGAAAAAATGAATATGACTATGAGATTAACTGTGTGTTGGATTGAAATTTAAGTGAAGTATTTTTGTAGTTGATATTATACATTATGAATCATAACCTAATATAGTGTATTCCATTATATAGAAATGGCACTTAGTTTATCGAATGTAAACTAAATGAACTCGTGTATCCAATGTTGGGATTTTCCTTTAATGGAAGATAATAATGTTGGTTTTGGAAGTGATACTAGTGCAGAAATACTTATAACTATATAGGGAAAACTAACTCAGGTTATGAATAATAAACATACCCATATTGATAATCCTGAACCAAAATGTAGAGGAGAAATGATAGTCCACTTTATGTGACAACATCCTCCATCATTCAATAGGAATATGAACCCATTTATAGCGGAGTAGTGGATAATTTCTTTTGAGAATAAATTTCCCACCTTGGGAAGTAATGAATGGGAGAAGGTTGTCATGGAAGTTTATCATCTGTCAAGATATATTGATCAATGGTAGTTGATGATTGAAAATATCAAGGAGGAGGAATAGATTAAAAAAATGGAATGAAGGTATTTTAATGAAGTGTTTATAGAAATATATTTTCCTCATGAAGAGCTACTATATATAGAGAGGATATTATTGAGTATATGATAAAAAGTGGATAAAAATGATGTGATGTATATAGAAAAATTTTCAATGATAGAAAGAAATTATTTATAATACATACATAATACAATGATTAAGATTTATTGATTCTTTTAATGGTTTAAAATCATTTTTCCGAAGGGATTAAATGTCCCATAATTTCATATCATATAAAGATATAGTCTCATGTTCTATAATGGGAAAAACTATATCTGAATTTTTGATATTAAAGGAATGAACTAGAATAAAAGGGAATTTGAACACTCTAGAAAAGAAAATAAGGAAAATAGGAAGAAGGAATGAACTGATTTTCCATCCTATGATAATTTTGGGAAGAAACACACCGATACTTGCCTAAGGAGTATATGAGTTTTTTACCAATGCAAAGGAAAATACCACCAAGCCTGTGATTGTAAGGGATGGAATGGAGATACCAAGGTTCAATGATAAGATTAAAAATATATGGGATATTATTAAAATTATTGTCCTAAAGATCAAGAAAACATTCCCCAATAAAGGATAAGAGAGAAAGGCCATTCTTATGCAGTCATATTATCAATGTATGAAGCTTAGAATGATGTGGTGGAAGGTGTTTTAATTATTTCCTCAAACATATAAAATAATTTATATGAGTTCGGATCATCAAATTCTTTTATATATTATTAGTTTTCATTGAAAATTATATATTTATCTTTTGATTTAATAAAGGATTTGTTGGTCAAAACTCCTAAGAGAAGTCTCATTGCAACAATGCTGAGTTGATCAGTCTCCCTTATGGAACATAAATGTTCTTTAATTGATGACCACAATATTATAACTATGAATGGATTTATATAATTCTTGGTACATATTGGATTTTAGATTATGATTTGAAAATCAATTTCAAAAATAAGAAAGTTACAATTTTTTAGAATGACATATAATCCCTTATCTTAAGAGAAGAAACCTTGTAATTTGATTATTATCTAGATCCACCCCCAATATCTATACTGAATGATATTATTGAGAAAGAGAAAAAAATAACTATGAGAGAGAAATGAAATCTTAATATTGAGTAAGTACTTATTATATAAAATTACATTGATGTGTTTCCATATGATTTACCTAGACATCCTCTGGAGTGAGAATGCGAGTTCTCTATTGATTTAATATTAGGTTCAATAATTATTTCGAAGACTCCTTACATAATTACTGATATATAATTAAAATAACTAAAAAAAACTGGACTAATTGATTGATAAAATATTTATTGACCCTACTGTTTCTCTATAGGGATCCATTATCTCTTTTTTAAGAAGAAAGATGGATCCATATAGCGACCCATGAATTTTTTTACATTAACATTACATATATTTTAAGGATAAAAAAATAATAGCATTACACATAGAGGATCCAAAGTTTTAGTATCTTGGGAAAACTAGGACCATACATTACAAATACAACATCAAGCGTAAACATTTATTTAATTTCTTCTTCACTAGATTCTTAGTGGCACTTGTCCTCTCCTAAGTAGATGTAGCCACCTGAGGATATACATCAAAAGGTGTGAGATAGAATCCCAGTAATAGGATAGATAAGAACTATATATCCTGGGTTGAGCATAATCATAACACAGGAAAAATATCATGAACATGAGAGGATCATAAATAATATCCTTGAAATGTGGCAATTATTAAAAATGAAACATCATGTCTTAGGGGTTAACTACCACACATACTTGTGAACCAAGCTAGATTATTCTTCACACATAATTTCTCATTTACCCATGATATTCATCACTTTACCCAATTCATTGGAGTACTATATAATTCCGGGCGCACCCGTTGCATTTAAACATTCATATTGCGCTATATAAATCCAGGTGCACCCGTCACATCATAACATTATCATTTATCATGCATTCCACAATGAACATATAACATATATTAACATAATAAACCCATGAAAAGTAATGGGTTTCATCTCATAAAAATATATTCATAATCTTTGGGTTCCCAAAAGAAAGGGGGAATAACATACATGTTACAAGAACCGTTCACTTTGAGTGAGAAGTAAAAGGGGTGCTCTTAAAAGAAGATTTCTTTTGGAAAATATTTCTTCGGACATAAAAACCATTGAAAAACATGTATATCCCAGAAAAGTAAAGGAAATAATGAAAAAATGATCTTTTAGGAGTTACCATATCAAAAATGGAGTGAAAGAGGGAGAACCCGAAGAAAGAAAATTGGGTTCGAGATTTCCCCTTACCTTGTACCTAAATTCCTACTTCTCTTTAATGTCCTATATATTGACATTATATTAATTAATTAGAAATTACAGATCATTTTATAAATTAATAGTGTTAATTATGGTTTCATTATGTCATATTATGTACCTTTTGATGACTTATAGAGTTTAAAACATTGATCGTGGATGTTCGTTTTTATGGTTTTCTTGAGTGGTCCACTTGTATTCTTAAATTTAAGTTCGGGTAGATCATGGGTAAACATCCAGAAATTATATTACATGTTATTAGTGATATTAAATGACATTTAATGATTTTATAATGAATCATATTAGATCAATGTGGGTGAATAATTAGATAATAATTAAATGATGATTATTTGGGTTAATTTGAGCGGTATTTGGATCACAACGAACTTGTTTTAAATTTTCACTTAGTAATATGGAAATATTTTATTTAAAGAACATAAAATAGAGCATAATACATATAAAATATTCTGTTTCAACCATAAAAATGTTTTCCTGACAAGATCTGAATGTAGAAATGGAAGAAGAGAGCATGTAGTTTTTGATGGTGATAAATTAACACCTCATGAACAACGTTATCTTTAATAAAATAAAAGGAAGAGGGAAAGGGGGTGGGGTGATAAAATATCTCATCAGAATCATATAATTATAGTATATGTATAATAATGGAGTTAAAAAACAATTTGGATGAATATTGGGGGGGGGAGAGATCAAGAAAGGAACTTGAACTTGAAAGGGAACTAAAGGAGAAGAGGGATGAAAAGTACCTCTTAAATCTTCCTCATGAGATCCTCCTTAAGATGGCTAGTCTTGGACTTTTGAGGAGACCACATGCTTTTGGACATGGGGTATGGGATAGGGAAGGTGTTTGGGCAGTGTTTATAGTAGCCTTGGAGCTTGATAGGTGTGAGGAAATGAGGGAGTGAAGGGTGGCTTTTATAGTGGAGGGGAGAGGGGTTTCTTTAATATAAAATTCATTAGTTTATTATATCCCCAAAAGACAAGGAAGAGTGAGTCTTGAACGACCAAGAATAGTAATTTTATAATGTAATCCCCAAACAAGTGGGCTAACATCAGCAGAACATCATCGATAACTCAATCAATACATTATTTAGCATTTATTGTGAATTATCATATTTTACTATTCATCAAAAATTCAAGTATCTCAGAAAAATCCCAAAAATTTAACCCAAACATTTTTCAATGTGAAAAATCCCAAAATGAATTCCATTTTTCAAAAATAATTTTCTAAATATTATTAATTAAATATTTAATTAAAATCATAATTTACTTTAAAAAACAGGTTTTAAGATTATAACTGATTTTATAGTTCGTTCAAAAATTATGTAGGGTCTTATAAAATTACCTAAAGAATATTATAAATTGATTCAATAATTTATAAATACATTTTAGGGAGATAAATATTCTTTTAAATTAATTAATTAAATAAAATAATTATTTATGACTTATAAAACACTAAGAATGTTTACTAAGGTCAAATTTTCACTTTCTAAGATGTCTAAATTATATTTTATTTTTCATAAGTAATGTTACTCTTATACTGTATGATTTAATATTCATAAGGTTCATATTACTATTCATAAGGGTTTTTTACTATTCATAAGGGTAGATCACCATTCACCAAAAATTATTTTTGTTTCATTAGACTCAAAAAATCATCTTGAACAAAACCGTGTATGTCGGATTTTCAAAATTCCAAACATTGGAGTGACAAACTTATGTTGAAATGTCACTTATCACTTAATAGTTTATTATGTTGTGATTTTATGTTATTTTATGACATAAATATAAGAAGGTAATTTTCATTAAAAAACTTTTCATCATTACATTTTTCCCCCCTTAATAAATTTTTCCCCTGAAATTTCACTTCACACAAAAAGGTGGGGGTACTTATCCTTTATTGCCACTTCTGGTTCCCAAGTTGCTTCCTCAAACTTTTGGTTCCTCCACAACACTTTGACAAGATTGTTTGTCTTGTTGTGTAGAACCTTATCACTTCGGTCCATAATCATTACTGGCTGCTCCTCATAAGAGAGATCATCTTCCAGCTGCACCACCTCTTAGTTTAGTACATGTGAGGTTTCGGGTATGTACTTCCTCAGTAGTGATACATGGAACACATCATGAACATGAGCCATATTCGGTGGAAGTGCAAGACGATACGCCATAGCTCTTATGCGGTCAAGGATCTCAAAGGGGCAAATATACCTTGGGCTTAGCTTCCCCTTCTTCCCGAATCACATGACTCTATTCTATGGAGATATTCGAAGGATGACTTTATCTCCAATATCGAACACCAAGTCACTTTGACAGTTGTCAGCATAGCACTTTTTCCGAATCTGAGTAGCTTTGATGTGTTTCTGGATGACTTGAACCTTCTCTGTCATCCCATGAACAAGATCGGGCCCAAGTAGCATTCTTTCTCCAACTTCATCCCAATAGGTTGGAGTTCTACATCTCTTCCCATAAAGAGCTTCATACGGAGCCATCTGAATACTCGGGTGGAAACTATTGTTGTATGAGAACTCAACCAATGGGAGATGCTATTCCCATCCACCATTGAATTCAAGAGAGTAGGATCATAGAATATCTTCAAGTGTCTGAATATTTCTTTCAGAATGGCCAACAGTTTGGGGGTGATAGTCCATGATGAAATTTAATTCAGTACTCAAATAATGTTGAAGGCTCCATCAAAATTTAGATGTGAACCTTGGATCACGATCAGAGACAATCGAGAGTGGAACACCATGCAGTCTCACCACTTCCTTCACATTTATCTTTGCTAGTTGTTCAAGTGAGAGATCTTCCAAAATAAAAATAAAATGGGCAGTCATGGTGAGTCGATAAACCACAACCCATATCGCATTATTTCCCTTTGATGTTTTCGGGAGACCTGTGACAAAGTCCATAGTAACATTTTCCCATTTCCACATGGGTATAGGCAATGGCTACATCATACCTTTGGACATTTTCCACTCATATTTAACTTACTGACATACCAAGCACCTTGATATGTATTCCACAATCTCCTTCTTCATGTTATCCCACCTGAAGTGTTCTCTGAGATCACGATAAATCTTGGTACTCCCAGGATGGATAGAGAATGTTGAGCTATGTGCATTATCCAATAGCTCATTCTTTATCTCGGTTGATGAAGGCACAAAAAGCCTCATTCCAAACCGAATCACACCATCATCGTCAATTTGGAACTCTTGCAGCTTCCCTTCCTTTATTGCATTCACCCTCTTCTGTATATCCACATCATCCCATTATGCTTCCTTAATCTTCTCCTGTATGGATGGTTGCACAATCATTTGGGAAAGGTAGGATGTATCCCCTACCCTTATGATTTCCAAATCCATCCTTTGAATATCTAAGAAGATAGGGTCTTTCTCAATCTGCAACATGGATAGAGTAGCAGGTTATTTTCTACTTAGAGCATCAGCAACCTTGTTCGCCTTCGCAGGATGATAGTGTATAGAGCAATCGTAATCCTTGATTATCTCTAACCATCTCCTTTTACACATGTTGAGTTCCTTCTCTGTGAATATATACTTTAGGCTCTTGTGGTCAGTTTTTATGTCACACTTCTCACCATAAAGGTAGTGCCTCCAGATTTTCAAGGAAAATATCACGGCTACCAGCTCTAGATCATGTGTCGGGTAGTTCTGTTCAAGGATCTTCATCTATCGTGAGGCATAGGCTATCACATTATCATTTTTCATGAGTACACAACCCAAGACTTTCATTTAACCATCACTGTATATCACAAAACTTTCTCCACTTTTCGGTAGTGTGAGTACAGGTGTAGTGATCATCCTTCTTTTGAGCTCCTTGAAGCTTCCCTCAAATTCTTCCATCCAGACATACTTTACTCCCTTCATTGTTAACTTAGTTGGCGAGCTTGACAATCATGAGAAGTTTCTCACAAAACGTCGGTAGTACACAGCTAATCCAAGAAAACTACGGATTTCTGTGACACTAGATGGCCTGGGCCATTCCTCAATTACATTTGTTTTTGATGGATCCACATAAATTCCCTCACTTGTGATCACATGTCCCAAGAACGATACTTGATTCATCCAAGAGTCACACATTCTGAACTTGGCGTACAACTTCTCCTTTCTTAATGTCTCCAACACAAGTCTTAGATGTTCATCATGTTCCTCCTTGATCATGGAGTAGATGAGAATATCATCAATAAATACTACCAAAAATTTGTTGAGATAATGTCTAAATACTCTATTCATAAAATCCGTGAAGATTGTAGGGGCATTAGTAAGTCCATAGGGCATCACCAAAAACTCATAGTGCCCATTCCTTGTATGGAAGGCCGTCTTCTGAATATCTTTCTTCTTCACCATTACTTGATGATATCCAGAACGAAGATCCACATTTGAGAATTATTGAGCTCCTCTTAACAGGTTGAACAAGTCATCAATCCTTAAGAGATGATAATTTTTATTTATGGTGATCTTGTTGAGTTCCCGATAATCGATACACAGCCGCATTGTTCCATCCTTATTCTTCACAAAGAGCACTGGTGCACCCCAAGGTGATGCACTAGGGCATATGAACCCTTTGTCTAGATGCTCTTTCTGCTGCTTCTTTAACTCCATCAGTTCGATAGGAGCCATCTTATAGGGAAATTTCGAGATAGGAGTAGCTCCAGGTATGAGTTCAATTGATAAATATACCTCACAATCCATGGGAATTTCGGGTAACCCTTTGGGAAATACATCGTCGTATTCCCTCACGATGGGAATTTCCTCAAGGTTGTAACTTTACATTGACTCAACCATTTGGGCGAGGTATTCTTCTTCATAGGGAATCAACACCCACACCATTGAAGGATTTTCCAAAGGAGATTCCTGATCTTCCTTGCATTTGTAGAGGAGCATGAGATGGTTTGGAATATGAAAAGATATTTCCTTTTACCGACAGTTGATATGTGCTCTATATAATGAGAACCAGTCCATTCCCATTATAGCGTTGAATTCAACCAAGGGAAGTATTACGAGATTTTCTGGAAGAATCCTCCCACATACGCTAACAGAAGAAGATTCAAACACTTGGGTTGCAATGATTGCACCACTTGGTGTTTTTACAGATATCTCTACTTCAAGGTTTCGGGGATTTGATTCTATCATTCTAGAAAACATGCATGATATAAATGAATGTGTAGAACTAGAATCAAATAAGACATTTTCCATTATTGAGTTAATATGAAGTGTACCTTGTATGACTTCATTATCATGCTCCACCTCCTCAATAGTGATGGAATAAGCCTTCCCTTGTTCCTTTGGATTTGGTGGTTGTTGACGCTGATTACCCTCGAGAACATGAGGTTTGGTGAAATGGTTTGTATAATACCCAAGCTCCCTACAGTTGTATCGTTGAACCATGAGTGGTTCTCACCTCTCATCGACTACATTATCCTTCCTTTTAGTGTCTTTTTGACACTCTTGAGAATGGTGTACTTCTTTCCCACACTTGAAGCATTTCCATGCCCCTTTGAGGTAGTTCCCATTGTGTATCTTCCCACTTTTTTGGCATGTGGGTCATTGATTTTTCTTCCAACCTTTGTCATTAGATCCACTGGCTTGAAACTCCATCATTCTTTTCTTATCACCATATCCATGGGACTATTCTCCAAACTCCATCTCCACTTTGAGAGCACACCGAATAACTTTTTCATAACTCCCAAAGTCTTTAATTTCAAGAGGCTTTCAAATGTGTGGTTTCAATACACTAAATAATCTATAAATTTTTATATCATTGTTGATAACAAAATCTGAAGCATACCTTGAGAGACTTGTGAAATTCACTTCATAGGTTGTGAAAGATTTTCTTTCAATTTTTTTGAGCTCTATGAATTCTATCTCCATCTTCGTACGAAGAGTTCATGGGATGTACTTATTAAGAAACATTATATTAAAGTCCTCCCATTCCATCTCTTCAATTTACTCCCTTGGCTTGGTGTTCTTAATCAAAGGCCACCATTGATCTGCTTCTCCATCTAGATGATAAGTGAGTAGAGTCACATTCTCCATCTTAGAACAGTGAAGCATAGAAATGATATTATCCATGGAGTTGACCCACTGTTCCGCAACTAGTGAATCAGAAGATCCACAAAACACAGGTGGTCGTTGCCGCATAAAACATTCAATAGCCAGTTTCTCCCTCTTGGGTGAAGGAGGACATTCCCCATTATTATGGTTATTATTAATAACCTGATATAATTTGGTAAGAATCGCTATGAAGTTTTTAACTCCACCTCCCACATCATTGGGGATGTCGTTCAGGAAATCATTGCATTGGCCCTCGCCTGAGTTGTTGGCCTAAATTCTCCTGGTTCCCACCATTTTCTAAAAAAACGATAGAACAAAACATAACTAAACAAGTCATGAATAACTTATTCATTTAAAAAATGTATACCTAAAACATAACATATGGGATCCCTAGGTAAATGTTCTTGTGTGAATATTTGTACTTAATCTCATAGTACAAGTTTTCTCTAGGGTTCACTAATTCTAATTCCCAAATTAACAAAACCTTTCCTTTGATACCAACTTTAGAGACCCAGCCTTTTTTACATTATTATTACTTCATTTTAAAGATAAAATATTTAATAGAATTACAAATAGAGGATACGATGTTTTAGTGTGTTGAGAGAACTATGACCATACATAACAAATACAACATCAAGCGTAAACATTTATTTAATTTCTTATTCACAAGCTTCTTAGTGGAACTTATCCTATCCTTAGTACATGTAGCCACCTGAGGATATACATCAAAAGGGGTGAGCTAGAAACACAGTAATAGGATAGATAAGAACAATATATCATGAGGTGAGCATAATCATAACATAGGAAAAAGATCATGATCATGAGAGGAGCACAAATAATAGACTTGAAATGTGGCAATGCATAAAAATGAAACATCATGTCTTAGTGGTTAACTACCACACATACATTTGAACCAAGATAGAATCTTGTTCACACATAATTTCACATTTACTCATGAGATTAATCACTTTAAAAAATCCATTGGAGTGATATATAATTCCAGTCACACCCGTCGCATTTAAACATTCATATTGCGCTATATAATTCTGGGTGCACCCGCCACATCATAACATAATCATTTATCATGCTTGCCCCAATGAACATATAACATAAATTAACTTAATAAACCCATGAAAAATAATGGGTTTCATATCATAAAAACATATTCATACGCTTTGGGATCCCAATAGAAAGAGGGAATAACATACATGTTACAAGAACTGTTCACTTTTAGTGTGAAGTAAAAGGGGTGTTCTTAAAAGAAGAGTTCTTTTGGAAAATATTTTGATGGACATAAAAACCATTGAAAAACATTTATATCCCAGAAAAGTAATGTAAATGATGTTCAAATGATCTGTGAGGAGTAACCACATCAAAAATGGAGTTAAAGAGGGATAACCCGAAGGAAGAAAATTGGGTTCGAGATTTCCCCTTACCTTGTACCCGAATGCCTCTTTCTCTTTAATGTCATGTATAATGACATTATAATCATTAATTAGAAATTATAGAACCATTTATACATTAATTGTGTTCATTATGGTTTCATTATGTCATATTATGTTCCTTTTGATGACATATAATGTTTAAAAACATTGATTGGGGATGTTTGTTTTTATGGTTTTCTTCAGTGATCCACTTGTATTCTTAAATTGATGTTCAGGTAGATCATGGGTAAACATCCCGAAATGATATTACATGTTATTAGTGATATTAAAAGAGCTTTAATTATGTTATAATGAATCATATTAGATCCATGTGGGTGAAAAATAAGATAAGAATTAAATGATGATTATTTGGGTTAATTTGACCAGTTTTTGTATCACAACGAACTTGTTTTAACTTTTCACTTTGTAATATGGACATAAGTTATTTCCAGAACATAAAATAGAACATAATACATATAAAATATCCTGGTTCAACCATAAAAATGGTTTCAAGACCATATATGAATGTATAAATGGAAGAAGAGTGCATGTCATTTTTGAAGGTGATTAATTAACACCTCGTGAACAACATTCTCTTTAATAAAATAAAAGGAAGAGGGAAAGGGGGTTGGGTGATATAATAACCCATTAGAATCATAAAATTATATTATATGTATAATACTGTAGTTAAAAAACAATTTGGATGAATATAGGTGGGGAGAGATCAAGAAAGGAACTTGAACATGAAAGGGAATTAAAGGATAAGAGGGAATGAAACTACCTCTTAAAGCTTCCACTTGTGATCCTCCTTAAGGAATCTAGTCAAAGTCTTTTGATGATACTAGATGATTTCGGACGTGGGGGAGGGGTTAGGGAAGGTGTTTGGGTAGATTTTAGAGGAGGATTGGAGCTTGGGAGGTCTGAGTAAATGAGAGAGTGAAGGGTGGCTTTTATAGTGGAGGGGAGAGGGGTTTTCTTAATATAAAATTCATTAGTTTATTATTTCACCACAAGACATGGAATAGTTATTCTTGAACGACCATGAATAGTAATTTTATAATCTAATGCCGAACAAAATAGGCTTACATATGATGAACATAATCGATGACTCAATTAATACATTATTTAGCATTTATTGTGAATTATCGGATTCTACTATTCTTCAAAAATTCAAGTATCTCAGAAAAATCACAAAAATTTACCACAACCATTTTTAGACCCGTTGAATCCAAAAATGTAGTCCATTTTTCAGAAATAATTTTCTAAATATTAATAATTGAATATTTAATTAAAATCATAATTTACATTAAAAAACATTTTATAAGATTAAAACTGATTTTATAGTTCTTTCGAAAATTATATAGGGTCTTATAAAATTATCTAAAAACAATTAGACATTGATTAAATAATTTATGAATACATTTTAGAAATATATATACTTTTAAATTTGTTAATGAATTATAATTATTTACTTATGACTTATCAAACACAAAAACGTTTACTAAGGTCAAATTTTTAATTTCTAAGATGTCTAAATTTTATTTTATTATTCATAAGTAATGTTACTCTAATATTGGATGATTTACTATTCATACGGGTCATATAACTACTCATAAGGGTATGAAACTATTTATAAGGGTAGGTCAGAATTTACCAAAAATTATTTTCATTTCATTATACTACAAAAATCATCTTGAACACAACCGTGTACGTCGGATTTTCAAAATTCCAAACATTGGAGTGACACTTATGTTGAAAGGTCACTTATCACTTAGTAGTTCATTATGTTTTGATTTCATGTTATTTTATGACATAAATATAAGAATTAAATTTTCATTAAAAAACATTGGGTCATTACGATCCATGAGGTTATGCATTAATTATAGATAAGTCAATTCAATTACCACAATGAAAAATTATGCCCTACATCAAATTAATGATTTATTTGATCAAATTCATGGAGATCAAAACTTTTCAATGACTTAAACTTGATCTGGTTATCACCAGCTATGTGTGATTATAGAAGATATTCCAATGACTGTATTTTGAACTAGATTAGTCCATTACCAGTTTGTAAGAACAACATTTGGACTCACTAATGCACCCTTTGTTTTCATGGATCTAATGAATAATGTTTTCAATTAATATCTTGATGAATTTTTTGTGGTATTTAGTGATGATATATTTGTATAATAAAAAATCTAAGAAGACAATGAGAATAACATGTTCATTGTTTTAAATACTGTTAGAAGGAATGAGTTATATTTGATATTTAGAAAGTCTAATATCTACCTTCAAATAGTTTCTTTTCGTGGACAAAATGCATCAAAATATGGAATCGTAGTATATCCTATAAATAAAATCATAGTCCATGAATGGCCTAAACCAATGTACATAACCTTGGTATGTAGTTCTATTGGTTTATAAGGTTATTATCATCATTCCATTTAGAAATTCACTAGATTAGCTAACACGTTAACCAATCATACTAAAAAATGGGTTATGTTTATATGGACAAAAGATTGTAAAGAATTTTTTGAAGAATTGAATAATTGTTTTGTGAATGCTTCAATATTTACTCTACTATCAGGAAATGATGGGTTTTTGATTTATAGTGATGCATCAAAGAATAGAATAGGTTGTTTCCTTATTAGGAGTGATAAATTTATTACCTATGCATCAAGGTAGTTAAAAACTCATAAACAATACTACCCAACTCAGGATCTTGAGTTAGAAACTATAGTATTTTCTTTGAAGATATGGATAAATTATCTCAATGGTTAAAGATAAAAGATATATACAAATTATAAGTACATGAAATATATATTTTCATAGAATTAAATCAACATAAAGAAAAGGTGATGGCTCAAGTTGCTTAAGTATTATTATTGTTCAATACACTATCACCTAGGGAAATAAAATAAGGTATATAATGCATTGAGCAGGAAGGATCATGATGTTTTGAAAAAATTGATAATTCCAAAGGATCTTATGTATATGAATCTAGCAAGGATGGTTATGGGAATTATCAATGAAGGTGAAACATAACTACCCTTTCAATTGGTTTGACAACTAAATTTCTGATAAAGGATTAAAATTTCTCATCCAGAATATGAGAATCATCAAATGAAAATAAAATCTGTGAATGATTGGAAGTTGGAGGACTTCATGTATGAAGATTGAATTATAAAATTTTGGAGGAGACTATGTATTCACTCTTTCCCTGAGCTAATAATGTAATTATTGGAAGATGAATATAGCTCAAATTATAAACGCTGGTATCACTAATATGTATAGATATATTATGGAACATTTCTTATGGGATAATATGAAGCATAAAATTCATGATTATGTATCAAGATGTTATGTCTATCAATAGGTA
This sequence comes from Viscum album, assembly GCA_963277665.1. Classification (NCBI taxonomy): domain Eukaryota; kingdom Viridiplantae; phylum Streptophyta; class Magnoliopsida; order Santalales; family Viscaceae; genus Viscum; species Viscum album. The sequence continues at coordinate 213,726,390 of OY728164.1, forward strand.
AAGGTGGAAAGGCAACATCCTTGAGGAATCATTGAACCTCTTCCTATTCTTACATGGAAATGGGATTCCATCACATTGTAATTTTTTATTGGATTACCAAAAAATCGATGAAATTATTATTCAATATGGGTAATTGTTTATAAAAATACTAAATCTGGACATTTCCTCAATATTAAGGAGGATTTTCTACTAGATCACCTTTCCCAACTCTATATTAATGATTTTATAAGACTTCATATAGAACCTCTTTCAATTATATACAATAGTGATTCACAACTTATATCAAAATTATGGAAAATTCTTTCGAAATATTTAAATACTAAGCCTTATTTGAGTAATTCTTATCACCCTCAAACTAACCGGTAGTCAGAAAGTATGATCCAAACTATATAAGATAATTTTAGATCATGCTCAATTGATTTTAATGGTATGTGGGATCATTATTTACCTTTGGTAGATTTTACCTACAATAATTCTTTCTATTCTAGTATTCAAATAGAACTATATAAAGAAATGTAAAGTGAGATATTTCATATATCAATATATTGGGATGAAGGTGGTGAAAGGAATCATGAAGGCCCGAAGACAGTAGAGAAAATAATAGCGAAGGTAAAAATATTCAAACCCGTATCAAAGAGGCATAACGTATGAAAAAAGGGTAATGCTTATAATCAATGTAAGGATATGGAATTCAAAATGGGAGATCATGTTTTCATATAATTATCTTAATAGAAGAGTTTTATAAGATTTCAAAAGAAATGGAAACAGAGCCTCATGTACATTGGAACAATTGAAATCCTATAGAGAGTATGATCATTGGATTATCGTATAGTGATTCCACCTAGCCTTTCAAAAGTAAACAATGTGATCCATGTATCATTGTTGGTAAAGTAAATTCTAGACCCAACTCATTTCATCACATATGAATTAATAGAACTGGAACTTGATTTATCTAACTATGAAAATCCTATCTAAATTCTAGACACTAAAGAACAGGTGTTGTGGAATTAGATGACTCGGATGGTAAATATACATTGGAAAAATCATTAAATTGAAGAGGTGATGTGGGTGTCTGAGGAACTTATGATGAAGAAATACCCAAATCTTTTTATGATGTAATATTTTTGAATTTCGATGATTAAATTTTTGAAGGGGGAGAATGTAACACCCTAAGGATTTAAAATTAAATTTAATGCACACTAAACTAAGTCTTCGAGAAATAACACCTTTTTATTATAATTATTTAAACAAGATATTTATATAATAGTCATAAACCAATTTTTTTTCACTTATGTGATTTGAATTTTGAAAAACTAATATACACAGTTGAAATCAGTAAGATATTTAGAGTACCAAATACTCAACTTAATTTTTTGGTGGATAGTAACTTGACCATTCATGAATAGTAATACTACACTTATGAATAGAAATATGAACCTTATTAATAGTAACCTCTCCCATGAAATTATAAATACAATTTAATAACTTTATAAATGAATGTATAATATACTATCATAGTATAAGAAAATAAATAGATTAAAATATTATAAAGTGTTGGTATTTTTATAGGACATAAATATTTAGTTAAAAATTTATTCTCATAATATGATTTAAAATAAAATTTATTTTCATAAATTGAGTACATAAATTAATATTTTTTGTCTTATTATTTTAATATAATTTTATGAGACCTTAGTTAATTTTTAAAAGATCCATAAAATTAGTTATAAATTTAAATTCTGTATTTCTTAGTAAATAATGATTTTAATTAAAAATTAATTTTCATAAATTTATAATGTTATTTTAATAAAATGGAGTCCATTATTGAATTATACATATTGATAAATGGTTGGGGATTATTTTTAGGACTTTTATGAAATACTCGAATTTTTGATCGATAATGAAATACGTTAATTTATGGTATATAAATTACAATCCAAATACATTAATTAAAAACATCATGCATGATGTAATCACCCTATTATAGAATTAAAATTTATAATTTAACATATTGAGATATTGTAATCAAAATTATTCATATTATTGATCCAAATAGTAATCAAATGAATAAAATACTCAAAAATTACTCTTCTCCCCTATAAAATCAATCCTAACCCTCTCCTCTCTTCACACCTCTAAAGATTGAAGCATGTAAATTTTCTGCCAAAATTATTTTATCTAGTCTCTCCCCACATCTATGTTCTCTTTTTCATCCCAAAAGACAAAAACCCCCTTTCCCTATGGTGGTTTTGAAGGAGGAATATTCAATAGGTAAACACCTGTTACATTCACTTTTAATTTCATTTCCATTTCTCTTATTTTATTATTCTATCATCACCTCCTCTATCCAAGTGATCATGATATCTATAGTAACATTAATATACTATAATTATATTATGTTAATGTAATATCCATCAGCAATCTCCTTACTCTCTCTCTCTCTTTTATTTTAAAAATAATATCATCATTCGGGTGTTGCTGATTTACATCCTTTGCAGACAAAAAACTATCGTACATTAATTTATCCTTAAAAACATATCATAAAAACACTTTTATGAATGAAAAATATTGTAAAATATTTATTATATCTTATTTAAGGTTATATAACCATTTTTTATAATTTATATTAAATAATAGAACAAAATTAGTTTATTGTGATTGAAAAGATGCTAAAATTAATCTAAATTATTGTCATTAATGATTCATCCTCAAATATAGAAACAAAAAAAAATATAATTATGGATGTTCATTAAAAAAAATTAATTCCATTTATATATAATTACTCTGATTTTACCTGAAATCCTTTACTTGTAATCAACCAAACTAATCATGAAATCAAGGAAATGAACACTCTAGAACAATAGAATTCAATATTACAACTTCTCAAAAAAGACATAAATGAAAAAAATAAAATTATAATAAATCTATTAGGTATAAATATCATTATATATTATTTAATTAATGGATTAAAAAAAATTATAATATGTTAAGTTCAATTGTATAACACATTCAGACATGAGGAAAGGGTTTTTACTCGAACCTCCATTTTCATTCAGGTTAATCGTTTTCTATCTTTACCCCTATAAAATTCATAATTATTCTTATCTACCCATAATAAATTCTTTTTTATTATTCTATATATGTATTGATATATACATCTGTCATAATACTTCTTTCTTTTACAAGTAGTTACCTGTTTTAAAAGGATCTTTCTCAAATTATTCCAGAAAAACAAGCCCAATTATAGGTATTGTTTAGAATTCTTAGAAATTTTTAAAAGGACTAAATTATGTGTTTTAAGCCGCCATTAGTTTTATAAAATCACTCATTTTATTATGACGAAACAATATTATTTCACTTTTTGTTTTATACAAATATTTTTTCTTAATAACTTTTCTTTGTAATGTAAAAGAGTATTTCTCCAATAAATTACTCGATGATTGTTTATGAGTATTTTCATTTATTTTAACACTCTTTTTTATTCTTATATATAATTGGGATTAATGTTTTATGATATCATAAACCATATTATATTTAAGGGTTTATTATTTATTAGATTATAGATGTGATATCTTGATATAATTCAGCATATTAGTCCAAAGGGTTAGTGTTTAGGATTACTGATTAGAGAATGGTATTTACATTTCATTATTATTTTTAATATGAATATACATATTGATTATGATTCACCCCTTTAATATGCGGAATGAATTGGAATTAGTAAGTGATAAGAGGGGCCCTTTATATATCATCGATGTAGTGGTAGGTCTCATGAGACAAACTAGCTTTGGTTTTTACCCATTATGTATTGGTTCATATATGAGGCCATGAAGGAATGATTATGACGTATGACATTATGTATTACCTCATTATAAAACTAGTAGTTGATATCTCATGTGATTATTGTACTAGTCGAATATACATCGTAATGTTTTATTATATAATTACTTATTCATATTTTATTCCTTCCATATTATGGTTAATATTATGTTTTAATAGAATGTGTTCTTTAGTTATTCATCGTGACTTAATATTTATGTTTCTACTGTATCATTTATCCTTACTAAGCATATGAGATCACCCATTTCGTATTTTTATTTTCCCCAATATTCCATGACGAATTTTTTGAATGAAATGGAATGATAATTTAAAAGAAAAAGTGTATTCCCAAATGAGTTTCTATGATGTTTTTCATTTCAAGTTGTAACGTTGAACATATGTTTGTATCTGGTTTTTGAAATCTACAAAACTATTTGTTCCTTTGGGATTAATCTTCCATCTTTATATTCCTATGTAATAAAACAATTCACTAGCTCAAGGATTTTGGGGTCTGGGAATTATAATTATGTTCATGTTTTTCTTATTTATCTCCCATGTTTATCCTTACTAATTATCTGAGCTCTCCCTTTCTTTTGTTTCCATTCCCCAGTTTATGAAGATATGTAGTATATATGATATTTAAATGATGGGTTATATTTTTGAAGAATTTATTTGGGGATGAAGTTTCTCACTTATGGATCAGTTATTATGTTTTCATGTTTCCAAAGTAACTAAACTATTACGTTCCTCAAGCGTGTGTTTGAGTAATGTAACAAATACTATGAAAAAATTGATAAAATTTATATATATGATAATCCTAGGTCTCTATGGTTTCTATCAAAGGATATTATAAGTAATTATTTTTAAAATATGATGAGAAAACCTTAATTATATCCCTATGGACATGTATAATAATAACTATAACTATGAGTCAATGTATATGAAAATGTCTTCGAATTTTGTTAATGGATAGAGTGAGTGGTTTCTAAAAAATTACATACCTATCTAGATACTACAAGTGGATAATAATCTGGTATATATGTACATAGAGGTAATAACCAAAAAAACATCATATTGAGAATTTATTGATCTAGAAATAGTTTCACATTTTATAAATATTATATGTTATTTTTCATGAGTATGTGGTTCCCTTGCATGATTATGGTTTCATACACTATGCATTTTGGATTTAGTTAATGGATAGAACCAGAAGGAATTGTATTAATGCTGAGAGTGAGATATAATGAAATTACTTTCCTCCTAAGAATCCATATGTTAATGGAGAATGAATTCAGAATCTCATTGATATTCTCTGTCAACTTTCTCAAGATAAGGACCATGATGAACATTCAAACTAAAAAAGGAGAGAACATCATTCTATTGAGCCCTTCATTAGTCAACGTCTACCTTCAGTGAAACCACTAATCCAAATGATTCTTAAAAATGGATAACTACCACTAATAATATATTTTATGTTATCCATTTTTTATAAAGTGAGAAAATCTAGATGTTTACATTTTGTAAGGTGTTGTAGATTAATGGTGGGAACTTATCAATAATATGTGACAATGCGATGAAATTAATTTCATCGATTAGAATGAGATAAAGAACTTATTTTTCAAAAACTAAAATCCCATTATTATTCATACGAATATGGATTTTAATTTCTTATAGTTAAATGAAAATAATGATGAATCTATTGGTAATATGAGGCTAATTTTATCAGACATGTGAGGTATGATTTTGGTACTATCATCCAAACTGAAAGTATGGATGACTGATTCCTTGGTGAAATAAAACCATGACATTGAAGGGAGTTAGAGATAAGATAAGTCAGTAGAAATTAAGATATTTTTATTAGTTATATTTTTGTGGAAAAAGAGTTTAGAGTTACAAATAAATCTCAGTTTTTTGACAATATAATAAAGATGGTGTTAAAAGGAAATTATATGGACCATAGATAAAAGAAGATGATATTTATTTTATTGTCAATGTGTGGGAATGAATCATAGAGGAAATTTTCATCATGAGACAAAAAAATGATTTATTTTTTGAATTAAAGGTCATTAGGGAATGGATTTATAAATAGATGGGGTGAAGTAAGCTAACAATGTGAATATAGAGAAAGATACACATAATGAACCTCTCTACTTTAGTGGTTCAAGTGTATAGATAATGGGTATTATGATAATAAATCCATATACTTGAGGGTTAATGATGATGATCGACTTTGTAATACTCTTAGACTATAGGTAAAAGGAAAAATCTCATTCTATAACGATTTCTATTAATGAATGTGATGATTATGTTGTAAAAGTTACACTTACTATCATCTCTAGAGATTGAAATGTCTTATTTGACTCCAGATCTAAATATTTTTTCTTATTTATTAAATTTTCTATGGGTATCATGATTAAAAATATTTATGAAATATGTAATTTTTAGTGAAACCACATTATGATATTATGATGGCATCTCATGTCTATGATTCCTCTTCAATTGATGTTTTTGGGAATGTTCTTCCTACAAATCATTTCACTTTTCCTCTGGTTGAATTTGATGCCATATGTGAAATGGATTGAATTTCTATACATAAATACCACATAAATTAACATGGATAGAAATTCATGTTTGATATTACAAACCAAACAATGTTCATATATCAATGTAACAATAAGTACAAGGATTATAGGGATATCAAATTCATTATAGGGGTCCTAATTCCCATTCAGATGCAGTGTTAATCTCATATAGTTTTGGAGAAACTCAAAAAATATGATATGCATATTGTACAAGAATTTATTGATGTATTTGAAAAAAAATCATATTCTTCCAACAAAATTTAAATATTATATTTCAATATAACTCATTCATAGTTCGACAATATTTTAAAATACTCCTTGTAGAAGTTCCCTAATTGAGTTGAATAAATTGAAGAAGAAAATATATAAAAACTTGAAATAAAATAATTCATCCAAGTGTGTCACCTTGGGGTGCACATGTTCAATTTTAAAAAAATTAATATTGATTTATGAAACTATTCATTTATTATTTGGATTGAACAAGATCATAGTTAGGAACATGTATCCAATTCAACATACTGATTACCGGTTTGATCAACTGCATGGAGTACAATACTAATCCAAGATTGAAATTCAATTTGGATATTATCAATTGAGGTTTAGGAAGGTGGATATACCCAGGGTAGAATTATGTTTAAGTTATGTAAACTCTGAATATATGGTGAATCATTTTAGTTATACTAGTTCCGCTACTATCATCATGGATTTAATGAATAGATTCTTTAGTGATTACCATGTCTACTTTGTGGTGGTATTTATAGATTATATTCTTATATATTCAAAAATTATAGTATCTCATAAAGATCACATTATAATTGTAATAAATACCCTATGTAATGATAAAAATATATGAAGAGTTTACATAGTGTGAATTTTGGTTACAAAAGGATAAATTTTTGGGTTATATGATCTCAATAGAGGGTAAATCAGTATATCCATCATAGTTTGAAGCTATTGAATATTGGACTGGACAAACTATAGTAACTGATATCTGTATTTTTCATGGTGTAGATATATATTATCAATGGATTATGGATAATTTCTCATGAATATCTAATCCTTTGACATAGATAACTCGTACGGGATCCATGTTTCTTTAGATAGTGGAATGTGTGTAAAATTTCCAAAAACTGAAGAGATTATTAGTTAGTTCACCATTCTATACATTAGCATATATTGGGTAATGTTTTATAATATTTATAGGTTCATACAAGAATTTATTGGTGTTTTTATCTATATAATATCATGGTAACACCCTATAACTCATGATCATTGATGATTCATGTGAATAATTACCCAACTAATGATTCACGTTGGTTGCTATAATTATTTCATTAAATATATGTTGGAATTATATTTTCATAGAATACTGTGATATATTTACTGACCATAAAATTTTGAAGTATATATTCACACATAAGGAGTTGAATATGTTCAAAAGAAGATGGTTAGAGATGATTAAAGATTATGACATCTCAATAAATTACCACCCTGGGAAAGTGAACAAGGTGGATGATGATTGAAGTTGAAAGGGTCATGATAGCTTATCCATTATGAGGATCATAAAAGGTGTAATATTTATTGATTTGATAAGGATGGGTTTGGATATAAAAAATTCATGAGATAAATCTTATCTTACTCAATTAAAATTTTAACCATCTATACAATTTATTATTATAGAGGTGTATAAGGATGATTTAGAGCTATAAATGAATGATATAAATTCTATTGTTTTTAACCATGATCACGATGGAGTGATAAGGTTTAAGAAGTATAGTTATGTTTCATCCAGACCTGATAAGAATAAATATTTTCTGGATGAAGCCCAAAGTTCATAATTCTATATTCATCTAGAAAGTACATAGATGTATAGATATTTGAATGAATAATTATAGTGCACTTGAATAAAGAGATATATCATAGAGTTTGTTTCTCGGTGCTAGGAGTGTTAGAAAATTTAGGATAAAAGGAAAAAGTATAAGGGAATGTTGCATCCATTACCCATACCAGAATGTAAATAATAAAACATCACATTTTATTTTGACATCAGACTCCCCAAAAACCAAAAATAAATAATAATATATGGGGTTTAGTCGATCAACTTATTAAGTTAGCACACTTCATTGTTGTCACAGAATAATTCTATTTGGATTTTGTTTCTATAATATACATTAAAGAAGTGGTAATGTTTCATGGAGTACCATATTCCATTATATATAATTTGGATACAAGGTTCACCTCAATGTAATGGTGATTTCTTTATCATGCACTTGAAACAAATTTGAGTTTCAACTATTTGTATCATCCTCAGATAGATGGACAGTCTGAAAGATTAATTCAAACCCTAGAGGATATGTTGATATGTTTTTTATGGGTTGTCAATAATTGTTGGGATCAAAACATTCCTCTAGTTTAGCTATATTACAAAAATTGATTTCACAAAATAATTAAAATGGATATTTACAAATCCCTAAATTGAATTAAATGTATGTCTCCAAAATGCTGGAATTAAGATTGAGAAATAAATCTATTGGGACAAGAGATTGATGATGAAATAAAAGAGAAGGTTAGAGAAATTTATCCGTACATCAAGGATGATAATAGTAATCCTAAATTATATACTGATATTCACTAAAAATATCTAGAATGTTAATTTAGTGAGATGTTTTTTTAATGAATTTCATTATGGAAGATGTTTATGAGATTTGGATATAAAGGGAAACCAAGACCTAAGTATATCAGTCCCTTTGAAATTCATGATCATATTGGGATTGTGGTTTATTTCATGGAACTTACACCAAACATATCTAAATACCAAAATTTGTTCCATGTTTCTATCCTCATTTAGTACACAACTAACCCTTAACATGTACTGAACTCATATCATATACCGATAGAGAAAGATCGTTCTTATAAGGGAAAACCTATGGAGATTATGGGTCATACAGAGAATGTTCTATTAAACAACACCACACACCTAGTCAAAGTTTTTTTGGTGAAACATCTATTTTAAGGAATCTATCTCCAAACATAAGGATATGTTTAGGCCGAATTATCATAACTTTTTTGTATCATCGTGAAAAATTTTGAGGTGAAAATTCCTTTTAAGAAGGATAGAATGGGACAAACCATGATTTCATAAATTATTATTTATCGAATAAATTAAATATTATTTTTCGATTGGGTTGCAAGAAACACTAATTAATTATTTTGTTACACACAACCCTGTGATACCATTCACAACATACATTATATAGTTATCTTGCGTGATAAAAGACACAGAGATTTAAAAAACCATCGAAATATTATTAATATCGTAATTTAAACTCAATTATTAAAACCTATAAGTTAGGCATATAAAAATTAATCATGATAGATAATTTTAAATGTTAATTTGAAATTATTTACATAAATGAAACATATTTACAACATATTATAAAAAATCGGTAAAGTCCTTATATGTTTGAAAATAACTTTTTCTATAATAAATGATTATTAATTCTTGTGTTAAAAATAATAAAATGTCTTTTTAACTTACATAAAAATAATTTGATAAAATAAACATTATTTTGGAAGGGATAATGTCAAAATTTTATTATAGTTAATTTTTGGGATTTTTCAAAATAGTTTCATTTTTGGATGAATAGTGAAAATACTAAAATTTAAATGAAAAAGTCCTTTTTGTTTAATTTTTTAATAATGATTGATTATATATTAATTATTTTTAATGTTTTATTAGGTAAATTATAAATCTATTAATCTAATTTAGGTCAATTAAATAAAATTCATATTATAATCAAATATACAAAATTTGTAAAATTTTGATATTTTTTGCTTTAAAACCCCACATTCTCTCCACGTCTGTAGGATTGATTTTAAAATAACTACTCTCACCAAGGTTAATAGAATTTGTAAAAATGGATTTTATATTTATAATAATAATAATAATATATAATTTATACTTTGGTCAACTAATTTTTGATAAAATTGATTAGTGAATGATATTAAAATTAATTACTGTGATTATGGTAAAACACTATGGAGAAAACAGACATTTGTGACGGGTTATTTGCGACAAGATTAATTCACGTCGGAAACAGTCCATCCCAGAGGTTATGTGTGATGGGGGTTCATCCCTTCCCAAATATCTTGTTATTTACGACGAGGTTTGGGGTCCCGTCATAAAAGGTAATCCGCGGTTTGGCGCAGGAAACACCCCAAAGCGCGAGAAGGTTATTTGCGACGGGGGCATCCCCCCATTGCAAATGATGATTTGGCCAGATTGTATTTGCAACGGGACCCGTAGCAAATACCTGCGGCAGTAAATGGGTTTTTGTGATGGGTTTTTGTCCCGTCGCAAAAGGTGTGTCCGCATGTCAGTTTTTTCAACGGGCCATGTCACAAATACCCTTTTAACCACAGACAATAATTAATGCGGATAAATGTATTTACAAGGGTCCCCATCACAAAAAGTACTTTTTGCAACCGTAACACCATCGCAAATAGTCCTGTCACAACTAATCTAACTTATATATACCTCCTCCATTTTTCTTTCTCTTCCTCCCATTTCTCAATTTTTTTCTCTCTCTAAAATCTCTTTTTTGAGCGAAAAATTTTCTGAGTTATATTTTGTTACAGAGAAGTTGTGAAGTCGATTACATCAATAGGAGATCAATTTTAGAGGTATTTATATTTTTTAATTTAGTATTTATTTTATTTTTATTTTAATTATAATTATTGTAGATTACTTATAATTATATTAGATTGAAATTGTTTTGATATTTGTATTTATTTGTAAAAATAAATTGTAATTCTTAATTGTAATTCTTAATAATTATTTATAATTAACAATTAGTAATAATTAATAATTATTAGCAACAATTTGTATTGTCTATAAATAATTACTTGTAATTAGTAATTAGTAATTAACAGTTGTAAATTGTAGTTGTTAATATCAATTAACACTAATTAGTAATAATTATGTTTAATTAGTAATAATTATGTTTAATTAGTAATAATTACGGGTAATTAGTAATAAATAATAATAATTAGTAATAAATATGAATAATTAGTAATAAATATGAATAATTTGTAATAAATAGAATAATTACTAATAAATATGTATAATTACTAATAAATATGAGCAATTAGTAATAAATATGAAAAAGTAGTAATAAATGGGAACAATTAGTAATAAATAGGAATAATAAGTAATAAATAGCAATAAATAGTAATAACTATTAATAATTAGTAATAAATGGTAATAAATAGAAATATTTAGTAAGAAATAGGAATAATTAGTAATAAATATGAATAATTGGTAACAAATAGAAATAATTAGTAATATATATTAATAATTAGTAATAAATAGTGACAAATAGTAATAAATAGTAATAAATACTAATATTTAGTTATAATTTGTAATAATTAGTAATAATTAGTAACAATTAGTAATAATAATAATAATTAGAAATAATTTGTAATAATTTGTAATAAATAGTAATAAATAGTAATAATTAGAAATAATTAGTAATAAATATTAATAATTAGTAATAAATAGTAATAAATAGTAATAAATATGAATAATTAGAAATAAATAGGAATAATTACTAATAAATGGTAATAATTCGTAATAAATAGTAATAAATAGTAATAATTTGTAATAATTAGTTATAATTCGTAATAATAAACAATAATTAGTAATAAAGAGTTATATTTAGTAATAATTAGGAATAATTAATAATAAATAAGAATAATTAACAACAAATAGGAACAATTAGTAATAAATAGTAATAAATAGTAACAAATAAGAATAAATAGTAATAACACGTAATAATTAGGAATAAATAGTAATAATTCGTTATATATAGAAATAATTAGTAATTATTTGGAATAATTGGTAATAATTAAGAATAATTAGTAATAAATATGAACAATTAGTAATAAATAGGAATAATTATTAAAAAATATGAATTATTCATAATAAATAGGAATATTTAGGAATTTTTAGTAATAATTAAAAATAAATAGGAATAATTTGTAATAATTATTAATAATTAGTATTAAATAGGAATGATTAGTAATAATGTATAGTAATTATTAATAAATAGGAATAATTAGTAATAATTAAGAATAATTAGTAATAAATAAGAAAAAATTAGTAATTAATAGTAATAATTAGTAAAAAATTAAGAATAATTTGAAATAAATATGAATAGTTGGTAATAATTTGTAATAATAAGTAATAATCAATAATAAATAGTAATAAATATGAATAATTAGTAATAAATAGAAATAAATTTAAATAAATAGAAATGATTAGTAATAAATAGAAATAAATAGTAATAATTAGTAATAAAAATGAATAATTAGTAATAAATAGGAATTAATATTAATAAATAGGAATATTTAGTAATAATCAAGAATAATTAGTAATAAATAAAAATAATTAGTAATAAATAGAAATATTTAGTAATAAATAGGAATAATTAGTAATAAATAATAATAAATAGGAATAAATAATAAAAATTAGTAATAATTAATAATAATTAGTAATAATTAGTAATAATTAGTCATAATTAGTAATAATTAGTAATAAATAGTAATACTTAGTAATAATTACTAATAATTACTAATAAATAGTAATAACTAGTAATAATTATTAATAATTTGTAAGAATTTGTAATAAATAGTAATAATTAGGAATAATTAGGAATAATTAGTAATAAATGGTAATAATTATTAATAAATAATAATAATTAGTAATAAAAAGTAATAATTAGTAATAATTAGTAATAATTAGTAATAATTATTATTAATTATAAATAATTAGTAATAAAAAGTAAAAATTAATAAAAATTATTAAAAATAGTACTTAATAGTAATAATTATTAATAAATAGTAATAATTAGTAAAAATTAGAAAAAATTAATTAGTAAGGAATAAGAATAATTAGTACTGAATAAGAATAATTATTAAAAATTAGTAATAAAAAGTAATGAATAGGAATAATTAGTTATGAATAGGAATAAATAGAAATGAATAGAAATAATTAGTAATAAATAAGAATAATTAGTAAGAATTAGTAATAATTAGTAATAACATATAATAAATTGGCACACTTTCCTATGGATTGACGACACTCCTTTTTCTCGATGACTCTTCTCCTTTCAACTTTCACCGAATCAAATCATCATGAAAAGTATGCTTCGACATATGCATATCCAATATTGTATGCAGGACATTGAATATTCATTCATAGGACCACATTTTTTAAAATGTGTTCTGGCAGTGACAGTTGCAAGAAGATGATTCATCGACGAAAAGGGCGCTCTTTTGTCTGAAATTACATTTACTTGAAACTATCTGACACTGAAATCACAATAAAGAATCTACTCATAGGTACATATATTTATTCTTGTACAGATTCTTCATACGAGAAATAATATGTGTACCACCATGTATATTCTTCATTGAGATTTCTTTGTGGGAATGTTGCAAATAAATAATCCGTAGGAAAAAATAGTAGTTGTCAATCCACTGGAAATTGTGTAGCCTATAAGTAATAGAAATTATTTTGAAGTAGTTTCAATTATTTATCTTTTTTTAGATAATGTTTTTATAATTTTAAACTATTCAAAAAAATAATGAATTTATATTTTGTAGAAAAATATTGAACAAGGAAGTCGATAAAAATAATAATTAATTGATCACAGTTGGATAAATCTGCATAGAAATCCAAATAGTTTTGGTTTATATATAATATATATTGAGGGTGTTGAAGCTTTTTATCATTTGCATCATCAAAACTAGAATTTGTTTTAGAAGCCACAGTAAAGTGTCCTTGTAAAAATTGTGCTCTGAGAACGTTTGACACATTTGACATGGTTGGGGGACATCTCTTGCAGTTTGGGTTTCAACCAGATTATGTTTTATGGTATCAACATGGTGAATGCAGTTTTAGAGAAGATACTAAAAACTTGATTCCAGATCCAACAACGTTTTAATATTTAGTACATGATGTTACAAGTCCATTTGTTCAACAAACTGAAACTGAAGATTTTATTTATTTAACTCTTGAGTTGGAACCATATGATTTTTATGAGTTGTAGAGGTCGATTGAGGATACATTATCTCCTGGTTGCAAGATGTGAAAATTAGAAGCTGCTGAAAAAATTATGGCTCTTAAATAGGATAATGCAATGTCAAAAAACTGTTTTTATCAGATATTTTCTTATGTTAAATCACTATTACCTGAAGAAATGCGTTGACTCAAATTAATATGAGAGAAAAAGGTTGTTCATAATCTGGGCCGTAGTTATCGGATGATTCATTCATGTCCAAATGGTTGCATCTTATATTCTATTGAAAAAGATTCGTTGGATATTTGTCTCACATGTGGATAATCGAGGAATAACCATGCTCAACTCGAGATGTCTTGATCAATTCCAGTAAAACTGATGAGATATTTCCACCTTACACCCAGGTTGCAGTGTTTATTTATGTCTCAAAAAATATCGTTAGTGATTTCATGGCACAAAACCATGATTTCAACTGATAAAAGCTTGAATTATTCATCTGATGGTGACTCATGATAACATTTTGAACATCTGTATCTATCTTTTGCTTTAGAATCCCGAAACGTGCGATTAGGTCTTTCTACTGATGGTTTATGTCAGTTTGGTTCTTATGGTAGTCAGTGTTCTTGTTTGTCTGTTTTTATAACTCCGTACAATTTACCTCCATTGATATTGATGAAGGATCACAATATATCTTTGACCTTATTAATCGCAGGACATAAAAAGATAATATTGATGTTTATTTGAAAAATATTATTATTGAGTTAAATGGATTGTGGAGTGAGGGTGTTAGCACATATGATGTTGCTGCGAAACCAAATTTCCTATAAAAAGATATATTCATGTGGTCAATTGGTTACTTTCCTACATATGGAATGTTATCTTGTTGGAGTTCACATGGTCTGAAATCATGTCCCTACTGGATGAAAGACAAAAAATCCTTTTTCTTGTCAATGGGAAAAATCTTTCTATTTTGACTGTCACCACAGATTTCTTCCAATAGATCATTCTTTTCAGAGGAATAAATCTAATTTTAGAAAAGGTACAATTGAAAGGGATGAACCTCCAAAATTTATCTCAGGTACAGAGTTAAAATTAGATGTATTATCATTACCTCCCATCACATTTGGGCCAAGTGTAAACCAACATAAAATTCTTGGCTTCGAGAAAGTACATAATTGGATAAAACGAAGCTTTGTTTGGGATCTTCTATATTGGTGTGATTTGTTGGTCCACCTCATGTTGGATGTCATGCATATTTAGAAGAATTATTTTATGAATTTATTTCATACAGTTTTGGATACACTAGGTAAGACCAAAGATACTATAAAGGCATGAGTAGATCTTTCCCCAATTGGCAGGTGACCGGAACATGGACTATTTTAAAATGTCAGATCATAGAGGTTAATGAATCCAAAAGCATCTTATACGCTGTCCAAAGATATTAACCTACTATTTTGTTAGTAGATTGTAGATTTGAGACTTCAAGATGGTTATGCTTCAAATTTGGGCAGATGTGTTATGAATGGTTATAATACCAGATTCAAAAGTCTTTATTGTCATGTTATAAGGGAAATAAATATTCTGATTGGATTCAATTGATTGTTGAATTATATGATTTAGGATTGGATAACAAATATATCATATTTCTTTCGAGACATTTGTGCAGTGACAACAGACTACGATGTTCTATGAAAACTGAAATAAGATATCGATGTAATTATATATACACTAGAAGAAATCGTTCTGTCTTCTTTCTTTGACTCAATAGTACATATGATATTACATTTTCCACATGAATCTAAATGTGGAGGTCCAATATAGTTTTCATCGATGTACCCATTCAAGATATTCATATATAAATTGATGAAAAAAGTACGTAACAAAGAATCAGTTGAAGGCTCAATTGCTGATGCTTATTTTTGAGAAGATTTTTTTTCACTCTCATTATTTTGAATCTCAATATCCCTCAAAACACAATTGAATGGGATGAAACAAGGGAAATGTTAATGAAGAAATGGAAAATCAATTATCAATTTTTAATCATCCAAAATTTTGTTTCGGTGTAGTTCATGAATGATGGATTTCAGATGATGAACATCAGAGAGCTCATACATATGTTCTGATCAACTGTGGGGAAATGACATCATTTGAATTGTGAGTGATTCTATCCCTTATTATATAATTTATGTTTTAGTATGTAAACTTATTTTATTTGTAGGTAAAATGATAATAAAATCAAGAAAAAACTTCCACAAATTACAGTAGCTGCTCATGAAGAATGAAATCAAAAAAAATTCGCAATGTTAAAAAACTGATAACATAAATTATTGATAGTTTAATATCAATTATGTTTATTATTTATCATATTGATAATTTTTTTTACACATTTTCAGGTTTCTCAACATGTTGATAAAATTTATAAGCAGCTGTGTATATTGATTAACCCACCATCAAAAAATGGTTAAATCTTATAATGTATATGTGGTGAATGGTTTTTGATTTCAGACACGTGTATATGGGGAATTAAAAAAACAAAGTACAGTGGAGTTTTCTTGAAAGGATCGCATCACAGAGAAACTGAAGTATACTTTTAAGGCATTCTAGATTAAATTATTGAGCTGTGTTATCTAGGATAGAATTACATAATAATGATTAAATGTGTGTGGTTGGATACCGAGAGAGGTTTTCATGTTCATTCAACTCATTGAATTGTCTATATTAAATATTAAAGTCTTCTTGTAGTAAATGAACAATTTTTACTAGAAATAAAATGAACATCAAATTTATTATGCAATGTATTGTTCTACTTAAAGAGACTTGAGTGATTGGTGGAGCATAATACAAATTAAATCTTAGGAAAATTAGTTTACTCAAATTGAATGTGGTTCCACTAAAGTGGAAAGAATTGAATTTTTTCAAGAGACTGCTCAAAATCCATCTTTTTCACAAAGAGACGTGAATATCAAGGATGACACTACACAATTAAGGATCGATGATGACGAATATTTTAATGATGTTAAAAATGAATTTGAAAAGACAAGATACAATGAAACAGAAACTCATATGGATATTGATGATGCTGAGGAGGAGGATGAATACATTGACATTGATAGCTAAGAAGATGATGATGAAGGTGGACATTGACACATCTATATGTTGGTTATATTCGTAACTAATATATATATACATAATAGTTATTTTCAACTATCTTCTAACAAAATTCATATTGTGTTTTAGATGCATCTAGATCTATTTCTCGAGTTTCTAGAGGTTGATCTACCTTTGGATGAGGGGAATTGTGGACCGTCTGACCCTCAACCTACTGAAGGTTCAAGGGGTACGTGGAGGGGGCACGATCTTGCGTGACTCTTGATTCTAGACCCTATCCCTAAGCGACGTCCACATCTTGGCTTCATTCCACACACACAGAGGTATGGTAAACTATATATTTTAGTTAGGTTTCATAAATTTATTTATATATATAGTAATTGATTTATTATTTATTTCTTTTTCACAGTTTGGCGCATGTAGCTATTGGACAGGGGAGCGTTATCTTGCGCAATTATTTTTTCCCAGCCATGGATCACATGGGAATAGATTCCTACTGATGTGAGGTGTGACATGTTTGATCATTGGCCGGTACGTAAATAAAAAATATATATTTTAAAATTTATTCTATTAATAACTTGATATTATCTATTATTTTTAGGGTTTATGGTATCCCATCGGTGATAGCATGCATGCCGCTATCCATGTGGCGTGGCATGTGTCTATGAGAGACTGTTTCAATCAGTTTTTGAAAAATTTGAGAAGATCATCCATTAAGAAAGTAGGAGTGATAGAATTTGATGAGTCATGTAGAGCCCACTGACCAGAGTACATTTCATCTCACGTTTGGGATGGATTATGTTTACACTGGTTGGTTGGTGGATTTCAGAGTAGATCTTCAGTGGGACGGATGAATTGGGGGAGATGGGAGGTGACAAATCGAGCTGGTAAATGTAAAATCAGTACACATAGAGATCATCTGGTAAGTATATTTTTTAAATATTTTATATAACTTTAAATTTATTTAGTTTATTTTTTATTTTTCTATGAAGTTGTGCATCCCGATATTATGGAATTCGACATTTATCAGAGGATGTACAGTGATCCATCCACTGGAGAGATTAGAGGTGATCATCAGTGTCAGATTGTGGTTAGTATTATTATTTTTAGTTTTAAAATAAACATCATATAATATTTTCATCATTTAAATTTGAATTGAAATTGAATGAGTCATATTAGGCTGCGACCTCTCAGATATAGGTTAAGAGTCAGGATGAGATGACTGAACAGACCCTTGCCCGCCATTTCAATGGGGCAGCATGGATGCATGTGACACCGTATGTATTTGAGAGGGGTAAAGTGGTTGGTATCCGATCTCATTGGACTCCTGGTACTTATTGTGGTTCCATTCTGATATCGGCGTCCATCTTGAGAGGAGCTCGTGGAGAGACATCATCTTCTGCCTCACAGTATTAGGAGTAGTTTTGATCTTAGTCTGAGCTTATATAGAGTATGCAAAAGCAACATGAAGTGTTGCGTCAGCAGTAACAATAGCAGAAGCTGCATGAGGAGGAGATGCGTCGATGGCAGTAGTAGCAGCAGCTACAGTAGTATCAGCAGCAGCAGTAACAGTAGTAGCATCGTGAGAAGATGGAGTACATGAACTATCTGGCTTGTAGTTTAGGGATAGAGTTTCCTCCACCATCTCCTACAGCTTCCTCACCTGCTCCAAAAGAATACCCCCTAGTGATTTGTTTTTTATGTTAAAATCATTTGAATTGAAGATTTATTTTAATATGAACTATTTACAGTTTTTGTGTTTTATATAGGTCCAAATATTTCATAATTTCATTTCTTATTTTATTATTTATTATTAGTATTATATTTTTTAATTTTTGTTTATTTTACTATGAATAATAACATTTTATGAATTTTTTATATATTTTTTGTTAATATTGAGAATTGTAATAATATTTTATTGATTTTAATAAAATTTATAATAATTTTTTATTAATCTTAATGTTATTAAATATTTTTTTTAGTTTTATATTTTTTAATATTTGTTTATTTTAATAATAATAATAATTTTTTATTATTTTATTAATATAAATATAAAATTTTCATTATTCAAAATTTTTATAAATTTTTTTCTATTATATTTAGTATTTCAAATGGGACCTTTTGCGATGGGCTCCCGTCGAAAATAATTGAAATATAATTTTTTAATAATAGTATTTGTGATGGGCCCATCAAAAAAGGTTTTTATATATATAATGTATATAATTGGAGGATTATTTGCGACGGGCCCTTCGTGACAGGTTTATTTATATATAATATATATAATAGGTGGATTATTTGTGATGGAGACATTTCCTGTCGCAAATATTATTTTTTGAGATGGTCCAATAAAAAAAATAATATTTGCGACATTGTTCTCTGCAATGATCTATTTACGATGGGGCCCCGTCACTAAAGACTATATTCGATGGGATCCCATCGCAAATACATCTAATTCCAATAGTGAAAGTACGTTTACTTAGTGTTTAGACTTACAATATAAGGTCTAAAAATTAAACAAATAATGTACAAAAAACATTTTATATTCCTATTTGTAGATTATAATTTCAATGATAGATACTATATCATTACTGCAGACTGGTGACATGAAACAAATGTGTGTGAAATTCACTCTTTAAAATAATGACAAGTGTGCCACTCAACTCTCTTAAAAAAGATTACACCATCTTCCCCAACCTTAAAAACATTAAAACAAATTTTTTCCAATAACTACACAAAAAACATTACAAATTCTCCACCCCCATCCACAAATCCTTATTTAGTCCAGAAATCCAACCACAGATGACATTTAGTGAAAAATAATAGAGGATACCAAAAGAAGAGGTAATGTTCATCAACCAGACTTTTTATTTTTATTTGTTCCCAATGAAAATTAAATTAATATTATACACTGATTATAACATATCCTCAATATATTAAATATATTGTGATTTTTATTTTAATGGTACAACCAAGAACCATGCATACTTCAATCAAATGGTCTATGATGTCATAATTCATATATACGGAGGACTACCGCCCCACGAACAGATGCTGGTAATCTTTCATTACCACCTATAAAGGCATGGAATAATGATTGATTAAATGTTTATATATGATATTTATGGTATTAATTATATTAGTATGATTCTGTATTATTTATATTTCATATACCTTCAAGATTTCTATTTTGTGGGAATATTATAATGTCTTTCATATGTACGGTAGACTGCCACCTTGCGAAGTGATGTGATTCATTCATAATTTACCAGGAATGTATTTGTGATTTATTTAATAAAAACATGTTATATATATGATATATAAATTATTTTTTAATGATAATACATCATATAATTTTCATTCCTTCAATATTATATGAATATGGAAACAATGTTCATGCGTACGTACGGCCTACCATCTCCATAAATGATGCATTCCATTTCCTATCACTAAATTTTATGGAATACAATAAATAAATATTTAATGAATATATATTATATTCATATCTTTATATACATTTTTTATATTATTAAATCATGATCTATTTAATTTTACCCAAAATAACATGTCATGACATATATGAAAATCCAACCCGTTATTACCCAAAATATATCTTTACGATGGAATTGTTAATAAATGGTTGGTATAAAGTCGTAAGAAAATAATAAATTATATGAAATATATTAATATGTTTCGGTGATAGATGTATAATAAAATTATATTTTTTTAAATGGGTTTTTAAAGAGTACGACGAAATTCAAGACTTAAAGTAAGGGGATTTTTTTGTCTCTCTTTTATTTCTAAGAGATTTATTCGATATTAACTACCCAATTAATTTGTGTGGTATATATTCATTACTATGAAATTTTATTTCATAAATATTCATAATTTAAAGATAAATAATGTTTTCTTTGATTTTTTTATTTAATGGGGATTGCGATCCAAATATTACACAAGTAGTAAGAGATTTTTTTCTCAATTTTCCTTTTTTGAGACTTACATTATATTATGCACCTATATTTGTTCACATGGAGTCTATACATCCCCTTTGACATGTAATATCATTAATTTATTCATCCTCATTATATATGAAGTTTCATTTTATGTTATTTCTTTATATGGTTTAGGATTAAAGGATACCAAAGTTGTAATGATTTTATGAAACAATCTCATCATTCATCATGATTGTTCCTGATCAATAATTTATCGCCGAAATCCCATGATCCAACTCTCAATAATTATCATGTATTTTCTTATCTTATGGTTATTAATGATATCTTAAATTAATGGGAAAACTATTCTAATCACTGGTATTCAACATTTTTGAATTTTTTTTTGAATAAAATCTAAATTTATTACTCTCTTTGATCATAAATATGTTTTTTTACAAAACCATGTTTCCTAAAATGTTTTAAAAAATATTTTATTAAAATATTATTATTTTTTTAAAATAAATTTACCAATGTTTTACTTTTTTCAATGTTTTTTAATTGAATATTTATGTCTTTTTACAAATAATTATTGTCCAGATTATACCAAAAATGTGAAATGACGCTTAATTTTAACATGTAAAATGGAAATCATATTTTTTAACATCATGATCACTAATTTTATCCAAACCTAAATTATATTCTATTCAATTATATTTTAAAATAAAAAATTTTAAAAAAAATTCCATGTTAGAAAAATGATTTTTCAATGAAGAAATGTAAATTTTCACAAGAATTTTATTAAATGGTTGATCAAAATAATCCTCAATATAAGATGATATATATTAGTGTTACAAAGTAATTACTGAGGATATGATCCAAGGATAAAAATCATATCATTTCCCTGAATGGTGTATGTTTTTAAAGAATGATGTTTTTTAAACACGTTTCTATTCCACAGATTACCCAATGTGGAAATTTTTATGAACCCTGCTTGTTTTGTGGGTTATTATATGATGAATTGATAAGTAAACTTGTCTATATTCCATAGATTATGATACGATGAAACTATTACGGTACTCATTTCATTTCATGGGTTATTATGTGATGAACTTTATGATCATTTGGAAGAAATAAATATGGCATCCATTTTGATATGGGTGGGACCTATATATCTAACCAATGAATTGGGTAATAATGTATATATCATATAAGAAAGATATGTATGGAATGGGGATTGAACCTGGTATAGTAAAACATGGTTGGAATCGAGAGTGAGCCTAGTTCCATAAGATAGGTATGGAATGAAGAGTGAACTCAGTATTCTAATAAAAGTTTTCTTGTATGATGGTCCTCGTAATGAGCCTATACCAATATGAAAATTAATATCTATTTTTATGTGTATGAAAAAAATTATATTCCTTATGAAAATTTAATTAAATTATTTCTGTTGTTATTTTATTATCTTATTATTCATGTATGATAAATTGTAAATCTTTATTCCTTGACTCATGTATATGATCTTTTATATGATGGATATGGATTTCAAATGTTAGTTTCATGTTCATATACCCCTATGCTAATTTTTTTATTACATGTCTTTCTTATTTACCCTTGCGGATCATCTTGGCTCACCCATTCAAATGTTTCATATCCCTATGTTATGAAAATGTTCATTATACATGTTAAATCTAATAAAGCTGATAGTTTTTAAGAACGTAGTGGAAAATGGAATAGCTCACTAATGTAAAAGTGTTTATGTTTCCACATCCCCAAAGGCAGTAAAATATTAGGGTTGTCAAGGGTGAGTTTATGAAATGTAATAAATATTCCTAAGAAATTATGTAATTTGTTTTTATGTTATGTACTGTCTCCAATAGTCCTCATTATATATATTGGATGTTCAAAAATATATAATTTTAATTACATGGGATTGTGGAAAAAATAGACCCTATAAAAAATATATGATATTTTGGAATTTCTTCAACTCTCACTATCATATATATAGATGCTTTCAATAAATTTGAAATATTTTTTCGTACTCTAACATCCTCTTTAATTCATTCATCCTTTACCATGGTAAGAATATTTTTACCATGGTAACAATACATATTTTATAAAAAATTTGGCCATATTATTTATATTTAATATAACTATTTGAATATATTGAAACTATTTTATATAACTATATTGTTTGATTTTTTATAAATTAATTTAAAATTTATGTATAGAGAACATACACTTCATTTTTAGGGAAAATGTACTTTAAAGAATAAAAAATATTATCTTTTTATACTATATAAAATAATATAAATAAATGTTAATTAATTTTAATAAATATATTACCTACACATATAACATAAAAAATTTAGTAATCTTAATCAAATTAAATTATTAAAATTAAAAAATCAGGAAAATTAAAATATTTCTTTGAAAATTTTCTTTTTATATAATAAAATGAATTTATCATCATTTCTAAATATTTTATAATGACTCTATATGTAATCAGACATATTATAAAATGTTTTTAAACTAATAGTTTAAATATGTTAGAAATTTATAATAATTAAAATAAAATTTCAAATAAATATTATAATATAAATATTTTTTTGAAGTAAAATTTCATTGTTTTTAAATGTTGTAGTAGAAAAAATAAATATAACTTCAGAACTATTTAATAAATGATAAAAAATATTTTATTACTTTATTTGAATCAAATTTATTTTATAATATTTTATTGAATGTAATATTGATAATAATTTATTATTTAGTTTTGTTTGATGTTGTGTACATCACATGATATCAAATAGATGAAATTTAAAATAGAGAAACATATTCTAAAATCATGGTTGTTACATTCTATAATCCTTATAATAATTTTACAATTGAAGTTCCATTATTTTAAGGAAAGTATTTGAGAATACAATTACCTCAATAAATCCTTTAGTTCCCACATAGCTTCTTCAAATTTATGAATTTTCAAGAGAATATTAAATTGGTGAGTGTTCATATTCAATTGAACTTTGTCTATATAGACCTAGTTTTCTATATATTGTTCCCCATATGAATGTTTAATTCCTAGTGGTATAAACATTGTATTAACCTTATATAAAGGATGTGGTTTCATTTCCTAAAAATTGATATTTGGAACACATCATGATTATGTAAAAGTATCATTTGCAGAACCAAGAAGTCATATATTGTCCTGGTACACCTAGGAATCCCATAGGAACTGATATTTCTTTATATTAATATCACCTTCTTAATAACATATCATTTTTATATGTGTAAAAATGTAAGAATAAATCTCTAAACATAAAACTTAATATATTTTATATATTTATTAGAATGACTATTTTTTGACATTAACCTACCCTTAGGTGTTTTTGAAAGGACCTAATATTCTCTACCATATCATTAGCAATATAAATTCATAGTATATTTCATTATCCAATTCTACCCAACTATGTTGGATTTCTAAACTTCATTCTAAATATGGAATAATAATAATACAATTGAATAAATTTGATAAATCTAATTTAGTAAAAAAAAAATAGGTGGATATTGATCCTAATATATTTTATTATTTCTATAGAACTCCCTCAACATGTCTTTTGGTATTTCAATTTTTTCTGTTTCAATGATCATCTATCTAAGGGTGATATTAATAACTTAATATAAAATTAACATTAAATTATTAATAAATAAATCTATATTAAATCAATGTAAACATCATATATCTACAATATATTATTTAGAGTGTCACTCCATGAGAACATACCACTTCTAAAATATATATCCTGGAAAGATGGAAAAATAAGGAATTATCCCTTATAGAAATTAAATTAATTTTTTATGTTGACTAGATATATCCCATATGATCTTAAATATTTTAGATGTTTTGGGGAATACTATGATGAAATCCCTGGTGTTTTTTTTCTATTTCAAAACATTTATTGGTTATTATTATTTCATCCCCTAAGACATATAATGGTCAGACTCTGTATGCTACGTTACCAAGAATTATAATATATAAACTATAATATCATTCTTAATTTTGTTCAAGAGGAAATGATCTTTGAGATCTCTATACATCTTTTTACACCCTGAATTGATATGGAATAAGAAATTATGCGATTTATCTAAAAATCCCACATCAATTCTATTGTTGAATGGACAATTACTCTATTCCAAAACCTAATCCTTCAATCACTGAAATGTTGAATTGATGATTATTCCTTTTTTTATCCAACCACTCATCCTCATTTTATTATTTTTTTAATACTCATATAATTATATTGTTTGACATTAAAATGAGAAAGATTAAATTTATCCCCTTATATCTCAAATTAAAATCAATAATCAAAAAATATATAAATATTTTATCTTTTTCAATCAACATCATGGGAATTATACCATGACCCATCCCTTTCAAATCATTATCCCCCATATTTTCTTTCCCATGGTGATAATGTTGATTGAATTAATAATATTTCTTCAACTCTAACGATAACTATTGTAAAATATTTAACAAAATATATGTGAATTTATATTTCAAATTTTTATAATTTATATTTAATAAAATTTTCGCTAATGATAATTTCTCTATTTATTTAATGAAAAATTTACTACATTCTTCTATAAATTATGATTTTAGTAATTTTTCCCTTTAACCATCGATTTTCATGATGTATATATTAAAACATTGAAATTATTTATAATATTTCAACCCAAAAACTTATTTTAGTTAATAATATAGATTACCAAT
The DNA here is from genome assembly GCA_963277665.1 of Viscum album. NCBI lineage: Eukaryota > Viridiplantae > Streptophyta > Magnoliopsida > Santalales > Viscaceae > Viscum > Viscum album. The sequence goes on from OY728164.1 coordinate 213,752,674, forward strand.
CCATTTATATTGATAGTTAATTTTATTAAAGGTTTATTTACAAACCTTCTACTCACATTCATAAAAATATATTCAAATTCATTGGTCAAAATGAACATTAATCCCTTCCATGTAATATTTATTAGTGTATTCGATAATATTATGAAATATCCCATAATAAATTGATAGTATCGATAAAATCAATGAAAACAACATATATAATCCACTATTGACGTTTTTTTACCATTTTTTGATATCATTCATAATTTATGGATCCACTAATATTATATTTCATATAATTACTTGATCCATGAATGATACATTAAATTTGAAAAATTAAAACATACATAATTTCAACATACAACTAATTATTTAACATGGGCTTGAACACATTTCTTAAATGATCTTCTCGCTCTTACACGAACTTATAAAATAAAAGAATTTTTTTATTAAGTATACCATAATTTTATCTAAAATATCATTATAAAATCTGTTAATTATATCCATGGATAATATAAAGTAAATGTTAATTTAAAATATAATAAATATAAATTCATTATCTCCATAACTTTTTTAAAGGTTATATTGGGTATGTCCTCTCACATGGACATTGATATATGATATCCTGCTCAAATATAAATCTGGGAATGTTATTTTTATCCACATTATTGATCAATGAAATTTTAAATATATTGTTGTGGTAATATATTATTGACGATGATTATATTATATTAATGATAATATAGATATATATATAAGAATTGACCCATATATTTTTTAACAAAAAAGTATATGTTATCCCCATAGAGAATCATATGGTCAAATGAATCCCTTATCAATATTATGCTGTAGTTTCATCTATAAGTCATGAATCTCAATTGAGAAAAATTAATTTATGAACATTTAAAATTGGGTAGATCCATGAAAGATATCAAATGGAATGTCAAAATCTCGAATTAAGGAAGTAATAGAGAAGTATTAAGAATATACATTAGTATATTCTAAAATAATATGTATATTATCAATTTAGAGATTTTACATAAACAGTAGTGATATATACCCCTCATGAACAAATAGAAATACTCATATAACTGAATTGATTTCTTTTAGATGTTCATGTTCATCCTAAAAACTATATTAAATCATATTTTGATTAAAAATATCCAATGTGAAATCACTTCCTCAACAATTGAAATGGGAACTATATAAAGATATCCAATCCATTCCAAAAAATAACATCAAATTCATATATAGGATGAATAATAAAATTTTTAGGATTTCTATTTCTATATAAATAATTAAAATTGGTTCTATAAACATACCCTCTATTAATATTATGATCATGTTTTTTCATTAATATTTAAAATTATAATCATTGAGGTGGTTATGTGATAGACTAAAAAAATTCCACATAAAATTAATATATAAACCCAACTAATTTATCCTTTTTTCTATCCATGCATATAGATTATAATTTTTATTTACGATCCACTAAAAATATTCCCTTTTAAAATTCCTCATTTATTCATAGTCATGTAGTTTCTATTTTTAGAATTCATTATTGGAGTGAGAAAAAATTCTTTTTTAACCATCTTTTAAAAACATATCATTTCACTATAAAATATATCTTATATCATAGGTAATGTATGTGTCATGTTTAATATGAGATATTTACCATTTATTTTCTCACTTATTATTCTAGAAATTATGGGTAATTACTTGTAAAGACCTGTAAAATTGAAGGGAAATTTTTTTTAATTTTCTTTGGAATTTTAGAAGAGCGCGGTTTCAGACGGCACCTGATTTCGAGGCCCGGAGTGCCCGGAATCAATTTCTGAATTTTGGCTCGGGTACGTTCAGTGAACGAATGAGCGGGAATTTCTAACTTTTGTCCCATGCTCGGAATTGAAATCTGAGGACACCGATGAACTCGCAACGCCGATATTCGCATAAGGAGTCCTTTTCCGAAGTTGCGTTTATTGCGGGACGAAAGTTAATTTTTGGGAGAGTTATAAAAAATTGAATAAAAATGTGGAACACTTTTTATTTTATTTTTATGTTAGTTATCTTCTCCCAAAGGGAGTTAAAGGTGGGACCCACATCCACTTAACCTCCCTTGGGAGGATTAAGTGTGGTGGGGCCCACACGAAACCCAACTTTTCAACTTCTCTCAAAAACTCCCTTTAACCCCTCTTTAAATGTTTTGACAACTTAGCTTTTTAATTAGGTTGAGTTGTTTAACTTTTTCAAACCTTTGAACTTCAAAAAGGTTTGGTTGAGTTAATAAAATAAGATCTTAGCTTATTTTATTTGGTTATATTCGTTTAGCCATCTTGAGAGGATTTGAGAGCTTTTCTTTCTTCTTCAAACTTTGACGAAGAACGCTCAAGCTTTGACGAAGAACGCTCAAGCTCCTACGAAGAACGCCGCTTCTCTCTTCTTTGTCTTCCGTGTCAACGAAAGGGAACACCGCTTCCTCCTCGGACTTCCTTCGTCGGCATACGAAGATTCGCCAACGACGTACCTCTTCGGACGTACCTCTTCGTCAACGGATTTGACGAACGATTACCGCGACGCCCGACCTCCGCGACGTTGTCTTCCGCGGGTCATTGACAATCTTCGAGCTTGAACCCAAGGTAGGGGTTGTTGTAATTGTTTATTTATTTATCCTTGTTCGTGGTTCTTGCATGACTAACGTGAGGATTTTAAATATGTGTTATTGTTTAACGTGAGGGGGGCCGGACCGCATGAACACGGCCGAACCCCCTCCATTGTTCTTGATTGATTTATCATGCGGGTGAAACAAGATGGTGTGGTGTCGTCGCACCACGCAGATATTCTCATGATTATATTGCGCGGCGCCGTCACGCCGCGCCATGGAAGGATCATCAAGAACGCGACGCTGTCGCGCCGCGTCTAAGGGAATCAAAGGTGCGGCGGAGGGGCGTGGTGTCGTCGCACCGCGCCGGACGACGAACACCGCGGCCGGTTCCGGGCCGCAGCGGGACGAGAAGACCGGCGGCCGGGCCGCCGGCGTCGGAAGCCGGAAAGGGGACCGGCCTGCCGGTCCCGTTGGAGAAAAACCGGCTGGCCAGGTGGCCAACCTGAAGGTCAAAGACATGGGGAATAAATTCCCCCGGTCAACTCCATAAACCCCCCCCCCCATTTATGAGGGGGGCGGTTCCTTTGAGGGGGGCAGGCGGCCCCCCGGTTTCTTCAAGCAGGCCCCCACGAGGGGAGCCGGATCTCCAAAAGGTGCGGCACTTAAGTCGCGCCGCCAAGCTGGAAGCAGGGGCTTAGCCCCCCGCGCGTGACCCTAGCGGCGCTAGGCCGCGCCGCCGCCGGCCGTGCCGCGCCGCCGCGCCGGGTCGGCCCGGACCCGGACCCCCCGTTTTCGAGACGGATTCGGTCTTTTGGTCATAACATGAGCCATGGACCTCCGATTGACGAACCGTCTATGGCAACGCGATCCTTGGATCGAGAAGGTCGTTTCGGTATATCGCACTGAAAGTTTTGGAGTACTTTGAGTTTGGCCGGGTTGGTTCGTTCACGAAACCAACCGGGCCTTCGAAGCGGAAACACTAATATCTTGATCTACGGACGTCCGAATGATGTGCCGTCAGCTTTGTTGAGTTCCTCTTAGTGAGAAGGATCTTCTGGAATACTCCGCCCGAGGTTTGGACGCAGGTGGAGTACGGTCGGGTTGGTTTTGCCTTAAAAACCAACCGGGCCCCGGGGACGAAAATGCCGATAACTCTCAGACCGGGCATCCGATCGACGCGCCGTCTGTTACGTTGAGTTCCTGTTGATGATACGTATCTTTTGGGTACATCAACTCTGGAATTTGTGATAGTTGATGTATCAGCCTCTCGGCTCGTGGAGCGGACCCTCCTGTACGAGCTTGCTGTGTGCGGGAACCCTAGTGTTGGCTGCGACTGTGACTGCTACTACTGCTACTACTGCTACTACTGCTACTGTGACTGTGACGACGACAGTACAGAGATCCTGTGTGGATTCGCGACGACGACTAAAACACTCAGCGATCCTACGTGGATCAGTGCTACATGTCCTGTGTGGGCCCGATCCTGTGTGGGTCCGATCCTGTGTGGGTCTTTGCGCTCAGCGGTCCTGTGTGAACCAGCGCCTACAGGTCCTACGTGGGCCCGATCCTGTGTGGGTCTTTTGTGGGGTTAGTTACCTATCGATCCTTTGTGGGTCCGACGACTTAGATGGATCAGAGATCATCTTTATCGTCTTTTGAAGAAGTATACCTGTGTGAGCTGAATCATGTTGCTTTCCTGTGTGGATTGTGTTGTGCTATCCTATGTGGATTACGTTTTGCTTTCCTGTGTGGAATACGTTTACTTTCCTGTGTGGACTGAGTTGTACTTGGGCTCGGAGGTTGGAGCGTATTTGAAATTGATGACATTGATATATGTATGGGCATATACCTAAGCAGTTTCGGTTGTTACTTCGTGATTGCTCCATTCTTCGTGGTTTATCCTTTGTGGATTTAAGAGACCTTCAGGGGTCTCGGGGTCCCTACTGAGTAGATTATTCTCACCCCTGCACGGGCTTTGCCCACAACTACGTTGTGTTGGTTGCAGACGACAGACAGCGTTGACCTTTGCTGAGGCTTGCAGAGCAGGACGGTACCTGGAGGAGGATCACTGGGCGGGACGTGCTCGGAGCGGACGGCGGGACCCGTGGAGCAGTGGAGCTATCTGTACCCACCCTTCAGGTGGGATTTCCAGTGGACAGCTCGGTGTAGCGGCATTTACTTTTCAGTTTCTGTTTTCCCTTTCGAGTTGTACTTTACTTTCAGTTTGGGTTTGTAAACTGGCTCATTTACTTTTCCGCACTTTCAGTTGTACTCTGCTTTTTCTTAGTGTTTACTTTCCGCTTGCTTACTCTGTGGTGTTTCTTTACTTTACAAAGGCAATGCCTTTCCTTTTTACCGGGATTTACGCCTTGGTACTAGTTTCCAGCCCCTGGCCTATGGAAGGCGGGCTTGGGGTAGTCACGGAACGGACCCCGAGGGCGGGTCGTGACAAATTGGTATCAAAGGAGTTCGGTTCTACCGCGAACTCAGATCTTTTCTATGTGAAGAAATAATGTGTAGCGTATTGAGTGTGGTTATCAGTCCAGGGAGTCCAGTGTTGGTGCAGCGGCCGACGTATCCGTACACCAGGACGCTGACTTCTGATTTCTGACTTAATGCACGGAAACATTGATTGCGTGTGTGTTTCAAAGTTTTCTTTGTGATTACTTATATCAGCTCACCAGGTATACTGTTCTGACCGTGGCACACCTGTTTCCTTTTCAGGATGGCCCCACGACGGCAGCCAGCTAGGGTTCCGAGAGTCGAGCGTGACGACAGAACACCGAGCGACGAGGCCTCGGTGCAGGGCCCTTTGTAAGCAGTGGCACCGGCGGTAGCACTACCCGCCGAGCCCCCGATGCTTCCAGCACCAGCCGCTGACGATGCACGTCGCCTCAGCGCACTGCATGAGTTTCAGCTCCAGCGACCACCCAGGTTTCGTGGGGAGACGGATCCCCAGTTAGCCGAGGACTGGCTGGAGGCAGTGGTACGTGTATTTAGGCTAATAAGAACACCAGCAGACCTCATGGTGATCCTCGCTGCGAGCCTACTACACGCAGCAGCTGGACGATGGTGGAGCTTGATGCTCCAGGTGCACGATGAGGCATCTCTACTTTGGACGGACTTTGAGAGCCTCTTCCGCTCGGAGATTGTCCCATCCACCCTTCGTGCGGTGTGTATCCAGGAGCTTCTTCAGCTGCGGCATGGCAGCATGACGGTCGCTCAGTACTTGGCAAGATTTACTGATCTCTCACGCTACTCGACTGACATGGTACGGGACCCATTCTTCCGGGCCCGGACCTTCGAGCAGGGTTTGAGACACGAGATCAGGGCATCGCTGATCTCCCTCAGCATACCGACTCAGACAGGAGTACTGGAGCAGGCCCTTCTGATCGAGAGCTTCCTTGCTGAGTCTACACTAGCGCAGCGACCCACCGCAGGGCGGCACGTGGCAGAGTCATCTGTAGCAGGCAGTCGACGGATGACTCAAGGGTCCAGACAGACCAGACCTTCGGGTAGACGACCTCAGTGCACTGGCTCAGCAGTGCAGGGCACACAGCGAGGAGCCAGTCTTTCGAGAGGCAGACAGTGCTACTCGTGCGGCGGGCAGGGCCACATGTGTAAAGACCCGCAAATTTCAAGGAAATTTTTTTCTTAATTTTCTTTGGAATTTTACAAGAGCGCAGCTTCAGACGACACCTGATTCCGAGGCCCGGTGTGCCCGGAATCAATTTCCGAAGTTTGGCTCGGGTACGTTCAGTGAACGGACGAGCGGGTTTTTCTATCTTTTGAACCGGTGCCCAGAATCAAATTCTGAGGGCACCGATGAAATCGCAGCGCCGGAATTTGCTTAGAAACGCCTCTTCCGGAGTTGCGTTTGCTCAGACGTGGTTTTTAAATTTTGCGGCTTTAAGTCAGAATAAAATAAAGTTTGTGCGACAACTTTATTTTATTTCACTTAAGCTTCTTGGAAGCCACTTGAAGTCACTTAATGGCGGCTTGAACTGAGTTGAACTGGATAGGATGCTATCCAGAAATATCCTACCCCCTTGGTAGGATATTTGTGAGGTGGGGCCCGCCCGAGCCCCGCCGTTTCTTTCGCTAAGTAACGCACCCGCGAAAACCCGTCAAAGTAACTGAAAAGTCAACCGACGCGTTTTCTTTAATTCTTAACAGACCATTTAATTGGGCGGTTTATTTCGTGAATTAAATGGGTTGTTTCTTTCGTGAATTAAATGGGTCGTTTCTTTCGAATTGATGGATCGTTTCTTAACCGGTTTCGTGTGTTGGCATGTTTATAAAATAAGACCAACCTAAAAATCCTTTGAAAGGATTTGAGAGAATCTTGTTTCTTCATCTCCCCGCAAAGAACGCGAAGAACGCGAAGAACGAGAAGAACGCGAAGAACGCCGGCGACCGGAATTCGACGACGCACGCCGAGATCTGCGACGTCGACGAGCTTTACCCGCGACGTTCTTCGGCGACGCCTCTTCTTCCGCGGCCGATCCCCGTTCGGCAACAAAGGTGAGAATCGAACCTTCTAATTCTTTTTTTTATTCGATGACAATGGATTTAATTAATTAAATCCGTTTGCTCTTGATCCGGAGATTGGCGACGCGATGCCGGATACCGCGACGACGCGACGATCTCCTTCATCCGCGACGAGCGATTCCGCGACGACCTCTCGTCCGACGACGACGACAATGTAAGGGTTGATTTGAAATATTTTTTTTCCTTTCCCGTGATTTTATCTCTTTTAAAATAAGGAACCGATCACGGAACAATTTTAAATTTATTTAAAATTGTTGATTGGTCGTTTCATGTTTCTCGCGTTGTTTATGACTAACGCGGAGGGTGTGGGTCTAACGAACAAGACCCGGCAACCCTCCGCCGATCTTCCTTTTTGTGCGGATTTGGCGGGCGACGGAAAAAGCACGACGCAAGGGCCATTTGTTGATTCTGCAGTGAAGGACGCGTCCCGGGAGGAACAATGGCGCAGACGGGAGGCAAAACGGGCCACCGGAGCAACTCCGGCGGCCCGCGGAAGGCGGTGGCGGCGCGGGTCGTCGGCGCGGCGGCGCCGGCGACCGGAGGCGGCGGCGCCCGGCGCGCCGCCGGAGGAGTCCGCCGCGGCCGAGCCGCGGCGGCGGCATACCTCCGGACCGCGTCCGCGGTCCGGCCACACAGCACGCGGCCCGCGCGGGCCGCGTTTCTCTAAAGCCGCGGGTTTGACCCGCGGCGGCTCCCTCGGCCGCTCGGCCGAAGCCGAGCCGGCCGGTCCGGTCGGCCGGGCCGCGCCCAGGCCGGACCGGACCCGGCCTAGCCGGGTCGGGCCGGGTCGGGCCGGCCCGGTTCGGCCGACCCAAGGGGGGGGGGGGGGTTCGGGCCGGGTCGCCCCGGGCCCAGAACCCCCGTTTCGGGCCCTCTTCGGTCTTTCGCCCATATCATGGGCCTGGGACCTCCGATTGACGAACCGTCAGCGGCTACGCGATCCTTGGATCGAGACGGTCGTTTTGGTATATTATACTCAAGGTTTCGGGAGACTTTGGGTTCGGCCGGGTTGGTTCGTACACGAAACCAACCGGGCCCTCGGAGCGGAAACACTCATAACTTGAGCTACGGACGTCCGATCGACGTACCGTCAGCTGTGGTAGTTTCCTCTAAGTGAGACGGAACTTTTGACATACTCCGCCCGAGGATCGGATACAGGCGGGGTACGGTCGGGTTGGTTTTGCCCTAAAAACCAACCGGGCCCCTGGGACGGAAATGCCAATAACTCTCAGACCGGGCGTCCGATTGACGCGCCGTCTGTTGCGTTGAGATCCTGTTGTCGATACGGAAATTTTGGATACATCAACTTCGGACTAAGTGTCAGTTGATGTATCAGCCTCTCGGCTCGTGGAGCGGACCCTCCTAAACGAGCTCGCTAAGTGCGGGAACCCTAGTGCTGGCTGTGGCTTCGACGACAGAGCAGAGATCCTCCGTGGACTGCGACGACGACAGAGCAGAGATCCTCCGTGGACTGCGACAACGGCAGAGCAGGGATCCTTCGTGGACTGCGGCGACGACTGTGCAGAGATCCTCAGTGGACTGCGTCGACTACTGCACTCAGCGATCCTACGTGGAAGAGTGCTACCGAACCTGTGTGAGCTGAATCTTCTTTTTACCTTGAGCGGTGGAGCGCTTGGGTGTAGCGGCGGACCCGTGGTACTTGACAGTGGTGGTGCGCTTGGATGCAGCAGCAGACCCTTGGCGGTGGAGCGCTTGGTTGTAGCGGCGGACCCGCGATACTCTACGGAGTGTGTGCGCTTGGTTGTAGCGACAGACCCGCGACGGTGGAGACGTGCGTGCGGAGTACTGAGACCGTGTAGATGACTGAGACCTGACGACTGCTTGACCGACTCGACTTGGAGTGAGTCGACTAGCCTAGTGGACGGAGCGCCCAGTAGTTGGCAGCAGACCCACGGCGGACGGAGCACCTGGTAGTTGGCGGCAAACCCGCGGTACTCGACAGGAGGAGTACCTCAGTAGGCTATCTGGGTGAGCGCCCGGTATTTGGCAGCAGACCCTCAGCGGACGGAGCGCCCGGTAGTTGGCAGCAGACCCGCGGTACTCGACAGGAGGAGTACTTCAGCAGTCTAGGTTAGTGAGCAGTACCTCGGAGTCGTGACAGGACCACTGTACACTTCAGAGATGGGGCTCTTCAACACTTACGGTTTCGATAATGAAAATCCTGGTTGAGCTGAATCTTATGTTACTCTCCTTTGTGGTTTGTGTTGAACTATCCTTTGTGGATTTACTGTTTACTCTCCTTGTGGATTTGAGTCTTGCTTTCCTTTGTGGATTGAGTTGTTCTTGAGCTCGTGAGCAGAGCTAGAATTGGGGACTTAGGTATATGTATGGGCATATACCTAAGTCGAGTCAGATGTTACTTCGTGATTGCATCTTTCTTTTGTGCTATATCCTTTGTGGATTTCGGGAGACCTTCGGGGGTCTCGGGGTCCTTACTGAGTAGCTTGTACTCACCCCTGCACGGGCTATGCCCGCACCTTGTTGTGTTGGTTGCAGACGACGGACAGCGCTGATCACGGTTGGGGCGTGGAGCAGGACGGTACCTGGAGGTGGACCACTGGGCGGGACGTGCTCGGAGCGGACGTGGGACCCGAGAAGCCTGGAGGCTATCTGTACCCACCCTTCAGGTGGGATTTCCAGTGGACGACACGAGGCCGCCGTCTTTTCTTCAGTTGCTGTACTTTACTTTCAGTTGTACTTTACAGTTGGGCTTGTATTTCCGGCCCCCTTTACTTTTCTGCACATTACTTTCCGCTTGCTGACTCTGTGTGGTTGTTACTTATAAAGACAATGCCTTCCCTGTTTACTGGGATTTTACGCCTTGGTGCTAGTCGCCAGCCCCTGGCCTATGGAAGGCGGGCTTGGGGTAGTCACGGCACGGGCCCCGAGGACGGGTCGTGACAAATTGGTATCAGAGGCGGTCGGTACTACCGCAGACTCTGATCGTCCTTTCTTTCTATATGAAGCAATAGTGTTTAGTGTATTGAGTGTGGTTATCAGTTCAGGGAGCCCAGTGTTGGTGCGGCGGCCGACGTATCCGTACACCAGGACCCTGACTCCTGATTTCCGACTTAATGCATGAAAACATTGATTGCGTGTGTGTTTCCAGTCTTCTTTGTGGTTACTTGTTTCAGCTCACCGGGTATACTGATCTGCTTTATGAAAGTCTCATGTTTCCTTGTGATTACTTGTGCCAGCTCACCAGGTGTACTGTTCTGACTGTGGTGCTCTTGTTCTCCTTTTCAGGATGGCCCCGCGACGACAGCCAGCTAGGGTTCCGAGTGTAGGGCGCGACGGCAGCCCACCGAGCGACGAGGCTTCGGTGCAGGGCCTTTTGCCAGTAGTGGCACCGGCGGTAGCTTTACCCGCCGAGCCACCGATGCTGCCAGTACCAGACGCTGACGATGCACGTCGCCTCAGGGCACTGCATGAGTTTCAGAGCCAGCGACCGCCCAGGTTTCGCGGTGAGGCGGACCCCCAGGCCGCCGAGGACTGGCTAGAGGCGGTGGTACAGATCTTTAGGCTAGTGAGGACACCAGCGGATCTCATGGTGATTCTCGCGGCGAGCCTCCTGCAGGCGGCGGCAGGACGATGGTGGAGCTTGATGCTCCAGGTGCACGATGAGGCATCTCTTCTTTGGACGGACTTTGAGAGCCTCTTCCGCTCGGAGTTCGTCCCAGCCACCCTTCGTGCGGTGCGTATCCAGGAGCTTCTACAGCTGCGGCAGGGCAGCATGACGGTCGCTCAGTACGCGGCGAGGTTCACCGACCTTTCTCGGTACTCGACAGACATGGTACGGGACCCCTTCTTCCGGGCCCGGACCTTCGAGCAGGGTTTGAGACACGAGATCAGGGCATCGCTGATCTCCCTCAGCATACCGACTCAGACAGGAGTATTAGAGCGGGCCCTTCTGATCGAGAGCTTCCTTGCTGAGTCTACACCAGCACAGAGACCCACCGCAGGGCGGCACGTAGCGGAGTCTTCGGTAGCAGGTAGCCGACAAATGACTCAGGGTTCCAGGCAGACCAGACCTACCAGTGGCCGACTGCACGACTCAGGCTCAGTTGTGCGGGGAAGCCGGGGTGGAGTCAGAGCCAGGCGTGCCGAGAGTGGGCAGTGCTACTCCTGTGGCGGAATTGGTCACATGGCTCGTGACTGCCCGACCCGCCATGCGGGGGAGCAGCAGACGGTTGAGGAACCACCTAGGCAGAGGCAGAGGTTCGACCGTGGCGGTCTGCAGGGAGGAGACGGACGAGGTAGAGGAGCTGGCCGAGCAGCAGGTGGTGGACGACGCTTTGAGGCTCTACCACCACCACCACCAGGAGGTCCACCCCGACCGCAGGGGAGAGCTCAGCTTCAGGCAGTCGAGGCCTTCGATCATGGAGCCCTGGGAGCTGATGGACAGGAGCAGAACTAGTGGATACATCCTTTGTACTTCTGGTTCCTTGTTGCTTTTGTGTAGCGTCTTGTAATATAAGCTGCAATAATAAAAGATGCATACCTTTGTGATATATTCGTTCCTGTCCTCTTTCGTGATGTTACTAGGAGATTCCAGTTTTGGCTGTTGACTTGACCCTCACTTGTGAGACATCTACTGGAGGAGACCCAGTTACCACACACTGATGCCGACAGTGTGACTCAACCCTTTGAGGCGAGAGTAACAGTTGAATCTCTTAGTAGTAGCGTCGAGGCCTTACGACGTCATCCTTGGTATGGATTAGTATCATCCATGTTAGGATTGACTGTTTTAGGCAAAGAATGTGGTTCATCCAGGGGATGAGACCAGATTTCTCTTTTCGGCAAAGAAGAAATCTTGCAGCTCTTGTGGGACCTGTTATGGTCCAGGCCACGACAAAGAAGGTTCAGGTCATCCAGGAGCAGATGAGTACAGCTTAGAGCCGACAGAAACCATATGCTGACAGGAGGCGGAGGCCACTGGAGTTCGAGGATGGCGACCACGTCTTCTTGCGGGTCTCACCTCGACGTGGTATTCGATGATTTAGCCGAGGCGGCAAGTTATCTCCGCGCTTCATCGGACCCTTCCAGTTTCTTAGCAGGATTGGCGAGGTGGCTTATCGCCTGGCTCTACCACCTCAGTTGCACCGGGTGCACGACGTCTTCCACGTGTCTCAGCTGAGGAGATACGTGCACGACCCGATGCACATCATTGATCATGGGGAGCTTGACGTTGACGATGGGGCGACTTTTGCGGAGGTTCCAGTGGAGATCGAGGATTGACAGGAGCGGGTCCTACGTGGGCGGTCGATTCCTCTTGTGCACGTAAGATGGCAGCACGGGAACCTCCAGCAGAGCACTTGGGAGCGGGAGGCTCAGATGCGTGCTCAGTACCCCCATTTGTTCCCCTAGTTTTTGATGTATCTTTACGGGGACGTAAAGCCCTGAGGTGGGAGTAATGTAAAGACCCGAAAATTTAAAGGAAATTTTTTTCTTTATTTTATTTGGAATTTTACAAGAGCGCAGCTTCAGACGGCACCTGATTCCGAGGCCCGGTGTGCCCGGAATCAATTTCCGAAGTTTGGCTCGGGTACGTTCAGTGAACGGACGAGCGGGTTTTTCTATCTTTTGAACCGGTGCCCGGAATCAAATTCTGAGGGCACTGATGAAATCGCAGCGCCGGTATTTGCTTAGAAACGCCTCTTCCGGAGTTGCGTTTGCTCAGACGTGGTTTTTAAATTTTGCGGCTTTAAGTCAGAATAAAATAAAGTTTGTGCGACAACTTTATTTTATTTCACTTAAGCTGCTTGGAAGCCACTTGAAGTCACTTATTGGCGGCTTGAACTGAGTTGAACTGGATAGGATGCTATCCAGAAATATCCTACCCCCTTGGTAGGATATTTGTGAGGTGGGGCCCGCACGAGCCCCGCCGTTTCTTTCGCTAAGTAACGCACCCGCGAAAACCCGTCAAAGTAACTGAAAAGTCAACCGACACGTTTTCTTTAATTCTTAACAGACCATTTAATTGGGCGGTTTATTTCGTGAATTAAATGGGTTGTTTCTTTCGTGAATTAAATGGGTCGTTTCTTTCGAATTGATGGATCGTTTCTTAACCGGTTTCGTGTGTTGGCATGTTTATAAAATAAGACCAACCTAAAAATCCTTTGAAAGGATTTGAGAGAATCTTGTTTCTTCATCTCCCCGCGAAGAACGCGAAGAACGCGAAGAACGAGAAGAACGCGAAGAACGCCGGCGACCGGAATTCGACGACGCACGACGAGATCTGCGACGTCGACGAGCTTTACCAGCGACGTTCTTCGGCGACGCCTCTTCTTCCGCGGCCGATCCCCGTTCGGCAACAAAGGTGAGAATCGAACCTTCTAATTATTTTTTTTATTCGATGACAATGGATTTAATTAATTAAATCCGTTTGCTCTTGATCCGGAGATTGGCGACGCGACGCCGGATACCGCGATGACGTGATGATCTCCTTCATCCGCGACGAGCGATTCCGCGACGACCTCTCGTCCGACGACGACGACAAGGTAAGGGTTGATTTGAAATATTTTTTTTCCTTTCCCGTGATTTTATCTCTTTTAAAATAAGGAACCGATCACGGAACAATTTTAAATTTATTTAAAATTGTTGATTGGTCATTTCTTGTTTCTCCCGTTGTTTATGACTAACGCGGAGGGTGCGGGTCTAACGAACAAGACCCGGCAACCCTCCGCCGATCTTCCTTTTTGTGCGGATTTGGCGGGCGACAGAAAAAGCACGACGCAAGGGCCATTTGTTGATTCCACAGTGAAGGACGCGTCCCGGGAGGAACAATGGCGCAGACGGGAGGCAAAACGGTCCACCGGAGCAACTCCGGCGGCCCGCGGAAGGCGGTGGCGGAGCGGGTCGCCGGCGCGGCGGCGCCGGCGACCGGAGGCGGCGGCGCCCGGTGCGCCGCCGGAGGAGTCCGCCGCGGCCGAGCCGCGGCGGCGGCGAACCTCCGGACCGCGTCCGCGGTCCGGCCACACAGCACGCGGCCCGTGCGGGCCGCGTTTGTCCAATGCCGCGGGTTTGACCCGCGGCGGCTCCCTCGGCCGCTCGGCCGAAGCCGAGCCGGCCGGTCCGGTCGGCCGGGCCGCGCCCAGGCCGGACCGGACCCGGCCTATCCGGGTCGGGCCGGGTCGGGCCGACCCGGTTCGGCCGACCCAAGGGGGGGGGGGGGGGGGGGTTCGGGCCGGGTCGCCCCGGGCCCAGAACCCCCGTTTCGAGCCCTCTTCGGTCTTTCGCCCATATCTTGGGCCTGGGACCTCCGATTGACGAACCGTCAGCGGCTACGCGATTCTTGGATCGAGACGGTCGTTTCGGTATATTATACTCAAGGTTTCGGGAGACTTTGGGTTCGGCCGGGTTGGTTCGTACACGAAACCAACCGGGCCCTCGGAGCGGAAACGCTCATAACTTGAGCTACGGACGTCCGATCGACGTACCGTCAGCTGTGGTAGTTTCCTCTAAGTGAGACAGAACTTTTGGCATACTCCGCCCGAGGATCGGATACAGGCGGGGTATGGTCGGGTTGGTTTTGCCCTAAAAACCAACCGGGCCCCTGGGACGGAAATGCCAATAACTCTCAGACCGGGCGTCCGATTGACGCGTCGTCTGTTGCGTTGAGATCCTGTTGTCGATACGGAACTTTTGGATACATCAACTTCGGACTAAGTGTCAGTTGATGTATCAGCCTCTCGGCTCGTGGAGCGGACCCTCCTAAACGAGCTCGCTAAGTGTGGGAACCCTAGTGCTGGCTGTGGCTTCGACGACAGAGCAGAGATCCTCCGTGGACTGCGACGACGACAGAGCAGAGATCCTCCGTGGACTGCGACGACGGCAGAGCAGGGATCCTTCGTGGACTGCGGCGACGACTGTGCAGAGATCCTCAAGGGACTGCGTCGACTACTGCACTCAGCGATCCTACGTGGAAGAGTGCTACCGAACCTGTGTGAGCTGAATCTTCTTTTTACCTTGAGCGGTGGAGCGCTTGGGTGTAGCGGCGGACCCGTGGTACTTGAAAGTGGTGGTGCGCTTGGATGCAGCAGCAGACCCTTGGCGGTGGAGCGCTTGGTTGTAGCGGCGGACCCGCGATACTCTACAGAGTGTGTGCGCTTGGTTGTAGCGACAGACCCGCGACGGTGGAGACGTGCGTGCGGAGTACGGAGACCGTGTAGATGACTGAGACCTGACGACTGCTTGACCGACTCGACTTGGAGTGAGTCGACTAGCCCAGTGGACGGAGCGCCCAGTAGTTGGCAGCAGACCCACGGCGGATGGAGCGCCTGGTAGTTGGCGGCAAACCCGCGGTACTCGACAGGAGGAGTACCTCAGTAGGCTATCTGGGTGAGCGCCCGATATTTGGCAGCAGACCCTCAGCGGACGGAGCGCCCGGTAGTTGGCAGCAGACCCGCGGTACTCGACAGGAGGAGTACTTCAGCAGTCTAGGTTAGTGAGCAGTACCTCGGAGTCGTGACAGGACCACTGTACACTTCAGAGATGGGGCTCTTCAACACTTACGGTTTCGATAATGAAAATCCTGGTTGAGCTGAATCTTATGTTACTCTCCTTTGTGGTTTGTGTTGAACTATCCTTTGTGGATTTACTGTTTACTATCCTTGTGGATTTGAGTCTTGCTTTCCTTTGTGGATTGAGTTGTTCTTGAGCTCGTGAGCAGAGCTAGAATTGGGGACTTAGGTATATGTATGGGAATATACCTAAGTCGAGTCAGATGTTACTTCGTGATTGCATCTTTCTTTTGTGCTATATCCTTTGTGGATTTCGGGAGACCTTCGGGGGTCTCGGGGTCCTTACTGAGTAGCTTGTACTCACCCCTGCACGGGCTATGCCCGCACCTTGTTGTGTTGGTTGCAGACGACGGACAGCGCTGATCACGGTTGGGGCGTGGAGCAGGACGGTACCTGGAGGTGGACCACTGGGCGGGACGTGCTCGGAGCGGACGTGGGACCCGAGGAGCCTGGAGGCTATCTGTACCCACCCTTCAGGTGGGATTGCCAGTGGACGACACGAGGCCGCCGTCTTTTCTTCAGTTGATGTACTTTACTTTCAGTTGTACTTTACAGTTGGGCTTGTATTTCCGGCCCCCTTTACTTTTCTGCACTTTACTTTCCGCTTGCTGACTCTGTGTGGTTGTTACTTATAATGGCAATGCCTTCCCTGTTTACTGGGATTTTACGCCTTGGTGCTAGTCGCCAGCCCCTGGCCTATGGAAGGCGGGCTTGGGGTAGTCACGGCACGGGCCCCGAGGACGGGTCGTGACAACATGGCTCGTGACTGCCCGGCCCGCCATGCCGAGGAGCAGCAGTCGGTTGAGGGACCACCGAGGCAGAGGCAGAGGGTCGACCGTGGTGGTCCGCAGGGAGGAGGCAGACGAGGAAGAGGTGCTGGCCGAGCAGCAGGTGGTGGGCGGCGCTTTGATGCTCTGCCACCACCACCACCAGGAGGTCCACCCCGACCACAGGGAGCTGGCGGGTAGAGACAGGCACAGCTCTAGGTAGCAGAGGCCTACGACCACGGCGCACCCGAGATGATTCTCGGTACTATTTGTGTCTATTCCACCCTTGCTGCAGTACTTATAGACACAGGATCGAGTCACACTTTCATAGTCGCAGCCCTTGTTCGGAGCTCGGATATTCCGACAGAGCCGTTGGCTCGATCCTTACGACTAAAGACTCCTACGGGAGCAGACTCGACGATTACGCACTGGTGCCGGCAGTGTGAACTTACTCTAGGAGGCAAGAGCATCGGATGGGATCTTCTTGTAACAGCGTCAAGGCCTTACGACGTCATCTTGGGCATGAATTGGCAATCTACGGTCCATGCGCAAATTGACTGTTTTAGGCGCAAGGTGCGATGTGTACGCACCGACGGGAAAAGGTTCACCTTCACCGGCGAGAAGGGAGCCTTTGCAGCACAGGATGGACTTCCACGGAGGAGAGGATAACCCATAACTCATCAGTTAGCTAGCCTCATCCTTGGAGAAGTTGACGTGCGGAGTCCTGTTTTTCCTGCAGTGGTGGATCAGTTTGCAGACGTTTTTCCTAAAGACGTTCCAGGGCTACCTCCTCATAGAGAGGTAGACTTTTATATTGACTTGTACCTTGGGACAGCCTCGATATCCACTCCAGCATATCGGATGGCCCCCGCCGAGCTTCGAGAGCTACAGGTACAGTTGGAGGACTTGTAGGGCAAGGGGTTCATCCGACCCAGTGTTTCACCCTGGGCTTGCCCGATTTTGTTCGCCAAGAAGGCGGACGGGAGCCTGCGGATTTGTGTTGACTATCGTCGCCTGATCCAGGTGACAGTGAGGAACAAGTATCCGCTACCGAGGATTGATGACCTCTTTGATCAGCTCAAGGGAGCACGGTGGTTCTCGAAGATAGCCCTCAGATCAGGCTATCATCAGCTTAGAGTCAGAGATGAGGATGTGCAGAAGACGGCCTTCATATGTCGGTATGGCCACTATGAGTTATTGGTTATGCCTTTCGGTGTAAAAAATGCTCCAGCTGTGTTCATGGCTCTCATGAACAGGATCCTTCAGCCATACCTCGATCGGTTTGTCGTGGTCTTCATCGACGACATTCTGATTTACTCTACGACTGAGGAGGAGCACGCCTATCACTTGCGAGTTATACTAGACAAACTCCGAGAGCAACAGCTTTATGGTAAGCTCTCAAAGTGCCAGTTCTGGATACGTGAGGTCCACTTCTTGGGACACGTTATCTCTGAGGCGGGAGTTGCAGTGGATCCTATGAAGATCGAGGCTGTGTTTGCATGGGAGCCACCCAGGAGCGTGACTGAGGTTCAGAGATTCTTGGGACTAGCTGGATACTATTAGAGATTCGTGCCAGACTTATCTAGAGTTGCGGCACCACTCACAACATTGACGAAGAAGGGGAAACCCTTCGTGTGGTCAGACAGATGTCAGCAGAGCTTCCAAGAGCTGAGGCAGAGACTGACCAGCGTACTTGTCTTGAGGTTGCCCGAGGAGGGAGTATGGTACGTAGTTTACTGCGATGCATCAGGGCCCGGACTCGGATGTGTTCTGATGCAGGAGCAGGTAGTGATCGCCTATGGATCACGTCAGTTGAGGCCGCATGAGCAGAACTACGCTACCCATGACCTGGAGTTAGCAACAGTGGTCTTCGCTCTGAAGACATGGTGACACTATCTGATGGGCGAGCGCTTTACAGTCTTTTCTGATCATCAGAGTCTCAGGTATATCTTCTCGCAGAAGTACCTGAACCTGAGACAGCGGCGATGGCTCGAGTTCCTCCAGGACTATGACTTTGAGATAGTCTGTACTCCTGGGAAGGGGAACGTAGTAGCCGATGCCCTCAGCAGGAGGACGAGCATTCAGCTACTTGAGGAGGCGACGGAGCAGCTAGCCTCTTTACTGATATCCTTTGTAGATAGAGATGGAGCAGCCTTCCTCCAGTCTCTCACAGTCACCCCTCCACTACTGCAGAGGGTCAGAGAGGCACAGTGTGAGGACGCTGACTTTGAGACACGGCGTGCACAGATATCCTCGGGACAGGCACCTGATGTTTTCTCCCTTGGAGTAGAGCACGACATCCTTTTCAGAGGACGTACCATGGTACCAGTCTCTTTGCGAGAGGAAGTGCTGAGAGAGTTTCACACTTCTCCTTTGGCGGTACATCCTGGAGTGGCGAAGATGTACCAGGACCTCAGACGACAGCACTGGTGGCCGGGCATGAAGAAGGCAGTTGCAGAGTTCGTTTCTCGATGCCTCACCTGCCAACAAGTGAAGGCAGAGTATCAGGTACCAGCAGGCTTGGTACAGCCCTTGGAGGTTCCGGAGTGGAAGTGGGACGACATATCTATGGACTTCGTGACTGGAATTCCACGCACTTACAGAGGTCACGACTCCATCTGGGTGATTGTTGACCGACTCACCAAGTCGGCACACTTCTTACCCATCAGAGAGCAGGGCTCAGTGGAGAGCTTGGGACGTCTCTACGTTCAGGAGATTGTGCGGCTCCACGGCGTGCCATCATCTATCATCTCCGATCGAGATGTTCGCTTTACTTCCCGGCATTGGAAGGGGTTACAGGAGGCATTCGGGACGCAGCTACGTCTGAGCACAACCTTTCACCCTCAGACGGATGGTCAGACGGAGAGGACCATTCAGACTGTCGAGGACATGCTCTGCGCATGTGTCCTCGACTTTGGTCGTAGCTAGGAGGACAACCTACCCTTGGTGGAGTTTGCGTACAACAACAGATACCACTCCACCATCGGGATGGCACCGTATGAGGCGTTGTACGACCGACCTTATAGATCTCCTTTGTGCTGGACAAACCCTGGGGAGTCAGCACTGGTGGGACCAGAGATGGTCCAGGCCACGACAGAGAAGGTCCAGGTCATCCAGGAGCGGATGAGGACAGCTCAGAGCCGGCAGAAGTCATATGCTGATAGGAGGCGGAGGGCACTGGAGTTCGAGGATGGCGACCACGTCTTCTTGTGGGTCTCACCTCGACGTGGTATTCGGAAATTTGGCCGAGGCGGCAAGTTATCTCCGCGCTTCATCGGACCCTTACAGGTCCTCAGCAGGATTGGTGAGGTGGCTTATCTCCTGGCTCTACCACCTCAGTTGCACCGGGTGCACGACGTCTTCCACGTGTCTCAGCTGAGGAGATACGTGCATGACCCGACGCACATCATTGACCATGGGGAGCTTGACGTTGACGATGGGGTGACTTTTACGGAGGTCCCAGTGGAGATAGAGGATCGACAGGAGAAGGTCCTATGTGGGCGATTGATTCCTCTTGTGCGCATCAGATGGCAGCACAGGAATCTCCAGGAGAGCACATGGGAGCGGGAGGCTCAGATGTGTGCTCAGTACCCTCATTTGTTTCCCTAGTTTTTGATGTATCTTTACGAGGACGTAAATCCCTGAGGTGGGAGTAATGTAAAGACCCGTAAAATTCAAGGGAAATTTTTTTTAATTTTCTTTGGAATTTTACAAGAGCGCGGTTTCAGACGGCACCTGATTCCGAGGCCCGGAATGCCCGTAATCAATTTCCGAAGTTTGGCTCGGGTACGTTCAGTGAACGAATGAGCGGGAATTTATAACTTTTGATCCGGTGCTCGGAATTAAAATCCGAGGACACCGATGAACTCGCAACGCCGATATTCGCTTAAGGAGTCCTTTTCCTAAGTTGCGTTTATTGCGGGACGAAAGTTAATTTTTGGGAGAATTATAAAAAATTGAATAAAAATGTGGAACACTTTTTATTTTATTTTTATGTTAGTTAACTTCTCCCAAAGGGAGTTAAAGGCGGGACCCACATCCACATAACCTCCCTTGGGAGGATTAAGTGTGGTGCGGTCCACACGAAACCCAACTTTTCAACTTCTCTCAAAAACTCCCTTTAACCCCTCTTTAAATGTTTTGACAACTTAGCTTATTAATTAGGTTGAGTTGTTTAACTTTTTCAAACCTTTGAAATTCAAAAAGGTTTGGATGAGTTAATAAAATAAGCTCTTAGCTTATTTTATTTGGTTAGATTCGTATAGCCATCTTGAGAGGATTTGAGATCTTTTCTTTCTTCTTCAATCTTTGACGAAGAACGCTCAAGCTTTGACGAAGAACGCTCAAGCTCCGACGAAGAAAGCCGCTTCTCTCTTCTTGTTCGTGGTTCTTGCATGACTAACGTGAGGATTTTAAATATGTGTTATTGTTTAACGTGAGGGGGGCCGGACCGCATGAACACGGCCGAACCCCCTCCATTGTTCTTGATTGATTTATCTTGTGGGTGAAACAAGATGGAGTGGTGCCGTCGCACCACGCGGATATTCGCACGATTATATTGTGTGGCGCCATCGCACCGCGCCGTGGAAGGATCATCAAGAACGTGACGCCGTCTCGCCGCGTCGAAGGGAATCAAAGGCGCGGCTGAGGGGCGCGGTGCCGTCGCACCGCGCCGGACGACGAACACCGCGGCCGGTTCCGGGCCGCGGCGGGACGAGAAGACCGGCGGCCGGGCCGCCGGCGTCGGAAGCCGGAAAGGGGACCGGCTTGCCGGTCCCGTTGGAGAAAAACCGGCCGGCCAGGTGGCCGACCGGAAGGTCAAAGACAGGGGGAATAAATTCCCCCAGTCAACTCTCTAAACCCCCCCCCCATTTATGAGGGGGCGGTTCCTTTGAGGGGGGCAGGCGGCCCCCCGGTTTCTTCAAGCAGGCTCCCACGAGGGGGGCCGGATCTCCAAAAGGCGCGGCACTTAAGCCGCACCACCAAGCTGGAAGCGGGGGCTTAGCCCCCCGCGCGTGACCCTAGCGGCGCCAGGCCGCGCCGCCGCCGGCCGGGCCACGCCGCTGCGTCGGACCGTGCCGCCGCGCCGGTCCGCCGCCTACCGGGTCGGGTCGACCCGGTTCGGGCCGACCCAGGGGGTCGGGCCGGGTCGGCCCGGACCCGGACCCCCCTTTTTCGAGACGGATTCGGTCTTTTATCCATAACATGAGCCACAGACCTCCGATTGACGAACCGTCTACAGAAACATGATCCTTGGATCGAGACGGTCGTTTCGGTATATCGCACTCAAAGTTTCAGAATACTTTGAGTTCGGCCGGGTTGGTTCGTTCACGAAACCAACCGGGCCTTCGGAGCGGAAACACTCATATCTTGAGCTACGGACGTCCGAATGATGTGTCGTCAGCTTTTTTGTGTACCTCTTAGTGAGACGGATCTTCTAACATACTCCGCCTGAGGTTTGGACGCAGGTGGAGTATGGTCAGGTTGGTTTTGCCTTAAAAACCAACCGGGCCCCGGGGACGAAAATTCCAATAACTCTCAGACCGAGCATCTGATCGACGCGCCGTCTGTTACGTTGAGTTCCTGTTGACGATACGGAACTTTTGGATACCTCAACTCTGGACTTTGTGACAGTTGATGTATCAGCCTCTCGGCTCTTGGAGCGGACCCTCCTGTACGAGCTTGCTGTGTGCGGGAACCCTAGTGCTGGCTGCGACTGTGACTGCTACTACTGCTACTACTGCTACTGTGACTGCGACGACGACAGTACAGAGATCCTGTGTGGATTCGACGACGACGACTACAGCACTCAGCGATCCTACGTGGATCAGTGCTACAGGTCCTGTGTGGGCCCGATCCTGTGTGGGTCCGATCCTGTGTGGGTCTTTGCGCTCAGCGATCCTGTGTGAACCAGCGCCTACAGGTCCTACGTGGGCCTGATCCTGTGTGGGTCTTTTGCGGGGGTTAGTTACCTATCGATCCTTCGTGGGTCCGACGAATTAGATGGATCAGTGATCATCTTTATCGTCTTTTGAAAAAGTATACCTGTGTGAGCTGAATCCTGTTGCTTTCCTGTGTGGATTGTGTTGTGCTATCCTGTGTGGATTACGTTTTGATTTCCTATGTGGAATACTTTTAATTTCCTGTATGGACTGAGTTGTACTTGGGCTCGGAGGTTGGAGCGTATATGAAATTGATGACTTAGATATATGTTTGGGCATATACCTAAGCAGTGTCGGTTGTTACTTCGTGATTGCTCATTTCTTCGTGGTTTATCCTTTGTAGATTTGAGAGACCTTCAGGGGTCTCGGGGTCCCTACTGAGTAGCTTATACTCACCCCTGCACGGGCTTTGCCCGCACTACGTTGTGTTGGTTGCAGACGACGTACAGCGTTATCCTTAGCTGAGGCTTGCAGAGCAGGACGGTACCTGGAGGAGGATCACTGGGCGGGACGTGCTCGGAGTGGACGGCGGGACCTGTGGAGCAGTGGAGCTATCTGTACCCACCCTTCAGGTGGGATTTCCAGTGGACAGCTCGGTGTAGCGGCTTTTACTTTTCAGTTGTTGTTTTCCCTTTCGAGTTGTACTTTACTTTCAGTTTGGATTTGTATACTGGCCCATTTACTTTTTCGCACTTTCAGTTGTACTCTGCTTTTGCTTAGTGTTTACTTTCCTCTTGCTTACTCTGTGGTGTTTGTTTACTTTACAAAGGCAATGCCTTTCCTTTTTACCGGGATTTACGCCTTGGTGCAAGTCGCCAGCCCCTGGCCTATGGAAGGCGGGCTTGGGGTAGTCACAGCACGGACCCCGAGGGCGGGTCGTGACATTACTATCCCATTTTTTTAGTCAATAGATTTATTCTGAAAATATATAATGATTGAATCAAAAAAAAATGATACGAGTGTTCCATATTCAAAAAAATTGATGATTCAATTTGAATAATTTTTCATTATTTAGAGAAAATTTAATGCCACAATGTCTATATGGGATATCTAATTCTATAATATATTCTAAAAAATCCGAAACCTATAAATCCTTTATTATCTAAATTGAATACATATTCAATTTATCAATTTATTAATTTTATGTCCCTATTGAATATAATTTTATTCAATATCAAATATTATTATGGAAGATATATTTTTTGAAATTTTTATTCCACATCAATAATTTATTTCATATCTAATACCATGAATAATATTTTTGTAATATTCATGTCATATAATCATTTAACATCATTATTTTTTATAAAAAAAAATTCATTGACTTTTTTCCACTCACTATTCTATACACTAAAATAAAATATTTATTTCAAATTTCATGAGATATATTTTGTGGATTTCATCCATGTTTCCTACTTTAATACAATTTAAAACAAATTATTGTATACATGATTGGAAAATGTAATTCCGATAATATTTATAATTTTTTCATATTATATTTGATGTGTTTTCTCCCCATTAATATTTTATTTACTCATGTAATTAAATCGACACTTTTTCTTACCTATATACATAATTTTTCATAAATTAAATTATGTTTTATCTCAATATCTCAATATTATTCGTGATATGTATGAGTTTTTTCCAAAATATTCAATATTATCACCACATTTAATTGATTCTAGAATATATCTTGATGATTCATTAGTAAATTTTACAATAATAATTATCTCATAACTACATTCATAAATCCTTTATCGAATTATGAAAACATAGGTATTATCCATAATTTACATATATTTACTAATAAATATTCACTTTTCATAAAAACATTAAATAATTTATATTTAAAATTTCATGTATAAATAACTATAAACCAGTAATGATTATTAATGTTATCATTAACAATATATTATGGTATAACCTCATTTTTGAATGATGAAAAACTAAATTTTCAATATGTAAAATATCCTACATACTTACGTCTAATAATTCCCTGATAGACCACATCCAATTAGAAATTTTATTGATATAGTCATTACTTTCAATTTCCTTATCTTAGACACATTATATTGTTTTGATCACTAAATATATGTCATATTATTTTATATTAAATATATCTAAAAAAAATTTATGACCTAATTTATTTTTATATTTAGTCCTGTTATCAAATAATACTCACTTTATTATTATTTCTCAATGATTGTTAGTGAACCTCCTATATTTTACAATAAACCTAAAAACCATATTCAGTCAACATAAAATGAAAAAACATTCCAATCACCCAAATAAATAATTGAATAGAGTGTTATATTAATTACCTAGTGTGTCCTTTTTAGTTATAATAAATTACACTTTTTTGAAAAAAATATGATAATTTTTTTCATATTTTTACAATATGAATGAATTGGTTCCTCACATGGGTTTTCTCCATAAAAGAGTTACAAGTTAGTTTCCTTAAACACCATAAATCATTCATATGACATCATCATTTACCATTGGAAATTTCTATAACTTTACCTAATGAATATGACACAATATTATATTCAAAAAATAAATTTGATCCAAAAAAATTGAGGAAAATTTATTGTACATAGTACCAAACTAATAAAAATTACTATATGTTATTCTTAATTATATATAAGTGAAACAATATTTTCTATTACTGGAGTATATTTTATAATTAAAGAGAACGTTATAGAATGAGTAAAAATATAGGATCTGAAATGAAATATTATAAATTAGACCATTAATAATTAAAAATCCATCAATCTATAAATATTCTTCATAAAAATTTCTTTATATAGTTCCTTTTAATTTTTATACTATCATCATTTCAAATATTGATAGTAATATTTTCTACCCACTTATAAATATTTAAATAATAAAATATCTTATAATGTGGGTTAAATTTAATATTTAAAGAACACTAGTGTTGGTTTTCTTATTTATATTAATTCCAAACCCTGTGATATTATTTTTATCCTTAATTTTCATTTTACCGAAGATATAACAAAATCATTCTTCATAGTTCCCTTACGATATTATTTTCCCAAAATTGTATATTTATACATTATAGATATTATTTTTATAATAGTCATATTCACCCCATTATGATATATTTTAAAAAACAAAAAACTCATATCCTAGAAAAAATATTAATAATATATAAAATTGAAGGAATCATTTAAAATTCTGAATTAATAAATTTATTTCTAAATAATCAAAAAACAATACAACATTGGCTACATGTTAGGACTTCAACTCAATAATATCAAATTTTATAACTAAAATTTCTTAATCCTCAATATAAATATCCCAAAAATTAATTAAAGTTCGAATTTATTTTATTTTAGTCTTTATCTCATTATAATATAAAAAAATAGATTAATGAGAAATTCATCAAATTACATATTAGGAGCCAACTTTTACTTTTTTTCTCACTTCATTTGTTAAAACCTATAATATCATTATCCAATTTGTTAGATTTTGATCACACAAAAAGAAAGACATTTCAACACTTTTTAATTATAACTATATATTTATTATGTATATATGGTGTAGTCAATAAATCACTATGAAACTAGATAAAATCATTCATGAAAAATCGTAATGTTAAATGAAGACAATATATAGTTATATTTCTCCTAAAGGAACATTTATCCTAAATTAATGGAAACCTAGTAAATCAAAATAAACACATCTTTAGTAATGAATAATGAAATGAAATATGAGAGGGAGAACATGATAATGAAAAGTAAATATCATTAATATAATTTGAATCATGATAATTTAAATCAATGAGATAGTATAAATTCATTTTATTTCTCTCCATGTTGTAAAATTTTATTAAAAATATTCATTTTTATTCTTAAATAGTTTTTCATGATATTTGTTCATCCTCTATCAGTTAAATTTGATATTTTACTATTTTTGTGCATGTAAATAATTATCCTATGATTAGGGGAAGTTTTTAATCATTACAAGGTAAATATTTATATTTATGTGGTCGATGATAATTGTGTTTATAAAAGTTTCTAAATTTTTGGAAAAACTATGATACAAAACTCTATGGATTATCTAATATATGGATCCTAGATCATGGTTCATGAACATTTTAGAAAACATTGCATAGAAACTGTTCATGATGAAAAAATTGATACAAAAACAATGTTTACTTGAGATTCATCTTGTTATACTAATTAATTATCATACATGTGATGTTCATTATAATAAGAATTCCTTTTTTATTTTGGTTGTCTGAACCAATCCGGAATTTTATTACACTGAATCATGAGGATTCGAATATATGGTATTAAACGTATGATTCTATTCCTTTTTTTACTCATCATTATTCTAGATTACATATATTCTTATTAGTAATAATCATCAATTCAGGTTGTTATAAAGTGATTTATTGGTTTTGACATGAAATAGTGGTATTTATTATGTTTATTTACAATATATAAGAGTATTTCATTTCTACTACTTTCATTACATGGAACATTGAGTATTATCATGTTGTGTGATTTCCCTTATTCTATGTTGATATATGTTTCAATTAGTTTTATTTTTATAATTTAGGTTTCACGAATTTAGGCACTTTATTTCATCATAATAACTCCTTTTCTCATTGACATGTATATCCAATTCGATCGTTTAAAATTTCTAGAATATGAGGAATATTTCCAATTTATCTTTATTTAATTTGGATTATATAATTTCTTTTACTTTCATCAAGGGAAATTATTTCTCATTATTTACATGCTATATCTATTATTAATTCCAAATACTATGGTCTTCATGATAATTCAGTAAAGGTTGGAAATAGTGTCATACCACATGGACTGATCTTTTAATTCCTTTTAGTTGAATAAGCCTTTTGTTTGGAAAAATAAATTCACAATGGGGATTTATAATTATTATTAAAATTTATTATGTTATTGATTAAAAAAATAAATTTTTAAATTTTCTTTTAATAAATATTGGGTGGATTATAAATTTTGAAAAATTCTTTCAATGATTTTATTTTCTGAAGAATTTAAATGAAATAAATGAAGTTAGTTCCGAAAATTATTTTCATAGTAAAATCTTTTATAAAATAATCCTAAGGAATGATTGAAATTTTTCATGATTTAATTATAAAATAAAAAACCAATAAGAAATACCTCTCTATAATCAATGGATAGTCTGGGTTTTTCTAGATGTCATGGGGTAAGTACCCCTATAATGGTGGATATATTATACCAAATAGAAACTTGTGTTAATTTTGGATGATAAGGGATAACTAGGACCATATTAGAGGTTATGTTGTATTACATATAATCTTGTCATTTATTTAGGAATGAATGAGATTACTACCCATTTTGTGATTTTTATATTATATTATTTTACATAGATTAATAATTTGTCTTATATTAGAGTTCAAAGGTGGGAGAGGGATAATAAAATAATTCTTAATTTATGATATTATTAGGTAGAATAAATATTACATAGTAATGATCCCAAATTTTTTATATGTAATCAGTGTAGGAATTTTATATATATTATATATTGGTTTTTATTAAATAAATATATATTGTTCTTTTATACAGAATGGTCCTTATATTTTGGGATGATGGAAGCTTCCATAGAAAAAATTTTCTAAGTTATTTTAAATATTTAAATATATAAAATGTATTTTTATAGCATTACTTTCAAACAATAATGAAAAGTATTTTATTTTAAAGTGTGATGCTTTGGGCCAACAAATGGAAATGTTATCAGTTTTTTACTTCATGCCTATTTACTAATGGTTATGTAGACACATCGATGTGGAATTCATTAATAAACCTATTGGTTTATGTTGATGTATGTGAATTTGTAGTTATTTATTAGAATATAGATATTAGGTAGTGTACTTATTATCTTTATTTCTCATTTTTCTCTGTGGTATTTATCAAAAACCAAGACAGGGTGTCATAGAAGCCAACACGAGACTCGGTCTAAGATACGTCTTGAAGGTAATTCTCGATACCCATATGATGTAAAATAGCTTAGAAGTATCAACAACAGACATTTGGGAATTATTTCACACAGTTATTTACCAATAAACATCTAAAAATAATAATAAATCATCACATAATTGATAACCTTAACCAAAAAGGGATTCAATAATTTTTGGATTCAACATATTTAAAACATTAAAAAAACAAAAGTACCTTAACGAAATAGGAAAAACTATACCACAACTCCAAAAAATCTATTCCATGAGAGGTCGATCACCCTAAATCCACCACCACCAACACCTTTAAGAAGTGTTACACTAGAAACTGGATCCACTATCAGCCAATGAAATATTATGCCTTTACCTGGTCCATAAAAAAACATGTATAAATACACTAAGGGTATATTTAGGGTGTGATACAAAGAATAGTAATATGTCACCCAACAAAAAAATTGCATGCTATGACATTAGAATAAAAATAAACATACAAACTTTTCATAAGAATGTTGAAACATTTCTAAGAAAACATTTTCATGAAATTACTTTTAAGGGAATCATTTCTCAAAATAAATTTACTTTGAAATGGAAATGCCCATATGGTTCACTGCATAACGATGGTGATCACCACATTGTAAAGATCCATTTAATAAGAGAGAGTCATGGGAAATACCTATAGGTAACATGAATTATTGGGTTCCTAGGAACCTCATACTTTAGTGAAAATCTCTTCCAACAAAAACCCAAACCGTCTTAGTGCATGATACACTAGAGGGGAACACATCCGAGGGTCTAGTGGTCTCTAAACATAATCCAAATCCTAGAGCATCATCATGTGTGATACATAATAGGGGAAGAAATCCCAAGGTACATTGGTCTATGATTGTATCATATGTTTATTTAGTATCATAGTATCAATCATACTAAATGAAATTCGGCCTCAACCCAGTTAAATCAAATAGCATAATATTTTTAGTTCTCCTACTTAGATTATATAGATCTTCATTGTACTCAATTTCCATTTCACATATCATATAAATTGTTACATTCTCACAATCATTCCATGCATCATAAACAAACAAGAAAACCCATTTAATACACAATATCATTCATCTAATAAACTATACTCACATGGAAATCACCATTTTCCCAAATATATCCTACTTTTTAAAACACAAACATTCCAAATCCATTTCGAAGAAAATTCCACACTACATACACATTTCATAAAATTCATTTGGAAATATAATAGTAAAATCCAAGATGAAATCCACCCCTTTCCTTAGAAAAATACCCTTTAAAATATATACACAAAAAATACACATTAAAACATGATTTTCATCAATTACACGATCCATAGAAATCATTTAACAGACATAACAAATAAGCTCAAGTGAAAAAAAAAATTCTATTATCAAACAAGATTTCATCATATATATAAGACAAAACCTTTAAAAAAATATTTTTTACATTTCCCACAATCCGTTGAACACATTTATAAAGCACAATAAAAGAGGCACATGTAAAAAACAATCAACTTATTTTAGAAATCCATCTTCCAACACATAAACACTTCAAATAACTTTTAAAAAAACATGTCCCCTAAGACACATAATCAATGTAACACATTTTTGAAACTAATCAAGAATACCAAATTAATTTAATAATTTAAAAACATGGAACCACCTACCTCTCACTTGGAAACATGTGAAATCTATTGGAAAACCACATATACACCTCAAAAATACCTATAAATGAAATATCAAAACAATAAAATCATGATTTCACCAAATAACTCATGGTAAAAACCTTATTAGGTCAAAAAATAATATTGAAATGAAGAACCAATAGGGGGAAGACAACCCAAGAAGAAGGAAGAAATTGAGAGAAAAGAGACTTACTTTATTCTTCTTCAAAGATCCTTGGAAAGAACCACAATATTGGATTTAAGGGGGTCAATGAGAGAGTGGGTGAAGATCAGTTCGATTAAAATACCATATGTCAAGAATTATGGTGATTTGGAATTGAAATCATGGGAGGGTAGAGGAGTAGTTTTAATCATTTGATGACATGGAAAGGTTGTATGGTTAAACCTCACATTTCTCCAAAATGTGTAGGAACCGTTTCTTCATCTCTGAAAAATAGGAATACGGTTTCATGGTTTCCTAGTGGTGGTAGCACACTGATATGGATATTCATGTGTCTTGGATAGTTTTATTGTCTATGGCACACAATCCTTTCTTGACAGGCACACAATTTCAACTAACCATGATACAACTATACACCACTTCTTATAGAGGTAAAAAAATGAAAACCAAGGATTTAATATAAGAGAAATAATAAATAATGGGATACATCAAAATAAAATTAGAGATGTGATAATTCTACCCACAAGTTAATCATTCTTCACTTGGAATGTCATTATAAAATCTAATCAGAAAAAAAAAACAGATAATACTCTTTAACCCAATACTTCCACTCCCATGTATCAAGCACACCAGTTCCATTCAACAAAATAACTATGGTCAACAGTATGGAATTTAATTGAATAAATTTATCTAGGGAGTCGATAATCTATATTGGCTCCTCAGACACTGAAAAATTATGATCTAACTCAAACTCCTCTCAATTCAACACATGGTACATATAGAGAATGTAATTATTCAGGTGAGGGACATGGATCACATCAGTAATTAACAACAATTGTTATGGAAAATACAACTGGTATGTGACCATAAATACTCTCTTAGAGATCTAAAATAGCCCAACGTGCCCTGGAAGTATCTTTAAATACATACCGAAATGATATCGACCCAAGAAGGGGGGTCATGTTCAGAAACACATGAGCAAAATCCTAGAAATCCAAAGCTCAACACCTCTAGTCAGTATAAGAACCTAATTTTTCACTCAAGAATGGAAACATTAATTATTTCTATAATTATTTATTTGTATCTTATTTAGATACCTAATGGGTTAGTAATGCTCCCAATGAATTTTTGGGGATTGTTCAATTCCTAGAACCCATCTTTTTTTTAAAAAAAGGTCTTGTGCGCGGTTTAGAGTTAACCATGTGGGAAGGCCTCACTATTATAGCAAACTGTGTAGATTGCTACTTCTTGGATAGGTTCATACCACATGGGTGGTGCACAGTTTCCAAAAATATGATTCCTAACCATGTAATTTATGTTTCTTTCCTAGGTACCTATGCATGGTTGGTGCATAGTTTGGAAACCGTTCATCCCAACCAGGAACATGTTGTTTTTTAGCTAAAATATCTCTTTTTTCCTTAATGATCTAAATAACCCCCTCCTTCTTCTTAATCTGAGATCCAGCCGGATTAAAATTTTTCCTCTCATTTTGGAGCTTTATTAAGGCAAATCTAGGGATTGAATGGTATTTTTTTTGGAGTCTGTTTGAGCTTTTGTTCCTCATGTTTGACGTGCAAAATTTTGTACTCGAGTCCATTTAAGCATTTCTCCTACTCTTTTTCTCTCAACCTAGTTACCGAGGTGTGATCATTTTTCCACATTTTCCATTCTACTATATTAAAATCCATATAAAGGGCCAATACTGGAGGAAGTGAGTTGTCCAAGACTAAGGTGGGTGGTTTATAACTCATCCCTTAAGTTTACTAATTTTTTATTTTTCATGTGGGGACCACTGATTTCATCGGTTACCATTTATTGAAATTATATACCATGTTAATATTCATTAAAATAATATCATTATGCTATTTACAAATATGTGATTAGTTTTTTTTGTTATTTCCTTAACTCCCAACCCCCCTTGTAGGGTTTTATGCCATAATTTGGGTTTTAGTGTTTTAACATGGTTGATCCATCATTCAGGTGTGCCTTGGATTGAACTTTATATGGGTGATATTTATTATTATAAATGGCTTGTTTTATAATGTTTATTGCATAATAGACTCTTCCATGTAATCTCAAAACTTGACCAGCCTTAGGTAATTTCTTAAAATTTTCAAATTATAGGTGAAACACGCATTGGAATGTATACAAAGTATATGACTTGGATTTAAATATAAATGAATAATAGGTTGAATGTTCATAGCCCAACTTACTACATTAATAGAGGGTAGTGGAATGAATCTTGAATATGGAATATTATTTAAGTTGATTAGATGAATGGTTTTAGGATACCTGGTCCTGTCACAATAATGAAATGCATGTCTTGAACTAATAGGAATTATACAGGACATCACTATCTAATAGTAATGTCCTAACTCGTGTTCACATTGGATTCTTATCGGGGAATTCCGTGGACCCTCAGGAACCCCATTCTGATTCATGGATTCAACATTATTAGTTTAAAACCAATCTACATATTGATCTTTGCCTATTTTTGGATGCCCGATATGACATTGTAGTATCCCTCACATAGTATTAACGGATTCTTGGGATACACTCCTTGGATCAAACATTGACACGTATGTGCCTTGGTTAAATCCCATAAGTCCCTATAAATACTTATCCCTATTTTACCTTGGTTGATCACCTTGGATTTGGTAAGAATTTAATATTTAAATTCCTTGTAATATGCTCTTGGATTATACTCTTACCCTTAGCTAGACCTAGTCACAACAGAGTTAGAGACCACTGAGGTCTAGGTTTCCTTGGTGAATACCATATAACCATTTGTATAAAATAATATTTTTTGGTTCCTTGTTACATCTTAGAATATTAACTATTAATTATATATAACTTATTTATAAATTGGTATGATCAAATAATGACCTAGTTACATTCAGATGCCAACCTAGGGCTGAAGAAGGTACTTGGGTATATTGTTACATTGTGCTACTTTACATTATATATGCATTATTGCACACTATTACATTTCTATTACACTGAACGTATGTTATAGAAACCATTGGTGTTTTCCCACAAAATTTTATCTCACACCCTCTCCATGTGACGTTTGGTACCTAGAGTAGATTACAAGAAGGTAGATGTTGACAAAAGAAAGCATACAACATCAAACACTTACGATTTTTACTATCTTGGATGGAGCTTGATAGCCGATGAATGAGTTGTAACTTGAGATTCTAGGTATATTCTTATTATTTCCATTATAATTTTGTGTAACATGTTATGCCTACTATTTTGTATCCATGATTTTCAATTTTCTTGTACATGGACTATCACCATTCTGTTATTGAATTTTATTCCAGATATTTAAGTATTATTATCCATGTTCATTTATTCCTTCTATATGCTTCAATTATTTACTTAGACTTATTCCTCTATTTACATATGTTCCATATTTATTCAATATGCTACACTCTAGTAATGTGGTTATAGTCTCCACATTGACACGCCCTCGGCTCTCTCCACTAGTCGAAAGCCTCTGGCATTTTGGAAGATGCACTTGAGGACCTGTGGCCCACTAGGCGTGGGGAACCAATTATGTGGAATCCAGGTCTGGGACTTCTTAATGTTGTATGAAAGGTGTTTTTCCTTTAATAGTTTACTATTTAGAGGTAATAAATATGAGATTAGAAATACTTGGGACTTGGTCATATGTCATGCTTGGACGTCGTAAAACCATGTTTGGGGTAAAATCCATGTTACCCATAATGTAATTGTTAATTTATTTTTCCTACTGTAGTTGTTATCATTTTAGCATTGGCTAACACACATGTTATGTGGAGTTGTTGACTTCTCTGGGATTGTAGATTTCTTTCATCCATGGCCCAATGATATGGGGGAAATGAGAATTGATAAATGAATCATTATAAACCCCTAGAATTCACATTTCATGCACATTTACATGCCATATAGGTGCATTTCACAGCATTAATTTCTTTTTATTCCTGTGATTATTGAGTGATGTTGTGATGGTTAGCTTATACTTGTATTACTCTTGGTTTTGATTGAGTGGTTTCATGTAACTACCCGAGATTTTATGAAAAATATTATTTTTAATTTTATTGATGTCTTGTGTTGTACGCTACACCAAAAGGATATTTCACTACATACATCCCTGACTTTTCTTTCATTACACTCAATTGTTACCTTCCATGATAGCGTGTGTAGTACGCAATACCGAGTTTCACTAAATGAGATATTATTATATTATTATGAACTATCCGTTATGAATAGTAATACCCACTTTTTGAAATTTTATAAATTTTATCATTCAAAACGGACTTCATTTTTGGATTCGTAATATCGAAATTAGCCTAGGTTTAAATTTTGGTATTTTTCGGATAACTTTCATATTCTGACAAATAGTGAAAATTACTAAATTTTAATTAAATACAACTTTTTTTAATCGAAATAATTAATAGTGATAAATTATTAATTTGAGTGGTTTAATGTATATTTAGAATATATATTTAAAATTTAATACAATGTGGGTCATTGGATGTAATTTCATATTTAAACCAGTTATAAACAAGTGTCAATCTTTTGATAGTTATTATCTCTTAAAAACACGATATTTGTTTTGAAGACGGGAATTGATTTTTAAATAAGTTAATTTAACTGATATGTTTTGAATTTGATAAAATAGACATAATTGTTGAATTCATAATATCAAATATATCTTAGGCCTAATTTATGGTATTTTTTTTGGCAACTTTCATTTTTTGATGAATAGTGAAACCACAAAGTGGTAGTTAAAAAACTGAATTTTCCATAAAACTTAAATTTACCGCTTCTGTGAGTGGATTTTCAAAAATCCGAGAGACGCAGTTAATATCAAGGACTAAAATGTGGTTCAATGAGATGAAAACAATATTTGGTGAATCGTAACTTTTTACTTTTTTTACCACGGTTAAAAGTAAATAGGGTAATTAAGGGTAAAAGTGTTATTATTATTACCCTAACACATGTCCTAATTCTATTGGATAAGTTTAAATCTTCCAAAAACAACTTTAGGAATAAAATATGACCATTTGGGCCTACTTGTATTAGATTAGGACATTTATTATCAATTTATTTAAAGAAGGGTTAAAATAGTTAAAATCAATGTTTAATAACTAAAGCATTTTTAATATAGGGTTATACATAAGATAAATTAGACTATAAATATTAATTAGAAATATAAAAATATTTCCAACATAATGGTATTTTATTTGTAATTTTTATACCTAAAAGAATTTAATTTATTTACGATACAATGATGATGCAGTAATTATCCGATTAATGAAATATTGACATAATTGATGTTATAAATACCCAAATAAATGTAATTTGAGACATTTTATGAATTCCAATAATTTTCTATGTTAATATGACATGTTAGTATTGATTTAATTAATTTTTTTCGAACTAGTCATTCTGTTATAATTTTCACAAAAATCAATTACCAAATAGTGTAAAAATTGACATAAAATAGTTTTTAAAACAAATATAATATTATTAATTTTTATTATATTCCTAAAATCTATGGTTCGGCCAATATAATTATATAATGATATTTTTATCATTAATGGACCACTTGGAGGTCTCTTTTATGTATATGGTAAGTTTATTAACTATATAATATAAAAATACAAAGTGACATGGAAAATTTCAATCTAATTAACTAAGAGTTAAAACTAAAAGATAAGGTTAATATAATGACCTCAAATTGTCTAAATTCTATTTGATGAGAGGATATCGACCCATCCCCACCTTATATTCAAAATATTTCAATTTGGAGCTATTAAAAACCGAATTTGACTTTATAATAAAATAATATTTGTAGTTATTCGAAAGGTGCCCCTCTCCTCCCTTATAAAAGGTCACCTCTTCCCTCTTTTCCTCACACCACTTTGAGCCTTCATGATCGGCCAACCCCAGACAAATTATCTTCTCCACTTCCCTAGAAACATCCTAGAGATCATGGTCTTCTTCAAAGACCAATTTTAGTGCCCTAAGCGGAGGTCTCAAAGAGGTGCTTCAAGGAAGAGGTAATGTCCATTGCTGATTCTTTCAAATTTATTTCTTCTTCCACTTCTTCTTTTTTAGTTGCTTCATTATGAGGTAATAACATCAGTATCAATAAAATATTTATATGTTATTATAAGTATGAAACAACCATATTTCACCATCTATCCATCCAACGGAAAACGAAATCACCGCGCGTGCGTACTTACGGAATACCGTCTCTACGCCGTTGTGTAATCTATTTTACACCATCACCTTACATGGATGGGTATAATGGTTAATGTAATGAATATATATGATTATTGTAAAGTGATATTGATTCTTAATTATTATACATACACTTTAATACAATTCCACAATCTTGGAAATGATATCATCACTCGTGCGTACGTACGGACTACCGTCTCCACGACGCGATGAGATTCACTCTCCATTTTAACCATTCATGAATTATGATAAAGTATATATAATAAATAATATTTAAATATATGAAATAATAATGATACTGGATTTATGTATGTAATTTACTTAATTCCATTCAATTCAAAAGGGAAACAAAAACAGCGTTCATGCGTACGTACGACCTACCGTCTCCATGAACGGTGTATTTCATTACTTTTATCAATCTATAATATATCTGTATATGATGAATATATATTATATATAAATCATGTTATAAATTCCGGAATTTTGTAAATCAGGATATATGTAATAATATCAAGAACGAAAAGTCGAAACACATACGATAAATAAAATTATTTTACCCAAAACGCTGCTTTAACATGGAATTTACAAAACAACGGGTAATATAAAGTCATAAGTGAAACATATACGATATAATAACAATGAATATGATTCTGTAATAAGTCAATGACATTATTTAAATCATCATACAAGAGGTTCAGATACGTATAAAGCATATCGGACCTAAGGTAAGGGATAATTTTGCAAATCTCAATTTTATCCGAGATTGCTTATTCATAAGTATTTACTGGGGTTATTTCTATCATCCATGTCCTTGTTTTATAAATGTATTTTCATGTATGTTCAATGTCCTTTTTACCCATTCATGAATTTTACTACATGGAATGTAAGAAATCTTTCTATTGTTTACGCTACGAGGTACTTTTTGACTTTTCCGGCAAAAGTACGAGAAGAATGTTTTTTTTAACTTATACGAAACGAACGAATTTTTACGGTTTTATAATGCTTGATTTTCTTGAAGCTTCCTCAAAAATATTTCATGAATATTTTCAAGAAAAATCCTATTCTTTTAAAAATGCATGACATTTTTTGAAAAGAAAATGATTTTAAAGAAGAAAGGATATTTTCCTCAAGAATTCATTTCAATTGTTTTATCAAAGCATTTTCCATCTAAAATGAAATTATTTCATATGTGTATGTTTTAATTATAATGTCTCTATGATTTAAATGGTTTCACTTTTCTTATTATGAAATGATATCCATTTCTTTTATATGGATTAGGTTATGATGGGATAATGTTTATGAAACCCATTTTATTCTTTGGGTTATTATGAATGATGTATGTTTATTTTGTGGCACAGGTAAGAGTGATTTCATTATGAGATTGGTGGGACCTATATCTCTCTCCAATTCATTGGGTAATGATTTTATATCTCATGAGATAGACATGGCTGGAACGGTAAGTTAATCTTGTTCGGTGGTACAGGACTGAAACGAGGAGTGAACTCGATTCAGAATGGGACTTTGTCTACTAAGACGGTCTCGGCAGCAATGCCTTGGCTAATATGGAAATCATTACATGTGCTTAATGGATGCCACAATTAAGTGTTTTTGTGAAACTCGGTATTGCGTACTATACACGCTATCGTGGAAGGTCTCAATTGCGTGTAATGCAAGCCAATTCAGGGATTTTTGTACTGCAAGCCCCTTTTGGTGTAGTGTACAAAAGTAATGCAATGTCCATGTACGTCAAGATTAAGGTCTCTACACTTGGCATCAGAGGAAAGGTTTAGTCAACCTTTGGGAACTAGGATGCGAGAAATTTAGTGAGATCCCTAGAGATATTTCTATGGTATGTCTAGGGATGTCCCTAAGGATAGGTATATGTATAGGATATAGTCCTAGAAATACGGTAACGATCTTAAAATTTAACTTAAGATGTTAGATATTGAGGGTGATCCCCCTTTACTATTTTGTTTTCTCTAGCATGATTTTTTCCTCTCACACTATTCTTTTTGGGTTTTAGAAAATGGCTGGAAACAGTAAGATTCATGATAATAGAGGATATGACGGATAATGGAATGATATTTTTCATGAGAAACCAAATGAAACGGGATTTGGAGGTCCAAACAAAATTATTATGCATAATTAGCAATCTCATAATATGATCAATAATCTCAACTTTGGTAAGTATCCCGACTCAGATAATAAGGGAAATATGGAGTTTCATGATGATCATAGAGAAATGAAAGTTCAATTTCCCTCATTTAAATCATGTGGGAAGAGGCATCATGGAGATTGTTTAAAGGATCTGGATGATGCGTTGGGTGTGGAAAAGAAGGACACAAATCCAGTAAGTTTAAAGGAAAAGGTTCAGTTAACAGCATGGACAAGGATAATGGTATTGCTACGACATCAACAATGATTAGATGTTTTAAATGTGGAATGTATCAGCATTATGAAAACCAATTCCCTAAGGGAAAATCTCATGAAGAGAATCAGCATGGTCATATGAGTAGTATTTATGTGGATGATGATGAAGAGACTAGAAATGAAATATGAGATGAAAGAAATGATGAAGCTCAATCAGTGGTTTAAGAAGTTAGTGGACTGATTGTATGTTTATAAAGAATAATGTATGGTACTATGGAATAAATAATCATCTATGTATTGTTACACTATTGTTTTTCCTAAAGTATTTGAAAGTATATGTTGAATAGTACTGGTAACCATGAAAGGTTATTCAGATATTTTTTCAAAGTAGATGATATGCAGATAAGAAGATAATGAGATGTTTGATTGTATTCATTAGCTCATGACTGATATAAGGACTATGTGATATCATGGTTTGAGTATATAGAGTTTTTAGGATTTTGTTATGTGGAATGTGTTAACTTTTAACTGCATTCATGTTTTCACTAAGGTACAATGGGTATTCATTCTTCAAGAGAATACATGATTAAGGTATTCACGTGTTTGTAATTTGAACAACAAGATATATCTTATGATATATGGGGGATAAATGATGGCATTCACGTGATTGTTATGTGACAT
Source organism: Viscum album (assembly GCA_963277665.1). Classification (NCBI taxonomy): domain Eukaryota; kingdom Viridiplantae; phylum Streptophyta; class Magnoliopsida; order Santalales; family Viscaceae; genus Viscum; species Viscum album. The sequence continues at coordinate 213,792,194 of OY728164.1, forward strand.
TTCAGGTAATAATTTTCTTTATACTATGAACTTGGACCGAAGTATTTTAGATAAGCCTAAATATTGGAATGGATTATGTTGGACATAAGTTAGTATTGTTTAAGGATGGAACTTTTATCGATATTATTGATGGGATGTTATAGTAATACAACTTTAGAAAAAAGACAACATTAAGGACAAGTGACATCCCATTGCGTCGGACAAGGGTGTGGGAATCGAACCCACAACCGAAGTGCGACTGGCCTTTATCACCTACCACTGGCCTACAGGAAGTCCTTGGTTAGTATAAACGAGTTTTATTTTATTACGCGGTATGATATATTAATTATAAGTTCATTTTTGGAATCGCATACGATTAACCTCACCATAGATGGACTTATGTATATTTGATAACTTTTGATAACATTTTGTTTGAGACAGATGGAATGACCCGTCATTCTATCAAATGATCTGATAACACTTCAAAAATAACAAATATAACTTCATTTCTTTAAGAGATGAAGTGGAAATTGTTCACGTCATGAACAACAGTGAGATTGTACCAAAATAAAGTAAGTATTTATTCTAATTCAAATTCTTCAACTTTAGGGAAGTGAACTTGAAAACCAAAAATGTTGTCCTAGTGCCCTTATATCTGATGAATCAGATGGTACCCTAGATCATTAGAAATTTATGGCTTTTTTATTGTTATCTTTTTCATAGCCATGTTCTCTACCACTCTCCATCAGCACATGACGGTTAGATTTCTCTTCCATATCCATATTTTCACCTAGGTTCTCCTATGTGGAAACCCAGTGATTAGTTAATTTGGGTAACCGTTACATTTCATACATTAGTTTTTAAAACCATGTTTTGGTATTCATTTTTACGATGTGAGTTTCTATTAAGAAACTTTCGAGTAGTAAACCATTTATAACCCCGACGAATTTCGAGGGCGAAATTCATTTTAAGGGGGGTAGAATGTAACACCCTGAGATTTTATGAAAAATATTCTTTTTAATTTTATTGATGTCTTGTGTTGTATGATACACCAAAAGGATCTTGCACTGCACACATCCCTGACTTGTCTTGCATTACTCGCAATTGCGACCTTCCATGATTGCATGTATAGTACGCAATACCGAGTTTCACTAAATGAGATATTATTATATTATTATGAACAAGCTGTTATGAATATTAATACCCACTTTTTGAAATTTTATAAATTTTATCATTCAAAACGGACTTCATTTTTGGATTCAGAATATAGAAATTATCTTAGGGTGATATTTTGGTATTTTTTGGATAACATTCATATTCTAATGAATAGTGAAAATTACTAAATTTTAATTAAAAACAACTTTTTTTAAGCGAAATAATTAATAGTGATAAATTATTAATTTGAGTGGTTTAAAGTATATTTAGAATATAATTTAAGAATTTAATACAATGCTGGTCATTGGATGTAATTTCACATTTAAACCAGTTATAAACAAGTGTCAATCTTTTGAAAGTTATTATCTCTTAAAAACACGCTATTTGTTTTGACGACTTGAATTAATTTATAAATTAGTTAATGTAATAGATATGTTTCGAATTTGATAAAATAGACATCATATTTGAATTCATAATATCAAATATAGCTTAGGCCTAATTTTTGTTATTTTTCTGGAATCTTTCATTTTTTGATGAATAGTGAAACCACTAAGTGGTAGTTAAAAAAACTGAATTTTTCATAAAACATAATTTTACCACTTCTGTGAGTGGAATTTAGAAAATACGAGAGACACGGTTAATATCAAGGACTAAAATGTGGTTCAATGAGATGAAAATAATTTTTGGTGAATAGTATCTTTTTACTTTTTTTACCACGGTTAAAAGTTAATAGGGTAATTAAGGGTAAAAGTGTTATTATTATTACCATAAAACATGTCATAATTCTATTGGATAAGTGTAATTCGACCAAAAACAACCTTAGGAATAAAATATGACCATTTAGGCCCACTTGGATTAGATTTGGACATTTATTATCTATTTATTTAATGAAGGGATAAAATAGTTAAAATCAAAGTTTAATAACTAAATCATTTTTAATATATGGTTATACATAAGTTAAATTCGACTATAAATATTAAATAGAAATATAAAACGATTTCCAACATAATCATATTTTATTTGTAATTTTTAGACTTCAAATAATTTAATTTATTAATGATACAATGATGATGCATTAATTATCCTATTAATGAAATATTGACATAATTGATGTTATAAATACCCAAATAAATGCAATTTGAGACTTTTTATGAATTACAATAATTTTCTATGTTAATATGACATGTTAGTATTTATTTAATTAATTTTATTTGAACTAATAATTCTGTTATGATTTTCACAAAAATCAATTACCAAATACTTTCAAAATTGACATAAAATAGTTTTTAAGACAAATATTATATTATTAATTGTTATTATATTCCTAAAAATCTAAGGTTCAGCCCAGATGCTTATATCATGATAGGTTTATAATTAATGGACCAATTGGGGGACTCTTGGATGTATATGGTATGTTTATTAACTATATAATATAAAAATACAAAGTGACATGGTAAATGTCAATCTAATTAACTAAGAGTTAAAACTAAAAGATAAGGTTAATATAATGACCTGAAAATGTCTAAATTCTATTAGATGAGAGGATTTAGACCCATCCCCACCTTAGATACGAAATAAATCAATTTGGAGCTATTAAAAACCGAATTTAACTTTATAATAAAATAATATTTGTAGTTATTACAATGGTGCCCCTCTCCTCCCTTATAAAAGGGAACCTCTTCCCTCTCTTCCTCACAACACTTTGAGCCTTCATGCTCGACAAACCCCTGAAAAATTATCTTCTCCACTTCTTCTTTTTTAGTTGTTTCATTATGAGGTAATAACATAAGTATAAATAAAATACTGATATGATATTATAAGTATGAAACGACCATATTTCACCATCTATCCATCCAAAGGAAAACAAAATCACCGCGCGTGCGTACGTACGGAATACCATCTCCACGTCGTGGTGTAATCTATTTTCCACCATCACCTTACATGGATGGGTATAATGGTGACGTAATGAATATATATGATTATTTTAAAGTGATATTGATCCTGTAATATTATACATACACTTTAATACAATTCCACGATCTTGGGAATGATATCATCACCCGTGCGTACGTACGGACTACCGTCTCCACGACGTGATGAGATTCAATATCCATGGTAACCATTTATAAATGATTATAAAGTATATATAATGAATAATAATGAAATATATGACATAATAATGATACTGGATTTATGTATGTCAGTTACTTAATTCCATTCAATTCAAAAGGGAAACGAAAACAGTGTTCATGCGTACGTACGACCTACCGTCTCCATGAACGGTGTATTTCATTCCTTTTATCGATCTATAATATATATGTATATGATGAATATATATTATATATAAATCATGTTTTCTATTTTGGAATTATGTAAATCAGGATATAAGTAATAATATCAAGAACCACAAGTCGAAACACATAAGAAAAATAAAATGATTTTACCCAAAACGCTGCTTTAACATGGAATTTACAAAAGAACGGGTAATATAAATTCATAAGTGAAACATATATGATATCATAACAATGAATATGATTCTGTAATAAGTCAATTACATTATTTAAATCATTATACAAGAGTTTCAGATACATACGAAGCATATCAGACCTAAGGTAAGTGATAATTTTGCAAATCTCAATTTTATCCGAGATTTCTTATTCATAAGTATTTACTGGGTTTATTTCTATCATCCATGTCCATGTTTTATAAAACTATTTTCTTGTATGTTTAAATTCCTGTTTACCCATTCTTGACTTTTACTACATGGTATGTAAGGAATCATTCTATTGTTTACCTTATGAGGTACTTTTTGACTTTTCTGAAAAAAGTACGAGAAGAATGTTTTTTTAACTTATACGGCATGAACAGATTTTTACGGTTTTATAAAGCTTGATTTTCATGAAGCTTACTCAAAAATATTTCATGACTATTTTCAAGAAAAAACCTATTCTTTTGAAAATGCATGACATTTTGTGAAAAGAAAATTATTTTAAAGAAGAAAGGATATTTTCCTCAAGAATTCATTTCAAGTGTTTTATCAAAATCATTTTCCATCTAAAATGAAATTATTTCAAATGTGTATGTTTTAAGTATAATGTCTCTATGATTTACATGGTTTCACTTTTCTAATTATGAAATGATATCCATTTCATTTATATGGATTATGTTATGATGGGATAATGTTTATGAAACACATTTTATTCGTTGGGTTATTAGGAATGATGTATGTTTGTTTCGTGGAACAAGTAAGAATGATTTCATTATAAGATGGGTGGGTCATATATCTCCCTCCAATGCATTGGGTAAAGATTTTATATCTCATGAGATAGACATGGCTGGAACGGTAAGTTAATCCGGTTCAGTGTTATAGGACTGAAATGAAGAGTGAACTCGATTCAGAATGGGACTTTGTCCACTAAGATGTTCTTGGCAGCAATGCCTTGGCTACTATGTAAATCATTTAATGTGCAAGATTCTTCAGGGATGTGTGTAGTGAAAGATTCCGAGAGTTCTTGTATCTCGAGGAGGGTTCTATTTTAGTTATGGAATATTCAGCACTTTTTATGGAGTTATAGTACTTTTCGCCAGTTCTAGACGGTGATGAGATTTCACGTGCAAGATTCATCAAGGATTGGATCTTGTACGCCATCCATAGGTGGGTGAATGTATTTCACTTGGCTAATGATTCTACAATATTCAACTAGGATAATATCATTGATCATAACATGAGGGGTAGAATTAGTACCGAGAATATATGATCAATGTCATGGTAAGCCAATAGTTCCTTCAGTGGCAGGAACGTTCCCCTATGGTTTCTTATATGGGAAGTGATGGAAAAAGTGCCCATTTGGATACCTTCATTGTGTACCATCACTGTATAATTTGGGGTTACCTGAAGCCTCATTGTGATAGAGACCCAATGAAGTGTCTTTCTTATAGTTATATGGGAAATATCAAAGATTTCTATAGGACCTTTCTACAAGCCTTGATTAGAAAAGGATCTATACCGGCTCCACCTTCAAGAGCGGGTTCTTTTACATTGTGTCATCTGGGGAGTTGGAATAACAATGGTAGGTATGGTTGAAGAGAAGGCCATGGTTGTGGTATCCAAATCCCTGACCACCAGCAGCACCAACAGATCAAATTTTCACCATAGTAGCCCATCTATTACACATGGTTGTGGATCTGGCCAATTGAATGCACTATAACCAATACCATCGGATCAAGTTGTAGGACCATCTATAGTATGAGGTACTATTCTTATGGAATCTACTATAGCATCTTATTTATTTGACAATGGTTCTTATGAGTCATTTATCTTTGTAACTATCATGGAAATACTTGGGCTATATTTACATTATTGTTATGGTGTAATGACCATTAATACACCATTATGGGTATCAAAAAAGGTAATACACCAATGTAGGGATTTCCCCAACAAGTTAGGCAGTTACCCTTTCTTATGGAACCTCTTTATTCTCGAGATGAAGAGGTTCGATGTCATTCTTGGGATAAACGTGTTGTTTCACTATTACACTTTTTTAGAATGCTATCGCCACAGAGTACCTTTTACCTATCTATAAGGGAGTAGTTATCTACATAAGGGTTAGTGGTATATCTATTCTAGATGAGCTAAACCAAGGCAACATTGGCTAGGTAGAGTGTCCACCCAAATCGATAATCTCTTCATGGATGATAAGGGATTACATCAATCTACTTTCCCTCTAGTAGTGGATAATTTTAGGGATTTTGTTCATGATGAATTTTCTTGCTTACCTTCTCAAAGAGAGGTAGAGTATATGATTGAGCTTGTTCTAGGAGTAGCTTTAGTGTCCATTCCTCTATATAGGATGAAACCAATAGAGGTTCATGAGCTCATGTTCTAGTTAGAGAATTTATAGGCTAAAGGTTTTATATGGCCTAGTATAACCTCTTGGGTTTATCCCATACTTTTTTCCAAGAAGGTAGATGGAACCTTACAATAATGCATGGTTTACATATGGTTGTACCAACTTACGGTCAAGAATTGGTAGCCACATCATAGAATAGATGATCTCTTTGAAAATAACTAAGGATAAAATGTATTCTCTAAGATTGAACTAAGATCAGGTTATCATCGGGTATGATTAAGGCCATCAGACATGCGTTGTACAACTTTTTATAGCAGATATTGTCTATATGAGTAACTATTCAAGTTGTTCGGTCCTACGAATTCACCTTCCATTTTCCTAGCTCTAATGAATAATGGTTTCCGCCCCTATTTGGAAACTTTTATCATGTTTATTATGGATGAAATCTTGGTGTATTCTATCACTCGTAGAGACCATGCCAAACATCTTGAGAACATTATGAGTACACTAAGAAAGTATAATCTTTACAAAAATCATGATATGTTCCACTTCTAGATCGATATATTTAACTTCTTGGTTAATATTATATCAGAAGAAGAAGTAATTATTAACCCAAAAAGGGTTGGTTTTTTAGTATAATGATGGAATCCCAAGAACATGATCGATATATTGAGTTTCTTAGTGCTGTTTGGATATTATAGACATTTCATACAGGCCTTATAAAACATATTTTTACCTCTTAATATTCTTAAAAAGAAGGGTATCAGGTTCATATTGTCATAAGAAGGTGATAGATCCTTTTAAAGGCTAAAATAGAGTCTTGTATCAATGCCAATTATGTCTCCTCTAGATCCAAGAATAGGTTATACCATATTCTCTGCTGCATCAGACATCCAACTCGGAGTAATACTCATGTCTGAGGGTAGACTTATTGCATATGGATCTCGGCAGGAGACACCTCATGAGAGAAACTACCCGATGCATGATATCAAATATCATATGTTGTACATTATTTATGTTGTGCAAGACATTATATGTTGGGTTAACATGTGGTGGTGTAAAAAGACCACAAGATCCTCATTTAAATATTTTTATAGCATAACATGAACTTTTGATAATTGGTATGGTTCGAATATCTTCAATACATTTATTTTGAGCTTTCCCATACACTTGGATAGGCTAATGTCGTTGCTGATGCTCTGAGTTATAAAATACTAACACATGTCTTACGAGAATCTATTGATGAATGGATGTTATTGGACCTCTTTTAGGAGCTTTATATGAAGTTTCATGATAGTCACAAGAAATATTATCTCTTATATTTGGAACATACCTATTCTTTCCTTGAGAAGGTGAAGAGTATGCAATCTTCAGAATCTAAATGCTTGGTTCTTAGTGAGAATATATTAAGAGATAACCCACCTCCAAAATTGTAGGTTGTCATAGAGGACATCCTGAGTATTCATGGACATGTATGGGTTACCAAAAATATGATAGAGGAGTTAATACATGAGTCGCACGATTTACAGTAGGTAGTTCATGCAGGAATCTCAAAAATGTATCGGAATATGTGACTGTAGTTTTGGTAGTTTGGGAAATAATTTCATATTAAAGGCTTTTTAACTAGTTTTTACACCTATCAGTAGGTGAAGGCGTAGCACCAAATTCTTATGGGATTGTTAAAGAAGCTTCAATTCTCAAAATTTAAATGGGAAGATGTTTCTATGTGCTGTGTGATTGGTTTTACTAGGTCTCCTAATGGTAGCATTGTTGTATGGGTTTTCATTGATAGAATTACAGAATTAGATTCTTTCTTACATATTCAAGAGAAATTCTTAGTTGGTGAACTGGGAATAATGCATGTTTGTGAGATCATATGGCTATAAGGGGTTCCTCATACTATCATTTCAGATAGGGATGCTCATTTCACATCATGGTTCTATAATGGTTTGTAGAAGGATATGGGAACATAGGTGATTCTATGAAAATCATTTCCTCTTTAGACTTATGGAAAATTAGAGTGGATAATACAGGTCCTAGAGGACATGCTCTGAGTATGTGTCCTTTATTTTGGCAGTTCATGGGAGAAGAAAAACCCTATAATTGATTTCACCTATAATAACATCTTTCATGCGACAATTCCGATAGGTCATCTTGAGGCCTTATACGGTAGGTTGTTTTGTTCACCCATGCACTGGATGAGGGTATGTGGGGTAGCCCACTAGGTCGTCATCTCGTTTAGGATCCATTAGAGAAAGTCTAGTTTGTTTGGAATAATATGAGTACTGCTCAGTCTAGATTGAAATCAAATGCCAATAGGTATCGATGACCTCTAGAGAACGAGTTTGGGGATCATAATTTCCTTTGGGTATCGCCCAGGGTAGGGAATAGATGGTTATAGAAGCAAGGGAAGTTATCACCTCATTACGTAGGGATATTTTAAATTCTATAGAGATTCGGTTTGTTAGCGTATAAGTTACTACTATCTGATAGGTACTATTCCATGCACGATGCCATCCACTCCTCGCAAATTTTCCAATATCATGATGACCCCTCTCATACATTCTATCCTAAGGAATTTGAATTAGATTTCAATTATACATTTGAAGAGTATTCAATTTTCATCATTGAATAAAGTACAAATTCTCTCTGTGGCTGGTATGTCCCTTCGGTACGGGTTCTATAGAAACATGGATGGGTATATGATGAGACTTGGGAGAGGAATGATGATGTGTGTGCCCAAATTTTAGAGTTTTTCTCAGATAGTGTTTCTCCACCCTTGGAAGGGGAACATGGGGATGAGCTCTTTTAAGGGGAAGACTATTAGAACATAGTTTTTCACTCAAGTATGGTTCCTATAATTTAAAGTCAAATTCTTTATTTTGTACCTTATTTGGATGCCTAAAGGGTTAGTAAAGGTCTCAAGGGTGTATGAGGCTTGATCAGATCACAAAATCCATATTTTTTTAATCTAAAAACATGTATTGGGCATTGTTTAGAGTAAACTGTATGGGATAACCACACTGTTAGTGTAAATTGTGTATATGGTGACGTCATGAATAGAGCCTTACCACATTATTGGCACATGGTTTACCTAACTGTATGGCATATGCATTAACATTACCTTTATTTCCCAGGCACCTATGCATGGTTTTTTCACGGTTCTGAAAAACCATGTGGCCAAACTGTGCACATGATATTTTGTAGGTAAAATGTATCTTTTTTTTACATAATGATCTAATTAACCATCCTCCTTCTTCATAATCTGAGATATATCAAGATTAAAAAAAATTCCTCTCATTTTTGATTTTTTTGAAGGAAAAATATAGGGATTGAATGATCTCCTTCATCTAGAATATGATCGAGCTTTCGTTTGTCATGTTCGATGCACAATGGTAAGTACCAGAGTTTGTTTAAACCTTTCATCTTCACTATTACTCCTAACCTAGTTATTGTGGTGTGATCATTTTGCAAATTTTTTTGATCTACTTTATTCTGATCCAAATCAACAGCCAACACCGAATACAGATATTCGTACAAGGCTAAGGTGCGTAGTCTATAACTCATCCATCAAGTTCGTTGATTTTTGATTTGTCATTTGGGACCCACTAATTTCATCAATTTCTATTTATAGAAATTATATTCCATATTTATATTCATTAAATTGTATCATTATTCTCTTTCCAAATATGTGATTAGTTATTGGTAGTTATTTAAAAAATCTTAACACATTTTATAGGGTGTTATTCCATAAATTGCGTTTGTAGTGTTTTAACACATTTGAGATACCATTTGGGTGTGACTGGAATTGAAATATCTAAGGGTGATATTTATTATATTTAATGACTTGTTTTATAATGTGAATTAAAAAATGGAAAGTTCCATGTAAGCTCACCACTTGACCCACCTAAGGAAAGTCCTCCAATTTTGACAATTAAATGTGAAATATGAATTGAAAGGTATACTAAGTATATGTATCGGAAGTAAATGTAAATTAATAATAGGTTTCATGTCAATATAACACATTACCACTTTAATGGAAGGTTTAAGAATGAACCTTAATTATTGAATATGATTTTAATGGATTAAATGAATTGTTTCATGGTACTTGGCCTTTTCACACAATTGAAAGGCAAGGCATCAACCAATGGAAATTATACATGACTTCATTATCTAGTAAGAATTGCAAAAATTGAGTTTACCTTGGATTATTATTAGATAATTCCATGGACACTAGGTAACCCTATTCTGATTCAATGATGTGGCATTCTTAGGATAAGACAAACCTAGATCTCGATCTTTTTTATTCTTGGATGCCCAGTATGCCACCATAGGATCCCTCACAATGTATTAAAGGATGCCTTGGATACACTCCTTTGATCCACCACTTAAAATTAGGTTCCATGGTTAAATACCATAGGGGACAATTATTACTATCCCCGTTTTACCAAGGTTGGTCAACTTGGATTAGGTAGGCATTTATTATACAATGCCTTGTACTATGCTCCTTAGATTACGTTCTTACCCATAGAAAGTCCTATTTTAAACTGAGTTAGAGACCCCAAAGGTCTAGGTTTACATGGTGAATACCATGGAACCATTTCATATTAAATATTAAATATGGTTTCCTAATGACATCTTGAGGCTTTCACCGTTAATGATATGCGACTTATTAATAAATTGGTACGACCAAATAATGAACTAGTTATGTTCAGACCCCTGTCAGGAACTAAAACAAGTACATGTATATTTCATTACATTTTTATCAATATATTATATATATTAATGGTTTTATAGTGTTAAATTTATGATATATGATATATATGTTAAAGGCATCATTGGTGGTGGCCCACTGATCTTAATCTCACATCCTCTCTGAGCCTCGTTTGGTACTCGTGGCATATTACATTAACATAGGTTTTAACGAAGGGAACCATAAAAATTTGAACACTTGATACTTTACTGTCTAGGATTGTTCTTGATAATAGATGACTGAGTTGGAAATCATGATTCTTAAGAAAGTATTTTGATTTAATTTTTATATTTTTGTAATATGTTATTACTTCTATCTTATATCCATGTTTTCAATTTTTATAGTACATGACATATCACCATTATATTTTTTATGTTTAATCTAGTTAGTTCTGATATTATTCTCCTTAATTATTTATTCTTTTTGTCTGATTCCACTATTTAATTATATTACTTTTTCTATTTACTATTATTTTATACTCATCTGTTGTGTTACACTCTAGTAATGAGGTCATAGTCTCCCCAAACACAGAATCTTGTCCCACTATACTAGTCGGATGCCTCTGGATTTTGGGGAGATGTGATTAAGGCCAGGTGGACCACTAGGCTTGGGGACCTATTAAGTGGCCTTGGGTCCCACGATTTTGTAGTTATCATAAGACTTTTGGTAGATCTATGTTATTAATAAACACTTACTGATTAGCCAGAATTAATCAAAAATTTCATGTGTAAGGGTTGATCCAAACAATGAGGTATCTTCCACCTTAACCCAACATAAGGTGGATAGACATGGACAACGAAAAGTTGATTCATAGGGATCCATTCAAATTTTGGACTGGTAACTATTATTATGCAGAAAATCAATAAATCCAAAAGGGATATCCCATGATCCTCTGAAATCTAGAACACATTCACAGAGTGTGTCTTCCAAAATACGATTCTCCTTCTCTATCTATTCATTTTTTTGAAGGTGGTATGTCATACTCTACATGACCTATGACCCCATAAACTTAGAATACCTTCCAAAAACCATGAAGTAATGAATGATTCCCTATCTAATGTGATTTTCAATGGAACACCATGAAGCCTAACTATCTTTTGAATATACTTCCAACCCAATACATCCACTTTGGATGAATCCTGGATTGGAATGAATTTAACTTAATTAGTCAGATGAAAAATCACTACCCAAAAATAATTCCCCCCCATGGTGTACAAGGTAAGAAAACAATAAATACCGTATGAATATTATCCCACATTCAGGTTGGAATGGATAGTGGTTTATGAAAACTTGAGGGCCTTTGGTAATATTCTTTAATATTCTAGAATGTATTACATCATGAAATAAATTTAGCTACATCCCACCTCATGCCTGGAACCCAGAACATTCAACATACATCATTATACATCTTGGTGGCACTAGGATTGATGGTCCACTAAAACTGTTGGTTATCTTACATCAACACCTTTCATAATTATAACGATTCCATGAAGCTACCTATAAATCACAACACCCCTCCATGAGACAATGAACATTTAAAAGTAACTTCCCCACCATTTTGGAAATTCATAAAAAGTGGCACAAATCATCAAATGGAAACTCAAGCTAAATAAACACCAGAATGTATAGTGTCATCTGAAGACTCTCCAATAACACACATCCATTATGATCCTTGACGTTATGATGCAGTTGGGAAAAGGATCCAACAATATACACTCATCACTAGACTCTTTAAATGCTTGACTTATCACTTTCCAATTCATGTCATCAACAACCACATTACCTTTTCTATAGGTATACATTATATCAAAATAAAACCCTATAACATACTCCATCCAACAATTCTACCTACTCATTAATTCCATATGAGAAGAAAAAATGTAGGCTAATATCTTATGATTAGAATAAATAAAAAAGTTCTCCTGAAAAGAAAATGACATTATGTATTTAAGGCATGCATCACCGCCACTAACACCAGGTCATGGGATGGGTAATTTTTTTCATGTGGTCAGAGATAGAGTGGACCATATGCCACCACATGGTCATACTAAATCAGAACACAGCAAAATAATATACTGTAAGCCTCACATTAGATCACATATCCCTTCCTAGATTTTATAAATATAAAAATACAGGTTATAGTCAACCACCACTTAATCTCCTCAAAGGAAGCTCGACATTCTAGTAGAAACACAAATTTTACCCCCATTTGGGTAAGAATTTTTAGGGATGATCAAATTAAAGATAAATCTCAAAAAAAATATTAATACCCTATCAGGACAAAAAAAATTATTTCACAAGGATTATTACATCGTTCCCATTACATCATTGCACCGATATTCTTAGGGTCCAGGAAAACCCATCATTCTGATATCACATAATCCAAAAACATCACCTCTTTTATCCATAAGGTGAACATATAATGCTTATCATAGATATTATGATCCCAAAGGGTTCCTAAAACAATCCTAAAATGTAGTTCAGGCTCATCATCTTCCCTAGAGTAGACGAGGATTTCATCTAAAAATACAATTATAAACGAGTTGAGATAATGATGGAAGACCCTATTCATGAGTTCCCTAATGACCAATGGAGCATTCATAAACCAAAAAAAGACATGAAAAAAGTACTCAAAATGGTTGTACCTTCATCGTATGGAATGTTTTCGGTCATTTTCCTCTCCAACTATAACTTGGTGATACCCGAAACATAAATTGATCTTAGAGAACCACATTTCCCCCTTATGATGATCAAAAAGTCCATCAATACATGGAAAAAGATATTTTTTCGTGATCTTCCCCATATTTAGCTGTTGGTAATAAATAAATAACCAAAGAGATGCATCAGCCTATTTCACAAATAGAATAGGGGAGGCCCAAGGTGAGATGATCAGTCAAATGGATCCTATGGATTCCAAATTGTACAATTAACCATTAGTTACCCAACTCTATGGGGATATTGTGGTTTTAGGGAATACATATCAGCTATTTTCCGAGAACCAAATCAATGGTGAAATCTACATCTCACTCTGGGGAAAGACCCAAGAAATAATCTAGGAACTAATATACAATGGGAGGTAATCCATCTCTCTTGTTGCTATCACTAACCTCAACACAAGTGATGAGATCTAACATTTGAGATTTCCTAGTTTTGTAAGTTTAGGTCCAACACAACCCAACCATGGATCCCAGTCACCTTAAAAAACCTTGGTACATTAATCAGGTTTCATGAAGTTTACTTACCGATGATAGTAATCAATGCGTTTCTGAAAACACACCGTCCAATACATACCAAGAAACTCGTCAAAGATGTCCATCTATCATAACAATAATTCCAATTATATCTTAAACCATGACATAGAAAGATCACCCAAAGGGAATATAATACCCTTCTGTTGATTCATACCAAAATATGAAACAAAATCCATCACATAAGGCATAAGATTGGTTTAAAACTTTATTGCATCCACAATATGGGTAGAAATAAAAGAAACAGAGGAACCCCTATCAAACATAACAACAACTAATAATGATTCTATTAGAATGTAAACTTTAACTGTCACATTCTCTGCATTCAATTCTGTTGGTTCTCGATCCATAGAATAAAGGTGGAGTGTCCCTACCTGTAAAGACCCGTAAAATTAAAGGGAATTTTTTTTTCTTAATTTTCTTTGGGATTTTACAAGAATACGGTTTCTGACGGCACCTGATTCCGAGGCCCGGCGTGCCGGAATCATTTACCGAAGTTTGGCTCGGGTACATTTAGTGAATGAACGAGCGGAAATTTCTAACTTTTGAACCGGTGCTCGGAATCGAATTCCGAGGGCACCGATGGAACCGCAGCACCGGTAGTTTCTTAGGAACTGCTGTTCCAGAGTTGTGTTTACACGAGTGTTGATAATAAAAATTGTGGAAGTTTATTTTATACTTACACTACAATTTTTATTATTTTACTCTATGTGTTGTCTTGATGGATGTTGGGTAACCACCCAACCTCCCTTGGGAGGTTATGAGGGTGGTGGGGCCCACAAGAACCCCACCCCTTCATATCCTCTAAAACCCCCCTCAACTCCCACTTTAATTTTGTTATCTTAAGTTATAACATATGACTTAAATGTGATGAGTTTAATGAGGTGAGTTGTGGGTGGTTTTGAATTTCAAATTCTTGAAATTCAAATGTGTTGTTGTGTTAATAAAATAAGAAAGGGTCTTATTTTATTTTCTTGGGTTAGAGTTTTGTCACTTTGAGAGAGTTGGGAAGCATCTTCTTCTTCTTCTTCAACCTCGACGAAGAACACGAATAACGCTTTGGCTCCGACGAAGAACGTCGTCACCATAAGAAGAGAAAGATGTGTCGTCTCTTCTCTTCTTCGCAGCCGGTGTGTTTCCGAAGATCGACGATGCCGCTTCTTTCGATCTTATTCCCGTGTCAATGAAAGGAGACGCCTCTTCCTCCTCGGGCTTTCTTCGTCAGCTTACGAAGCTTCTCCAGCGACATTACCTCTTCGGACGCACCTCGACGTCAATGGAATCGAAGTTCGATTCCCGCGACGCCCGACCTCCACAATGCTTGTCTTCCGCGGCTTGATGACGTGCTCCACACTTGAAACCGAGGTAGGGGAATTTATTTTTCAATTCTCTTATTTTTGAGAATAGAATGATGAGCGCGGACCAACCAATTCCAGGTTGATCCGCGGATCGTTCGTTCATGAGGATTGATGTTGAAGTTTATTATTTAATTATTTCGTTCGTGAATTCTACCTTGTCATCCTTCGTTATTTTACAACCAGTTGTTATCGATTAACAAGAGGGGATCAGACCGTACAAACACGGCCGACCCTCCTCCATTATTGATATTGTTTCTAATATGGATGGAATGGAATGGCGTGGTGCCGTCGCACCACGCGAGAATCGCTCGGCAAGTATTACACGACGTCGTCACGCCACGCTGAGAAGTCGAACAAGAACCCGACACCGTCGCGCCGCGTCGAAGGAAGTCGAAGGCTCCATGGCCGGAGCGGAGCCACGGCGAAGGGGCGCGGCACCAGCACGCCGCGCCAGAGAACCACGAAGACGGCGCGTTTCTTTTTTCACAGGCGAATTGACGGGTGACGATAAACGAGGACGAATGGTAATTTTGAGGCCTTCGCAGTGATGGTCGGGTTTCGGGGGGACCACAGGCGAAGACGGCAGGAGAAACAGACCACTGGAGCGCGTCCAGTGGTCCACAGAAGGCGGCGGTGGCGCGCCGCCGGAAGTGGCCAGTGGCGGTTGCCGCCTGTGTCAATCAGCGGTGAAGGGGTGGCGGCCGTGCGCACCCCCACCGCTCCATGGCGCCCGCTCGGCCGCGGCCGGCCGATCGGGCCGGGCCCAGCCGGGTCGGACCCGGGTCGGGTCGACCCGGTTCGGCCGACCCAGGGGGGGTCGGGTCGGGTCGCCCTGGGCCCAGACCCCCGTTTTCAGGCCACATTCGGTCAGATACCCGTAACTTGAGCTACGAGCCACCAAACGACTCAACGTCAGCAGCGATGCAATTCTTGGATCGGAACGGTCGTTTCGGTATATCGCACTCTAGGTTTCGGAATACTTTGAGTTCGGCCGGGTTGGTTCGTACACGAAAACAACCAGGCCCTCGGAGCGGAAACACGCATATCTTGAGCTACGGACGTCCGATTGACGTGTCGTCGACTTTGTTGAGTTCCTCTTAGTGAGACGAATCTTTTGGAATACTCCGACCAAGGTTTGGACGCAGGTGGAGTATGGTCGGGTTGGATTTTCCTTAAAAACCAACCGGGCCCCTGGGACGGAAAAACCAATAACTCTCAGACCGGGCGTCCGATTGAGGCGCTGTCTGTTGCGTTGAGTTCCCGTTGACGATATGGAACTTTTGGATACATCAACTCTAGACTTTGTGACTGTGGAAATATCAGCCTCTCGGCTCGTGGAGCGGACCCTCCTGAACGAGCTTGCTGTGTGCGGGAACCCTAGTGCTGGCTGCGACTGCGACTGTGACGACGACGATTGTGCAGAGATCCTCAGTGGACTGCGACGATGAAGACAGCCGTTCTTGTATCCTATGTGGGTCCTAGCTGAGCTGGTCCTGTATCCTATGTGGGTCCCAGCTTAGATGATTCAATACTGGTCTTGTATCATATGTGGGTCCCAGTATAGATGAATCGATGAAGACAGCTGGTCTTGTATCCTATGTGGGTCCTAGCTGTGCTGGTCTTGAATCCTATGTGGGTCCCAACTTAGATGATTCAATATTGGTCTTGTATCCTATGTGGGTCCCAGTATAGATGAATCGATGAACAAAGCTGGTCTTGTATCCTATGTGGGTCCTAGCTGTGCTGGTCCTGTATCCTATGTGGGTCCCATCTTAGATGATTCAATACTGGTCTTGTATCCTATGTGGGTCCCAGTATAGATGAATCAATGAAGACAGTTTGTCTTGTGTCCAATATGGGTCCTAGGATAGAGGATTCAGTATCTGTATCTGATCATCCCTTTCACCTTTAGACGAAGTATACCTGTGTGAGCTGAATCCTGTTGCATTCCTGTGTGGATTGTGTTGTGCTATCCTGTGTGGATTACGTTTGCTTTCCTGTGTGGAATACGTATACCATCCTGTGTGGACTGAGTTGTGCTTGGGCTCGGAGGTTGGAGCATATTGAAATGATGACTTAGGTATATGTATGGGAATATACATAAGTAGTGTCAGTTGTTACCTCTTGATTGTATCTTGTCTTTGTGGGTTATCCTATGTGGATTTTGGGAGACCTTTGGGGGTCTCTGGGTCCCTACTGAGTAGCTTATACTCACCCATCCATGGGATATGCCCGCACTACGTTGTGTTGGTTGCAGAAGATGAATATCGTTGATCGTGGTTGAGGCTTGCAGAGCAGGACGGTACCTGGAGGTGGACCACTGGGCGGGACGTGCTCGGAGTGGACGGCGGGACCCGAGGAGCAGAGGAGCTATCTGTACCTACCCTTCAGGTGGGATTTCCAGTGGACAGCTCAGTGTAACGACTTTACATTACTGTTGATCTTCTCCCTTTCGAGTTGTACTTTATAGTTGGGCTTGTATTTCCGGCCCCTTTTTCCTTCCGTACTTACTGTTGTACTCAGTTTTTACTTAGTGTTTACTTCTTCCTCTTGTACTCTGTGGAGCTTGTTTACTTTACAAAGGCAATGCCTTCCCTTTTTACCGGGATGTACGCCTTGGTGCTAGTCGCCAGCCCCTGGCCTATGGAAGACGGGCTTGGGGTAGTCACGACACGGGCCCCGAGGACGGGTCGTGACACTACCTAATAATGAGAATCAAAATTAACCTATGTCCCTTTCCTGAACTAATTCCAGAAGTGGACCTAGACACACCGCCACAGCCTCCAAAGCTAGAATGAACATTGTTGGATGTTTCTAACTAGGATGACATCCTTTTCAAATAATAGTTCCTAAAACTCTCTGATATGGTCACACAACCATCCAAAATATTTTCAAGTGTCCCATATCTATGTACCATTGGAATGGTCTGGGTGAAGTTGAACATGTTGATCATATGTTTCATGTATCGAATATTGATGGCACTCAACATACCCATCATTGACTGACACAGTTGAAAATATCCAGGCAAGATTTCCTCAGCTACTACCTCCCCTCATATCATTCTCTTCATACATGCTCTTCTTCTCACATAGGTTTCCACTACCCTTCCCCACTACCATCATTGATCTACAGAAACCAGACATACCCCTATGGTCATTCAGTACAATAAAATAATGGTCAAAAACCTCTGAATAAGTCAATATGTTGAACAATAAGACTAGTTATTATATATATAGTCACAAACCTATATTTAATGTTTGAGCCTTCAGCTACTCATTGGAAACATCATTGGGTGTGAACCGAACAAACTATGCAAAGTGGATATAATAATTCATCATGGTTAGGTCTCTATGGTGAAGATCCAAAAACTCCTAGAACATAGATACAGCCATGGTCTTTAGGAAATATTTCTCTTTTAAGAAACATTTTAATCCTTCCAACCCATATTCTTTTCATTCCTAGGTTTCACCACTAAGTCCTGCCACATTCGACTGGGACCTTCTCACATAAACTTAGATCGCATGACCTTGGCCACCTGATGAGTGTCAAGAAAATAAAACATCATCTATATTTTCACTATCCAATAGTTAGCTTCCTACTAATCCAAACTACCTCATAATGAAATAAGTTTTTTCTTTAGAAACATGATGAAACGTTGTCGTGCGTGCTCTCAAAAAATATTTATAGCTAAGTGCATCACTGGGGCTAACCTAGGTTGTTCTCTTGAAGATATTTTGTGATCAATAAATCACTAATTATAATTCAATTTTTAATATATTTATTATTTATGAAATAATACAAAAATAAATTCATTTTTTTGAAATGAGTATACAAGATAATGTGATGTAAATATGCAATGTATAATGTAGACATAATGAATGTAGAAAAAATGATGCTAGAGAGAAAGGAGATCCTCCCAATAGATTTTCCAGAATGAACCATCATTGCCTATTTGTTCACTTCACATCTAATTAATGATCATGCTACATTATATTCATTAAAATACTATTTTTCCTATGGTTGTGGATATATGATTCACTCAACGATCACCGAGAGGCCACACATCTATCTCCTCAATCAAAGGAGAATACTGTAAAAGAGAAACCTAAGCCTTGGGTGGAAAGTGGAGACACAAAGGCTCTTTTCCCACTAATATCCCCCTAATCCTAACTCGAAAAAATAAAAAATATAAAACATGAATGTGTTGTGACTTGGGTTCAGCTACGAATTGATCCCCTGGGAACTTCCTCGGGTTAGTTACTCATTATCCCAGTAAAGAAGAACGAGGTGGAAAACAAAACATAAAGAAAATGATAATTATATTAAGAAGAAGAGAAAAATATATTTAAAATTAATAATAATATTAACATGTAAATAATCTAGAATAAAATGTAAAATGGTCACATATAAGTTCTAATGCATTTTGAATGGGTGAGAATACGTATTTATCGAGATAAGAGGTGAAAGAATTCTCTCCAAAATAATTATCCAAATATTTTCATGTGTATGTCCCATTAAATGGACGAATTTGTTATAGGTTTTTTTCTAAAATATGTTCCATAATTTCTCATTTGTTCACCGTAAAATACGAGCATTAGTTTCCAAAAGACGTCGGAGTTATGTTTGCTTTAAATTGAGAAGTTTAATCTATCCATTTGACTAGCCAAATTCCAATTCTTCAACTTCCCTGTACATTATGCCTATGAAACCTATCAATTCACTCCATTAATACATAATAAATGTTGTTCCAAATATAATTTATCATCCATCCACAAAATATGATCCATTTAGGAAGAATTTTTACGATGTTATGTATTAAGTGTACAATGGAACCGTTTCTACCTGTTGAGACATTTTATCATCCACATGTTTGGAGCATTAAAAAAATAAATTGAAGAGGATATTTTGACTTCAAATTTATCATGGGGGTGTATAATTTAATACTATGTCATCTACAGCTGAAAAAATCTAATTTGGAGGTGTTTATACAGATTTATGTGTCTGTTATAAAGTTGGGTTCCATGCTGTCCTCCTGGAAAATTTCCCATAATAAATGATTCTTTTGGGACTCTAAATGCTCTAATAAGTCCTTAAAATTGAAGAAAAGTTATTGAAAATAAATCAGGGATTTGGGAAAAAATAATATCAGAATTCAGAATAATATTGTAAACTTTATGACCAAAATACCCAAATCATAAAATTCTATCAAATTTTCAGATTTAACCTTTTTGAATTTGAACTCAAAATATCAATAAAACCAAAAAACATGACAATTGATCATAAAATAACACTACGGTGGAATTATAAAAAATTATATATAGTATAAAATTTATAAAAATGCAAGATTCATCAAAACTCTTAGTACCATTCATTTCCAGGACATCATTCAGATTCTCTAACCTGAGCATGAATAGAGCTTGGATATCCTAAACCGCTACTTCCACAATTCTTTGATCGATTAGTGGGAAATAACTCTCTTTGGGATCTTCCCTCAGTTTCAAAGGAATTCTCATGTAATTAATATTTCTAAATTAAGTAGGAAACACAAATAAGAACCATCAACACTCCGTAAATGCAACATTCTAAAAATTTTCAAAAACAAAAAAAATTACCAAACACATAGATAAATATATACAAAACCATATCCAACATAGTAACAAGACAATCCACCGCACCACCATATAGTGCCATCATATAGTATAAATCTTTTATGTACCACCTGGAAGAGAATTCAAATAAAATCGTAACATCCCATGGTGACCAAAGATCTTTCATGAGGTGGGTTGGCTAGACACTCCACTTACAACCAAAATCTCAGGCCCTGATAATCATATATTTGGACTATATAAACTCTATTGAAATAATATGGTCCAAAAAGAGTAAAACATCAGTTCACACCATTTTGTCATTATCCGGGATGGGGTTCCATCCATGCAAACAGTAGACCCAGCCCAAAACATGTATCAAAGAGAATTCCAAATCCCCAAAGATGGAAACTATTATTGGGATATCAACAATACAATTTTGGGAATTATTTTTACCATATATTTAAAAATAAACAACCAAGATTCATAATACTTCATCACATCACTGATAATAATAACAAAAGATGGATGAAACAATTTTTAGATTCTACTTTTTTACAAATTTTACCAAAAACAAAATACCATAACAAAAATGGAAACAAATAAACCGGAACTCAAAAACCAAAATTCAATGAGAGGGTCATCTCCCTCATTCTACCACAACCAATACCAGTATGAAGTGGGACACCAACAACCTAATCCACCATCACCACTATAGAATATATTTCCATTACCTTGTTCATACATAATAAATTCTAAATACAGCCAAGGGTGTATGTACGGTGTGAGAAAAATAGTAGTAGGATGGAACCAATAATAAAGATTCAACACTATAACATTTGAAGACAAATCAACCTGAACATTTTCATTTGATAATTTGAAATATTTATGTAAAAAAATTTGGGAAAACACTTTTAAGGGAATATTTGATGAAATGAAACATACTTTGAAATTGAAATGCATTAATGTTAAACCACATACTGATGATGACCACCACATCATAAAGAACAAAGTCACAAACAATAACCCTAGGAAACACATACGGGTTTTTAGAATTGGTAGGACCCTAGGAACCTCGTACCTCATTGATGAGATCCTCTATAAAAACACACATCATCCTCCTGCATGATCTACTAGAGGGGAACACGTCCTGTGTTATACTACTCTCAAAACATAATCCAAAACCGGCAACATCCTTGTGAGTGCACCACTATAGGATAAAACATCTCATGGTCTAGTGGTCTTAGATCATATAAATATTTTTAGTTAGTGTTGTAGCATTATTCCATTTAGATGAAACTGGGCCACAGACCCACTGAATCTCCTACAGTACTAGTTCTAGCACACCATCATAGATAACTAAGATTCCCTATGTGATCACTTTCCATTTCACATATCACAAAATTCATCACATTCACATACACATTCCAATCATCTTGAACACACATGAAAACCCATTTTTCATAAGATATTCCATCTAATAACAAATTCTAACCTGGAAACTATAACTTTCCATAATCAAAACCACTTTTAAAATTACACACACTGAATACATTTGGAAACACATTTTACACCACTTGCACAGTTCATAAAACCCATTTGGAATAAGAATAAGAAGATAACCCTTTAAATCCTCCTATTTCCATAGGAAAATCCCATTTAAAATATATACACACACCAAATAAAATTTAAAATGAGATTCTCTACACTTTCACAATTCATAACACACATTTTAGAAACAAAAAAAAATCTCATGTGAAACAAAAATCCATTTACTTTACAAAACAAACATTCATCACATATGTACATCAAAACATTTTTAAAACATATTTCACACCATTCCCAAAATCCATTGAACTCATTTACCAAGAACAAAAAAGAGGCACATATGAAACATAATCAAATTGTTTTATAGAAACTATCTTATAACACATATTCAATTAAAATCACTTTGAAAACACATTTTTCATCACACAAACAATCCATAAAATAAATTTATGAAACCAAGAAAACATGCCAAATTTATATGATAATGTAAAATCATGCGACCAACTACCTCACACTTATAAACCTTTGAAATCCACTAGAAAACCAATATGGAATCTCATATAACCCTATGAAGGAAATATAAAACCAAGAACATCAATATTTTACCCAAAAAACACACGTTCATGTTCTTATTAAGTAAAAAAACCTACTAGAAAAGATGAATCCAATGATTTAGGAAGAGAAACAGTAGATAAAGGTGGATTTTGATAGAAAAGAAACTTTCATAATGATTTTTTATATACACAAGCCCAAACAAATCCAAGAATTAGTGTTTAGGGGAACTAATAGAGAGTATAGTAAGCTTATATTGTAGAAAATCATATATAGATTAAATTAGGGTGATTTGAGTTTGAAATCGTGGGTGTTTAGAAGTGTAATTTACAACATGTAATGATCCAAATAGGTTGAATAGTTAGGTTGATTTGTTTTCCAAACCGTACGATAAAAATCTATCCCTCTATTTCGAAGAAGAACAAGGATTCATGGTTTCCTAGGGGATGTAGCACACCTGTGTGGATATTTTTGCAGCTAATGTATTTCCACTATCCAAGGCACATATTTTTCTATGGGATGGTGCATGGTTTCCACTAACCACGTTTCAACTGTTCATCACCTTTTGTAGGGTCAAAAAGTTTCATTCTTCTCCAATGACTACTGGAAATAACAATGAACCAAGATAAGAAAAAAAATAAACAATGGGATAACTCAAAATAAAATCACATATGTGACAATTATCTTCACCATGAAAACATTCTTCCCTCATAAAGTAATTCTAAGATCTGATTAGAGAACAAAAAAGGATGTTCCTCCTCAACAAAATACTTATGCACTCAATTCACAAGCACATAATTACCATGTATCCAAATAAAATGAACTAAAGGTGTGGAATTTTTCTAAACCACAATATCTTGGGAGTCGACAATCCGCACTGGATGCTCAAATACCGAAAAATTATGATCTAACTCCAAATACTCCCAATTCAAAACATTGGATGAATCCAAATATTATATCTTCAGCTAAGAGTCACGGAACACCCCTTTGTTTTACATTAAATGGGAGGTAAAATCCAAAAATTATTCCATTGTATCGACTCTCCTAGTCATCTTTAAAGGTCCAAAATACCTCTGCATTATATTCCCTTTCTTACAAAAATTACGATGTCCCATGCTAGGCGGGCACCCTCAAAAACAAAAGACCACCAATCGATAACTCTAATGATCGGTGCCCCTGTTCCACATAAGACTTATGGTTGTGTTGTTCCATCAATAAAAACTTCCTTGTAAGATTATATTTAGAAAAAGTTTCATGTCCATGGTTTGGTCCCAACAATAATGTCTAACCCACCACATCCCAATATAAGGGGTAGCAATAAGTCCAACCATAATGTTACCAAAAGGGTTATACTTGAATTAAATTATAATAACTATTAATATATGAAAACTAAACCAACCATAAATGTTTATCCCACGAGCCTCCGAAATCAAAAACAAGTTCCTGAATCATTTCTTCCTAAAACTAATTCACCCACTCTATATATCCATTTGTTTGAGGGAGGTATTCCATACTCAACTTGGCACACACCTTCATCACCTTCTGAAGACCTAGGAAAACCATGAGGTAAACTGAGGGTCCCAATTTGAGGCATTTTTTTACACAACAAAATGAATCGTCACTATCTTCTGAACATAAAACCCATCAAAATCATCCACTTTGTCAGAATCCTTGATATTAATGAAGTGGTATCATTTGTTCAAATATGAAATCACTACCCAAATATTATTTCATCCTTATGGGGTATGAGTTTAAGCCAATAATAAATTCTATAGAAATCTTGTCACGACCTGAACCAACCCAGGCTCGAGCCGCAACTACCCCAAGATGGCATCCATAGGCCAGGGGCTGGCGACAAACGCCGAAGGCTAAACGACTCGGGGAGGCATTTGAGTAAGTACCTGTACACACACACACATACCACTCAATAAAGAAGTGTATAGTAAAATGAAAAGTAATGTACCAAATGCTATAAAAACCAACTAGGGGCATTGACCATTAAATAGTACAATGTGAGTGCAGATGGTAAACTGAAAAGAAAAGGAAAAAACACGTGCCCAACCAGAACAAAATCCACAACCCAGCTACAGGTAAACAAAAGTAAAATAGCTGGGGGAGTCCCACAACCAGAACCGGACTACAACCATCACACGAGGTCTAAGCTCCCAAACTCATAAGCTCCTATGTAGTCACAAGCAACATGTCTGTCATCTTCCGGGGCACACCTAGTGCGGGCAAAGCACAAGCAAGGGTTATTATAAAAATACTCCGTAGGATAACCCGACGTCTCGAGGGAACAACAAATAAGGTACCAAAGAGTGAGAAGTAGATCAAACAGAGAATAATTAAGGAGTACAAAAGAGAGTGTAGTAAATAGTTCATCTCAACCCAACAACAGGAAGGAAGTAGAGTCATTCTAACTCAAGGAGCTAGAAACAATGATAACATGAACTTTCCATTGAGTCTTCGCTACCTATAGCAGGAGAGTAGACTCATCCAACCACGAGAATCTAGACACAGAAAGAACATGGCATACCTTGCACGTCATCGCCTCTCCTGGAAGGTGAGTAACCAAAACCCAAGAAGTGGGTAGTAGAAACTGGTATATACATATCCATATACTTAAAAAAACCCAAACATGATTGTAAGAGGATCTCTATCTCATAGCTCATCCTAAGAATGTGAGTCACCAACGGTCCCCTAAGTAAACACCATCGATGCATAGTAACCCACATGACTTCCCCGAACTACAAGTCAAGGGGATCAAATCACCACATCTTGACACAATCCTCTTTGGGCACTACTAACTCACATGCACAGTTTTAGGTCACGTCACAAGGATGCATCTTAGTGGGGAATGTACCCCTCGTTCTTGAGAGTTATGGGGATGGTCAACCAACACCTCGTCACTGTCACACAGTCGAGAGGTATTCTCAATGTCAAAGATGTCACATCACTGACCCATTCACCCAAGGGTCCCGCTCCGGTAGTCATAATGAAAAGCCATATACTAGTGTTGTAGAAAGGATTAAGTCTGAGAGAAGTCATCGGGTAACCCACTACCCAGCCCTACTAGATGGTAATCACTAAGAGGCTCTCGGGTAACCCACTGCCCAGCCCCGCTGGAGGGTAAACCCTAAGAGGTCATTTGGTAACCCACTCCCCAAACCCACTGGAGGGTAAACCCTAAGAGTTCGTTGGGTAACCCACTACCCAACACCGTTGGAGGGTAAAACCTAAGAGGTTGTTGAGTAACCCACTTCCCAGCCTAGATGGAGGGTAAAACCTAATAGGTCGTCGATTTACCCACTTCCCAACCCCTCTGGAGGTAAACCCTAAGTGGTCATCGGGTAACCCACTGCCCAACCCTGCTAGAGGGTAAACCCTAAGAGGTCATCGGGTAACCCACTGCCCAGCCCCGTTGGAGGTTAAACACAGAACTTCTCGGCCCATTCCTACCAGATGGTACAACACTGGACAAAGGTACATGGAGTGGGTATTGCGCAACGACCCGACTCTGGAACAACTGACCTAGCAGAGGGTCAGTGCCCTTGTAGTGTGGGTCATGCTGATACCTGGAACACTGCATAGGGAAACATGTCATGGTTGATTGCGGAAGGAAGATATGATCTCGATACATGGCTTGGGAGTCTACGCCTAGGGCTCACTGGGCTCTGCACCCTACTAGAAAAAACCTCCATGCTTGAGGATCAGTGCCCCGTTTGAAGTATTGGTCACACCGAATCCACAATAACCCTACCAGGGAACACGAAAGGATGTGATACGGAAAGCCCACAATGCTAAAGGAACATGGGAACCCAAACAGCTCTTTGGATCAAACCATCAAGAACAGAACCAGGGGAAACCACTCCACACTGCTGGACTAATCCATCATTAACAGAAGGACCCTCTGCATCACGAGAGGTCAAAGGTACATAAAGTAGAACACAGTACGCACATGGGGCCCTCACGATGTGTGTCCCTATATCATATCCAAACAATGTACACAATCATTCTCGCGTAAAAAATACAACATGTACCTCTAGGAAAATCCATAAACTCCCAGAGTATACCACATTCACAACCCAAAGGCTATTGTGAACATGATGTCCAACATCCATAAAAAAGGAAAAAACATAAGGTCTCCAACTTGCTTCCACCATGGCCCTAGTATGGCCAACCAAACCATTTCAAAAATTTACTTCACTCTCAATGGGGTGCTCACAATAAAACTTAAAGGTTTCTCTGTAGACACCATGGGAATAACCTCCACATGTACACCATTCATGCCTCCACATTTAATGAGATCTCAAATGAGGCTCCGAACATCCAAACGGATCTCATAGTTGTAATCATTGTAGAAAAACATGTGAGATAGACTATCCACTTGCCTCAAACGGATATCTAACAGAAAATATTCCCAACATCACATTACGCCAGAACAGTGTCCCGTGGTCCTGAGCCTTGGGCCTGAAAAAAGACAGGCACATCGCACCATTGCGATCCCCTCGGAAAAACATGACAAATTAACTTCTTACATGCGTGGAACAGATGTCCAGAGAAGAAGATGGATTTCACCACACCGCACATAAGCGGTGCTATGTGGGACCCACATGATAGTATTGAAATGCAACCAATAGATCGCACCGTTGCAATCCTCTCGGAAAAGTTCACAACATTCACAAATCACTTGTCCAAAATGGACACCCGGTGATAAAGATGGGATTTACAGTCAATTCCAAAAATGACCCTCATGGGGTCTGCAACACCATGTGGAATTAATTCGTGCAGATTGAGCCATTATAATTCCCTCGCAAAAATACCCCGGATCGACTACTCGCATGCCCCGAACAAACATCTGATGAAAAAGATGCAAATTGTTGCGTATAACACGAAAGGCGAGCTATGGGGACGATGCCTCAACTCCGGTTTCTACACCTGAAACCACCCTGGAGAACTCCGTCTCAACACTAGGGTCCCAACGCCACTGACGATTCCCAAATCGAACTTCAGATGTGCGTGTGCCGATCGAAAGAAGAATCTCGGAATGAAAATGCTAAACTACTTAAGGGATGTGTCCCACAACCGAGCCACCCCCCCCCCGTATAAGGAATTATAAATTCCCGAGACCTTCTCAAAACGTTATTCTTGATCCAAGGAATGTGTCGCCACACACGGTACACAAATAAGACACACGGCATATAAGTTATGTTAGTTTAAACGTCATCAGATGCAAGTGGGTGTGGACCGGATCTGTCCGGCCGGTCCACACCCACTGGACCGGCCCAAGCCGGATGACCCAGGGCTCAACCGGGTGAGCTACCGCAGACCGTCGTCCACCAATCTGGACCAGCCCGGAGGTCGGTTCTCCTTCCAGCCGGGGACCCGCAAAGGGTGGGTTGGCTGTCCGCCAGTTGGGGTCGCTGACCCCGGTCTTCCACGCCGACCGGCTGACAGCAGGCCGTTCTTCATGCTCAACCGCGCTGGCCCGCGGTCACTTCCCACCATGTCGGACCACATGTAGCCGATAGCCTCGCTGAATCCACCACTGACTGCCGCTCCTAGCCACCGCCCGCTGCCGCACCACCTGAGCCGAGCTGCCACCAGACCGACCAGAACCATCGGAAAATGACCCTAAAACCCCCAGAACTTCCTCGGACCGCTGAGGTCGCCTCGGGACATGTATTTTGAATCTGAAAAAATGCATCAAAAATATTAGAACAAATCCTAAGAATCAATGGGATTCTATCAACATGATAATGAAAATTCGTCGCATATATATGAATTCAAAGAAGGTGCGGATGTTTAAAACGAAATACGCACGATATTACCTTGTTGGGAATAGCCCGTCGCTTCATAAGGGATCCGCCGTCGCCGTAGCCGAGATCTACTTGAGTGGAGGGACAGGATGAAGTCTTGAGATTCCATTTAGAGGTTTTTTCCAAAGGAAGTGAAATGGAGAAGATGTGTGGAGTGGGTTATGTCATAATTAAGAAAATAAAATCGACTTTTTTTAATTTTTTTAATACCCACTAGAAGTCTCGTACCCAAAATCTTGGTGGGGTTAAGGTTAAGCCTCCCCTAGGGTAAAACCCACCTCCCTAGCACAAATGCAGTCTCAGAATTTCAATACAAGGCTCTGTTCAAAAGTTATAAATTCAACGCCCGAGGCCGCTAAATTACAAAATAATGCCACTGGTGGCGTTTTCCACAAAAGGCTCGCGCCTGCAAAACTTACACCCCTCCTAGGGTAAAAGGTATTATCCAAACTCAATTGTGCCTTCATTTTTTCTTATTCGAGTTACCATTTTAGAGTTATTACATTTATTTTTTGTGTCCACTATGAACTCACTGAAAATTTAATTCCGGCCACACCAGGGCCCAAAATCATACGTCGTCTGAAGGCGCTGCTCCGGAATAACATTAAGAAAATTTCAAAGTCTTTTATGGAGAAAACCCGGTTCTTACATCATTCACTCTTTCATTATTTTCATCCCCAAAAAGAACAACTTGGAAAAAAATATGGTATTATGCCCACACCTAGCTCCCCCATACCCTGGGGAACTCTCGCACAGTTCTGCATCACACACATGTACCAAGGGATTTATCCATTCACATGAGGGTTGACATTGCCGATGATGTGCATAGGTTCATGAACACATCTTCCCAGGTTATATATGTTGGGGTCGTGAACCCACTCCAAACGTGGGGTTAGGGAAAGGTGGTAGGGACCTCGCCATCCCATCGCATGACCTCAGATTGCCCAAAGGGCCTCAGGGTTATCTCACCTCTCTTGTCGCACCTCTACATCGCACGCTGCGATCGGAATCACCGTTCTCACCCGGAACTGGGCCTGGTGATTCCCTCTTTCATAATATCCATATATGGATATACCCAAGGATATTTGGTCATGCAAGGTTTCATAGTCGATGTTTCACAACCAAGAATCTCTTACATGCTCGGGAAGCAAAGGAGTTGACACCATCGACTAAATAAAAAGGGTCCACGTCTTCTAACTTACCGACACAGGGTTACACCGACGCCCAGCATCACCCAGGTAACACCTCATGTAAGGAGAAGGGAGAAAAAAGAATTCCACACACAGAGTCTAACAAATATACTTCAAAAGGTAGAAGATCTATATAGCGTACCTCTTATCATCTCTTGCTCTGCAGGATCTTACACATCCAAAGCTCGCGGTTGTCCGTAGTTCCAACATCTAGCTTCATGAGTCTGACATGGACTGCCTGGTGGTGATGGGAATACCTCGTAATTTCGTCCCCCACTTCCAGCACCTCCCACTCCTCTGTTAGTTTCACTTCTCTGAGAACTAATCTGATCACAGAGTTGCCTCAGCCATTGTGGTTCTCCTAATGCCTTCCCAAAGTTCTCAGCATACCTAGTCGGGCAGTCCCATGCCATGTGACCTCACCCATAACAAGCATAGAACCAGTGCTCTCTGGACTTCCCTAGTGCACTTCGGCGCCACTGGGTTGTACAAACCTGGCCCTGGGTCTTCTCATGGAAGGGACTCATCAGATGAGGCCCTACGCTTTACCGCCACAACGGTGCATGACCACATCTCTAAAACCAGCAGTGGGAAGGCCACCTGCATCGACGTTCTGTCATCTGACACCCACCAGCTATGGCAGACTTATTGGCTCTGTCGTGCCTACTGCCACCACCAACTGTATAACGTGATAGGAAGCTCTCTGTCATCAGCGCCTGCTCTAGAACCTTTTCCTATGCGGGGATGCACAAGGGTACGATGATGGCACAAATCTCTTTGTGGAGACCATGCTCGATCTTTCGTGCTCATAAGTTGCTGCCATGGACCATGTCCAGGTAAAATCGTGCGCGGTCTACAATCCTAGTTGCATATTCAGTTACCATCATCCCCCTGCTAAAACTGAAAGATCTCCTGGATCTGAACGGAGTGTAAGAAGGAGGGGTAAAACTTATCACGAAACAACAACTGAAATTTATCCCATGAAAGTGAGGACTCATAGAGTAATTGTGCCACCAGACTCCACCAACACCCAACTGCTCCATGGAAAAGGATGCCATCTGATATATCAGTATCAACACATTCCTGAAGAGGCGAGCCACTATCTCTATCCAAACCACTACTGCACGTGGGTATGGCTCAACGTTGAATCTCAGCAGTCTCTACCACTAGAACTCACAGAGCACGCTCAACCAATGCTCAAGATTATTCTACTCTCCTGACGATCTATGGTGATCACCAGGTGTGGGTGCTACTACTGGTGCACCTGGAGAAAGGGACTCAAATGATGGGTCCTGGACAGAGGCCTCATCAGTCAAAGGGTCATCGTCACGAAACAAAGTTGGTATACTAGATGCCTATCTTCTCAGAGGCATCCTTAATGTTATCAAGGAGGACCACGAATAGACGAGAATATATGTATATTAAAGTAACAATAATGGGGGGATGACTCAAGAAGGATAGTCAAATACTAAATCCTATGTGATGCACAAACCAATTTTCCCTGCAACGGGTGTCTCAATATGCCGTGTCGACAAGAGGGTTATCAGGGACCTGGTGAATGGATACGTCGGTCGCCGCACCATCACTGGACTCCCTGGCCTAGGAGCCGCTCTTGAGACACATTGGAACTGTTTCCCTAGATCCCAACCAATTTCTTTCTAGCGATTTTCAAAAAACCTCTCAAGAAATTAACCACCTCTGATACCACATTGTCACAACCCGACCCTACCCGGGCTCGAGTCGCAACTACCCCAAGCCCACCTCCATAGGCCATGGGTTGGCGACAAGCACCGAAGGCTAAACAACTTAAGGAGGCCTTTTCCTACGTACCTATACAAACACACACAACCCACTCAATAAAGAATTGTAGAGTTAAAGGAAAAGTAAAGTACCAACTGCTATACACAAACCAACAAGGGGAATCGACCTCTAAATTGTACAAAGTGAGTGCTAAAGGAAAACTGAAATAAAAAGGGAAAAACCCGTGCCCAACCAAAAAAGTGCCACAACCTGACAACAGGTAAGCAAAAGTAAAACAGCTGGGAGAGTCCCACACCTGGAACCCGACTACGACCACCGCAAGCGGTCCAAGCTCCCGAACTCCTAAGCTTCTTTGTAGTCACGAGAAACATGTCCATCCTCTGCAAGGGCACACCAAGTTACGACAAATCCCAAGTAGGTGTGAGTATAAAAATACTTAGTAGGATACCCCAAAGGCTCGAGGGAGTAACAAAAGTGGTACCGAAGAGTGAGCAGTAGATCAAACAGAGAATAATTAAGGAGTACAATAGAGAGTGAAATAAAGAGTACAACTCAACCCATCAAGAGGAAGGAAGGAGACTCGCCCGAACACAAGGAGCTAGAATAGGTGAGAAGATGAAAATCCCGTCAAGCCTTTTCTACCTTTAGCAGGAGAGTAGATGAATCCAACCACGAGAAACTAGACATGGAAAGCACATAACATACCCCACGCGTGTTCACCTCTCTTGAAAGGAGAGTAAGTAAAACCCAAGAAGTGGGTACTGGAACAAGGTATATACATATCCATATGCTCAACAAGAAACCCGAACAAGATCGTAAGAGGATCTATATCTCATATCTCAGACCAAGAAAGTGAATCGGCAAGAGTCCCATAAGTAAACACCATCGATTCCCAGTATCCTACACGTCTGCCCCGAACTACAAGTCAAGGGGCTGAAATCACAACACCCAGACACTATCCTCTTTGGACGGTACTAACATGCCCATAGGGTTTTAGGTCGTGTCAAAAGGATGCGTCTCGGTGGGGAAAGCACCCCTCATTCATGAGAGTTCTGGGGAAGGTCAAACCACACCTCATCACAGTCACATAGTCGATAGGTCTTCTCAAAGTCAAAGATGTCATATCATTGACCAGATACAAAAAAGGGTCCCGCTCCGATAATCATAGAGAAAAGCCAGAGACTAGCCTAGTAGAAATGACTGAATCTAAGAGAAGCCATCGGGTATCCCACTGCCCATCCTCGCGGGAGGGTAAACCCTAAGAGGTCGTCGGGTAACCTAATGCCCAGCCCCGCTGGAGCATAAATCCGAAGAGGTCATCGGGTAGCCCACTGTCCAGTCCCACTAGAGGGTAAACCCTAAGAGGTTTTAGGGTAACCCACTACCCAGCCCCGGCGGAGGGTAAACCCTAAGGGGTCATCGGGTAACCCACTGCCCAGCCCTATTGGACGTTAAACCCTAAGCGGTCATCGGGTAACCCACTGCCCAGCCCCACTAAAGGGTAAACCTAAGAGGTCGTCGGGTAACCCACTGCCCAGTCCTGCTGGAGGGTAAACCCTAGGTGGTCGTCAGGTAACCCACTACCCATCCCTGCTAGAGGGTAAACCCAGAACTACTCTAGCCATCTCTAATCGATGGTACAACACAGTCCAAAGGAACAAAGAGTGGGTATCATGCAATGACCCGACTCCGTTACAACTCACCATGCTGAGGGTCAGCGCCCGTGTAGTGTGGGTCATGCCGATACCTATAACTATGCCTTGGGAAACACGTCACAATAGATCATAGATGGAAGATATGATCTCGATACTCGACTAGTGTGTTTCTGCCTAGGGCTCACTAGGCTCTGCACCCTACTAGAAACAACCTCCTGGGTAGAGGATCAGTGCCCGTGTAATGTATTGGTCACACCAAATCCACAATAACGTTAATAGGGAGCATGAAGGGACATGATACTGAAATCCCACATGACTAAAGAAACAGGGGAACCCAAACAACTCTGCTGATCACACCGTTGAGAACATAACCATGCGAAACCACTCCACTCTATTGGAGGAAACCATCGTTAACAGAAGGACCATATTCATAATGAGAGGTCCAAGGTACGTAAAGTAGAGCATGGTACACACATGGGGCCTTCATGACGTGTGGCCCTATCACATCTCCAAACCACATAAACCAACATTCTCAGGTACAAAATATATCATGTGCCTCTAGGTAAACCCATATACTCCCAAATTATACCACATTCCCAGCCCAAATGCTTTTGTGCACATGATGTCCAATGTCCCTGTAAAAAGGGCGAAAACAAATTTTCTTTAAATTTCTTCCACCACAGTCCTAGTTAGACCAACCAAACTTCTTAAGAAATTTACATAAATCTCACAGGAGTGATCATAACAACACAGAAAGGGTTTTTTGCAGACACTACAGGAAGAACCTCCACCCGTACACCTTTCATGCCTCCACAATTAATGAGATCTTGAATGAGGCTCCACACATCCAAAACGGATCACACCATTGTAATACTCATAGGAAAAAATGTGAGATAGACTATACACTTGCCTCAAAATGATATCTGACGGAAAATTTTTCCAACGCCACTTTACGCCCAAACGAAATCCCGTGGTCCTGAGCCTCAGCCCTGAAAATAGTCGGGCACATCACACCATTGCGATCCCCTCAGAAAAACACATCAAATTGACTGCTTACATGCGTGGAAAGTATGTCTGAAGAAATGGATGCATTTCGCTGCACCGCACACAAATGATGCTACGTGTGACCTGCATGATGGTCCTGAAATGCAACATCATGAATAACAATGTCGCACGAGAGAACCCTAGGGAATCCATCTTGATAACTAGCACTAGTGGAACCCTAAAAACCTCACTCCTTGGTGATAAGATCGTCCAACCAAAACCCATAGTGTCTTCATGCATGATCTACTAGAAGAGAATGAATCCCAAGGTCTAGTGGTCTCCAATAATAAACCAAATCCAAAAGAATCCTCCTTCATGAGCCACTATAGGGAAACACATCCCATGTTATAGTAGTCTCTAATCACATCATATATATTGTTTGTGTATTACCATAAATCCTTATAAAAAAAACTGAGCCTCAACCCCGCAAAATCAACTAGTGTATTGGTTCTATTTCACTGATGTAGATACTTGGGATTCCCATTGTTCTCAATTTATTTCCACATATCACATAAATCATCACTTTCACACACACATACCAAGCATTATGAACACATATGAAAACACATTTATTTCACAAGTGCTCTCATCCAACAATAAATGCTCATATAGAAACCACCATTTTCTATAATCAAAACCTTTTTTAAATTCACATGCATCTCAAATCCCCTAGGAATATCATTTCACGCCACATGCATAATTCATAATACCCATTTTGGAAACACAAAAAGAAGAGAACACATGAAATCCACCCTTTTCCATAAGAAAATACACTTTCAATATAATACACACAATATATTCATTTTAAAACATGCTTCACATCACATTCTCAATATATGGCACACAATTAAGAAAAAAACAAATAATTTCACATAAATACCCATTTCCTAAATAAAACTAACTTTCATAACATATATACCTCAAAACCATTTTAAAACTTATTTTCTATTTTCTCACATTTTATCTAACTCATTTATAAATCAATTCAAAGAGGCACACAAGAAACATAATCATAATCTTTTAGAAAAAAACATTCTTATAACATATATGCTTTTCAAATCTATTTGAAAACACATTTCTCACCACACAAAAAATACATTTAACGCATTTATGAAACCAATAAAGTATAAGAAGTTAATTTAATAATGTAAATGCACGGAACCACCTACATCAGACATGGAAAATTATTTAAAATAGTTGAAAAAATAGCTATACATAAAACGAACCCTATAAAGGAAATATAAAACCACCAAAAGCATGATTTCACACAAAAATCTAGATTGTACCATTATTAGGTCAAATAACCCTTTGAAAAATAAAAACCCTAATAGGGAGGGAGAGAAAACCTATATGAAGGGGGAAATTGTAAAAAAATAGACATACATGATGATTCTTCAACGATCCATGGTCAAACCCACCCAATGTTGGAGTTTTGGCGAGACCAAAGGGAGTTTAAGAATATCCTAGGGCTTAAAATCATATATGGAAAATATAAGGTTCATTTGTTTGTTTAAATTATTGGAGGGTAAAAGAGTAATTTAAAATATTTAATGACATGTATAGGTCACATAGTTTTCATGCATATTTTTTCAAATTTTGTTTCCACCATGCATCCCTTTCTATCCTATAGGAATGGTGCTACACAACTTCATAGGGATGGTTTCATGCCTATTCGGATAGTCATGCGGTCTTGACAGTGCTACAATCCTTGGGGAATGATTTTCCCTTTACTGGCGCACAATATTCCCCTATATGTGCACTAACTATGATTCACATAGTGTGGGTTACATATATTTTAGTTTTATCTAAGGACTCCCAAGAAAACCAAGGAAAAAAATATAAGACCAAAAATAAAAAAAAGGATTCCTCAAAATTAAATCATGGATGTTATAATGTTATCCATCTGAATTATTTTTCTGTATGTATTATTAATGATATCTTATTATCATATTTGTGGTATTTATTACTACATGAGGATTTGTTCGTCCTCTATTTATTTTTTATAATTATTATTTTTCATATTCATAATATATTTTTTTATACATAGGTGCTTATTACCCGATCATGAGGATCTAGAATTATTATTGGGAATTTTTATATGAAGGGTATGGTGCCTAATATAAGGGTGTCCCAAATTAGATCATGAAAAAATTAAATTAGAGGGAGGTACATATGGTTATATTAGGATATCCAGTCAAACAGATTTTGGATTGAGGGGATTCACATGTTAGAGTGTGAATATGTACCTTGTTACCACCTTCTATCATAATAACTGAGTTACTAGGGTTTTTTAGGATGTTTGAACCTTTTGATTCGTCATGGTTTTCAATTATATAAAGAATTTCTATAATTAATCTTCATTGATTTATAGGATATAATAAATATAAGGGGAACCTCATGGGTACGGAATTTATGTAGATGTTTTAGTTAATAATAAACAGAACATGTGGCCAATGTAACCTCTTTCATATTTCTGTCCTTTAGCATATGGTTGGAAATGCTGTCCTATTATTCCATACAATTTACTATTTTTCATGGAATATGGAATTTTTTTTCATTGGGTAATTTTTTTGTTTCCATTTTTAATAATTTTGACATTTTGTTAATTTTTCATTGAAATGATGTATTATCATATTGATATTTAAATAGATATTGAAATTTAAAGTGGTATGTTCGATAATTTTTATGAAAAAGATTTATTTTTATCAAAAATAAGTAAGAAAAATTTCAAAATGATTTGAAAATGAGTTCAATATTATTTGGGTCCAATATGACATTTTATTTTAAAAACATGAAATATAACGATTTAATTCCAAATGATATTTTATTTTGAGAATTTTTCTAAGACGTCTTGGATTAATAATGATAAATTTCCCATTTATGTCGGTCAATACCTATAAGATAATGGATAATGTTAACCATTTTTATGAATATAATGTTATGTATTGAAATGTTAATGGTAATATTTCTAAAAATTGTTTACATTGGTAATTATTATTAGATAGAGTATTATAAGCTAATTAAGTGTTACTAACATCCAAAAATATGATTAAAATGGCATAAAAAATAAAAAAATTTCATTTTACATGAATTGTTTTTAGAATCATTGAAAAAAAAGCTGATTTAGGGAATAAAATAACATTATAAAATTGGTTTTTATAAAGACATAATGGTTCTATAAAGGTAATTTCATTCTCTAATTCAATGAAAAAATTATTCTGAATGGAATTTATTTTTTATTAGATTTTAAATTTATGAAATTTTTTATGTTAACAATTCATATTTAATTATTCATTATCTCATGGGGTTTTACTTTTGTAATCATATTTATGATGACAAAATTTCCAATTTTTTAGTATTGAACAAATAAAATTTATCAATACTATTTGTGTGATCAATATATTAATGGAATTGTTATTAGATATGCTCAAGTGACTGGGCATTGTGTTGTTAGTATCATTACCCAATATCGTGATTTCATTAAAGTGTTCCAAAAAATAGACTATCATCGTTTCATTAAGAGACAAAATTGTCATGAATTTTTGTTTTGATACTATGGATTGATGTTATATTCCTTAATCATGAATATTTAGAATCATTAATGTTTATGTTTTATAGCTCCATACATGAGAGTATAAAATGTATGTACTAAGATTCATTCATCCAGACAATGAAAATTAAGGGCCTCTTTATATACACATTCAAGTTTCATTTCATTCCTTATTTCTTCTCTAATAAGGTGAAGGAATCATTTTATGTTGAAGTTCATGGTCTCTAGTAAAAATTTAAAGTTTTGTTGGATATTTCACACTATTTTACCTTGTTCTAATCATATCATTTCCATCTAGGATTTTATTATTCGTCAATTTCCTGGTATTTTACATAATTCCTTCATAAAAATCATTCATGGGAAATGTATTCTGTCAATATCCACTCAAATAATGTTTTTGATAAATAATATATAACATTTAACAATGAAATTGTTGGAAAACAAGTTCTTTTAGAAGATTATACTATTCCTAGGTGTGTTAGAGTAATATCCAACAAGGGGAATAAGAAACATAAATTTGTTTTTCTATTAGTGCATAAAGAACTAAAGTAATAAACCTACATTTTAAAGCACTCTAAATTATGTTCATATTTTACATCATTTGGATCATCAATAATCAATGAACATATAAGAATTATGTATTCATGTTGGAGTTAAATCTATTAATTATTATCATTAATTTATTCAAATCATTGATTTTGACATCAGAGTGAACATAGTTTTATTTTTAATTTTGATGTAATTCATTTACCCTTGTTGACTATGTGATATTTATAGTAGTATTTGGGTCATCTTGGAATTTATTTTGAGATGTTATAAAATTTCATGAGCATTTATGGATTTTATCATGGAGATTTTAATATTAATTTTATATGTATTTAATGAGATATTTCTCTCATATTTAGATACGCTGTTTTTAATGTGTTGAGATAGAGGATTTTCAATCTAAGGGAAATTATTTGATGATGGGGATAACAACATTAGTGATTTATCCATGTTAAAAGTATTTATCTACATATATTGATGTGGGTATTGTTAGGTTTTTTTTGGTTTGAGGAAGACGTAGAGACCGTGGGATTTTTAATCCTCTATAGTGATTCATGTTCAATGTGTTCTCATCCCTATCCCCTATGGGATATTGGGTATATTGGGAATTCACTCACATCAAATAATGTTGTCTTATATCTTTAATTTTTTTGTAACTTTTTATCGACCATCAGCAGTGAAAGTTTGTACTTATAGATGTTAGGCTAGGTGTTGGGGAAGTTGAAAATGGGATTTAGTTGTGTAAATATGTTTTATTGGATTAATCATGAGCTGGTATTCTAGAATCATATCACTTTATTACCCTCAAATTTCATAAATGTGGACTATATAGATTTTATTAAGGTATAATTTCAGATTGGTATTTTAAAAATATTCTATTTTTTTCTCTTGTGCGACATTTTGGGTGTATTTTCTTGAGGTTTTATTATTTTGGGCCTATATTTTCCATGCAATATAATGTTTTATATTGTATTTCAATTTTGAAATTTTCTCAAGAAATTAATGGTTTTTTTATTTTTTATTCAGTATATTAGGTTATTTCTTTATGATTATGTGGGAAAATTAGTTTGTGAATTTTCATTGGAACATTATTATTATTGATTGGATATTCCACTATCAATTCATCTAGAGATCAAATAATTTTATGACTGACTAGAAATTACATGGAAATCTAAATTTTTTGAGAGAACACCATTAAATATATTCATTCTCATAATTTTTTCATATTTTAGTTTTTTATGATATTTTTATTCTTGGTGTTTTTGGTATTAGATCAGTTTGTATATTTAGATGTGTAGCCTTGGTTTGACTTTTTCTTCTTGAGGTGTGTATTTCTTCATTCTTTTTAATGACCCTATTATTTTCACATAATGAAACAATGTTATATTTTGGGGTGAATTTAATCTCATCCATGCTTCTTTTAGGAATTAATGTTCATTTATTAGGTTCATAAAATTTTTCGGGAACATATTTTACCCTTTTTGGGTGATTTTGGGGAATTTTGTAGTTTTATAGGAATTTCCATAGATAATGTAAACTATATGAAATTCCTAACATACTATGTAGATCATGGATTTTTGAGATAGTAGACTTTAAATATTTGGTTTGTAGTTAGTCAAACCTTGAAACTAAACCATGTGACTTATCCAATGTATAGAACTGGGTAAAGATTCAGCACAAGGTATCCATAACTTTGTGTTAAAACAATTTATGTGAATTGATTTATAGAAAATATTATTTTAGAACACATTAAACCTCATTTGGACATTATTATTTGGCTTATGAAATAGGATCTCGAGCCTAAGGAATCTTCATGGATATTTTAGAGATCCAAATCCTTCCAACGGGTGATTTCGTTGGATTTTGAGCCATTGGATCATGAAAATCAATGGTATGGATATTTTATGATTTGATATTTATCATTATTATAAATATAATATATTCCTATCATAAAGAGTCACAGTTTAGAGCTAATATATATTGATATATGAGTTATTAAATTAATTAAATTTATTTCTTATCGATCATTTTAATCGAGTGGAAGGGTAACTCGTATGTACGATAATATTTGGATAGATCTTATTTTATTGTGGAATGTTATATACGTTGATCTCCATTAAACTATAGTTTATTGAAATATAGTATCATGTTTTTGGATTCATTTATTATTGATCTATATTTCTTCAGAGGATCCTAATTTCTCTATGAATTGTTTTCTTCATTCTAATATAGGAAATTCCATGTGTTTTATGTAGACGTCCAATTCAACTATATATAAAATATAAAGGATCATTAAATTTTATTTCAACATGTGAAATTGATTGGAATTTATTATTCACCATTATACAAAGTACATATATACAAGTGGGAAGGCTTCATGACCTTTCAATAAATGTGAAAATAATGGATTTTCACAATAATTGGTTATTAAATATATTTTAATGTAATAATCTTTCATTTGGGAAATAATAATGCCTAGTTATAATATTATAATTTTCATGATTTTTATTTCTATTTATTACAAAATTGTTGGAGAATTTTTTTATTTTTTAAGATAATGTGGGATTCTCTTTTGTGGAATACATTTAATTTATTAATATATTTAATTGATTAAATGAAGTATATATGATTTTTCTACCATTTAATTGCCTTTATTTTTAATGAATGTTTTAAGGACCCAATTATAACATTTAATGGTTTAATTTTAAAATGAAATCCCCATAGGACAGGTCCCATTATTTGCAATTGACTCCCATGGTTTTTTTGGATTCCATGGGATAAATATAATATAAGTGTGGGTTTTATTTAAAAAAATGTAAACTAATTGTTGTTTTGGATTTCCTGGGATAACTACCCAACTAGGGGTAGTAATGTTTTAT
The DNA here is from genome assembly GCA_963277665.1 of Viscum album. Taxonomy (NCBI): domain Eukaryota; kingdom Viridiplantae; phylum Streptophyta; class Magnoliopsida; order Santalales; family Viscaceae; genus Viscum; species Viscum album. The sequence continues at coordinate 213,833,666 of OY728164.1, forward strand.
TAAATTGTAACTAATTTTTTTATACAATATGGGATAACTACCCCATTATATATAGATATATTATCTTATTATACATGGATAATTGGGATGTTCCAATTTTAGTGTTAGGATGTTTAGGGGATCTAATAAAAGTATCATTGTTTTATCAATTGATTATGTTGAATGATTATTACATTAAAATTAAAACCTCATTTCAGTATTTTTTGATATGAAATATATATCTCTATGAGATGTATATGCTCACCTGTAGACCTATTTAAATTTTTTCTCTAAGTAGTGGCCCATGTTGAGAATTAGGTCATCTAATTGGAAGATACACTTAAAAAAGTCTAAGGAGGGTAATAAAAATGTCACAGAAGGTTTGATTTATTTATATATTAAATATAGCACCCAAAATATTCTTCATTCCTGACCATGATAGTTTTTTACTATAATGTTCTTCATGATCACTTAGTATTCTAGAGTAAATCTATTTTTGTATTTCCCATTTTATGGTAACTTGTAAATTTTTTTGTGGTGTATTCCTCAATATTTAATGATATGTTCCATGGTATAATTATATACTGTAACACCCCATGATTTCATAGTACATTATCTCATTAAAGTAATTAAATAACTTGCTCTACACACAACACCAAGTTTGAGCTCCCCACAACTTACTAAAATAACCATTCAAAAAGATGATATGAATAGCAGTAACCGCAATTTGAATTTTATATACTCTATATAATTTTAACATCCATATTATGTGTTTTATAGATATAATATAAGAAAAAATTCATTTTTTTGGATAAAATAAGTATTTTTCAAAAAATGAAATTTTTGCACCTTTTAATAGAGAACCCTTATTAAAACCAATATTTGACAATTTTATATATTCAATTTACTGAAATTAAATTTTTATTTAGAATAAATACATAAAAATTTAGTTTGGATAATTTTTTGGTACTTATCTGATAACTTTCATATTTTGATGAATAGTAAAAAACACTATGTTTTAGTTGAAAACTTCTTTTTTAATCAAAATACATTATAGTGATAAATTATTCATTCAAATGGTTTGGAATTATAATTAGAATATATTTTTATCATTTAATACAATTTAGGTCATTATAAGTAATTTCACAATTAAATTTGACATAAACAGATGTCAATTTTTTGATAGTTTTTACTTTTTAAAAACCCGCCTTTTGGTTTTGACAACAAGAATTAATTTTAAATTAATAAATGCCACTTCTATGTTTTTAATTTTGTAAAATAGACTTTTTTTTTGAATTCATAATCTCAAAATTAGCTTAGCGTAAATTTTTGGTATTTTTCTGAAAACGATCAATTTTTTATGAATAGTGATATAGACTACGTTATTATTTAAAAACTACATTTTATTTAAATAATTATTTATTTTATTTTAATTTATTGTATGTAAAAATAGATACATAATACCTATATAAGTTCAATGTAATTCATTAGAGTCAGTTTATAATAAGTTTATATATATATATATATATATAATTTTATCAAATATTTTACCCTCTTTTACCCACCTTCTAGGAGAATTTACAAATTTTCATAAAACATAATTTTACCAATTCTGTGAGTTGAATTTAAAATATTTGATAGACACAGTTTACATCATAAAGTAAAATTTTGTTCAATAAGATGAAAATAATTGTGGGTGAATAGTAACTGTTGACTTTTATTTACCACCATTAAAAAAGTACTGTAATTAAGGGTAAAAATGATATTATAATTACCCTAACACATGTCTTAATTATATTTTATAAGTATAATTAGACCAAAAAAAACATAGGCAGAAAATATGACCCCCTTTGGTCCACTTGGATAAGATTATGACATTTATTATTATTTTATTTAATGAAGAGTTAAAAGAGTTAAATTCAATGTTTAATAACAAAAATATTTTTAATATAGGGTAATAAATAAGATAAATTTAACTATAAAAATTAATTATAAATACAAATAAATTTCCTACATAATGGTATTTTATTATTAATTTTTAGACACTATATAAGTTAATTTATTTATGACACAATGATGATGTAGTAATTACCTTATTAATGAAAGATTAAACTAATTTATAATATAAATATCCAAATAAATTTAATTTGATCGTTTTGATGAATTAAACTAATTTTATAGGTTAACATGACATGTTAGGTGTGGTTAAATAAATTTTATTCGAAGTGATAACATTTTTTTGGCTTTCAAAAAAATCAAATACTATTTAGTGTCAAAATTGACATAATTGCGTTTTTAAAACAAAAACTATATTATTAATTGATATAATATTCCAAAAAATCTAAGGATTGGCCAAAAGACATAGATAAATTTTTATATATTAATAATTAATCACATGGGGTTATCTTTCATTGTTATATTAATATTATTAACCATATAATATAAAATTACAAAGAGAAAGGGTAAATGTCAAACTATTTAACAAATAATTAAATCTAAATGATCAGGTTAATATGAAGAACTAAACCATTATAAAACCTATTGGTTGATATATTTTCGACCCATAACCAAAATATCCTCCAAATAATTCTTTTTTTAGCTATTATAATACAAAAATTATTTTATTATAAAATAATATTTCAAGCTTTTCCTAAAGTGACCATCACCTCTCTTATAAAAGTGAAATTCCCCTTACATTAATTTGACACCTCCAAAGCCTTTTGGATCGGCCAAAACCTAGAAAATTATTATCCCAAATTTTCTCCCTTCATCCTAGAGGTCTTAATTTGGTCATAAATCCTACCTAAGAAGCCCTTTTGATCAAATCAAAAGGAAGAAACCAAAGAAGAGGTAAATATTTTATCACCTCTTTCAAGTTCTTTTCTTCTTCCACATCGTCTTTCATTGTTGTTTCTATTCTAAAATAATAACTTCAATATCTTCTATATACTGTTATTATATTATGAAAATGGTACAACCATTTTCATTACTCTATCCATCCAATTAATTACAAAGACACCATTCGTATGTATGTACGGATTATCGTCTCCACGTCGTGGTGTAGTTTGTTATTCACACACTTAATTATTCGAATGGGTATAATAATGAGTATAACTGATGTAAATAATAAATATAACATGTCAATGATTCTATAAATATGATATAACATCCCATTCCATAAAATTTCACCATCAATATAATGATATTATCGCTTGTGCATACGTACGGATTACCGTCTCCACGACGCAATGAGATTAATTTCCACATTCACCATTCAACAATGATTATAAAAATATATATCATTAATAAGTATGTAATATATGAACTAATAATTCAAATTTTTATTGATATATATATATATCTGTGTGTGTGTGCTTACATATATCTTATTCACTAAGTTCTGCTCAATATGATATGGAAACAGCCTACCGTATCCATAAACTGTGATTTACATTTAATATATATATCTATTATACATATTTATATTCAAAATATTTATGATATATAAATCATGTTTTATATTCTATAAGTATTTAAATCTTCATCTATGTGATAGAATCAAGAGTAACATGTTAAAACATGTATGATAAAGAAAGTGATTATTACCCAAAAATTTAATTTAACAAGGAAATTAAAATTAAATGGGTACTACAATGTCATAAATTAATCATGTAAGAATTAATAAATATTAAAATGGTTATGGTATAATTTATAAACATAATGCGGTATTTATACAGGAGGTTAAATATAACCTCGACTAAAGGAAAGTACAAGGTATGGGTTAATTTCACAGTCTTTTTATTATCCTAGGTTGTTTTTACGTAAGTATCTACTGGGAAATATTTTTTATCGATGCCTATGTTTCATAAAATAGTTTTCAAAGGGATTATTTTTTAGGGACCTTTTTACTAAAACATCATTTTAAATGTTTTAAATATTTATTCTTCTAAACCATTCTCATTAATGACTAAGTTTTCAAAGTGGTTTTAAGGATTTATTTATATGGACATGAATGTTTTAAAATGTTGATTACATTCAAAAGTATTAAAGTGGTATGAAGAAAATTGAATCGAAACTATATTTTAAATGAGTTGTTTTATAAATTATGGGACTTTTAAATTATTTCACAAAAAATGGATATTTCTCTCAATGACTTTTACTGATAATTTTCAACTATGTCAACATCCTTTACAGGATATTGTTTTTGATTGAGTTTGTTTTATTATAATACAAATATTCCATATTATATTGAAAGATTTGTGATATGTTTGACTGTGGATGTGTTATTTTTATACCATTCATGATTTACGGATAAAGTATTGACATTTCATATGCTAGTTTTAATTCAAATTTTTAAGTTATGTTTAAACCTTTTAATATGAGTAAATCATTGGAAATAGTAAGTGACGAGTGGAGCCCGCTATATCTCCTCGATGCATCGGTAGGTCTCATGAGAAAAACTAATGTCTTGAAACTAATCCTTGACAAAATATTATTTTATGTCATGAAACAAGGCCTTGACTATGTGGTTATGAAATCTGGAATTATGCATTCTATTATTATGAAAGTGGCTATTGATATTGCATGTGATTATTTGACTACTAGAATATCCATGTGAAGAAATAAATGGCCTTATTTGATTTTATCTTTTCCATATTATGCTAAATTTTATGTTTAAAAAGATATTGTTTTAGTTTTATACACTGCCTTAAATGTTTTTTCTTGTTTACGAAAGATTCTGCTATATTGTTATCCTTACTGAGCATCTGAGATCTCCCCATTTTAGGTTTTATTTTTTCTAGGATTCCAAGAAGTGAATTGTGATTAATATGAAGGGTTAATCTTAGTGAATAATGGCGTATATAAAAAATTCTTTATGTTCTGTCGTATTTTATAAACTGTAATGTAACATTCATGTATGTAATCTATTTTCCAAGTCTGCCAAACTGATCGGTCCTTCGGGACATGATTCCGTGTAATCAGGCCAATGTATTAAAATAATGCACCTACACTGGGTAACTAGGGTTGGGGCATTACAGTTGGAATCAGAGGAATTTTAGAAATGACATTGGAAAATAGATTTAGAAAAACTCTGATTATAGAAAATTACCCAAAGATATACGTTGAGGATTAGTATAGAAGAACATCCTATAATTTTGTTAATATTGAGATTTTATGAATTTTACAAGAAAAACATCTCGGTCTGGATACGAGCACGTAGAGGAAGATCTGGCACAGATGTTCATAGAACTGAAAACTCCAACAAGGAGTTTCTAGCTAACACTGTGTATCCTGATACATGACAATAGTACTTGCTGCACTCTTGGTTACGACACTCCTGGGGGATATGCTTAGGATAATTCATATCTTCCTTACAAGACATTATAAAGGATTTAAGAGTAAATAATTCCTCAAAGAAAATATTTTATAATTATAGATTATATTCTTAATATATTTAATTTATATTAGGTATTTTACATGTTTGGAATTCTGAATTGTGATTCCAAAACTAACCATGTGTATGCCATTGTTTAGAAATTGTTCCTAGAATAAGGAATGCGAATTCAAGTAATACGCATGATCGAAATATTAAGAATGATCCTATTTTTCATTATATTAAGCCAACATTTAAAAATTAAATAGTTTCCCAGGAATTATCATTTTGTGAAGAAAAAATATCTTGTGTTAATAACATAAGTAAATAATTCTTCTAAGTCGTTTATCTTTTAAGGGAACTAAGATAAGAAAATTATGGAAGAGAGAAAGATGGATAAATGGAAGAGGGGAAAGATAGATTTTCCCATATGTGATAACTGTGGAATGAATCCACTTGGTAAATGATTTAAGGGAATGATATTTTGTTACAAGAGTGGAAAAAGGACACTATGTACGTGATTCCAAGGGTAAGAAAAAGGATTAAATGTATAATGCTTTATCTAAAAGGAGTTGGGACACTACATGAAGCAATGTCCAAATAATCACAGTATACCCCCAATATTGTTATTGGATAATAACCATTATATGATACTACCGAAGATGAAGAGGAATGATTAGATTTTTTATGTTGTTATTAAGGTATTGTGTCATTTGAGTAATGTATTTATGATATAAATGTTATAATAATTATAGAGTATATAAGTATAGTACTGCAATACAATTTCATAAAGTACATGAGATTGTGCGGAACCAAGAAAAGTGACTCAATGGTAGGTTAAATTTTTGGAAAATATATAGGTGAGATAAAGATAAACATTAATATGATTCTGATACTAACGTAGTGATTTTGGAATAACATATGATTGATTTGGATAAATTATATTGGATATTCTTGACTACCTTAAAACTGATTAATGATTTGTATATTTCATCATGTAATAAATACAGTTATATGATAATTTAGGGTGTTACCATTTTTTAAAAGAATACACGAGGAAGGTATTAACATGTTATTATGTGGCAAAAAGGATCATCATTGGGTTTACCTTCATTATATGTTTTGGATTCTGATATTGGACAGAAGTATTTTGGATAGTTCTAATGGTTGGTAAAATTAATTTTTACATTGGGTACTATTGTAAACGTTAAATCATTTCTTGAGATTATTTTTGGATTGTCATAGAATGGACAACCCTGAGGTCGGTCAAAAACCTGTCACTTTTTGCAAGGACGTGATTCTTTTAACCCACAACCGAAGGGTAACAAGGGTGCATCACCTACCACTAGCCGACATGGTGTCCAAGATTGCATAACGTAGTTTCATAATTCTGAAAAATTATTTATAAATTCATTATATTTGGAACCCTATATTATTAAGATTAATAGAATACTTTTGAATTATATTATCTTTTGGAGTGAAAGATGAGTTTGTGGTAGGAATTAGTGGACGGATGAAACACTACATTCCAAGTATATTTTTCCTATTATTCTATGAATAAATTAATTCTCATACTTTAGGTAATGGATCTTAAAACCAGAAATGTGGTATTCTAACACATTATATTTTGTTGAGACGTTGATATTTTACATCATCTTTGATTGATGGATCCAAGGCCCTCAATTTTACATTTCTTTGCGATTGATGACCTCAACACCTCCCTATAATTAATTGAATTTTTCCTCCAATTATGGGTCTCTAATTTCCACTATTGTTCTTCTAATCGCGATCATAATTTATAGGCGACTTTTTCATTTCCATTTCTCTCTTATTATGAGAAACTTTTATTAAACCAATTTCCGATGTGGATTTTCCACAAAGGTATTTTTCAATTTTTAACTTTTTCAAAGACCAATTTCAAATTGGGAGGATGCAATTTATTGAATTAGGGGAGAATTTAACCCACAAATATTTCATAGTACATTATCTCATAAAAGTAATTGAATAGTTTGCTCTACACGCAACACTGAGTTCGAGCGCACACAACTTAATAAACTAACCGTTCAAAAAATTAGATATGAATATTATTAACTGAATATTGAATATTATATACTCTATATAATTTTAGCATCCATATAATGAGTTTATTAGACATAATATAATAAGAAATTCATTTTTTCGGATAAAATAAGTATTAAAATGAAGCAATTTTACCACCTTTTAATGGCGAACCCTTATTAAAACCAATTTTTGACACTTTTATATATTTAATTTAGTGAAATTAAATTTTTATTTACAATAGGGACATAAAAATTCAGCTTGGATAAATTTTTGGTACTTTTATGATAACTTTTATATTTTGATGAATAGTGAAAAAAACTCAGTTTTAATTAAAATTGTCTTTTTTAATGGAAATAATTTATAGTGATAAATTATGCATTTAAATGGGTTGAAAGTATAATTTGATTATATTTTTATCATTTAATACAATGTAGGTTATTATAAGTATTTTTACATTTAAATTTGACATAAACACATGTCAATCTTTTGATAGTTTTTACTTTTTAAAAACCCACTTTTTCGTTTTGACAAGAGGAATTGATTTTAAATTAATATGTTAATATCTATATTTTGAATTTGGTTAAATAGAAAATATTTTTTAATTTGGAATATCAAAATTATCTTATGGTAAATTTTAATATTTTTCTGAAAACTTTCAATTTTTGATGAAAAGTAAAAAACACTGCGTTATTATTTAAAACCAACTTTTTAATAAAATAATTATTTATTTTATTTTAATTTATTTTAAGTAAAAAAATATAAAAAATACCTATATATTTTCAACTTAATTAATTGGAGTCATTTTATAAGATGTTTATATATATATATATAATTCTATCGAACATTTTACCGCCTTTTACCTACCTTCTTGAAGCATTTAAAAATTTTCATAAAACATAATTTTACCATCTCATTGAGTTAAATTTTAAAAATCCAAGAGAAATAGTTGAAATTAGTAAGTAATATTTAGTTCAATAAGATGAAAATAATTTTTTGGTGAATAATAACATTTTACTTTTATTTACCACCGATAAAAGTAACTAGGGTAATTAAGGGTAAAAATGATATTATAATTACCCTAACACATGTCCTAATTCTATTGGATAAATATAATTCGACCGAAAAAACCTTAGGAATTAAATATTACCCTATTTGGTCCACTTGGATAATATTAGGACATTTATTATTATTTTATTTAAAGAATAGTTAAAAGTGATAAATTCAATGTTTAATAACTAAACTATTTCTAATATAGGGTTACCTATAAGATAAATTTGACTATAAATATTAATTAAAAATATAACAAAAATTAATACATAATGGAAGTTTATTTATAATTTTTAGACATTAAATAAGTTAATTTATTTATGACACGATGATGATGCATTAATTACCTTATTAATGAAATATTAAAATAATTGATATTATAGAAACCCAAATTAATGTAATTTGTGACTTTTGATGAATTAAAATAATTTTATTAGTTAATATGAAATTTTATGGTTGGTTAAATATATTTTATTCATTGTGATAATGTATTTATGGAATTTCAAAAAGTCAAATACTTCTTAGTGTCAAAATTGACATAATTGAGTTCTTAAACGAAAAACTACATTATTAATTGATATAACATTTATAAAAAATTAAGGATTGGTAAAAGGACTTATATAAGGTTATATATATTAATAATTAACCACATGGGTTTCTCTTGTGTTGTTATATTATGATTATTAACCCTATAATATAAATATACAAAGAGACATGGTAAATGACAAACTATTTAACTAAGAGTTAAATCTTAAAAATATGGTTAATATAATGACATGAACCTATCTAAAACATATTATTTGAGAGTTTTTAGACCCATACTCACCTTATACATTAAATAATTCATTTTGGAGCTCTTAGGAACCGAAAATTATTTTATTATAAAATAATAATTCAATCCTTTTCTAAAGTGACCCTTAATACTCTTATAAAAGGGAACTTCCCCTTCTCTTAATTTCACACCTCCAAAGACTTTTTTATCTGCCAACCAATGTCCCAATATCCGGAAAACATTTCTCCCTTCATATTAGTGTCATTAAATTGGTTATAAAGCCAGCCGATGGAGCCCTTTTTATCAAATCTGAACGAAGAACCTGAAGAAGAGGTAAATATTTCATCACCTCATTCAAGTTCATTTCTTTGTTCACATCCTTTTTATTTGTTGTTTCCATTCTAAAATAATAAATAAAGTATCATATATATACTGTTATGTTATTATAAAATGGGTAAACCATTTAAATTACCCTATCTATTCAATAATTGACAAAGTCACCATACGTGCGTACGTACGGATTACTGTCTCCAAGTCGTGGTGTAATTTGTTATTCAAACACTTTAATATTTGGATGGGTATAATAATGAGTATAAATGATGTAAATAATAAATATAACACGATAATTATTCTATATATATGATATACAGCTCAATTAAATACTATTTCACCATAAATATAATGATATTGTCGCTTGTGCGTACGTACATATAACAGTCTCCACGACGCGATTAGATTCATTTCCACGTTCACCATTCAATGATGATTATAAAAATATATATCATTAACAAGTATGTAATATTTGACATAATAATTCTACTGGATATATATATATATATATTTATGTTCTTACATATATCTTATTTACTATGTTCAATTCAATCAGATATGAAAACGTAAACAACGTTTATGCGTATGTATGGCGTACAGTCTCTATAAATGGTGATTTAAATTTCATATATATGTCTATTATACATATTTATATTCTATATGTATATTATATATAAATTATATTTTATATTTTTTTAGTATTTAAATCATGATCTAAATGATACAATCATGATTAACAAGTTAAAACACATACAATAAAAAAAGAGACTATTTCCAGATATGTTAATTTAACATGGAAATTATTATTAAATTGGAGTATAAAGTCTTAAATAAATCTTGTATGAAATTATAAATATTAATATGGTTCTAGTATAATTTAATAACATGCTACAGTCTTTATACATGAAGTTAAATATACCATCTATTAGAGAAAGTACAAGGTAAGGTTTAATATCACAATCTATTTATTATCCGAGGTTGTTTTTTCATATGTATCTACTGGGACAATGTTATTATCCACATATATGTTTCATAAAAGAGTTTTCAAAGGTATTCTTTTTTTGATACCTTTTTACTAAAACATCATTTTAAAATTTTTAAATATTTATTATTCTAATCCTTTTTCAGTAATGTCTATGTTTTCAAAGTGGATTTAAGGATTTATTTATATAGACATGATTGTTTTAAATTTTTAATTCATTTAAAAAGTTTCAAAGTGTTATGGGGAACTTTGATTAAAAACTATCTTTTAAATGAATTCCTTTATAAATTTCGTGACTTTTAATTGATTTAATGAAAAAGGTATATTTCTCTCAAAGATTTTTACTGGTCATTTTCAACTATGTCAACATCCTTTACAGGATATTATTCTTGATCACGGTTGATTATTTATGATACAAATCTTCCATATTGTATTGAAGGAATTGTGATATGTTTGACTATGGATGTTTTAATTTTGTAACATTCATGATTTATGGGTAATTTATTGACATTTTGTATGCTAGTTTGAATATGAATGTTTATGTTATGTTTAAACCATTTCATATAAGGAAAGAATTGGACATAGTAAGTGAAGTGTGGAGCCTGTTAGAGCTCCTTGATGCATCGATAGGTCTCACGAGACAAACTAGAGTCTTGGTACAAGGCCTTGACAAAATATTATTTGTAGTCTTCGCACAAGTCCTTGACTATGTGGTTATAAAGTCTGGCATTATGCATTCCATCCTTATAAAAGTGGCTATTGATATTGAGTGTGATTAATCTACTATTATAATATATATGTGAATATGTAATTTGAATTATTTCATTCCATCATTTCCATATTATTCTCAAGTTTATGTTTAAAAGGCCTTTTTTAGTATTATACATTTCCTTAAATGTTTATGCATATTTATGAGATATTTCGCAATATTTTTATCCTTACTAAGCATATGAGCTCACCGCTTTCTAGGTTTTATTTTTATCATGATTCCAAGAATTGTATTATGATTGATATGCTGGGTTATTCTAAAAAAATTATGGCATTCATAAAGGATTATTCATCTTGTGTTTTATTATATAAAGTGTAATGTAACATTCATATATGTAATCTATTTTCCCAGGCTGCTAAACTGATAGGTCCTTCGAGACATAATTCCTTGTAATCACGCCAATGTATAAAAATAATGCACCGAATCAGGGTAACTAGGGTCGAGGTGTTACATATACAATTCAAAAAGTTTAATTTTAAGGAATATAATTTTTTTAATTTATTTTTAATTAACATTTTATTTTTTAACATAGAGTGTTTTATGCAATCTATTTCAAATTTTTTGAATAAAAGGTAATCCATAAAACTGATTTTATATTTTTATTTCCTAACATGTTTGAAATAGAATCTCCAACAATTTGTTATGTTTTGGATATTCTCATGGTTAAATACTTGTATTTTTATCTCATTACTACAAATTACATGTTATTTAGAATCATGAATATGGAAAACGATCATGGACCTCTTTGTTTTCATTGATAGAGGTGCTAGTGGAGTTATTCATTTTCACATGGATATTGGGTAGTGGTATTGGGTTTTTTTATTTCTTCATGTTGAATATTTAATTATATACTATCCTTTGATTTTATGATTTTATATATGTGATTAATTATTTGTTATATTTGAGTTACTCATTTCTACCTATTAGATTTATTGTTCTTCTACATTTTTATAATTATTATTGGGAAAATTCATTCAAAATGCATTATTGTTGATGATTAGAAGCTTGTATTTTCCCTTGGGGATTGGGAAATACCAACGTCCCATTGATGGGCTTTCCCCATAGTGCGACTAGGGATCAAATGAATTCATTTTGAGACAATATAACCGATAATATCTTAATAATGTGAAGATAGAATCAAAGAATGAAATTTGAGTGGATAATATATTACATCATTTTTATTTAATTATGTATATGAATATGAAAGGTAGATCATTATATGGAAATTTAAAAACAAAGAAATGAATTTTTAATATTTTAAATGTAGAAAATTGGGTATTAATAACACCATATAAAATGAAACATGGTGAATAATATGAATCACGACTCAAGGAATTTAAATGAGGGAAAAAACATTTACCAAGGATTCCTAGTTTCTTGGTTATACACTAACATATTTTATATTATAACTAGTCCATTATTCATTTATTTTAGAAATAATTTCATGAATATTTTGGTTTTATGGTCCCTTTATTATCATGCTCTATTCATTTAATGTATTATTTTTACTCATATCACAAACATTGGAATATTTAGTCAATTTATCTAAAAATAATTAAGTATGATTAACATGTTATTCATGCAGCCAAATAGTTCTATAATCTATAAAATTATATATTATTATATTAATTATCATTCATGAAATAAAATTTTTATATAGTATAATATTTTTCCAACAATATATTATAATTATGAATTGTGTATTGGTATGAAAAATTTTAGGTTGTTAAAATTACGATGACCATTAATTATTAGTATCAATAATATAATGTTAAATTTTTTATTCAATATTATTAATCCATTATTCAATAAATATAATTTTAGAATAATATGTATAAAATATCATGGATAATTGAAACTCTTCATCAGTAGAAGTAATGGACCAACTATAACACTAGTGATATTTTTTTATAGGAAGGATGAGGGGAAGGTAGGTAATTTTTATTTAATAAACATAATAAATTTTAATTATAATAATTAAATAAATTAAATAAATTAAATTTTATCATTATTGACTTAAATCATATAGGTGATAAATCAGAATAATTAAACATCAATTAACTCTCTAAATATAATTTCATCTTCCTTGGATATTGTCTTTTAGGAAAGTCCATAAGGGTTCTTGGATTGGTATTTTTCTGATAACTGAACCTCTAGGATATGGTAATGATAGAATTAAGTGATATAAAGGTAATATATTATTATATTTTCAACCAAAAAATCTTGATTTGACAATTTTACCTCATTTTAACCGTTAATACAATGAATACATTAAACCACAGAAACATAATATTGTGGACGATAATTTAATTTGACCTATTATATAATGTTTATTTTTATTATTTTATATATTAATTCCAATTTTATGAAAATAATTTTTTTATGGTGGAAAAATTAAATTTTAATATAATAATGTATAATAAAATACCATATTTTTTTATAAAAAATTATTTTTGATAGTAAATATATTTAATTTTGTTTCATGATTATGACTAGAGTCAATAACCATAACTTCAAATCATTCATTTGTAAAAAATTAGAATGATTTTTATTTTTAATCAAACCAAAATTGAATGGAAACTACTGAATTGTTAATTAATATAAAGAAACCCAAAATATTTTTTATTTGAATACTATATTAAATATGTCCAAAAAATTTAATCATTGGTTTCTAAATTCAACAAATTTATTATAAATAATTATTTTTCTCTGTAATTTTATTTTTTAGGAAATATGCTCCATAAATTTTTATTTTAGGTATATATATTGATAATTACATAAATTCTATTGTATTTATAAAAGAATTATTTTTTATTATTCAGGTAAATGTAAATATTTTTTAAAAACACAAATAATTTATTATATAAAATTCTTAAAATTAAAAATCTAATGATGTTGATGAATTTTTCAAATTGCATATCTAAAATATGGAAATTTAATTTTCAAGATAATCCATGAACATAATGATGATGAATTTTTAGCAATTTTTTTAATCTTATAGTGTTTTTAATCATATTTTATTTTAATAAAGGTACAAATAACTATTTAGTTAGTACGCAGAATTTTTTTTGAGAATAATCCCTATATGATAAAAAATTATATATATCAAAATAAATTCAATACTTAAAAAAAATTAAAATATGTCAATTTGATAATAAAATATATTTTTATAATTGATTTATTTTTTAAATGTTAATAAATATTTTCGAAAAAATAAAATTATTAAATATAATAATTCAAAATTATTTTAATTCATTAATTAAAAAAAATTCATAAAACCACTTTATGTGTAGGAATATAAGAAAAACTATTAACAATAATAATTACATATTTATCTAATACAAACTTATACAAAAAACCACACATGACCATAACATAAGAACTAAGTGTAAGGTATGAAATATTGGTAGCCATGGGTGTTGATTGGCTAGGATGGATGTAGTTGGGATTTACACAATCTTGAATTACTCATGTGGATAATTTCCTTACGTTTGTACTTGTTTAAGTATGAAACCATTTTTGAATGAGGAAAACCATAGTGATAAACCCTAAAAAAATAATGATCATATTGAATTATTCTTCATTTTACCCCATTTCAACCCTTAATATATAAATATTTCATAATGCAGATAATATTATTTTTACACAATAATTTAATCACACTTATGTAATTATCGTATTCAATAATTATAATTAAAACATAATGACATATATCACAATTTTTTTTTATTATTGTGTTCAATTAACGAAAATATATTAAAAATTAATTTTTTATACAATATTATATGATTATTTTTTATAATCGAACTCTATCACACAGAAATAAATTAAAACATTATGATATTAATTTCACACATTAATGTAAATAGACTTAGGTATTAATAATATTTTAATTCCACATGATTTAAAAATATATATAAATAGAAATTAATTTTATTTAAATATATATTTTAATGGTCCAATCCTTGTCTTTTGGGTTTTTCAAATTAGGTGTGCTAATAGGCCCTCAATCGGGAAACATGTTCTGATCGAGTTACAACCCAACCAAACATTTTCTATTTTTTAAAACATAGGTTCATGATCTTCAACGCCCCATGTAACATGATCTATCTAGAAATGAATTTAACTAATAGAGAATGATATTAATTTTATATATTAAAAATATTATTATTTATCAAATATTATTATTTATCCCTAATGTATCAACATATATATTATATTAGTAATTTAATCTATATTTTTCATGGTATTTATTACCACATTCTAATACCAACTATCATTTAAAATTATGATATTATGATTAAATATAATAATTCATAAAAAATGTTAATCATAAACCAATCAATATATACATTAATTATTTATACGTCAAAAATTATTTTATTTATTTCATTTAATAACATGAATTTTCTAAATATCAATTTACATTCAAATCATAATGGTTATCTCATATTATATTCAAAAGATAAATTAATAAAAATTTACAATTTAGTATAAACACATACACATCATAAAACATACCATCCCATAATATTATCTATACCTCAATCAAATATTCATCCTAAAACCTAATAAATATAGAATAAAATATAAATAATAAATATAATATTTATTAAAAAAGTTCCTCAAAATGAGTATTTACACCCTTAAACATATAATGAACTTTAAATTTATTATACTAGGATGGTATAAAAAACTATTAAAACTTCCTCAAACGATAACATCCTAACCTCTAACATTATCTAATCCCTTAAATGACATAAAATTATATGAAAAGGACTAAAAAAATGGAAAAATAGTGTTATAATTATATTCTATATATTCAATAAATGATTCCAACTGATGCAATATTGATAAAAATTTATAGAATAATGATATCAATAAATACATTTTAATGTAATTCCTACCTATGTCATTTTAATATAATATTATTTGGTAAATTTGGTAAATATAAATGTAAAAACTCCAAGTCACACAAAAAAATGGTATTTTTTACCACAAAACCATGAAATTATTATTTTATATCATTCTATCAATATATCTAATAACTGTTTCCACACATGACGATTTCACAGTTAATACTCTAATATATAACTATGAAAAGTGTAATTAAAATAAGGATGGTCCTAAATGACTAGTATGTTTCAATATCTGTCAATGAAATCAAATATAACAAGTTTTTATAACATATTATCTTTCATTTCAGAACATAATCAATGTATAAGAAGACATAACAGTTAAATAATTCGAAGTAAGACATGGATAATATTCCTTGACGAAAACATAATAATTTAGTATAATTTTTTTACATTATAAAAAACTATGGAATTAAAATAATGATCAATCAACAAAAACATTATATACTAAGAATACATCAATGCTCACTTATAATAAAACATAAATTAAAGGATTATGACTATAGTTTATTGGGATTAATCACCAGCCCCATACATATAATATCATGATATATAAATCGTTTCCCAATTTAATAGCTCAATAAATAATTTTACAGCCTCCAATTTCATAATAATATTTAAAGGAACATATTTGAAAAATGAATAATAAAAAATTATAATTCCATCTAATATCATATCATGATTACCTATGGAAAGACAACAACTATCTAATGGAACAACATGACTCTATGGGTATGTAAATTTCAGTCATGATATTGAATATCATGTTTATTTACACATTACATAATAATGGTTTATCGTTTAGTTATTAATTCACCATGAATGTGGACTAAATACAACACTAGAAAATCATATGGAGGAATACACACAAAAATAATTATGGCTTATAACCAAAAATTATAATCAAATGAATGGGAATTGACATAACACCGTCAACATGATGTATTTCCATACTATTAGGGATTATTTAAGGAAATGGATAATTTAAGAATGTTTTAGAGGACTTTTTAAGGGCTCATCGATTGAAATTATTCATTGTAATCTATATGGTTTGTATGGGATATAATAAGAGTGGTTTGGGGACTTATTGGGAAGTAAAATTCTAGGTTACCAGTTCAAAACATCTATGTGGAAAATATTGTGTCCTATAAAATTTATTGAAAAAATATAATTCGTACGGTTATTTCCTGATTAGTCAAACTATGTGGGTTAACGATGGGACATAATATTAAATGTACGGATTTTCAATTTTTAGCTAAGAAATATTATAAAAATTATTTTTCTCTAACCGTTATTCTAGAAAATTAATTTTTAGGGTATCAATACGTAGTTTTTTTTATTAATTCTTATTTAGATTTTGGTATAAGTTATACTTCATGTGGTTCAACTGGTGAATCAATTGATTGAACTCAATTATTCAAAAATATGTTAGTCCTGCAAGTTTTCTATTGAAAAAAACCATAGAACAGTGATTTCATGTCTAGATATATGGGTGAATAAATTTTTTTTGGGATATTCCTTTTTATATTTTTGTGAAATTGGAGAATCATAATGGGTCTACATATTCACAAGAGATTGGTTTCACCATATGAACTTGATGTTGTTTTTTCCGCATACCACTTCTAATAGAATGTGAAGAACCTAAAATTTATTTAAATGAATTATATTATTCATTTATATGGTTTTACCATTAAAAAATATCAATGTGATTCTCATTCTAGTTGAATTTTGAAATGGGGTTCTAGTTTTTCCCTACCACTTATTCAATCAATGGATTAATTAGGTTTTCTTAAAAGAAAGATAAATTTGAAAGATTTTCTTGGAATATTTGTTATGGGTTATGATTGAAATGTTACAATTTTGGTGTGTATTATTGATTTTCATTATATGAGTCCCTATTGATATAGATATGGTGCTATATTCTGACTAAAAAGGAAACAATAAGAATTATACCAATGTGATTACTTAGTGAGGGACATATCACAGATAATGATTATAGGGACTGAAATATACTTGAATTTGTGTGTGTGTGTGTGTATGCTCATGTTCTCTTTATATAAAATAAAGTAACCTATTTCATTCTTTTCGAGTGAGTAACTATGATGTTTTTATAATTTTTAGTGGTGGTGGAGCTTTAGAGCTACGATTCTTATTCTAAAGTGGTTTCACCTTGGTATAAGAGCCTCCTACAAAATTTGTGTTTTTATTTTTATTTCAAAAAATTCATTATTACATTGTTCTTGGTCTATGAGCCCGTGTTTATATTTGTTTTTATACATTATTTTTTATTTTTTTGTTTTATTCCATGAATCATTATTATTTATAAATAACATTTTAATATAACATTTTCATGTTTTATTTTTGAAGAGTGCATTTGTAAATAGGTTATTTAATTCCTAAATGGGTGTTTTTTAAACCCATAGTATATATTTACATATATATATATGGTTTTAAAAATCTTCTTATGGTAGATAGCATACCTATCATGGTCGAATATAATATTTTGGGCCAAGTTATGGAAAATGGAATCGGTTTGGTCAGTCAAAAAATCATGGATGGTACCAAAGAGAATGTGTATATTGGTAAAAGAAATTAATTACATAAAAAATTATTATCAGTCCATTTTATACTAAAAACATGTTACTAATGTATTTTAGGTAAAAAAAATGTTGTTTTAAACTTATATAGGTATTATCAGATCAACTTAATGGGTAAATCCATTGAGTTCTAGATATCTTTCTATAGTAAATATAAATACCTCATAGATTTAATTAATTAATTCACTAATTAATTTTAGAACTATGATATTTCCATCATGTTATTGATATATAAAATATATCCAAAAAATATATAAGTAAAATTTCACGATTTATTACTTCTAAAATATCTATAAAATATGTGCCACAGATAATGAGAGAAGTAAATTAGTTTAAGGGTGTATATGAGAATGTGGGTTCACTCGAAACAAAGGTGAACCATGATTTAGTTCAAAGTGTCATGGAATCATTTCAAGAAATATATGAGGGACCAAGGATTGTAAAATCTCATCAAATCAGTCACTTAGTAGAATTTGAAACTCCTATACCATCGATGATTCAATATAAATATGGAACTTTGGAAAAATAGGACTACTTATATAGTATAAAAAATGTTTTGAAATCATGGATACTTTAGATGAAGTGGAAGTCAATATATAAATCTATATGCTTGAGTATATAACTCTATAATGGTGGAACATGGTCATTTAAGATATATTTGATTGAGATATTCTTCCAAAATACTAGATGAACTATTTGATAAAAACTTTATCATATAATTTTTCCAAATAGAAAATATGGAAGAATTATTTGAACTTGATCAAAGAAACATATATTTGACTGATTGTGATTATAAATTCACTAAAGTTATTTTATTTTAATATGAGGTAGCTGGTAGAGATAGACTTAATGAATGGATCATTATAACGGGTCTGTAAATAGAGGATTGAAAAGTGGTAATAATGAACTCTATTACTAACTATATATAAATTGGGAATAAGGAACATCATGTATATAGATACACAAAATGAAATCTATGTTGAGGAGGAATATTCTTAAATCAGTTTCATGGTGGAAAATTTTGTACCATGAATAAAGAAATGTTTGAACATTACCACCAACATATCAAAGTAGTTGATTATAAATTCACACATCAATCTCTTATCTAAAACATCTCATCAATAAACAATTTTGTTTACTATTCAGTACACATACAAAGAGGATGAATTATTGAACTATTCAAACAAATAATTTCAACTAAAATTGAAATAAAGGTAATATCAATAATAATTGACATCAGCATTTTAAGGTCAAAGTTAGAATGTAATAAAATCCGCCTTAGGCATCATATTATAGGTTTAAAATATTCCATCTTGCTAGTTTTCATCCATAAATCTAGTTGAACTCAGATAACTCCATGATTTTTTTTTCAATGAACACCATAAAAAGGATTCTAAAACTAGATATTGTTAGATAATAGGAAGATATACAGAGGAGTGAAAACATTCAAAACTGAGTAACTAGATCCCTCCATAATGTGAGGTACCATTTTACAAAACTCAACTCTTATGCATGTCTTTTCTTATACTAGTTCATTATATTATTGAATTTCATATTATGTGGACAAATATGGGATTACATTTAGAAATGAAAACTCACAACATGAGTATCAACACACCCCTTATACTATTTAAGTATAGAAGATTATAATACAGAACATGTAAAATTTCCATTCATATAGTGAAATTTATCTATGAGTTTACAGTTCAATAGATGGTTGTTTTTTATATAATCATTGTATTGAATCTGATTGTGGAATTTAAATCCAATATATATTTCTAAACATTGAATGTGCCTTTCTCATGACTAGATTAAAATATTTATTAATTTATGAAGGATTGGGATATAACTTGTGGTATATAGGGACAATTTATCCCTATAAATGGAACAATATTTGAACATTTTGTAGAAATGATTATGGGCACTATAGATGAAACTGGAAATAGGAAAATTCCAACAAATATTAATAGAAACATTGATTCCACTATAATTGATTTTTATAGGTTACCATTTTAATATTAAATCATATTTTATATGGACATACTTTAGTTAAAAACACCTATTTCACTCTAATGATAGATAATGTATTCCCAAAAGTTGTAATAAATAATGTTCCATCTAGAAGAATTGGTTAGTAAAATATTTATAACACCTAGAACATTTCCTTGGATACACATGATTTATTCAAAAATAAAAAATATGTTTCTCTTGGAATATATATTGATTATTATAAAAAAATAGTTCAAATAAGAATTGGTACCCTCTTCCTTGAATTTGTGATCTATCTGATCATTTGAAGAATATGTGTCTCACTATATGGTTTAGTTGTGGTCTAGATATAATCAACCTAGAATTAAGGAATATGATATTTTTAGGACAATAATCTTGAGTGGATATAGACATTATGAATATATCATGATGCCTTTTCTTTTGATGAGTGCACCTATAGACTCCATAGACATGACGTACCGAATTTTATTTAGGTACCACAATTATTTTTTTGTTTTATTTTTAAATAATATTTTACTGTAATTTCATAAAAGGAAAGTCCATGATTAGAAAATGAAAATTTTGATGAGTACGCTATGAAGTCGTTAATTATATTCGATTTTTTATGTGTGTTTTATAGATAAAAGAATTCATTTCCCCAACAACATCATTTAAGAAATGTAAATATTATTAGATCATACAATGATTTATGTACATATATATTGGACTCCCCAAAAGAATTAATTTTAAATTCGAATATTTCTAGGATTGGAAGACTACTAACATCACATTGTTTAGTATTTCTCAAATATTTTTTCTCTTATGGATTCTATGATGAGAATGGTTGTTCAATTCATATAGAATTTTTACTATTAGAAATCATTTCTTGTGTTTAAATCTAAAATATACTCAGATTTCATCTTATTCTGGAATGAACTAATCTATGGATATATGGTATGTTTAAGTAAATATACATATTCTAATGGATGTGTTCCCATTGTAAGAGATCATGTTGTGGAAAATGGTTTGAGTTAGATTCATGTGAATGAGAAAATCTCAAACCCTGACAATGGAAGCCTATGTTTTTTTCTTTTCTCGGTCCTGTGACTCTGGGTAGAGTCGAGTTTCGGTCCAGGTTTGAATTTTTGAAGATTTAATGTTCTCTGTGGGTCTCAGACCAATGCGTAGTCACCGTACTGCTAGCGGTCATCGCACATTAGGTATTCCTGGGTGGGCGGTCATTAGGCATACGGTTGGTTCGTGCATATAGACCTGGTGAGTGTGTGGTTTTCCAACTGTTTAAATAAATAATAATATTAAACGAATAAATTAAATTAAAAGGAATTATATAAAATGATTAATAATAATAATAACAATAATTAATAATATTGTTATTTTTATTATTATTAGTCATATTTTTATAATTATTTTCTATTATTAATTTACTTTTTATTTTATTTTATTGTATCTTTTTATTTTATTTTATATTTTTATTTTCCTTTCTTTCTCTCCTCTATTTTCTTATTTCTTTATCCACGCGGTTGTCCCTCGCACGGTGCACCTGCTGCAGCTGCTTTTCCTTATTTTTCCCCTTCTCCCTCCCATAGATGTTTCTTTTCCCTCACTACATGCCTCTCTCTTTCTCTCCCTATTGAAGCGTCGTAGTGCTCCCCCCTCCGGATTCATTGTCAGACACCCAGCAACCCACATCCCCATATTTCTCCTCCCCGTATGAAGCCACTGGTGCGCCCCGCTTCCTCTCTATAGTGCCACCCTCCTGCTACCCGACTCCCGGCCTCCACCTAGCGTGGAATCCCCTCCCCAGCAGACCCTGCCCACCATCCTCCTGCCTTCACTGACTCTCCCTTATTCTGATCCCGCTTCCTCCCTGTCCGAGACCCTGCACCACCCTCTTACTCCCCCGGTCAAGCTTCTTCCAGTTTCTTCCCCTCCTTGCCATAATAGGACCTCCCATCACCCCCTTCTTCCTCTCCTTATTTCTCCACACATTAGTCGTGCATGTGACCCGGTGTCATCTCTTTCTCCTGGAACTGCACAATGCCTCCTCTATCCTCCGCCACTCATGTAGCATGCTGACTATGCCCATGCCACCCTCCTTCTCATTGCACATCATCCTGCGTAGGCTCCTGCTCCCTCCTCTGTATGCTACCTGGACAGGCCGTGCACAGTCGGTGCTTGCCCTGACCTCCTCTGCACACATCACCCTCCTCTGTGTTGGCTTCCTCCGTCGCGCACCTTCCGCACCCCCCTTCCGTGATCCGGCCCCCATCGGCCACTTCCTCCCTGTCAAACTTCACCCTGGCCAGCGCCTACTCCCACTCTCACGTAGCAACTCGACGACCTCCCGCCTTCCCTTCTTGCCTTTACATTCAACCGGGATGCCGCCTCCTGTCCGGCCTTCAATCCAGCACGATGCAACCACTTTTCCTTCTTCCCAGTGTGCTTTCGGAGAACCCAACCCCCATTGTCCGGCGGCCAGTAGTGACTATCATGAATCTCATTGTGCATCACCTCCACGTTGCCCCGACATGGCGATGAATCCCCATGATGGGTTCTTGAAGGGTGTCGTGAGTCACCTCAGACCATGATCCATCCGCCACCATGGAAGGTGAAGCGTTTTTGATCTCTTCAGACTATCCTCCCTATTTACGGGGTGCCTTTGGTTTAACTGCATTTTTTGGGTTTGTTTCATTTCGTCTGCACCGGTGTCGAGGTGGGTTATACTCTATTTATTCATTTTGATTATTTTAAGACAATGTTTCAATGTTTTTAGATTCTTTGCGTTGTTTCAGCGCATTGTCAAGGTTTTTCTGTGATATTGCAGTCATTGGAAAGTGGCGTGTACTTGTGTGCAAGTTGGAACATACTACATCAGCGTCATAACTGGGATACGAGTCGAGGTTGGTCCCCCAATGCACATATATTTAAATTTATAATTTATAAATTACTTGATGTTTTATTAATTTTAATAAATTGGAAATAATATAAGATAATTTTTTTGTATGATTATTTGGTGTAAATAGAGTCGTTTATTTTATAGAGAACACTTGGAATATTTTCTTGACAAACAGACACCCAGTAGTGGAAGAATGCCCGTTTGTAATTTAAAAATAATTTGCATAATTTAAAATATAGTTATGGTTTTAAAGATAAATGATTTCTTCTGAACAAGTGTTTTGGTTTTTTCTTGTGAAATGAGGGTTTTCTTAAAAATTGGTTAAGGCACGTTTGACACTTTAATAAAATAAATTATTTTGGAAAAACCCACATTGTATTTAATCATGGGTGATCATTAGTGTGAGTTGATTGCGTGAGATGTGTATGATATTTATGCCTCATGACTGATTGAATTACATTGTGGATGCACCCCTTTTTAATGCATGTGCTCACTTGGGATCCTGGTATAGTGAGTGAATCTTCTGAGAATGATTGTTGCAGTAGTTTAGATTAAACACTAGAAACTGGCCCTATATGAGGAGAATACTGAGTTATTTCTACTATGGGGATTGGGCCCCTCGGTTAGGCCATGAAGGGCTGTACCAGGTGTTGGGTCGTTATGAAATCATCAAGTTATATCATGCTTTCAGGATGAGTCACTTGTATAGTACATTCTGAATTGTTCATGATCTCCTAGGTTCGAACCATGTTTCTTTCAGGTTTTATTTGTATGTGGCGGACAATTTAGAGGTCGAGTTCGGTTGCTAGCCCCTGTGTGACACTTTTTCCATTTCCCTTGGTGTGTGTTGTGTGTGGTTTTTCTTTAGGCTATTAACTGAACTTTGGATTCCAATATTATTTGTAGAAAATGTTTTAAAATGAAATAAACCTACTCAATTCAAACATTAAACATGTTTTAAAATTAAAAAGGGAAATGGACTAATACTTGTTTTAGAAATGAATGTGTGTGTGGAAACTAATATTTTATATAATTTAGTTCAAAACTGGAATTAATAAATTTCTTTATTTAAAGGTAGTGCATTGGGAATTGATATTGGGCTAGCCTACTGAGTTTTAATACTCACGCTAATAGTTCATTTCATTTTATAGTGTTTGTGCAGGTTACAGCTTGGGTGTGTTCACCTTGGGTGAGGTTTGTTCATGAGTTGGAGAGTGATCCATGAGGCCACATAGAGAAAGTGGTTCTCTTTCAGTTAGTTTTATTTTATTTTATTCCTATTTTTTCTTTTTATTTGGTTAATTTATTTTCCACTGCTCTGTTTTTTTTATACAGCTTTATTTATTTATACTGGGCGAAATCGTTCCCACCACCGTTATTGATTCCCTACCACTAGTCGCCATCCTGTGGGGATCAGGAACACCCTTCGGGTCATGTCGCGGACCGGCTCGGGTGACTGGTTCAGGGTCTACCCGGGATAGTGTGTGACGAAATGGTATTAGAGACAGGTAAGCTCTTAGAGGACCTCACTTTTCAGAGCACCCTTGGTTATTTCGGATGTCTGGTAGAAGGTGATTAGGACTGTTAGGGTTCAGGAGGTAGAAAAATGGTTAGTGCCTGATCACCACCGCCTGTGATGCGAACTGAGTTACCAGGGTTAGTGTAGGATTTTTAATCTTTTATCATTGGTTTTATTGGATTGAGGAATGATAATGGGGGAGAGTCAGTTCACTTTGCGGCCTCACATGGGGTGGTCACCTATGTGGAGTCCAAGTGTTCTGTTTAAGGTCCTCTTAGTGTTATGCTTTACTTGGGGCATGGCTCACCATCATGTCGCTGGGGTAGACATATTCACTAATTCCTCATTCCAGTGGGTTATTACGGCTTGTGTTTTGTTTCAATATCAGTTGGTGTGAGTGTCTTAAAAGTGAAATTGGTTTTGAAATGGGAAGGTGTTTCTTCCAAATTGTTTTTGAAATAACTAAAGTGGGTTTTTAAGGTGTTGGTGTATTGGGTTGGAAAAACATGGTAAGTGTTTGGATTTGATAAGGAAAATAAGTGTTTGAACCTTGTAACTCTTTATGCAGGGTCACACGTGCATGGGTATGTGTGGAAGTGCGTGCGGGAACTTTTTCACAGATGATGCGAACGGAATTGAATAAATGCACATGTGATGGTTCATAAGGTACCATAGGTGAGTTTTTAAATTTTTTTAATAAATAATGTTTTTGGAAAAGTGATTTCTCCTTTTGTTTTACATGTTTGGCTTATGGGCCTATTGTACTTGGCTTGTTTTGTTGCTTTGATTGAGTTTTGGCTTGATGCCGGTTTCGATGGTGTTTTTTTGTGTTGTCATGAGTATGCCGCCCAGAATGCCACCAAAAGTTGTTGATGAGTTATGCTCAGTTCTCAGTTCATTTTTTCTGTTGCTTGATTGTTTAGGTAATCAAAGTCTGTTAGAGGTAGCTGTATTGTTCTAAAAGATAATGTGTCTTCGGGTTGTTGGGAACTCCCAGGATATTTAAGGTTTGTACCGCCCTAGTGTTATTTCATGGTTCAGTTTTGGACTACTAAAGATGAAATGTCACATCATCATTAGATTTTTGGGTGTGATTAACGGTGGTCGAAATCCGCGAAGGTTACTCACATGTAAAGGAGTGTGGGTCGGTGGAACCTATCTCCATGAAATCATCCTCATCAATACCAGCTCCTAGTTCGTCGGTCCGATCTCTTTTCAGCCACTAGTATGGCCTTTCCAAACATTCTATGTTGTCACATTGCATCCCTTTGAAAATGTACGACCGTCGTGGTTGTTCAAATAATCAATCGGAATGAGGTAGAGACTAGAAGATGAAAATGCCTAACTGTGACGTAGGAGATGTTTCAGCTATCAGGGCCCCAACCCCAGGTCTCAGGGTGAAGCTCACGCACAGTCAGGAGTTGCCGAGGGTGTGTGGAACCTCAGTCTAGATAATGTCTTAGGATTTGGATTGGAAATATCCAAAATTTACCGTGTTCTATTCTCATCGTTTTTGTATGCTTATCCTTGTTGTGGTGGCCTGATGAGGTTGTTCCCCCACAATCCATGCAGTCTTATCTTCTCTCAGTGTGGTTCTTACATTTTTTGGTCTCTCTGAATGGTGTGGGCCAGTGAATAGATGGACCTATTCTATTTTTGAGTGGGTCCTAGCTGTGTTCGATAGGGGAATGTTCATTTCTTGAATTTGATTGGAGGTGTTGAGTTAATTTCCCATCCA
Organism: Viscum album; assembly: GCA_963277665.1. Lineage (NCBI taxonomy): Eukaryota > Viridiplantae > Streptophyta > Magnoliopsida > Santalales > Viscaceae > Viscum > Viscum album. The sequence continues at coordinate 213,860,656 of OY728164.1, forward strand.
AAAGTTATTGCATTGTTTCATAACAAGCTATTTGTCAGGTCTCAGGTGTGTTGTTCTGTAAAAGTGGGGAAAATGAATGAGTTTCATTTGTGAGTTCCCACATTGCCCCATGGGGGGAGTTCATTGATTGGGTTTCAAGGGTTTTTATATTAGTAAATTATTGTGGTGGGGAAAATCCTCTCATGTTTTCCCCTCAATCTCGGGCTGTGGGTTTTCTTGAATTGGTTGGGTGTGACGTTTGCTGAGAATTGTTACCTCAAAGCTCTTGGTTCTCTATGATTCTGTCTGCGAATGAACTCAAGTTGTGTCAATTGTTGGCTTGGTGAATTTCTGGGGAAGAATGTGTCTCTGGTGGGGAGAATTTTCACAACCTGACCACGGATGCCTATGTTTTTATTCTTTTCATGGTCATGTGACTCTGGGTAGAGTTGGGTGTTGGTCTGGGTTTGAAATTTTGAATATTTTATATTTTCGGTGGGTCTGAGGCCAGTGCGCAGTCACCGTACTGCTAGCGGTCACCGCGCATTCGGTTTGGGTGGGTGTGTGGTCACCGTGCATACAATTGGATCGTGATTTCGGACCTGGTGACTGTGCGGTTTCCCAACTTTTTTAACAAATAATAATATTAAAATAAAAAATTAAATTAAAAGGAATTTTATAAAATGTTTAATAAAAATAACAAAAATAATTTATAAAAATAATAATAATATTATTATTATTATTCAGATTTTCATTATTATTTATTATTAATTATTTATTATCTTTTTATTTTATATTATATTTTTATTTTCCATTATTTCTCTCTTTCCTTCTTTCTTCTCTTTTGTTTTTTTCTCCACGCAGCTGTCCCCCGCGCGGTGCACCTCCTGCATCCACTTTTCCTTATTTTCTTTCCTTTCTACCACCTGTAGTAGTTTCCTCTCCCTAACTGCATGACTCTCTCTTCCTCTCCCTGTTGTAGCGTCATAGTTATCCACCCTTCGGCTGCACTATCCGACACCCAACAGCATGCATCCCCTTATTTCTCCTTCCTGCATGAAGCCGCTAGTGCACCCCACTACATGTCCGCAACGCCACCCTCCTGCTACCCAGCTCCCAGCCTCTACCTAACACGACCTCCCCTCCCCAGACGACCCTACCCAGCATCCTCCTACCTTCACTGCCTCACCCTTGTACCGACACCACTGCCTTTCTGTCTGGGACCCCACACCACCCTCCTACTACCCTGGTCCGACTTCTTCCTGTCACCTCCCCTCCTTACCGCACCAGGACCGCCCATCTCCCCCTTCTTCATCACCTGCTTTC